>JAQNBH010000011.1:16393226-16993226 GCA_028752905.1 Cladorhizidae sp. MBARI D1340-BT2
TTTCCTGATGCCAATAACCTATGTCACTGAGTCATATAGAGTGCCCATAAGCTTCAGTGGCAGATCTAGAGTATCAGTAAGGGGGGGGTTTATTCTTGGACATGAGTTTGCAATTGAGGGTACTCATCAAAATGTAACATGGCATCCATACATGTTGATAAAGAGAGATAAATAGTTCTAGACATTCATGCCTTTCTGTCCACCTAGTTTTACATAGACCCAGTCCCTTCAGTTTATGCACTCTATTTTCTGGAGCAAAAGTGTACAAAATTAACTCAAGAATCAGATTAAAATAGAGATACACTTCATTTATGACATCAATTGTATTTCGAATATCAGGCACAGAGCATGATTTTGCTACAGCCAAATTTAAAACATGCGAGTGACAATGAGTGTACAAAGCAAGTGCATTCTTCTTCTTGATAAAAGCATGAGTCCCTCTTCTTGTGCCAGCTATTGCTGAAGCTCCATCATATGACTGTCCTCTCATATCGTCAACTTCAATACCATACTTATTGAGAAGATTAGCAGCAATGTTTTCTCCAGTAACCCTTTCGAGGTGGAGAAAGTCCAAAAATATTTCTTGGATATGTGGCTGAGCTTGACCAAGATCAACAAATCGGATACATAAAGACAAAATTTCCTGATTTGCATGCTTGTATCTATGACCTCATCAGCCATAACGCTGTAATATTTTGAGGTTTATAATGGACTTAAAAGCTTTTCACGCAATAAATCTGCCATAATACTTATAATTTCATTTTGTATTACTTTAGATGTGTATTGCTGGTTCTTCTCTCCTATTTGAAGATGATCCCTTATTATTGGATCATACTTGGCAACATATTCGAGCAAAGCTAGAAAGTTACCTCTATTTCCAGAAGGATTTGATGTCATGCTCTCTCTATGGCCCTGCATAGGAAGCCCCTGAATTTAACAGCGTCAACAACAGCTGAGAGGATGTGTTTATTTCGGTTGGAGGTTGTGTTAGACATTTTCTGGATTTGACAATCTATTCTGGTTTCTAGATTTTTGAATGTCAGGAATAATTTTGCAGCATGTAAAGCATCTTGGTGATATTGAAAATCCCCATGATTAGTTAAATACCTATCATTTTTACCCTTTGCTTTTGAAAGTTTTTTTTCACTAGAATTCCCAAATAACCCTTCGTAATTTTTCCAAACAGTACACAATATTTACAGTAACTTCCTTCATGTGAGGGTGAATATGACAACCATTCGAACTCTTTTAGCCATGACTTCTGAAATGTTAATGGTAGTTTCTTTCCCTTCTTTATCTTTCCCTTCTTTATCACTTCAAAGGTTGCAAACTTTGAATGTTTGCCTTCACTCTTTAAAAAATCATGTTTGTCACTATCTGACAAGGAACTGATTGGTATACTACCAGAAGTAACAAGTCCATACCTGTACTTCTACTTCCCGTTTCCATGAAAGCTGTTTGCAAAGAACTAGCATCATTAGAATCTGAAGGAATGGACTGGCACACAATGTCAGTTTCTTTAACACCTTCTTCAGGTCTCATGATAACCCTCACATCCCACTGAATCCAATTCAATATCTAAACTGGCATGAGAAGGGCTAGAAATGCTACTTTTTGTTACCTCTTGATGTGGGCCTGAAGTATCTCCAGAAGAAGAGAAAGAGCACTGATGTAGTCTCTTAGGTGACAAAATATCAATTATGGAATGGTCATGTTCAGAGCCAGTAGTAACTCCAAAGGATGACAAGGAACACTGACGTAGTCTCTTCATTTTTTGCCTCTGAGTTCTGATCTGAACATATTAAACCATGTGGTTGCCAATTGCCACAGCACATTCATCATGTGGTTGGCTGGTTGCTAGCCTAAGACCACCAACCACATTGCACTCTACCTATACAGATTTGCTAGTCTACATGCAAAAATGTTTTGACCCTACACTAAATAGACCAAGAAAGTATTTAAGCTTAAGCACATGTAGAACTGTCTGAGTCAGGATGTTCAAATAATCCTTTGTCAAGAGTATTGTGAGTCTATGTGTTGCCAAAATACATTAGATTTGTATCAAGCTTAAAGTCCCGGTTTCTATTAAGAAAACAAGAATTCCTCGTGGGCAAAGATTCAGCCGATTCTGCACTGATTGGTACATTCCTTACCCGTGGTTAGTTTTGTGTGCCACACGTATGAAAGCTTTTTGAGGTTATTGCCATCATGGCAAGTAAAGAGGTTTGTTGACGGGTAAAAATGCTGATCCAGCCTCCATCGATGTTGGATTCAAAAATTGGAAGAAGGCATGTGAGCATTCTGAGTAACTTATCTTAGTAATGCTCATAGTGAAGCTGTTTTAAAAATTGGATTCTTTGATCAACCTTCTGTGAGTTACTCAGCGTGAGAGTCAGTATGAGAAGGAACAAGAAATTAGGCAAAATGTGTGTTTGGTATAGTCTTAAATATCTTCTAAGGCAGGGGAGAGCCCTTCATGGTCATGATGAGGTGCAGGGCAATTTGATGCAGCTGCTTTCCTGCATCCTCTGATCTTACTGAACTAATTAATGATAGGAAGTACCTTTCTCATGAGATAATTAACCAATTAGTGTCTTTAATGGAAATTCATGTGTTGATAAGTAGAAGTGGGAATGTATGCTCTACGCTGATGAAGCTGCAGATGTCAGCAACAAAGAACAACTGTGCATAACTTTCAGATGGGGGGGATAGCAACTTCAAAATTCATGTGATACCAGTGGAGCTAATTCACATTCCCAAAACGATCCTAACACACTTACCACACTGATAAAAATATTGAATTAGGTATTCATTACCTATTAGCCAGTGTTGTGTTCAGGCATATGATGGTGCGGCTGACATGAGTGCACATATTAGTGATGTAGCAAGACAGATTCATCAAGAAGAACTTGCTCTATATTTATGCAGTCTAGCACAGTCCTAACCTTTGCCTAAGCTTTAGATTTGGTCATGGGACTAAGCCAATTAATTTAATTTTCACCAAAACAATCAAGCTTATTTCAAACACTTCAGGTGCAATTGCCACCTGGTGCTCCAACATTTAGCTACTTTGTCCAACAAGATGGACTATGCGCACCGAAGCCATTGACTGCTCATGATTTTCTTGATATAAAGGGAAGATTTAATATCTTTTTTTGGTCTAAAGCTTGTTTTTCCAGCAAAGGAACAGTTATCAATTGCCTTGCAAGGTAAAGAAAGAAACATCATAACTGTTGGGCCCTTAAATAGTGGGGAACCCAAGAGTATGCTGCCACCAGAGACTCCCTCTCCCTCCTAAGACTAGAGGTTTAGTTCTAGACGTGTTAATTCCAAGTTGTAATTTAGAAGAAAGTAGGAAATCTGCCTGCGCCAGCAAGGCTGCCCCTTTAAATAGGTTACAGCCTGCCAGTTTAGGAATGTACACTTACAAGGAACCAATGGGGTGATGACATGTGGGAAGATGACATGTGGGGTGATGACATGACATCGACACAAGCACACACAAACATAACACATCATGAGATAATATGATATCACATTAATTAACCAATCCATTCATCTATGGTTCACACTAGTTAATATGTCCAGGGCTGTTAGGGCTCGGGCCTAACAATAACAGAATCAGTAACAGTGTCCCAATTGGCTGTGAACTTTCTCAAAAGTCAAGAGATCTTACGAAGGCCTTTTAACAATTTTTATAGTGTAGTCATATCTGAGTCCAAGAATTTTACTGAGCAACTTGTGTTGCCTCACAGAGACGTCCACCTAGGAGAATAGAAAATAGTGAGGCACATATTCATTTGGTAATCCTAAATCCCTTTTCAGACAACTTTGAGGTAATAGATATTGTTGTTGAAGAATTTGAGCATATGTTTGATGAAACCAGGAGCATGCCACTAGCAACAGCATTGGTCATAGGTTTGATGAAACCAGGGGCATGCCACTAGCAACAGCATTCGAGCATAGGTTTGATGAAACCAGGAGCATGCCACTAGCAGCATCATTGGAGCATAGGTTTGATGAAACCAGGAGCATGTCACTAGCAACAGCATTGGAGCATAGGTTTGATGAAACCAGGAGCATGCCACTAGCAACAGCATTGGAGCATAGGTTTGATGAAACCAGGTGCATGCCACTAGCAACAGCATTGGAGCATAAGTTTGGTGAAACAAGGGGCATGCCACTAGCAACAGCATTGGAGCATAAGTTTGATGAAACCAGGGGCATGCCACTAGCAACAGCATTGGAGCATAGGTTTGATGAAACCAGGAGCATGCCACTAGCAACAGCATTGGAGCATAGGTTTGATGAAACCAGGGGCATGCCACTAGCAACAGCATTGGAGCATAGGTTTGATGAAACCAGGAGCATGCCACTAGCAACAGCATTGTAAAGCAGTAGCAGATGCGTGATCAGAGCTCATAATCTTTCCTACTCTGTTATTCTGGGGAGGGTCAATAGGAGAGATTTTAGATGCAGAATGAGAGATTCTGCCAGTACAGGATTGCTAGGTGGGCCCAGGCTAGCTGCCAAAGTAGTTGGTGTAAGATTATAATAACACCCAGCGAGACAAAATCAAGGGCATTTTTGTTTGCACTTGCAAGAACTTGACCCTTGAACCAATTTGTTCTGTCTGGTTTTGTTCTGTAAGTACTGTACCAGCTTGGATCAGGGACCACCTTTCACCAAGAAGTAGCCGCTTGGTTGTCCTCTCCTGTTTGGATATGTGTCTGACCTTATTAAAACCATCCTAGCTCCTTTCTGTGGGACAGTACACTAAGTAGATTAGTCTGTCTTGCCCACCTTGCTAGTGGGCATGATCAGAGTGGATCAAATCTATCCTGTAACACTCAACAACAGGGTGACACTTGGAGTTGTTATTCAATGACCCGTCTAGCCTCTGGATACCTGAGTCACATGTGCCAATTCCAGATTAAGTTTATGATTGCTCCACTTACTGACAGGTGCTTCCCCTTCAACACAGTTCATAGTTGGAATCCTTCTATTCCTAATGAACTGGCATATGATATGCTATGAACAGTATCCACTCCAGGGGTCAGGCTCCATCAACTCCACTCAGAGGCTGGCAACTTCCCTGCAGAGGCTGTTAACCATACCCTGCAGGGCAGTTATGGACTCAGCCGGCTTCGCAGCAGTGCAGTTGAGACACATATAGGGAGTTGAAGAGTTTGTGTTGGCTTCAAAGTCAGGTTTAAGTTTCTGTAACTATGCAATGAATCACTTCACCTCGTCATGCAAAGGAGAGAACAGACTGAAGATATCAATCTTTCTGAGAATGTGCGTCTAGACTTCAGTCTGCCACAGCAAAAATATCACACTGATTGTCGGTCTCTGGGGAGCGCTGTAGTTACTCCTAAAATATACTCCAAATTTTCTTATACATGTGCTGCCATAGCCTCACATCAACCTCTTCTTTGAGAGAATTCGCCATTGACAGATTTTTTTTCCAGAAGGAGATGTAGTTATCAAACATGCATGCATAATTAGCAAGTTTATTATAAAACCACGACCTTTTTGCACTTTGATTATATTGAAATCCACAATAGTATTGCCCTACGGAGTTCCCCGCTATACGGTATGCAGCTAGACCTATCCACCACATGATGTGAACCACACCCTCTACACGGTGTGAACCACACCCTCTACATGATGTGAACCACACCCTCTACATGATGTGGACCACACCCGCTACATGATTTGAACCACACCCTCTACATGATGTGGACCACACCCTCTACATGATGTGAACCACACCCTCTACATGATGTGAACCACACCCTCTACATGATGTGGACCACACCCTCTACATGATGTGGACCACACCCTCTACATGATGTGGACCACACCCTCTATATGATGTGAACTACACCCTCTACACGATGTGAACCACACCCTCTACATGATGTGATCCACACTCTCTACACTCTACATGATGTGAACCACACCCTCTACATGATGTGAATCACACCCTCTACATGATGTGAACCACACCCTCTACATGATGTAAACCACACCCTCAACATGATGTGAACCACACCCTGGCACAGGAGAAAAATAATAATAATAGCTAATGATAAATTGAGGGGCAAGAGGGGAAAAAACAAGAAAAAACTCAGCATGTTGATAAACAAAGTAACTATGTCCAACATACTTTTTTGTCAGCCATTCAGTCCATTTCCACCTGCTGTGCAGCAATTTATTTTTATTCTTTTATATGATTGGCTGGGGAAAATATGTGATCACATAAAACATATTTGTTCACATATTTGGCCATTTTTCACATAAAATTTAGCCAAAACATATTTTTTTGCCCCTAAAATTTAAGTCAGACTCCGCCATAATGTGCAGAACATTGAAGCAAGCACCAGGGAAACTGACCAGTCTGGTATGCATTACCATGGTGTTACTACATGTATCAATAATCAATTAATCATAGGCGCCTCTCATAGCTAAAGCCACAGTACAACTCAATATCAATAAGCCCCACCCTGGCAGACTGAACAAGCCACAGCTCAAATAATGAGCCATGGGCCCTGGCAGACTGAACTTCCAGGACAGACAATAGAGCAGTTGTAAATCCTGTCCTTCTTGCATCATTTCTGCAGTGCAAAACATGGGAAGATGAGTTTGAATGCAAGACAGAAGTGGCTCAGGGAACTGAATTCCGAAGTGGGTTTACCCCTGAAGTTCCTCGCTGACAAGACCTGTTATTGTCAACTCTTGTGAGACATCGTTCAATGCCCGCCAAAAGTCTGAACTTCAACAGCATCTCAAATCGGGAAAACATGAACAGAACTCCAAACTGAAAGGCAAGAGAACTGCTTCACAGGCACAGCTTGAGGAAGTCATTCATCGAAAGCTCAAGAAGCAGAGGTCAAGGTCAGGCATCCTTGGAAAGCAGCTTTGTGAAGCATTCTTGGCTGCAGATCAAGTTGGAGGTCTCAAAACTGCACAATTTTCTTGGAGAAAATATCAAGGTAAAGATTCCTGAACAAACCACACTTCGCCGGGTCTACATTGAGGTGTGCTACTTGGAGGCAATGGAGATGATCAAGACCATTCACCAATCTGGGTTGGAACCGACGAAACCACCGACACCTTGGGAAGATATGTTGCAAACATTATAATTGGAAAACTTGACCATGCTGAATTCCATGCTCCCTACCTTGTGGACTGCACATTTCTGGAAAGACAGATTCATCAACCATTGCTCGCCTGGTGAACGACACTCTGAGGATGCTGTGGCCTAATTTTGACCCCTTGCTTCTCAAGATCTTCCACACAGATTCGGCTGCCTATGTTGAAGGCAGGAAGGAACCTCAAGGTTTTCTACCCGGATATGCTACACATCACCTGCTTCGCTCATGTTCACAGAGTTTGTGAAATGGTGAGGGAAATGTTCAGGGATGTGAACGATGTCATTGCAACTGTCAAAAAGGTGTTCCTCAAAGCTCCTTCTTGGGTTCTTGTGTGGAAAGAAAACCTTTCTCTCCCACCAGAGCCAGTTCTGACAAGGTGGGGAACCTGGATCCAGGCTGCTCTGTTGTATGCTCAGAACCTTGAGTCCATTAAGGGGATCATTGAGAGGCTTGACCCCAAAGAAGCAAGTTCAATCAAAATGGCCTAAGAATTGATGCAGAACCACCAGCTGGTTTCAGACATCTTGCCTTCATCCAGGAAAACTTGCATTTCCTTCCTTTCCTCCAGACAAAACTTGAAGAAGCTGGCCTCACTCTCAAGGGCTTTTGAGCTGATGGATCAGGCAGAGTAAAAGATCAAGAGCACCGGTGCTGACAGGGAAAGGCTCTCCAGGACAAATTCAAGGCAGTCATGGGGAGGAACTCAGACATTGAGAAACTTCGAGCAATTGCAGGAGTCCTGGGTGGGGCTGAGGGTGAGCTTCCTGAAGGAATCGGTGCAAGAGATGCTCTCTCAAGTATTGCCCGACAGTGAGTGTGGATGTTGAGAGATCCTTTTCTGTCTACAAGAACGTTCTGACTGACAGAAGGCCCTGATGAAGGAGAACCTAAAATTGATTATGGTAACCCACTGCTTCTATTCCCTTGATAATTGAGCACGAATGTATGCCGAATTTGACAACAAATTCAGATGAAAAAGTTGTTTTCCTGTGTATTTTAAGAAATAATACTTGGTCAGCTAATTTTTAAAGTTTTTTGTTGTGGTTTCTCAAAATAAAATTAGTGCAATAAAAACTGTTTTTCGATCACATATTTGGCCCCAAAAAACATAAAAAGGACATATTTCTGCCAAAAAAAATCACATTCCCTAGCTCTACTTATGATGAGTTAATTAGGATCTTGGTTTATTATTTCTGGTTATCTGGTAAAGGGTGGCCAAGCACGTGGTTGGGGAATAATTAAGGAATTTTAACGATATTCATTTTCCAATCGCGCACTTGACCACACTACGCACTGTCCTTGTTGTTGCCATGGTAACTTGTCTCACCTTCACTACACACTGTCCTTGTTGTTGGCATGGTAACTTGTCTCACCTTTACTATATACACACTGTCCTTGTTGTTGGCATGGTAACTTGTCTCACCTTCACTACACACCGTCACGTACTTGACCACGTACTCGAAGTTAGCACCAGGAAAAAAGTCGTTGTGGGCTTCCTCTAGCCACTGGTGCTAATTTCAGCCCTCTAGCACAGAGAAATCAGGCACACCTACTATATAGTTTATGGTTATGGATGCCTAATAAACCCTCGCAAGCCTTCAAAAACCACCTCCCCATAGGCCTTCATACTAAAAATTGTATATTTGTTGCACAGACAGGTGAGAATGGGCTGCAGGAAAAGATGACGGACATATATAGTTACTTGGTTCATCAAACATGCGCTGGTTTTCTTTTTTTTCTTGGCGCTTGCCACTCAGTGCCTAGTATTCATTATATTTTTATGGGTGGATATATGACGCATAGATTGGCAAGAGATCAGTGCCTGAGTGGGGAGTTGGTTGGAAAATTTTGTGCAAGGCATTATCTACGAAGTATGTATACATCTATCTATCTATGCATCGTAGGTTCACCACCTGTAAAAAATGAGAATGGATCAATCACCTTCGGACTTAAGTAAATCTGGAATGGTTATCAGAGTGAATGCCCCGAGATTCGAAACTGGCTGCGCTGCACAAGTAAGAACTGGCTTCATAGTTTAATGGATGATGTAACTCCTTACCAGGTAGCAGAATGAACAAGCCAGCCAGAATAGGACAAACAACAAACCTAGACCCCCGCAAGTCATCCAAAACCACTTCCCCCATAAAAAATAAAAATAAATTTAATTGCTGCAATGGCAGTTAAAAATCAGCTACATCTGAGAGGAAAGGATCATCAACTTGCTCAAGCTTCTTTTTTTCCCCACCCGCCACTCAATACTTGTATATGCATGATTGTTTATTTGTTTGACTACTATAGAGAAGCCTTAGTTGTGGACTCAAATAATCTCTTCTCAAATAATCTCTTCTTAACCCACTCACTGTCAGAAGCGTATATATACGCAAAAAGTTGTTTATCAAATTAAAAAACCCATAAAAAATCGATCGTACCGTTCACAGACACATAATAGAGGTCAAAAGTTCTTACCCTACGATCGTACCGAATATAAAGGCTATAGACATTCGGTAACTAGGGTAGTAATATTGAAAAGTCGGACCCACTCAGAATTTCAAATCGTGTTGAAGATGGCCGTTCGACTGTCCTTGGATAAAGTTATTTCTCAGGTTTAGGGCGACGATTTTGGACTTTCTGAGGATGAAAGCAGTGATCAATAAGGCGCTGGCATCTCATCCTACCTTGGCCAGAGCCGTGTTGACCCTGAAGCTCCGCTATCGCTTGGCAGAATAGTTGCTGATGACCTACCTTCAGGAAGCCTAGCGCTTTCACTCGAGGTGACGATCTAGATGGAGATGAGAATACCAGCGATGAAGAAGGTATTTACAGTCAGTTTAGCTATAGCTAGTTTTGTTGTTAGTAAAGCAGAGCATGGAACTACAATGCTCTTTTAGTTTCCTTGTTGCGGTAGTCGTGGTAAAATTATTTGATGCCAATTTCTTATCCCCTTCAGGTTTGATGCATGAAGTGATGGATTGGGCAGCTGACAGAGCTTCTTCATGAACTCTGACACAATCTATTGTTGCTAGCCCTCCTATTGTGTGATGGCTGCTTCATCACCTTCTCCATTGTTCCTACCAGTATCTGCAACTCTAGGTTGTGTAACCTCTGCATCAGGTTCTATGACTTATGTTACATCTATAGTCACTCCTATACTATTTCCATCATCATCATTGTCTGTTCCATCATCATGCCCTCCTTTAGTTTTACCCTCGCACTCTGTGTCCTCTTCTAGTGAAGTATGCACTCCTTCACAACCAGTTGTTCAGCTTAGTCATAGCACTAGGAGTGTTCGTTATGCTCGAGTTTGTCAGAGTAGTGGTAATGAAATAGCTTCTAGTGCTTCAAGTTCTGCTCTGCCTTTAGCTAGTCCTCTTTTTCTTTCTGGAACTTCACCTACCAGCATTTCTTTAGCTCCGTCTCTTGCTTCTTCTACTGTGTCCTCAGCTAGTATCTTAGATAGTCCCTCCTCTAACTCCAGAAGAGGGTGTTTGTGAATATGGTTGAGGCATGCATTCTGAACAGCTATGTTCTAGACTCATGTCCGCAGAGCAGATCACCTTGCCAGGGGTTACAAGAAGAGAGATTTTTTGACCTTCCGGTTGGAGCTAGCTAACGAACTAGTGGTATGCTTCTGCTCACATGCTGGCCGCCCTCGCTCAGTTCATAACGAGCGTCTAGACCGGCTGAACACCACGCTTGGGCATTGGTCAGCACTAACTGAAAAACAGCAGTGGTGTATTGTCTGTGTAGCAGTTGGAAACATGTCTGGAATCTCAAACGACCATGAGACCACTTATTTACCGTCACTGCAAAGTACCACTGTGTGTCACATAGAGGGACTGTTTTTTCAAGTACCACACCATGGTAGACTTCGTAGTTTCCTAGTTTTTGCTTCGCTTTTTTTAAATTTTACTTTCTATGATATTTCCTTTTTTCTCTCTGTTCTATGTGAGTGCTAGATGGCTGTTCTTTTGTATATGCATGTTTTTTGTTGCCATTGTTGTCCTGTTATGGGAAGATGAAGATGTAATAATAATTGTTCATACAACACCAACATGATAACAATATCTTCATCAGAAAATAAATATTAAAAAATTAAAAATATATGTTATGCAAGTTTTGTGAATACAATGAGTGTGTGCATATATATATATATATATATAATATATAATATATATATAATCACATGTTGCATTGTCTAGCATATTGAAGTAAGAGCTTTCATTAGGCTGTAATTACATAATGATATTCATCATTTGTGGTCGTTGCTTAACAACCTAAAGTTGACCACAATGTTTGTCGACACCAATGCTATCCCATCAACCATGGTTGCTAGGGACTTTAGAGCGCATTCCTGATTTAATATTGATTTTTATTTGCACCCGAGTCCAATTTAAAAAAAATGCTTCCTAAACCCGACGGTGAATGGGTTAAAGAAGGTCATGGGTATGCCAAATTTTATTTTAGGATAGAGGTTCCCCCTGCATTGCAAATGGAACCATCGAATGGCATAGCACTCTGCATTGTCGGCAAGTCGGCTGTTTCAAAATACTACTGCATTATCTTTCACATTCCCTAATGAAAGCACACTAATATTTTTTTGTCCGTAAAAAAAATTTGAATGGCGTTGCTTGCATCAACAAACAGGCAAGCTACAGTGTGATCTTGTTGGAAGGACTCCCACACTGCAATATCTGAGATCAAAGCTATCCTCACAGCCTGAAAAAGTAGACCACCTCACTAATAACTTTGCCAAACTTATGTTTTGGGGTAAATCAAAGCTGCTTTAGATTTACTCTCCCATAAGTTCTAAGGGCAGGCCTCTTCATTTGGATGACATCATTCTCACCACTGCAACAGATGGACAGAAACATGTTCATGACACTGCTAAGGATATGCATCCCCCTGGCAAGCCAGGACATGAACCCAAGTCCATTGTTCAAGGTGATTCCCAACAATGCATCCAGTCATTTATTGGCATTCTTGATAAGATCTGCAACTCTTAGAACAACTGGTGCAACTGGACCATCAGGCATTGATGTCTATGTTTGGAGGCAATTATGTACATCCTTCAAGTTGGCATTATCTCACCTCTGCCATTGGGCATTGATGGCAAAGTGGCTCTGTATTTCCCTCATCGATCCAGAGAGTGTTGCCCCAATCATGGCTTGTTGGTTGTTTGACTTGGACAAGAATTGAGGAGTTTAGCCCCCTGGTATAGGATTAACCATAAATGCATTATCATCAGCCTGTTCGTAGG
Organism: Cladorhizidae sp. MBARI D1340-BT2; assembly: GCA_028752905.1. Taxonomy (NCBI): domain Eukaryota; kingdom Metazoa; phylum Porifera; class Demospongiae; order Poecilosclerida; family Cladorhizidae; species Cladorhizidae sp. MBARI D1340-BT2. The sequence goes on from JAQNBH010000011.1 coordinate 16,405,644, forward strand.
GGATATCCAGGATGCTGTCGGAACATTACTAATCTACACAGGTCAGATTTCAGGTATCAAGGCAGTATTGCATGCCAAAAGAGTCCTTTCAACAAAATGATGCTGAAGCCGTCCTGCTTGTTGAAGCAAGCAATGTTTTCAATTCACTGCATAGGCAAGCTGCCTTGCAGAACATCAACCACCTCTGCCTATCCTTGTCCACAAACTCATACAGACAGCCAACAGACCTCTTTCTGCATGATGTCCTCTACTCTAAGGAAGGCACAGCTCAAGATAATCCTCTCGCTATGCCTATGTATGCCATCACAACTGTTCCTCTTATCAAGAAGTTGAGTGGTCCAATACGACAGATGTGGTATGCTGATGATGCAACCACCACGGGTAGGGGTTCCATTGACCATCTGAAGGAATGTCCAAATCTGGCTATCACCTTCCAAAAGCTGTTGCCACTTTTGCCAAAAGAGATAACAGAAGGCAGATATCATATCGGAGCTACACTTGCAACTTTAAAGTATACTGAACAATTTGTTACTGCCAAAGTATCTGAGTAGTCGGAGGATCTAAAGGTTCACGCAATGATTTTGCAAAGCCGACCCCATTTGGCTCAGCCTTTACCCATGGCCTTACCAGAGAATGGCTCTATCTTTCTTGTGTTACTCAAAGCATCAGTCACTTACTAGAAGTGCTGGAAGAAATGATCAGAATGCTACTTGCTCCTAATCTAATTTCTTCCAGTTGGGTTTGCAAAATCATAGCTAGATCCACAGATCTCCAAGGATTGTCAGGAAGAGCTAACTATTGTTGTAACCTTTTTCCCCTACCCACATGAATGGTGCCAGCACAGGAGGGGTGCAATTGCACCCCCTTTTCAAATTAATGATATTCATATAGCCTCCTTAAAAAGATCCAATTATAGTAACTTGTAACTTTGATGCACATTGTCATTTTTCTAATCACCAAGTTATTAAACAAGCCTCTGACCACTTCAAACAAGGCACCCTACAGCTGACATGCTTTGAATATAATTTACACCTCTAGTGTTAGTGTCACATGCTGACTAAGCTTATCATATTATGTTCTCATCCCTGCTTTGTAGCATGCAGGAGAGAGCACACTATGAAGAGACAACATTCAAATGATATAAGATCTTTCTTCAATAAAAACTGCTAAGGAAGACAGTGGTATGCCAATCTCTAGCTGTTTACTAGGGTACAAAATCTAATGTTCTTTTACATCAACATTTTAGAGCCATCAAGTTCAGAGCCTCAAATTACAGTCTGTGTCCCAGTCACACAATTGCACTCTGTTAGTTGTGATGAACTTGACCAGCCTGTTATTCCAACAGCTCCAGCGATCAACCAAGAATCTAATGCTTTGCTTTCTGAACCACCACCATTCCGAAGACATTGGAAATTATTTTGTTTGAACCAACAAAATCCATTGACACCATATACCAGTCAGTGAGTAGCCTTTCCAATGAGGCAAAGTATTCTTTATTGTGCATCATATAACATTTTGCCCACCACGTATTCTTGTGGTTGCAATCTGAAGCCACTTGGCTTACAAAGTATCCCTGGCTTCTCTATAGCCCTAAGTTAGATGGTGTCTTCTGTGGACCATGCTCACTCTTCCTTTCTAGTGACAAGAGAAAAGATAAAGGATTACTTGTAAATAGGCCTTACTCCAATTCGTCCAAAATAGGCAGTGCTTTGAGTAATCACTCAATATCATCGGGATTGTTGCAATATAGAAAAATACTATTGAAAATCCAGTCTCACGCATTGATATTATGGTCAGTAGTGATATCCAAATGCGAATGGATGAGAATAAGCATATTATTCGCCAAATAGTCCTTGCCATTATTTTCTTGGGAAAGCAGGGACTTCCATTTCGTGGTGATAATGAAGATCTCAGCTACAAAAAATCCTGGAAATTTCTTGGCTTTACTTAAGTGTCTTGCTGAGAGTGATTCTATTCTTTTTAATCACCTCTATAAACCAAGGGCCAAGAATGCCACTTATATTTCCCCAAGATCTCAGAATGACGTCATCAGTGTTATTGGCCATGACATAATCTTAGCTAATATAGTAGCAGAGATTAAACAAAGTAAATTTTATTCAGTTCTTGCAGATGAAGTTAGCTGTCACAATATGGAGCAATGACCTGTTTGCATTCGATTTGTGGACAGTGAATGCAACATTCGTGAAGAATTCATAGCTTTCTTAAAGTTAAACAGAGTTACAGCAGTTGACATTGCTGATGCTATAGTTCAATGTTTGGAAAATCTTGGTTTATCTTTGAGTGAGTTACTTGGCCAAGGTTATGATGATGTGTCTACAATGAGTGGACATGAATCAGGTGTTCAGGCAAGAATCCGAGAAAAGCAACCCAAAGCACTGTACACCCACTCACTGTGCTAGCCATTCTCTTCATCTTGTCATTGTAAACTCATGCTCTGTTCCAGAAATTAGGAATTGCATTGATAGTATTAAAAGTATAACCAGGTTAAATACTCTCCTAAATGAGAACTATCCTGTTAATAAGGATAGCTTCTCGTTTCGAGGATGTTCGAGAAAGGAGGGTGCTAAATGCATGTTGAAGAGAAAAGGTTTAGATATGCTGGGGCTGGCAATAACCACAGGCATATATAGCCACCCGGCAGACCAGTCCGGCTTTAGCTGGAAGAATAAGTTGTTATTTTTAATTTTATACTGATAAATAATAACTTAAGTGCAATGTGGCAATGTGGCTCCAGTGCGGGGGGCGGCAGGTCTCCAGGACACTTATACTTATGACTTAAGTTCCCATTTAATTTGATTATTATTGTTGTTGTTGTTGTGTTGTTACTACTACTACTATTATTACTATTACTATTATTATTATTAGCACAAATTCAATTAAAAATCATTTAGTTAATGTCCCACAGTGCCCAGTACAGAGGCAGAGTTATTATTATTATTTTATTTATTATTAAATGTGACTTCTCAACAATCAACTTTTAAAATTTGCTCACTCACACGATATATTTTTAATATATCTTCAAAGTTTAGTTGTTAATGTATCTTGAAACTTAATGGTCTTGAAGGTATAGCTACTGCATGCATGAAAGCAAGACATACAGCGACTCAATGACACTAAGTGTGTTACTGTGTGGTGTGTATTTGAGATTACACGCACAACACTGCATGTGCTGTTGTTATGTGCATGTCATTAACATTGTGTGTCAAGCTGCACAGCCTTCAATGTTAGCTTTTAACCTGCTCATTTCTGACTGCATTTTTTTAGTAAGACTTGGAACAGTTAATGGAATAGCCTCACCGGCCACAATCGTTAAATTTTCCCAAAAGACAGTTTGGAGAAAAGAATATACTCTTTCATTAATTTCAAGCTTCTTTGGTTGCATGGCTGCAAGTGTTGGTTTGCTTGGCCATGGCTGCAAGTGTTGGTTTGCTTGGCCATGGCTGCAAGTGTTGGTTTGCTTGGCCATGGCTGCAAGTGTTGGTTTGCTGCTTGGCCATGGCTGCAAGTGTTGGTTTGCTTGGCCATGTCTGCAAGTGTTGGTTTGCTTGGCCATGGCTGCAAGTGTTGGTGTGCTTGGCCATGGCTGCAAGTGTTGGTTTGCTGCTTGCCCATGGCTGCAAGTGTTGGTTTGCTGCTTGCCCATGGCTGCAAGTGTTGGTTTGCTGCTTGGTCATGACTGCAAGTGTTGGTTGCTACTTGGCCATGGCTGCATTATGAGGAAAATATTTTGCCATAACTGTGTTTGAGTAGTTACTGAACAATAGCCATTAATGCCTATGGAGCCAGCACAATGAGTGGAGCATTTGTTTCAACTGTTTACAGTAACTGGAAGGATGCCACAGCCTCTTTCAGGAAACATGAAAGTAGTGAATGTCATCAAGCTGCTACTGAAAAACCCCATCTCAGGCACCTGATGCAGGTGGTATAAGACAAAAAGGCTAACAACCATAATAGAAAATATTTATTTTCTTGCATTTCAAATCTTCCAGTTCATGGCTCAGAGGGAGAGAACTTTTCATCACTCCTTTAAGCTTCATGGTAATTATGATGATCTAGTGGTTCCCTGGATGGCAGAATGAAGATCTTTATGTTTCTAGAAACCTAGTTCAACTAATGGCCTTGCTAGTGTTGCACGACAACACAACTTGTCAAGTTATATTCAGGCTCAAGTCTCTTCACTCTTATAAGGTGGATAAAACAACTGGCATCGCATATTGAGCACGTTGTGTGTCTTGAGTTGGATGGGTAACGATTTAGAAGGCTTATCTTGCTGTGGAGACAACACAAGCTCCATTGCTTGCTCAAGTCGTTTAAGGATGTACTCCTGAGATTAAACCTTCACTGAGAAATGGACGAGGAAAAGTTATGATGGTGTTGCTACAAGGGCTGGATGAGGTGAACTGCTAATGATGAACCACTTGCCATTTATGCACACTGTTGTGGCCCCTCATTGAACCTTGGCACTATTGATGCTGTAAGAGGAAGTGCTTTAATGAAGACTGCATTTGAAATTGCCCATGAAATCACGAAGTTGGTGAAGTATCTTTCCCGTCATGATGCCATCTTTTTCAAAATTTAAAGCAAGAAATCGCCCCTGACAGTATTAGTGTGCGCCTTCTTTGTCCAATAATTATGTCGGTCAGTGAGAGTAGAAGCATTGGCTGGCATTGAATTTAATCGTGAAGTGTTGTTTAAACTTTGGGATGAAGCAAAGCAAGTGGGAATGAAACTATTAGTGGGATCTCTGTTTGTTGGAGAAATTTTACTTTGACTTTGGAGTGGTTTCAGGAAATTGATGTGTGTAACCTCAGCAGTTTACTTCAAGTCGAGACTCTCTAGCAACTGAGGGCCAAACAAGCCAAGTGGCACAATCTATCCGCACTAATGAAATACACAACTTTTTGCATGAGGTATCAAAGATAGCTGAAGACCTGTACTTCTGGCTTGCCACAAGCCCCAAAGAAAGACCAAGCAAGTACAAGATGATCACTGTGGATCCTGAATTTTCAGATTCTCCAACAAAAGATTACTACCGAGTATTGTATTTTGAAGCACTGGACTTGATTAAGATGGAATCAGCCAGGGTTTTAAAAACATTCAAAATGACAGGAACTCCTCATCAAAACGGCAAGAAACAAAAAAACTGCGAAGAAAAATATTCATTGGCATGTTCCTTTTATACAGATGACCTTGACCCTGCTCACCTCAAGGTTCAGCCTGAGCTCCTTGGTACCAAGTTCAGTGATGTTCCAATAAGTGACATCACTTTTCAGTTGGCGATTCATTTTGTGAAGTCTTTGAAGCACCACGAACACACATGAGACATAGTTGTCTCAGAGAGACTTACTCGTGATGATGCTACAAATGCAAATACATTGTGAGTGATCATTTAGAAAGGATCTCCATTCAACTATGACCCAAGCTCCATTTGAATCACTTGACAGTAGATGCAATTGCTCTTCAATGCTCTTGAAGATGTTGGAAATGATTTTTCATGGCTGGATATGAAAATTGTTTACAAATTTCAAGCAGCTTAAATATATTTTTCTCTACGTATTAAATTTGTCTACTTATTCAGAGCAATCTCAGAGGATTGACGACAAACTTAGGATGGGAGAGGGGGTTACTTGGATTGGAGACAAGCATGCAAGTGGTAGGACTGCTAGTTAAGAAGACCATCAGGTCTAGGCTGCTACTGAGGATTGAAGAAGCTGTGTGGGTACAATTCAAAGCTGAAGTGGGCAATAATGGAACCCTGATGTGGGGGTTCAAGAATCACAAGAGTTGTTGGAGACAGATTATTAGGATGCAGCTTTGGAGGTATATACTAATGATGGGTGATTATTATGTCCATGTAGGGTTAGGAGTAGAGCAGTCACCCTGACAGGGATGGTGGGGTGAGTGTGCATTTTGCAAGTCAGGGGAATTAGTGTAGTGGAAGGTGGGCATGGGCAATGAGAGAATGGAGGTCAGTGATAGGTTATATCTTGGAAGATTCCCACGTGCTACTGTTACCTATAGTTCTGCAAATATGATACTAAATTGCATGCATGCTCCCCCACTCATCTTTCTACAATATACAACACCCCACCTCTACCAATCCTCACCTCCATATTAATCTAACTCTATTGCTAGGCAGAGAAGCAGGGTGTTCATATGGTATAAGCGTTAGCATGCAACCCCTGCACATCTGAACACTGTAATGCCAGCAGACTTCAAATGCCATGCAACAGCGGTCGAATGCTTTGACATGAAATGCAAAAAAAAAAAAGACCAAATCTGAGGCAGCCCATGTGAATAGACATTCCTGTTTACACTTTGAGGAATATCTTAAAAGAACCCTGTGCTCAAAAAAACTTCGACCCACTTAAAAGTATGAGCCAATGGGCTTGTTTATGGTATTTTGTTACGTCATCCCACGCAAGGTTATTCGTGCATTGATAGACTTGACAGTTTTGAAATCTCCATCAAAAGGCAAGCAAAAACAAATACGAAAGAGGCACAGAAAGGGTAAGGAAATAGGATCTGGAACAGAGCAGCAAAAATTACTTGTCATTGGCAAGGAAAGTGAACAGGCCTCGTCCTAATGGTAAGTTACATGACCAACACTGACATAAATGGTTTGTGGGCCAGTGCTTCTTCTTCCCTCAGGCTGGCCCTGATAACAGCTGTAAAATTTGGGTTTTCAAATGATTCCTACATAACTATTGGACTAGAAACGGAGTTGCCATAGAGAACCACGACTACCTAGAGAATGACAACAAGTACCAACGATGATATTAAAGATCTGTGCATGTGGCATTCTAAATGTGCATGCTAAGATTGGCATTTTCTAATCAATGATATTCATGTATATAGGTTATAAAAAAAAAGATATTTGATAGAAACTGTGAAAAGGAGATTGTAAAAAATGATCAGTTATTGTCATGAACCTATCAATCACCTCTCAAATCCATCCCGGAACAAAAGTTATGGAAACCTGAAGGCCACGCCTCACCATTAATAGATACCAGAAAGTATGAATAGAAATCCACTTTAGAATGACTGACTTCTACATACTCCATCGCTGTAGAGTTTGTAAAGTGTTTACAAAACCGATTATGTAGACGAAACATCATTGCAATAATCACTGGCTCAGTAGGGGACGATATAGTCGTAGACAAAACAGCTTATTCAAGTGATTGAAAGAAATGCACAAAGTGGAAAAAATAATAAAAAAAGAACACACACCCCGCACTTAACTCTCCAGCCACCTGGTTGCCCAGGCACAGTTTTGTACATAGCTCTGCAACAAGAACCTCTCGTGATTAAGCAGCAACTGATGGGGACTGTTGCTGTTCAGTTTGTGCAGACTCAGCATCACCTTGAACCATGTGTGTATATATTATGCATGTGTGTGTACGTGCCTGTATATAATATGTATATATAATATATGAAGTAGGCAGAGCTATAATGAGAGAAACGATGCATGCAGCTGGCTTGAGAGGTATATATGACTATTTTAACTATTGTCACGACAACTAGATGCCTTGAAGACATTCCAGCTGTGCTGTTATTTACTGACAACGTAAAGTCCTGCTAGAGGTAAAAAGTCAAAAGTTTGTGATTTTTTTGGTTCAGACAAATATATAAAGATTGCAACAGACAACACAATTGGTATACCTTCTTCGTGCCTATGGAACACGGTTAGTAAGTTAAAAGCAAAAACAACATCCACTTATTGATGAACAAACACGCTGACAACATAGAAAAGTCATTACTGGTATTATTACACTTGGAGCTGTTCTAATATCATTGTCTTCAACTTCCCTCCACGCATGTGTTTAGCCTCTGTGCCAACGTGCTGGCCCCTCCCACATAATGAATAGATACCTCTACACATGTGTCGAGCCTCTGCACTGGCACTCCTGCACAATATATACATACCTCCACACATGTGTCAAGCCTCTGTGCCCATGTGCTGGCACAACGTATAAATGTCAAGAAACAAAGGAATATGGGAACACAATGGTGGCATTGAGGAATACTCAGGCCTGGTCAGTAGCAACAAAGATAGTCCCTTACAAATCCAGTGAACCTAAGGACGCATAAAGCACCAGACACTCTAAACAATATCTGTTGTTACTGCACCCCACGGAGTAAATGGTGCGTGATGTATGCATGTGGGGTACCATCACTACACATGTGCATTATTTGGCAATTGCTGACTCATGGCTCAGGTGGCATCACACCTTTCAAAGCTGGTTTTGACGGTGAATATGCATTGGTGTTCATAGATATTGCATGGTCTACGGTAAAACTTCAATATAACAGCCTCTACTAGCTAAGTACATGAATATACTCTTGACTAAGTAGGAATGGTGTTGTGAACAAGGTTGGGAGTGACAGACTGAAGCACACATCACACACACACACTCACACATACACACACACAACACACACACACACAACACACACATGCATGCACACATACACACACACACTGTCATTGTTGACCAACTGCTTAAGTATAGCAGCACATGCCGGATGTTACCAAAATTAGGAGTCAAGGCATGCAGAACAAGACATTCCTGCACACCAAACTTCAGTACCATATTATTTATGGTATGCTTTTCCAACAGGCAATATCAGTAGTATAGGCATGAAAAGAATTAACTAAAATATGCATGTCATGAAGCATTTGACCCACAGCATTACTAGAGCAATGCAAGACATTGGCAGACAGGCAATGGCAGTGTGAGTGCCTAGACCCAGCCTCATCTGAAGCATTCTTATGCTCACAGACACATGCTCCTCATACCCTCCAGGCCTCGAGGTGATCGAGGATGCTGATAAAGCACAGCTGTGTCGTGGTTGTATGTTTATTTAGCACAAGCTGTGCTTGGACCAATCATCAGTAGCTAAATAAGATTTTACTATGCAAGTATCACCTTAGTTGTGCTCACAAGGTGTGTTCGTGGTGACAGTAGCTGCACTTGAGAACTCTCATGACCTTTGTACTTGGTGTGTATCCAATTAAAGAGACACATTTATGGGCACAGCTAGGGTCAGGGATAGGGCAATCGATGACTATAGTTACAGCAAGTAGTGGCTGAAGTCAAGGCCAGGCAGTGGGATCCGTTACGATTTGTTCGATTACGATTAATTACAATAGCCATACATTTTCATGGTGATTAGGGCACGCCCATAAGCATGGAGATGGGGGAGGTGGTGTCACAGAAAGTTATCAGGTAAGCAGCAAGGCACCTTTGCTAAAATATATTTTGTGGTTGTTACCTACGGGCGACTCCTATTATTGCCACACCCTGACCACATGGTAATTAGTCATTTCAAAACTTATATATATGAAGTAAGGCATGAAGAGCCAGCATCAGTCAGTAGACACTAGGTCAAAAGGAAAACCCAAAAGACCGCGATGAGCTCATAGTTTTTTCTCATACAAAGATTTCAGATGCCCAGAATGATGTGCCACATCTGATTCCAGAGTGAATCAATCCTTCAGAACCTCCAGAATTCTCAGACTCGCCATCTGCGATCATGATTACAATCCCGAACTCTCTCTTCCAGTTACACCATCTCTTCTTGAGTCACCCATTCAGTAATATTGGTGCTCTACTGGAACCAACCAAGTCCACAATTACTGCCTAATACATCTTCACCCCGCTAAAGCTTTCTCCTACTCTTCCTTAACTTCATGTTTATAAAATGGAGGACTGCATCTGCTCTCAGACAATTAGATATGGTGCATTCAAACAGAAGTGCTTTAGCCTCGAACTATGAAACTGAAACGAGTGTAGATAATGTTTGTAAGTTATTTCCTCAAACGTACTCATGGAGATGGAGAAGGAAGGTCATTTGATTGATTATATATTATATGATTTCAATGTTTTTATAATCCCAAGTTCTCAATCCCAAGTTCTCATAATTATAATTGTGTTCATAATTGTAATATCCTGAAATCAAATTAGAAAAAATACATGTACATTGCATTTTTTTCTTATTTCCCCCCTTTCCCCCCCCCTTTTCCTAAATGTAAAGAGCTCCTTTGCATGTTCCTTATTGGCTGCATAATTTGACAATGCCCCTTCATAAAAGCTGTTTATAGGGTTGTATAGTTATGGTGTGTAGTGGCTATAAAGACTAAGACAATGCAGACAATGCCATCATGTAGGTGAAGGTTTGTGGCATGAAGAGTCAGCCTACGTTACTGAAGGAATTGCATATACCCATCCTGCACAAAGAGAGCAATATACATAAGTACAACTTAGCTCGGTAATTCTGCAATCTGGTGACTTTATAATTGATACAATGATAGAGAGAGTGCTTCACATATATAATTCTCTCTGGTTGTGAACAGGAGGGACTAGTGAACAAATGGGCTCAAAATTTAGAAAAGGTACTAACCAGAATATATCTGAGACCGTACCTTCTGGAATGCCCCCTTCCTAGCTATATAAGAGACTTTCAATCTTGCAACATATTGACCTTTCACTTGTGAAGAAATGGAAGTTTCAGGTAGTTTGTCTCTCCCATGAAAGCAAAAAAAATTTGCAGTTTCAAAACATGCACAGAGGGACGTTTAGTTTACCAAGAATCTATTCTTTTTGGTCTTGTTTTTAGCAGCCCCTGACTGGTATTGATGACACTGTTCATAACACGCTGTAGCATCGACTTAACTGACATTAATCTTCATGATCCTGTTTGAGTTTTACCACCTCTAACTGAAATTGATGTGAATAGACAATTCTGTATTGACAGCATGAAGTATAATTGGACAATTAGCTACCAACCTTTGGACCATTAAAAAAATCTCACGTAATGCAACAAGGCTTGTCATTAAATGTGGCAAGATCAGCTGTAGCAACTTGAAGACCCGAAAGAAATGGTCCATCAAAGATCTTTTTTGTCCCATTCGACATCTTGCAATCACTGACTGATACTAGATGGTGTGGTATACTGCACACTCTAACATTAGCTGTTTAACCATGTGCATAGATGTAGCTGCTAAACCATGTGCATAGATACAGCTGCTAAACCATGTGCATAGATATAGCTGCTAAACCATGTGCATAGATATAGCTGCCTAACCATGTGCATAGATATAGCTGCTTAACCATGTGCATAGATATAGCTGTTTAACCATGTGCATAGATATAGCTGCTTGACCATGTGCATAGATATAGCTGCTAGACCATGTGCATAGTAGATATAGCTGCTTAACCATGTGCATAGATATAGCTGCTCAACCATGTGCATAGATATAGCTATTTAACCATATGCATAGATATAGCTGTTTAACCATGTGCGCTGTTTAACCATGTGCATAGATATAGCTGTTTAACCATGTGCATAGATATAGCTGCTCAACCATGTGCATAGATATAGCTGTTTAACCATGTGCATAGATATAGCTGCTTAACCATGTGCATAGATATAGCTGCTTAACCATGTGCATAGATATAGCTGCTTAACCATGTGCATAGATATAGCTGCTTAACCATGTGCATAGATATAGCTGTTTAACCATGTGCGCTGTTTAACCATGTGCGTAGATATAGCTGTTTAACCATGTGCATAGATATAGCTGCTCAACCATGTGCATAGATATAGCTGTTTAACCATGTGCATAGATATAGCTGCTTAACCATGTGCATAGAGCTTAACCATGTGCATAGATATAGCTGCTTAACCATGTGCATAGATATAGCTGTTTAACCATGTGCGCTGTTTAACCATGAACCATGTGCATAGATATAGCTGTTTAACCATGTGCATAGATATAGCTGCTCAACCATGTGCATAGATATAGCTGTTTAACCATGTGCATAGATATAGCTGCTTAACCATGTGCATAGATATAGCTGTTTAACCATGTACGCTGTTTAATCATGTGCATAGATATAGCTGTATAACCATGTGCATAGATATAGCTGCTCAACCATGTGCATAGATATAGCTGTTTAACCATGTGCATAGATATAGCTGCTTAACCATGTGCATAGATATAGCTGTTTAACCATGTGCATAGATATAGCTGCTAAACCATGTGCATAGATATAGCATGTGCATAGATATAGCTGCTTAACCAAGTGCATAGATATAGCTGCTTAACCATGTGCATAGATATAGCTGCTTAACCATGTGCATAACCATGTGTATAGATATAGCTGCTTAACCATGTGCATAGATATAGCTGCTTAACCATGTGCATAGATATAGCTGTTTAACCATGTGCATAGATATAGCTGCTTAACCATGTGCATAGATATAGCTGCTCAACCATGTGCATAGATATAGCTGCTCAACCATGTGCATAGATATAGCTGCTTAACCATGTGCATAGATATAGCTGCTTAACCATGTGCATAGATATAGCTGCTTAACCATGTGCATAGATATAGCTGTTTAACCATGTGCATAGATATAGCTGCTTAACCATGTGCATAGATATAGCTGTTTAACCATGTGCATAGATATAGCTGCCCATGTGCATAGATATAGCTGTTTAACCATGTGCATAGATATAGCTGCTTAACCGCTGCTTAACCATGTGCATAGATATAGCTGCTAAACCATGTGCATGGATATAGCTGCTTAACCATGTGCATAGATATAGCTGCTTAACCATGTGCATAGAGATAGCTTCAATTCAGTTCCAATGCCCAACTTATTGAAATCGCATATATAACTATGTGACAAGTCGATGGTTTGAACTTTACACTGTATGACTAACACACCTAATCACCAACAATCAGGGCATATAATTATACACTGATTTGTTAATCCACTTTACTGAAAACCTGAAAATTTTCCATTCACATTTTTTAAACAACCTTACCTGCATGTGTGCGCAGGAATGTCCTATACAATTTTGAAGAAACACAGCTGAATTATAATGCATCTGCAACTGGGAGCTGTCATCTGAATCCGATTGTTGACATGATGCCACTCAGCTTTTGCCCTTGTGGAAAAAGATGTCCATGTAACAAGCTAATCACACGACATAACCTTGGACCATCCAGGGTTGGATTGTTGCAATGCTGAACTCTCTCGATCTTCGTCATAAACTTGGCCCATCCCATTGGGGGATAATTATCGTTTCTAGTAGACCAGGTGGTCTCTGATAGGATCATTGAAATGTTCGTTTATATAATATGTGAAGATATTTGCAAAATATGAGTTGACACAACACAAGGATCACATACATTATATTATACTTCATGTCTTTTTCAACCTGTTCCAACTGTTGCTCTGAAATTTCCCCCGACGACTGGTTCCAATGGATGTGGGGGCCTGTACCCCTCCTTCAGACCCCACCCTGGCACCGCCTTTAGGGAGAGGACGGGTGATTGCACCTTGCCTCCTCTGTGCGTAAAGCATGTTCTCCATGGATCAGAAAGCGGAGAGCCTGTATACACTATATATGTACCAAATTAAAAGTGTTTAGAAATTCAGTCTGCACTTGAGAGAATTGTGGTTGTTACCTACGGGCGACTCCTATTATTGCCACACCCTGACCACATGGTAATTAGTCATTTCAAAACTTATATATATGAAGTAAGGCATGAAGAGCCAGCATCAGTCAGTAGACACTAGGTCAAAAGGAAAACCCAAAAGACCGCGATGAGCTCATAGTTTTTTCTCATACAAAGATTTCAGATGCCCAGAATGATGTGCCACATCTGATTCCAGAGTGAATCAATCCTTCAGAACCTCCAGAATTCTCAGACTCGCCATCTGCGATCATGATTACAATCCCGAACTCTCTCTTCCAGTTACACCATCTCTTCTTGAGTCACCCATTCAGTAATATTGGTGCTCTACTGGAACCAACCAAGTCCACAATTACTGCCTAATACATCTTCACCCCGCTAAAGCTTTCTCCTACTCTTCCTTAACTTCATGTTTATAAAATGGAGGACTGCATCTGCTCTCAGACAATTAGATATGGTGCATTCAAACAGAAGTGCTTTAGCCTCGAACTATGAAACTGAAACGAGTGTAGATAATGTTTGTAAGTTATTTCCTCAAACGTACTCATGCAGATGGAGAAGGAAGGTCATTTGATTGATTATATATTATATGATTTCAATGTTTTTATAATCCCAAGTTCTCAATCCCAAGTTCTCATAATTATAATTGTGTTCATAATTGTAATATCCTGAAATCAAATTAGAAAAAATACATGTACATTGCATTTTTTTCTTATTTCCCCCCTTTCCCCCCCCCTTTTCCTAAATGTAAAGAGCTCCTTTGCATGTTCCTTATTGGCTGCATAATTTGACAATGCCCCTTCATAAAAGCTGTTTATAGGGTTGTATAGTTATGGTGTGTAGTGGCTATAAAGACTAAGACAATGCAGACAATGCCATCATGTAGGTGAAGGTTTGTGGCATGAAGAGTCAGTACGTTACTGAAGGAATTGCATATACCCATCCTGCACAAAGAGAGCAATATACATAAGTACAACTTAGCTCGGTGATTCTGCAATCTGGTGACTTTATAATTGATAGAGAGAGTGCTTCACATATATAATTCTCTCTGGTTGTCTCCCATGAAAGCAAAAAAAATTTGCAGTTTCAAAACATGCACAGAGGGACGTTTAGTTTACCAAGAATCTATTCTTTTTGGTCTTGTTTTTAGCAGCCCCTGACTGGTATTGATGACACTGTTCATAACAAGCTGTAGCATCGACTTAACTGACATTAATCTTCATGATCCTGTTTGAGTTTTACCACCTCTAACTGAAATTGATGTGAATAGACAATTCTGTATTGACAGCATGCAGTATAATTGGACAATTAGCTACCAACCTTTGGACCATTAAAAAAATCTCACGTAATGCAACAAGGCTTGTCATTAAATGTGGCAAGATCAGCTGTAGCAACTTGAAGACCCGAAAGAAATGGTCCATCAAAGATCTTTTTTGTCCCATTCGACATCTTGCAATCACTGACTGATACTAGATGGTGTGGTATACTGCACACTCTAACATTAGCTGTTTAACCATGTGCATAGACGTAGCTGCTAAACCATGTGCATAGATACAGCTGCTAAACCATGTGCATAGATATAGCTGCTAAACCATGTGCATAGATATAGCTGCCTAACCATGTGCATAGATATAGCTGCTTAACCATGTGCATAGATATAGCTGTTTAACCATGTGCATAGATATAGCTGCTTGACCATGTGCATAGATATAGCTGCTAGACCATGTGCATAGATATAGCTGCTTAACCATGTGCATAGATATAGCTGCTCAACCATGTGCATAGATATAGCTATTTAACCATATGCATAGATATAGCTGTTTAACCATGTGCGCTGTTTAACCATGTGCATAGATATAGCTGTTTAACCATGTGCATAGATATAGCTGCTCAACCATGTGCATAGATATAGCTGTTTAACCATGTGCATAGATATAGCTGCTTAACCATGTGCATAGATATAGCTGCTTAACCATGTGCATAGATATAGCTGCTTAACCATGTGCATAGATATAGCTGCTTAACCATGTGCATAGATATAGCTGTTTAACCATGTGCGCTGTTTAACCATGTGCATAGATATAGCTGTTTAACCATGTGCATAGATATAGCTGCTCAACCATGTGCATAGATATAGCTGTTTAACCATGTGCATAGATATAGCTGCTTAACCATGTGCATAGATATAGCTGCTTAACCATGTGCATAGATATAGCTGCTTAACCATGTGCATAGATATAGCTGCTTAACCATGTGCATAGATATAGCTGTTTAACCATGTGCGCTGTTTAACCATGAACCATGTGCATAGATATAGCTGTTTAACCATGTGCATAGATATAGCTGCTCAACCATGTGCATAGATATAGCTGTTTAACCATGTGCATAGATATAGCTGCTTAACCATGTGCATAGATATAGCTGTTTAACCATGTGCATAGATATAGCTGTATAACCATGTGCATAGATATAGCTGCTCAACCATGTGCATAGATATAGCTGCTTAACCATGTGCATAGATATAGCTGCTTAACCATGTGCATAGATATAGCTGCTTAACCATGTGCATAACCATGTGTATAGATATAGCTGCTTAACCGCTGCTTAACCATGTGCATAGATATAGCTGCTAAACCATGTGCATGGATATAGCTGCTTAACCATGTGCATAGATATAGCTGCTTAACCATGTGCATAGATATAGCTTCAATTCAGTTCCAATGCCCAACTTATTGAAATCGCATATATAACTATGTGACAAGTCGATGGTTTGAACTTTACACCGTATGACTAACACACCTAATCACCAACAATCAGGGCATATATACACTGATTTGTTAATCCACTTTACTGAAAACCTGAAAATTTTCCATTCACATTTTTTAAACAACCTTACCTGCATGTGTGCGCAGGAATGTCCTCAACGATCACCTTACCTGCATGTGTGCGCAGGAATGTTCTCAACGATCACCTTACCTGCATGTGTGCGCAGGAATGTCCTCAGATTATAAATATCATGTGCTGTTGTCAACACAGCAAATTCAAATACCAGTGGCCCATTCTAGTGAGCACATTGTGAAGAGTGCACATCAGTTTATACAATTTTGAAGAAACACAGCTGAATTATAATGCATCTGCAACTGGGAGCTGTCATCTGAATCCGATTGTTGACATGATGCCACTCAGCTTTTGCCCTTGTGGAAAAAGATATCCATGTAACAAGCTAATCACACGACATAACCTTGGACCATCCAGGGTTGGATTGTTGCAATGCTGAACTCTCTCGATCTTCGTCATAAACTTGGCCCATCCCATTGGGGGATAATTATCGTTTCTAGTAGACCAGGTGGTCTCTGATAGGATCATTGAAATGTTCGTTTATATAATATGTGAAGATATTTGCAAAATATGAGTTGACACAACACAAGGATCACATACATTATATTATACTTCATGTCTTTTTCAACCTGTTCCAACTGTTGCTCTGAAATTTCCCCCGACGACTGGTTCCAATGGATGTGGGGGCCTGTACCCCTCCTTCAGACCCCACCCTGGCACCGCCTTTAGGGAGAGGACGGGTGATTGCACCTTGCCTCCTCTGTGCGTAAAGCATGTTCTCCATGGATCAGAAAGCGGAGAGCCTGTATACACTATATATGTACCAAATTAAAAGTGTTTAGAAATTCAGTCTGCACTTGAGAGAATTGTGGTTGTTACCTACGGGCGACTCCTATTATTGCCACACCCTGACCACATGGTAATTAGTCATTTCAAAACTTATATATATGAAGTAAGGCATGAAGAGCCAGCATCAGTCAGTAGACACTAGGTCAAAAGGAAAACCCAAAAGACCGCGATGAGCTCATAGTTTTTTCTCATACAAAGATTTCAGATGCCCAGAATGATGTGCCACATCTGATTCCAGAGTGAATCAATCCTTCAGAACCTCCAGAATTCTCAGACTCGCCATCTGCGATCATGATTACAATCCCGAACTCTCTCTTCCAGTTACACCATCTCTTCTTGAGTCACCCATTCAGTAATATTGGTGCTCTACTGGAACCAACCAGTCCACAATTACTGCCTAATACATCTTCACCCCGCTAAAGCTTTCTCCTACTCTTCCTTAACTTCATGTTTATAAAATGGAGGACTGCATCTGCTCTCAGACAATTAGATATGGTGCATTCAAACAGAAGTGCTTTAGCCTCGAACTATGAAACTGAAACGAGTGTAGATAATGTTTGTAAGTTATTTCCTCAAACGTACTCATGCAGATGGAGAAGGAAGGTCATTTGATTGATTATATATTATATGATTTCAATGTTTTTATAATCCCAAGTTCTCAATCCCAAGTTCTCATAATTATAATTTGTTGAGTGTACCCATGACAAAAAAGTCACAAGCGAAAAAAATTCAGGGTGCCACGAACAAAATGGTGGGAAGGCCATTTATCTTGAAAAAAGAAAGAATGGTACAAGAGATGGAGAGTGCCATGGAGGAATGTAGGTGTAGATATAGTGCAGGAGGTGGACTGTCAGAACAGGGATCACCAGGTGAGGGGGTTCCAGTGAATCAAACGACGGGGGAAGCTATGCAAAGGGATGTATCGAAATGGAGAAGAGAGGAGGAAGGATCGACAACGAGGGAGGGAAGTGGTGGGGGTAATCCAAGCACCCAGAAAGGAGAGCGGAGTGAAGAGCCAGGAGCCTTGCAAGCAAGGGGAAACAAAGACAAGACAAAGACAGTTAATGCATCAACAGGAAAAGGAGGATCAACCAGTGGGAGCAGTGGGGGTGATGGACCTGCAAACTGGGAAAGATGGGTTGGAGGACTGCTTGAGCGACATGATGCTACAGGTCCAAAGTCTCCTAGCACAGCATCGGAACAGGAGGGAAGTGAAAAGCAAAGGACTCTCCTACCAGGTAGCTTAGGTTGCCCTGGGTGGTGTGGAGGGGATGAGGGGGGAGATGAGGGGGGTGCCAGAGTTTTAGGTGTGGGCTTCCTAAACTGTAGAGGATGGTTGGCGAGAGATGTTGACGCTAAGTGCATGCTGAAGAGGAAAGATGTAGATGTGCTGAGGCTGGCAGAAACATTTTTGCAGCAGGGAGGGGAGGTGGAGGCACCTGGATATGATTGGTACGGGTACAATAGGATAGGAGGCAAGCGTACAAGTGGGGGTGTAGGGCTGCTGGTTAAGAAGAGCATCAGGTCTAGGCTGTGACTGAGGATGGAAGGAACTGTGTGGGTGTAGGGCTGCTGGTTAAGAAGAGCATCAGGTCTAGGCTGCGACTGAGGATGGAAGGAACTGTGGGGGTGTAGGGCTGCTGGTTAAGAAGAGCATCAGGTCTAGGCTGTGACTGAGGATGGAAGGAACTGTGTAGGTGTAGGGCTGCTGGTTAAGAAGAGCATCAGGTCTAGGCTGTGGCTGAGGATGGAAGGAACTGTGTGGGTGTAGGACTGCTGGTTAAGAAGAGCATCAGGTCTAGGCTGTGACTGAGGATGGAAGGAACTGTGGGGGTGTAGGGCTGCTGGTTAAGAAGAGCATCATGTCTAGGCTGTGACTGAAGATAGAAGGAACTGTGTGGGTGTAGGGCTGCTGGTTAAGAAGAGCATCAGGTCTAGGCTGTGACTGAGGATAGAAGGAACTGTGTGGTGCTGGTTAAGAAGAGCATCAGGTCTAGGCTGTGACTGAGGATGGAAGGAACTGTGTGGGTGGAATTGAAAGCAGAGGAGAGCAATAATGTGATTGTGGGTGTGGTGTATGTTGACCCGGAAGGGGTGAAGGGTCAAGAATCAGAAGAGTTGTTTGAGGCAGAACATCAGGAAGCAGGCTGTGAGGTCATTCTAATAGGTGGTTTTAATGCCCACATCAGAGCAGTCACCTAACAGGAATGGTAAGAGGTTATTGGATCTGGTTGGGGTGTGCAATTTGCGTATCGGGAATAAGGTATGGATCCCTATGTAGTGGAAGGTGGGCGTGGGAGATGGGAGAAATGGAGGTCAGTGATAGATGATATCTTGCTGTCAAAGGGGTTAGTTATAGATAAGATGGTGATGGAGGACAGTGGAGAAATTGATCTAGGGTCAGATCATAATCTAATATGGTGTGTCCTGAGAATAGGTAGACTGGAGGAAAGAGCAAGTACTCCATGGTTTAAATGGAAGTTGGATGGTAAGATGGATTGGGAAGAATACCAACATATGGTGAGCGAGGGCTTCAGAGGTTGGTAGGAATATGTGGCAGGGCTAGGGATGGGAAAGGACAGAGAAGGTGTACAACAAATTTGGGAAATGTGGAGACACATTTTGGTTTGGGCGGCTGAGTTGGGTAGAGGGAGGAAAAAACTAACAGACATATCTAAGGGCTGGTGGTCTCGTGACATTGAAGTAGCCATCTAAGCACAACAAGTGTCCTGTAGGAAGCTTAGAGAGTCTAGGGGTGGCAAATGTAGGTGAAGAAAGATCATTACGGTAATGGGAGAAATATAAGAGTGCAAGAAGATGTATGAAGAGGTTGATTAGATTGGAAAAGAAGAGACTGAGGAAGGCTACAATAAAGATCAAGGAGGGACTAGCTGTAAGTTATCTTGGACGGACTTGAAGGGAAAGAAGAAGCAATGTCAAATTCGGAGAGTGAGAGTGAAAAATGGGGTTGTAGTGGAGAAGAGGAAGAGGTTTGGGCCAAGCATTGGGAAGGATTAGGGAGTGTGTCCAGGTCAGGGAGGGATGTTCCAATTGATAACCTGGAGTCTAAAGCTGAAGAAATTAACTGGATGGTGCAGCAGGTTGGATTCCAGGAGATGTACAATATTGTGAAGGGGTTGAAAAGGGGCAAGGCTCCTGGTCCTGATGGAATAATTAATGAGATGTTGAAGTATGGTGGGAATAGGATGGTGGAAGTCTTATGTTCTCTAGTTAATTTGGTGATGGAGTCGAAGTTTTCGCCAGAGGATTGGATACAGAGATATATTGTGCCACTCTTTAAAGCTGGAGATGAGGAGGTGGCTAGTAATTACAGAGGGATAGCTCTGGGGAGTTGTGTGGCAAAAGTGATGGCAAGAGTCTTGGCAGGCAGGCTCAGTTGGTTTGCAGAGAAGTATATACTAACAGAGGGTCAGGGTGGATTTGGGCCAGGGAGAGGATGTGCTGACCAGTTCCTAGTGTTGAGGTGTGTGTGTGTGACATAATGAGGTCACAGGGGCGACAGACATTTCTTGCATTTCTGGATGTAAGCAAGGCATATGATACTGTGTGGAGAGAAGGATTGTGGATGAAGATGAGAGGGTACGGAGTTCAGGAAGAATTTGTCAATGTGTGCAAATGCAAGTATGAAGGAATTCAGTCAAGTGTGTTGTTAGGTGGAGAGGGGTCCAGGTGGTTTGAAGTGGAGGCAGGACTGAGACAGGGTTGTCCTTTGTCACCAGTTCTCTATAGTGTGTATGTCATGGGATTGTTGAAGGATTTGGAGGGGAAAAGGTTAGGGATTGAAGTGGAAGGAACATGGTGTGGTGGGTTGCTGTACACAGATGATATTATTGTACTGTTAGCGAGAGATCAGGTGGAGTTACAAGTGATGTTGGATGTGGTAGGGGAGTATGCAATGAAATGGAGATTTAGGTTGAAGAGTAAGTCAATGACAGTTGGTGGAAAGTGCAGTGGAGGAGAGTGGAAGATTAATGAGGAAAGAATGGAGAATGTGGAAGCCTTCAAATATGTTGGTGTGTGGTTTGACAGGGGGATGAGAGGAATTGTTCATTTGGAGAAGATGAAGAGAATGGAGGGCTAGAATTGTTTATATGAGCAGGATAAACGGAGAAATTGGAGACGGACAGATGTAAACTAATATGCGAGTTGCTAGCTAGGCCATGTCTAGAGCGTGCATCTGAAGTATGGTGGACAAGAGGGAAGACAACCTGCAAGAATTTTGAAAGAATTCAAGAGAGCATTGGGAGGAAACTGGTTGGAGGGAGTAATGCAGTTGCAGGGGTGGCAGTAAGAGGGGACCTCGGCTGGAGGAGGCTGGAGCAAGAAAAGAAAGTGTTATTTGGATGGAGGGAGGGAGAATGAGAAGATAGGCCAGTGGAAAAAGTTGTGGCACTGTTAAGTGATTGTCCAGGTTGGTGCAGAGTTTTGTGAGCTGAAAAGGAAGTTTGGGGGGGAAGGAGCGTTGGAGATAGTAGGCTCAAGTGCGACATGTAGGAATTGTGTAAGGGATGTTCATAAGGAAGAGTGGCGGGAAGAAGTAGGAGGGAAATCAAGTCTCAAGTGGTATAAGTTAGCTAAAGAAGAGTTTGGACAAGAAAGATATGCAAGAGGATTTAGTAACACAGGGGAAGTGAGGCTGAGATTTAAGTTAAGGATGGCATCAGCAGAACTCTTGGTTGACAAGGTGAGGTGTGGTATGTGCCAGGATGGTAGATGTGAGCTATGTGATGAAGGTGTTGTCGAAGATGTTGTGCATTTCTTGTTCTACTGTGGTGAGTTTTCTGGTGATCGAGAAAAATTATTGGATATGGTTGAGGGCATTAAAGGGTCTGAAGAGTGGGTGGTAGAATGGAGAAATGAAGATGATGAGGGAGAGTATATCAGTAGCAGGGGTGAAGGAAGAGGTGTTGGATAGGGTAGACAGAATTGTAATGGGAAATGTGCTCAAATGGTGGGAGAAGAGGAAATACTTAATGTTTGGCACCTAGGGTCCTATATCTTTGGCACCTCCCCCCCCCATC
Source organism: Cladorhizidae sp. MBARI D1340-BT2 (assembly GCA_028752905.1). Lineage (NCBI taxonomy): Eukaryota > Metazoa > Porifera > Demospongiae > Poecilosclerida > Cladorhizidae > Cladorhizidae sp. MBARI D1340-BT2. Next base: position 16,427,887 of record JAQNBH010000011.1, read on the forward strand.
GTCACCCCCAAACAAACTCTTTGTAATTCATTAGTTTGCTGTAATAATCATTAAAATAGTTAATTATTGTTGTTGTTTTCTAGTAGTCATTGTCACTTATTGTTTGTACGTACTTAGTGATGGCCGGCCTACATTAAGGCTATCAAGGCTCAACAGAACAATTAAATTATTATTATTGTTTGCTCACCTCCTCATTCTGTATGTAGTGAAGTAGGCATCCTCAGTCCAATAGGTCCCTGGTCTGACTCCTAAAGCCGTAGTTCCTTCTCCTAGCACTAGCTGGTGAATTTCACTAGTAACCCATCGCAAAGAATTACTTTGGTTAATACCTATTCCAACAAATAGAGTCCTCCAATCTCCATTAGCGGCTATGTTTTCAAAGTAGAATTTTTATTATTATACAACAAAATGAAGCTATAGAGAAGATTGTCACTGAACTCAGAGTTAAGTTTTTAAGTGCTTATAAGATATCAATGTTGGTCGACCTGACTGGCCAAGAATCAATAATGATCCTTTACCGATCAAGTATGTAACCTGAGTTTCCGCGCGGGCTGAACATTAGGTGCGCCAATAATTACCCTAGATATTGCGTTCTGAGCAGTTGGTTGCAGTTACTGAAGAAAACAGCTGAGTCCTTTTGTAGATAGACCAAGAACAAGAAGATAAAAATCTAGAAGTTCCAGCGCGTGAATTTCTATGTCGGGGGTGATGCCTACAAGATATCTTTTGAATATTTTGCTGCTAGCTGCTAGTCAAGCAGTGCCTTCCAGCGCTATGTTGGGTGTTAACACTACTGACATGCAGGAGGCCGTCAACACGTTGGCTAGCAGATTCACCAGCATAAGAAACCAAGGACTAGGAATCAATGCACTAGAGGTAAGGTTGAAATATGGGATAGATTGGGTAGCTGGTCATGGCCTAGATTGGGGGTAGTAAGCTTGTCTTTGATGTTCAACAGGTTTACTAGTGTTGGTCAGTAGAGCTGAAGAAGAGTAGTTGACCGAGACACAATTATTGGTAGCAAGGTTCATTGTACATGTTAACACAAGAAGGCTTTGTATGTGTTTTAGTATTTTAGCTACATAATGTGTCATTGTGAAAAATAGCCAGCCAAATTTGGTGGAACTAGTATGACACTGGTGTTTCAAGTGATTGGTAAGTTAGCAGATACACCACCACAAGAAACCAAGGCCTAGGCTAGAAAAATATGGGATGGTTTGGGTAGTAAGCAGGTGATAGGTGCATTGGGGTTAAGCCTAGTCTTTGGGGTTAAGCCTAGTCTTTGCCGTTCACAACTTTACTAAGTGTTGGTGGTCAGTAGAGCTGAAGAAGAGTTGCATAGCAGTAGCCCCACAATTATGGTTCATTGTTCTGTACAAATGTTCACTAGAAGGCTTCGTACGTGTTTTACTGCCTAGTATTTTTGCCACGTCGTGCAGTGTTGTGGAAAATAGAAAATGATTTGGTGTGACCAGTATCGCACTGGTGGTTTCAATTGGTTGTCAACGGCAACCTAATCTATAGGCGGATATAGTTTGTGCTTTTTAGCTTGACAATCCCTCGACTAGGCATACAAAACCTAAGATTAGCCACACCCTTATTACCACACTCGGTTCTATTTGCTGACATTTCTTTCGACCTTGAATTAGTCACCTGATGCTTAGTCACCTGATGCTAATCGATGATTATCGATATGGCATGCACAGATGACCAGAAAATAGCCAAATTTCAGTGAGGACTAAGATGCCGGTCTGCAGGAGCCGTTGAACATTGGATTGGCACAAAAAAAATCTAACGATTTGCAATGTTGAATATTCGAGGAGAACTCGATATTGAGTGTCCAGGGATATTGAATGTCCAGGTAGCTGAGGAAATGTTTGAGTTCGTACTGACCAAGTTTGTTGGTTTAGAACTTTAAGAATATTGTTCACTTATAATGATAAAAATGGAGTTTCTATAGTGTGTTGGATTCTCTGGCTAGCCAGCCTGGGCATAATGGTCGCCGTAGAAGACTGTAAAGTTGATGACGTTTAAGGAAAGAGCATGTGTTTACCAATTGGCTAGCACATAAGTTGAATATGATTGATGAGTGACCTCACTGGACTTACCGTCTATTCCAAGATTTAAAAAAATGTACACACGTTTTTAAAAGGTCATGTGCACTAGATATGTCATTATGTCATGCAGGTATATATAGTATAAGTGCGTAGTTTGTGACTGACACACATTCTTGTGGTTAGCCTACCAGCTCTTTAAGTCCCTCCCTCAAATGGACTTCATATATATATATATATATATAAATGTGCACATGTGTGTGTGTGAGTGTATGTGTGTGCACGTGTGTGTGTGTATGCGTGTGCATGCTGGCATGTGTGTGTGCATGCATGTGTGTGCATGTCTGTGCATGCAGGTGTGTGTGTATGCATGTATGCGTGTGCATGCAGGCATGTGTGTGTGCATGTGTGCGCATGCAGGTTTGTGCGTGTGTGTGGGTGCTGTCATGCCTAATAGTGGTCTTGGCTAGAAGTGGTCAAGGGGGGAGTGTTGAACCATAAAAATAAATACTGAAGCTTCTTGGTGATGGTGCTGTGCCTAGCACTGACATGGGGTTTGTATCAGACACCTTCTAAGCATGACCTCTGCAAAGTGGGGCGATGCACCAACAGGGAATTGTCACCTCATGGCTAGAGAATAAACCAAACTTCCAAACTTTGACCTCGCCTCCCCCATTTGTCCGAAGTTCCTATATGCAAGAGCGCAACAAGTAGAGTACCGGCCACACTCATAAATTATTCATAAGTGCCTGGGACTTCGCTGCCTCGCCACATTCTCCTTGTGTGCTTCAATTAGGAACTTGGCACGAGGAGTGTATGTCCTGATTATCACCTCTATATGGACTTGGTGCCAAGTAGCCTGAGAGCTGCGAGGCACATGCACATACATAGGGGATGGACCTGGCGTGCTCCTTATAGCAGTTGGCTTGGTGCCAAAAATATCGTTGTGAGGGCCTGCTGCCTGGGGTGGCCACTGTTGTTTGTCTGCCGGCTCAGAGAGAAGGAGAGAGAGGGAGAGGTCTGCCGGCTCTGAGAGAAAGAGAGAGGGGGGGAGGTCTGCCGGCTCAGAGAGAAGTAGAGAGAGGCGGAGGTCTGCCGGCTCTGAGAGAAGGAGAGAGGGTGAAGGGAGAGAGCTGCTAGCTCAGAGAGAAGGAGGGAGGGGGGGGGGGGGGGAGGGAGATCTCTGGGGTAAGGGGTACGTAATTGTATTCTTGGCAACTTGCATGGCTTAACAAAGGCCATTTGCATGCCAGCTACAAAGGTATCAACCTCATGAATATATTCATGAACCACTGTGTGGGATAACCTCCTTTATGAACGCATGGCCAGAGACCGTACTAGTTGATGTTGCCATAGCAACATGCATCATGGCTCGGAAGCCAATATGATACCATTTTCTGTCGTTTTGTTTCAATGCTAGCTCTCATACCCTCCTCCCTCCCCGCCTCCTTCCTCAGGGCGGGGCAGAGCGTTCACTTGGCAATGACTTAATTAAATCAACCAGGTTTGGTTTTAGAACAAGATTTTCTTCTTGGGAGGGGTGGGATGTTTGGTGTCCCTGAAATTGTTATCTCGGTCCTCCCACTTTCCGGTGGTGGAGCAGGAGCCAGTGCTGCTCCCTTTGAAGAAATCTTGGAGGTTTTCAGTCATTGGGAGTAGTAATATGCTTGCTTACTATGGGTGGCCCTATATGCACTTCATTGTGTGGGCAAGCAAGCATGTCACTACTCCCAATGCCTGACCCACACAATGAATGCCACCCATAGCAAGCAAGCATGTCACTACTCCCAATGCTTGACCCACACAATGAAGTGCCTATAAGTCCACCCATAGCAAGGAGTAGTGGGTGGCCCTATAGGCACTTCATTGTGTGGGTCAAGCATTGGGAGTAGTGATATGCTTGCTTGCTATGGGTGGACCTGTAGGCACTTCATTGTGTGGGTCAAGCATTGGGAGTAGTAATATGCTTGCTTGCTATGGGTGGCCCTATAGGCACTTCATTGTGTGGGTCAGGCATTGGGAGTAGTAATATGCTTGCTTGCTATAGTGACCCAGTGACCTTTATTTCCAATACGTGCTAATTGATTACTTTACTTGCATAGTCTGGGGGGAGGGGGATTTCTGTTTATCCCCTTCCCCCCTTCCTCACTGATAATTGAAAAAATATTATGCATCCTCCCCCATAATTTAAACACTGCTAATGCTAAATATTAAACATCGGTTGCTGTTGGTCCAAGTCAAGTCATTAGTGAGCACGGGCACTTAGCCACCGTCCCTACTTGTCTAGCCCTTGCCCTGTCACTGCAGGCCATGTCTGAACAGAAGCACCAGAGCACCTTGTATACTGGGGCCATCTCCATGGGTAATCTCCTTGCTTTTCATGGGCACAAGCTCTCATCTTCATGGTGGCCATCGGCATCCCCCCTCCCCCTTTCCCTCCTGCCTTTTCGATATTGAGCCGGCATTTCCCAGCAGAGCTATGCTCAGGAAAACTTTGGTGATGCTACGCAAGTGTCATGTAGGCAGATGCTTATGGGAGACAGAATGTTTGCCTTGAGTATTAAAAAAAACACACTCTGGCTAGCCAATATGATAGTGAGTTATGAACCATTTTAATGTGGACATGATATGTCAGTTATGTAAACATGCACAGCTCACTTGAGTAGGTATGCACAAGAACACTGTCAGTTTATTTGTGGCTAGGTACATACTGTCTGCTATTAATTAAGCTACATTTAGAGAATGCAATGCACACAGACGCTATGGAGAATTCTATATATACGCTGAGTGGAGAGTGGTGGGGCTCTATTATTCTTGTTGGACAAGATGCCTGCAACCCTGGACACTGTTCACAGGGAATGGCTGCAACCCTGGACACTGTTCACAGGGAATGCCTGTAACCTGGACACTGTTCACAGGGAATGCCTGTAACCTGGACACTGTTCACAGGGAATGGCTGCAACCCTGGACACTCTTCACAGGGAATGGCTGCAACCCTGGACACTGTTCACAGGGAATGCCTGTAACCTGGACACTGTTCACAGGGAATGGCTGCAACCCTGGACACTGTTCACAGGGAATGCCTGCAACCCTGGACACTGTTCACAGGGAATGCCTGCAACCCTTGACACTGTTCACAGGGAATGCCTGGACACTGTTCACAGGGAATGCCTGCGACCCTGGACACTGTTCACAGGGAATGCCTGCAACCCTGGACACTGTTCACAGGGAATGCCTGCAACCCTGGACACTGTTCACAGGGAATGCCTGCAACCTGGACACTGTTCACAGGGAATGCCTGCAACCCTGGACACTGTTCACAGGGAATGCCTGCAACCCTGGACACTGTTCACAGGGAATGCCTGTAACCTGGACAATGTTCACAGGGAATGCCTGGACACTGCACAGGGAATGGCTGCAACCTGGACACAGTTCACAGGGACTGCCTGCAACCTGGACACTGTTCACAGGGAATGGCTGCGGTACACTTGGCAGCATCGAGCAGCTACAAGCCTGCATAGCTGAGAAATAGGCCAGCTCCGCTTGCCTGCATGTGGCTGTGGGCGTGGCTCGAGTTACTGGGGTGTGTCGTTCTTATAATTGTGCATTGTTTCATTGTTCTTCTAATTGTGCATCGTTCTTCTAATTATGCATCAATCTTCTAATTGTGCATAATTCTTCTAATTGTGTCGTTCTTCTAACCCCGCGTCGTAGTGTATGTGACGACCCGCCTGGCCTCTGCGACCAGGCGGCAATTACCACTGGATCTTCCTTCTCCTTTGCATCCATAGTTAGAGGCTGCCATGGATGTCGGAATATGTGGACTCCTGGAATAGGTGAGGTAACCACAGCTGGTTCAGAATGCTGACGATCCACACGCCATGTGGAGTCTACCTCACTCCAGCCAGCTAGCTAAATTCAAAACCAGAGGACTCACTTTGGACAGGAAACCTCTCAGCAGCAGCCTCCGAGGTTTACCTGATCGGTGTGAGGTGAAGGAACATGTGTACAGGCATTCTAAATATGCTTCTCTTGCATAAATGGAGCTAGTGCAGTATCAGCTCTCGGGCAGCCAACTCAGCAGTGTATTCTGGAGAAGATTGGACCCCACACAGACCAGCTATTAGTAAATAAACACTTCAATGGTTTACCACAGATATTGCACGGCCAAAGATATTCGATATTTGCTTGTAAGTGTACTAGCTTATATAAGCATGGATGGGGGGGGGTGTCTCCAGAAATTCTCCCCCCCCTCCAGATCCTCAAGCAATAGAGACAGACCCCTCTATGTACATATTAACATTGCTATGTCCATATGAAAATAGTTACAGAAACCCCTGACCAGATGTTGCCTTTGTAGAAGTGGGTGGATCAAGGGAATAATTTCGGGCACACCAAACTGTTCCCTTCTTTCCTGCTCGGCCACACCATGCACGAAGCATTGACTCGACAGTAGCTCACCAATAAGTAGGAATATGTAGCTTGGCTGTCTGTGTTGGGAGGTATTGGAGAGCCGGCGGTGGGCTGGTGGTTTGGGCCTGCAGGTGGGCTGGTGGTTTGGGCCTGCAGGTGGGCTGGTGGTTTGGGCTTGCAGGTGGGCTGGGAAGGTTAAAGAATGAGGAAGTGAGGAGCCGTGATCATACTCAGTGGGTAGGGTGGATAGGAGACACCTGTCATCCCCCTCTCCCCAACCCACTCCCTCCCTCCTTTTTTCCTCCCTCTCCGAGCCCAAGGTTGCGTTAAGTTCTGCCTGATGAAGGCTAGAGAGGATCTAATTGAAATGGCGAGAGAGTAAATGATTATTGGGAAGGTCATTGTCACCTACATATGTAGCACCTACTTCAATGAGCGGCAGTTGTGTCTGTCGCTGCCTGCTCGAGAGTCAGTGTTTCTCCCACTGCTGACGACTAGGAAAACTTGTAGACGCGATGTCCGCACACGACACTCTCCAGGCTCTGTGTTTGCCACTTCTATGTGATGTCGGCACACGACACTCTCCAGGCTCTGCAACAGTTAACCATTTGCCATTCCTTCTAGCTAGCTCGGCGCATACATTTGGCAATCTGTACCTACGAGAAACTGATTGTTTGTGCATTGGCATTGATGGTTGGGCAGCTGCTCGGAATTAGGCAGCAATCTTCTTGCTGACTGAGCTACAAGCACCTTGCTTGGCAACCAGCTCCTACAGGGTGTTGGTTGCTGCGAGCTAATGCAAGGTTCTCTGTTCTCTTGAATCGACTTGCCTCAGGCAATTGGCATTGAAATTTGGCAGAGGTGGGATCTGGAGATTTCATGGGTCGATTTTAATCAGCATCTTTGCCCTCATTCCTTCTTCACCCTGTTAATTATGATGCTTGTGATTGTGGTTTAGGCATCCACTTGCTGGGATCCCTTCTTGAGATGACTCTCTAGGGCAAGGGGGACTAGTACTCACTAGCCTAGGGCTAGGAGCCTAGTACTTACTAGCCTAGCTAGGGCTAGGGCAAGGGGGACTAGTACTCACTAGCCTAGCTAGGGCTAGGAGCCTAGCTAGGGCTAGGAGCCTAGTACTTACTAGCCTAGCTAGGGCTAGGGCAAGGGGACTAGTACTCACTAGCCTAGCTAGGGCTGGGGCAAGGGGGACTAGTACTCACTAGCCTAGCTAGGGCTAGGGCAAGGGGGACTAGTACTCACTAGCCTAGCTAGGGCTAGGGCAAGGGGGACTAGTACTCACTAGCCTAGCTAGGGCTAGGGCAAGGGGACTGTTTAGGAGGTGAAGCTGACTCCCCCCCCCCTTCGTTGAGAGGGACGGGGACAACAAAGGGGTGGGATGGGTTGTTGTTGTTGTTGTTTTTGGGGGCGGGGGCAAAATTTGAATCCTTAAATACATAGTCTTCTATATATATGTGCAGTGGAACCTCCTGATCAGTGCAGCTTGGGACTCGGGGGGAGGGGACCCGGGGGGAGGGGACCCGGGGGGAGGGGACCCGGGGGGGTGGGGGGGGGGGGACATGGTCTCTGTTGCACACTAACCCTCTACTCAGAGGGTTACGTTTGACTTCGTTCCTCGGAAGCATGTTCGCTACAGAACTATTAGGACATCCTTCATCGTGAAAAGCTCCTTTTAGCCGAAATTATAAAAGCAATTATTGAGATGGTTCGCTATTGACATCTTCAGAAGCCTGAAATTATTGGGGACGTCCAAAAGTATTGTGGATTAGCTTTAGTATCGTCCACAGTGACATCATAGAATTTACACCTTCGTAGTACGTGTCCAACACATGGCATCTTCAATTGTTGCATCTGATTTTATTCCTGATGGAGACGAGAGCATCTAGACGAAACGTCAAGAGAATACAATTTCAAGAAGATTATTGAGAAGGTTATTGTCATACTGAGATATAATTTGTTATATCCCACGTAGCTATCAGCATGCAGCAAAATATCATTAAGGTACGCTTCAGAGGAACTTCATAGGCCTTGGGGGGAGTTGCTTGCACTACTAGAAAATTGGGAAAATGTCAAGAAATCCCCTGCAGATAATCAGCAAGAAGCTCTTGGAAGTTACGGACACTAATAGACAATTGAAGCTAGTAATAAACATGCTCATGCTAGTAGGATTGTTACTTCATTCTTATTTGCAATATGTTGCCTAGGCGATGCAGCTAATATGCATGCACATAATCGGTACTTAAAAAAAAAGATTTCAATATCAGCGCTTTGCAGTGAGATACCATGTCACCTGGCTGCAAAGACAGAGAAATGGGCACTAACAGCTTGATGTGCGGTCAACGCGTCGAGAGGCTTAACAACCAGCAGAGTGTAAGGTATCCGTAGATGAAAATGGGTAGCCTTAGATAAGACTTGCATTACAAACCATCAAAAAGTGTGGGCCCTTTATCATGGTGAGGTTCTAAATTTGCTAAATGCAAGCCCAACTTTGAAGTGTCTCCCTTGTCAAAGAGAAGACCTCTAATGGGCTTCCAAGGTCACACCTCATGTCTCCCTGCCTTCCAGATCTAGGTAATAGGATGTGGGAGACCACATCACCAACTGCAGACTCCTTTTATTCCCAGTTCAGCTATTTCTGTGAGGTTGATTTGGTTACTAGCTGCATTCAAGCTGTGCTGGTAGGCGGAGCCTCACTCCTCAATGTGTGTAGATGGTCTTGCATCAAAGAATTTGTGGTTTGCACTGAGTGTACTACTAAGTTGGCAAGGGCATGTGCATCATTGTAGTGAGGCCAAGGAAGGTGGGTCACGGCATGTTGCTGGTTCCCACATTACTACTTCAAGTTTTCTGCTGCACCTCAACCCAGTGTGGTGTTGGTCCAGTGTGTGTCCTATTGTCCACCTACTTCAACCTGCCTCCACCCAGTGTGGTGTTGGTCCAGTGTGTGTCCCCATAAAGCTATTGTCCACCTACTTCAACCTGCCTCCACCCAGTGTGGTGTTGGTCCAGTGTGTGTCCCCATAAAGCTATTGTCCACCTACTTCAACCTGCCTCAACCCAGTGTGATGTTGGTCCAGTGTGTGTCCCCATAAAGCTATTGTCCACCTACATCAACCTGCCTCAACCCAGTGTGGTGTTGGTCCAGTGTGTGTCCCCATAAAGCTATTGTCCACCTACATCAATCTGCCTCAACCAAGTGATATGGCCACAAGATCTAGACTGGAGCATGGTCTACAGGTGAACTTTGCCCTCCCTTTAATCTTCAACATGCACATGTAATACGCTTCATTACTTTTCTAATCAGATGTGTGTGGGTGTGCGTGCATGTCCCTTGTGCCTAAAGTATTAGCCGGCACCAGCACAGTAGAGTCATGCCTATGGACTAGTTGTTGGTTCTCTACTGGCAATCCCCAGGTAACCCTAAGGTGGTATCTTGCCCCCCAGGTAATACTAAGGTGGTGTGGTGTCTAGCCCCCCAGGTGATTCTAAGGTGGTGTCTTGCCCCCCAGGTGATCCTAAGGTGATATATAGCCCCCCTAAGGTGGTATCTTGCCCCCCAGGTAATCCTAAGGTGATATATAGCCCCCCAGGTGATCCTAAGGTGGTATCTTGCCCCCCAGGTAATCCTAAGGTGATATATAGCCCCCCAGGTGATCCTAAGGTGGTGTCTAGCCCCCCAGGTAATACTAAGGTGATATATAGCCCCCCAGTAATCCTAAGGTGATATCTAGCCCCCCAGGTAATCCTAAGGTGGTATCTTGCCCCCCAGGTAATCCTAAGGTGATATATAGCCCCCCAGGTGATCCTAAGGTGGTGTCTAGCCCCCCAGGTGATCCTAAGGTGATATCTAGCCCCCCAGGTAATACTAAGGTGGTATCCTGCCCCCCAGGTAATCCTAAGGTGATATATAGCCCCCCAGGTGATCCTAAGGTGCCCCCAGGTGATCCTAAGGTGGTATCTTGCCCCCCAGGTAATCCTAAGGTGATATATAGCCCCCCAGGTGATCCTAAGGTGGTGTCTTGCCCCCCAGGTAATCCTAAGGTGATATATAGCCCCCCAGGTGATCCTAAGGTGGTATCTTGCCCCCCAGGTGATCCTAAGGTGGTATCTAGCCCCCCAGGTAATACTAAGGTGGTATCTTGCCCCCCAGGTGATCCTAAGGTGATATATAGCCCCCCAGGTGATCCTAAGGTGGTATCTAGCCCCCCAGGTGATCCTCCTAGGTATGATGCAATGCAGACCACTTAAGTTACTAGTGCTTTGAGGGGGGGGGGGCAAATGTTTCAGTCTAGGGGTCAAATAGTTCTGTGCTGTGCACCTGGTGATTTAGCATTTCAAAGTTCTTTGTTTTGCCATTCAGCCATCACAACCTGTATGAGCACAAGGAGATGCCAGCCATTCCTAGGGGCTGAGCGTGCACGCACACACGCACTCACACACCTGCGTGGTTGATGCCAGACAATGCTGGGATGATAGATTTGGTGTGAACTGGCAATGTTTGTTTAGGAAACCTAATGCTATACAAGACTGGTAATTAGCAAACCAATGAATGTTGAGGTCGACCTCAGAGGGAAGGCTACATACTTCCCCCTGAGTCCCTGGTCTGTGACCATGTCTCCTGAGTCCCTGAGTCCTGGTCTGTGCCATGTCTCCCTCCCCCTGAGTCCTGGTCTGTGACCATGTCTCCTCCCCCCTGAGTCCCAGGTCTGTGACATGTCTCCTCCCCCTGAGTCCCTGGTCTGTGACCATGTCTCCTCCCCCCTGAGTCCCTGGTCTGTGTCATGTCTCCTCCCCCTGAGTCCCTGGTCTGTGCCATGTCTCCTCCCCCCTGAGTCCCTGGTCTGTGCCATGTCTCCTCCCCCCTGAGTCCCTGGTCTGTGACATGTCTCCTCCCCCCTGAGTCCCTGGTCTGTGACCATGTCTCCTCCCCCCTGAGTCCCTGGTCTGTGCCATGTCTACTCCCCCCTGAGTCCCTGGTCTGTGCCATGTCTCCCTCCCCCTGAGTCCCTGGTCTGTGACCATGTCTCCTCCCCCCTGAGTCCCTGGTCTGTGACCATGTCTCCTCCCCCTGAGTCCCTGGTCTGTGACCATGTCTCCTCCCCCCTGAGTCCCTGGTCTGTGACCATGTCTCCTCCCCCTGAGTCCCTGGTCTGTGACCATGTCTCCTCCCCCCTGAGTCCCTGGTCTGTGTCATGTCTACTCCCCCCTGAGTCCCTGGTCTGTGACCATGTCTCCTCCCCCCTGAGTCCCTGGTCTGTGACCATGTCTCCCTCCCCCCTGAGTCCTGGTCTGTGACCATGTTGGAGATGATCTTGATGTAGAAGAGGCCACAATGAAGCACAGGTTGATAGTGAGGCAGATAATAGTTGCTGAGTGTCCATGTGAAAGGTTTCCACATATGTACCGATTAAAGAAGAAGGTTTATCACAATCATAACAGCAACTCATATTGCTTGGTGGTGCATGATGTTGCAGCCTATACACAATATGTGTGCATATCTGCTGGTGGTGCATGATGTTGCAGCCTATACACAATATGTGTGCATATCTGCTGGTGGTGCATGATGTTGCAGCCTATACACAATATGTGTGCATATATGCCTGGTGGTGGTGCATGATGTTGCAGCCTATACACAATATGTGTGCATATATGCCTGGTGGTGGTGCATGATGTTGCAGCCTATACACAATATGTGTGCATATCTGCCTGGTGGTGGTGCATGATGTTGCAGCCTATACACACACACACACACACACACACACACACCACATATACCACATGCACACAAACAAACACACAAACACACACACGTAGCTCTCTGGTTTCTTGCAGTGTGGTTAGCTGAAGCCCCTCCCCCTCTCCTGGTATGTAATGACGTGACTACATCGAGGGAGGGGTGGGAGGTGTGCACCGCCTTGGGTGAGCTCTCACCACTTAAGATTTTTTGGAAAGTTAATATACGTTAGATGGAAACGACACAGGTTTGCCCCGCCCCCCAGTTCCCCGTCAGTGTCCCTCCCCTTAGGCACATCATCTGTATGCAGTCCTGAATGACCAACAGGTAGTATATGAATTGTGGCTACAGATATAGCCAGCCCACCTAACTGGTGACATTTCTGCTGTCTCTGCACCCAAATTTTATAAAATAATGATCGTGTTTCTCAGTGATCAACTTAAAAAATGGTTTCTTGAGGCTTTGGCTAGAAGCTCATCCCGAGGCACTAAACCTCATATGAGGTTGACTACTTACATACATGTATACATACATACACACATACATATCAACATACATACATACATATCAACATACATACATATCAACATACATACATATCAACATACATGTACATACATATCAACATACTGTACATACATATCAACATACATACATTCATACATACATATTAACATGCATACATTCATACATACATACACATACATACACATACATACATATCAACATACATACATACACATACATACATACATACATATTAACCTCACATGAGTCTTGGTCTCCCATTATTCCCGATGAAGACTAGAGCATCTAACGGAAGCCTCAAGAAACAAACTTTTAGTTGACCATTGAGAAAGTCATTTTATTCAAATGAGAGTTTATTGATTTCCCCTTTTCTCTGCTGCACCTCTTAGTTCCTTCCCTGCCCTGCATCTCTTAGTTCCTTCCCTGCCCTGCACCTCTTAGTTCCTTCCCTGCCCTGCATCTCTCAGTTCCTTCCCTGCCCTGCATCTCTTAGTTCCTTCCCTGCCCTGCATCTCTTAGTTCCTTCCCTGCCCTGCATCTCTCAGTTCCTTCCCTGCCCTGCATCTCTTAGTTCCTTCCCTGCCCTGCATCTCTTAGTTCCTTCCCTGCCCTGCACCTCTTAGTTCCTTCCATGCCCTGCATCTCTTAGTTCCTTCCCTGCCCTGCATCTCTCAGTTCCTTCCCTGCCCTGCATCTCTCAGTTCCTTCCCTGCCCTGCATCTCTTAGTTCCTTCCCTGCCCTACATCTCTTAGTTCCTTCCCTGCCCTGCATCTCTTAGTTCCTTCCCTGCCCTGCATCTCTTAGTTCCTTCCCTGCCCTGCACCTCTTAGTTCCTTCCCTGCCCTGCATCTCTCAGTTCCTTCCCTGCCCTGCATCTCTCAGTTCCTTCCCTGCCCTGCATCTCTCAGTTCCTTCCCTGCCCTGCATCTCTTAGTTCCTTCCCTGCCCTGCACCTCTTAGTTCCTTCCATGCCCTGCATCTCTTAGTTCCTTCCCTGCCCTGCATCCTTCCATGCCCTGCATCTCTTAGTTCCTTCCCTGCCCTGCATCTCTTAGTTCCTTCCCTGCCCTGCATCTCTTAGTTCCTTCCATGCCCTACATCTCTTAGTTCCTTCCCTGCCCTGCATCTCTTAGTTCCTTCCCTGCCCTGCATCTCTTAGTTCCTTCCCTGCCCTGCACCTCTTAGTTCCTTCCCTGCCCTGCATCTCTTAGTTCCTTCCCTGCCCTGCACCTCTTAGTTCCTTCCATGCCCTGCATCTCTTAGTTCCTTCCCTGCCCTGCATCTCTCAGTTCCTTCCCTGCCCTGCATCTCTTAGTTCCTTCCCTGCCCTACATCTCTTAGTTCCTTCCCTGCCCTGCATCTCTTAGTTCCTTCCCTGCCCTGCATCTCTTAGTTCCTTCCCTGCCCTGCACCTCTTAGTTCCTTCCCTGCCCTGTATCTCTTAGTTCCTTCCCTGCCCTGCACCTCTTAGTTCCTTCCCTGCCCTGCATCTCTCAGTTCCTTCCCTGCCCTGCATCTCTCAGTTCCTTCCCTGCCCTGCATCTCTTAGTTCCTTCCCTGCCCTGCACCTCTTAGTTCCTTCCCTGCCCTGCATCTCTCAGTTCCTTCCCTGCCCTGCATCTCTTAGTTCCTTCCCTGCCCTGCATCTCTTAGTTCCTTCCCTGCCCTGCACCTCTTAGTTCCTTCCATGCCCTGCATCTCTTAGTTCCTTCCCTGCCCTGCATCTCTCAGTTCCTTCCCTGCCCTGCATCTCTCAGTTCCTTCCCTGCCCTGCATCTCTCAGTTCCTTCCCTGCCCTGCATCTCTTAGTTCCTTCCCTGCCCTGCACCTCTTAGTTCCTTCCATGCCCTGCATCTCTTAGTTCCTTCCCTGCCCTGCATCCTTCCATGCCCTGCATCTCTTAGTTCCTTCCCTGCCCTGCATCTCTTAGTTCCTTCCCTGCCCTGCATCTCTTAGTTCCTTCCATGCCCTACATCTCTTAGTTCCTTCCCTGCCCTGCATCTCTTAGTTCCTTCCCTGCCCTGCATCTCTCAGTTCCTTCCCTGCCCTGCACCTCTTAGTTCCTTCCCTGCCCTGCATCTCTTAGTTCCTTCCCTGCCCTGCACCTCTTAGTTCCTTCCCTGCCCTGCATCTCTTAGTTCCTTCCCTGCCCTGCACCTCTTAGTTCCTTCCATGCCCTGCATCTCTTAGTTCCTTCCCTGCCCTGCATCTCTTAGTTCCTTCCCTGCCCTGCATCTCTTAGTTCCTTCCATGCCCTGCATCTCTTAGTTCCTTCCCTGCCCTGCATCTCTCAGTTCCTTCCCTGCCCTGCATCTCTCAGTTCCTTCCCTGCCCTGCATCTCTCAGTTCCTTCCCTGCCCTGCATCTCTTAGTTCCTTCCCTGCCCTGCACCTCTTAGTTCCTTCCATGCCCTGCATCTCTTAGTTCCTTCCCTGCCCTGCATCTCTTAGTTCCTTCCCTGCCCTGCATCTCTTAGTTCCTTCCATGCCCTGCATCTCTTAGTTCCTTCCCTGCCCTGCATCTCTTAGTTCCTTCCCTGCCCTGCACCTCTTAGTTCCTTCCCTGCCCTGCACCTCTTAGTTCCTTCCCTGCCCTGCATCTCTTAGTTCCTTCCCTGCATCTCTTAGTTCCTTCCCTGCCCTGCATCTCTTAGTTCCTTCCCTGCCCTGCATCTCTTAGTTCCTTCCATGCCCTGCATCTCTTAGTTCCTTCCATGCCCTGCATCTCTCAGTTCGTTCCATGCCCTGCACCTCTTAGTTCCTTCCCTGCCCTGCATCTCTTAGTTCCTTCCCTGCCCTGCATCTCTTAGTTCCTTCCATGCCCTACATCTCTTAGTTCCTTCCCTGCCCTGCATCTCTTAGTTCCTTCCCTGCCCTCCATCTCTTAGTTCCTTCCATGCCCTGCATCTCTTAGTTCCTTCCCTGCCCTGCACCTCTTAGTTCCTTCCCTGCCCTGCATCTCTTAGTTCCTTCCCTGCCCTGCACCTCTTAGTTCCTTCCCTGCCCTGCATCTCTTAGTTCCTTCCCTGCCCTGCATCTCTTAGTTCCTTCCATGCCTGTTTTGTAGGAATATTTCTATTATCTACACATACCGTATTGCTGCACACTCAGCAGGTTTAATACAGTGAACAAGCAAACAGTCCCAGCATGGACGTCACGAGTTCACAGGTTGTAGGTGGAGTACACTTGCCGAGTGTCATCTTGTGCTAACACTGGCTTCAGCTAGTGTTGGTTTCAAGAATTCTAGCTACAAGTGGGAGACCTAAAGCTCCACACACACCACACACACACGTGCACATACACACACACCACACACACACACATGCACACACACACACACGCACATACACCTTAGGATTCAGTGCCATTAACATAAGGAATCAACTTGATGCTGTTTTAAATATCATTTCCATGGATTTTCCTGTTTCCTCGCCCTCTGTAGCAGTCCTAGATGCTGGCACTGCCACATGCTATATGTGGTAAGCATGGCCAGTTCTTGCCCCCTCATACTAAGCCCTTCCTTCCCCAAACAGCCTGAAATTACCCCTAGCCCTAGCCCTAGCCCTAGCCCTCAACCACTGCCACAAAGAATGTTCTAACCCTAAACCAGATGGGAAGCAACTTTAAACTTTGAACTACCCTCACCGGTGCAGGATAATCTGCAGTACATAGGCATGCACGTGTGCCTTATTTGGATATAGTACCCAAATAACGACCCAAACACCTCTTGATAAGGATGGTGAGGAAGGCGCAAGTGAAGGGAAAGCTGGTGGAGGTCGGATCATCTAGCCTTGGAGGAGGCCCCGAGTGGTTGTGGAACATACATGTACATGTATGTGTGCGTGTGTGTATCTAGGGAGCCCGTACTTGCTTGACCATATATGAAGTAGGCACTAATCCAATTAGTCTGCACTAATGTGTCATCTGGCCGGGCTGCAGTCCTCGTGGGTCGTGGTGGCAGCTAGCATGCACTGGAGCTGGAGCTGGTGCACTCACTGTCGGCCCATTAACTGGCTCTTAGTGCCGGCTTGATTGGCTCAAATGGCATGTCCACCCAATGTTGATGTGGTGGGACTGTGCATACATGATTATTCACATGACATTACACCACACACTCACTCACACACTCACTCACAAACACACACTCACACACACACACTCACACACACACACTCACACACACACTCACACACACACTCACACACACTCACACTCACTCACATACACATACACACCGTCATACACGCTCTGTACTACCCCAATTTTTCTTTGGATATCATCCAGTATTCTCGGGATGCTTGAGGTTATTCTGGGATGCCCTGTTGAGGGTGACTTATGGATCCTGGAGTTAGGTCTAGGGGCAATCCATACGAGTTCTTTTCTTCGGATGTTCCAGGAAAAGTTGTGGCTGTGCGACTAGGCCGTAGCAGTGCTACCAGGCTGTGGCAGTGCTACCAGGCTGTGGCTGTGCTACCAGGCTTAGCTGTGCTACCAGGCTGTGGCAGTGCTACCAGGCTGTGGCAGTGCTACCAGGCTGAGCTGTGCTACCAGGCTCTGGCAGTGCTACCAGGCTGTGCTGTGCTACCAGGCTGTGGCAGTGCTACCAGGCTGTGCTGTGATACCAGGCTGTGGCAGTGCTACCAGGCTGTGGCAGTGCTAGCAGGCTGTGGCAGTGCTACCAGGCTGAGCTGTGCTACCAGGCTGTGGCAGTGCTACCAGGCTGTGGCAGTGCTACCAGGCTGTGGCAGTGCTACCAGGCTGTGCTGTGCTACCAGGCGGTGGCAGTACTACCAAGCTGAGCTGTGCTACCAGGCTGAGCTGTGCTACCAGGCTGAGCTGTGCTACCAGGCTGAGCTGTGCTACCAGGCTGTGGCAGTGCTAGCAGGCTGTGGCAGTGCTACCAGGCTGAGCTGTGCTACCAGGCTGACCTGTGCTACCAGGCTGAGCTGTGCTACCAGGCTGAGCTGTGCTACCAGGCTGTGGCAGTGCTAGCAGGCAGTGGCAGTGCTAGCAGGCTGTGGCAGTGCTAGCAGGCTGTGGCAGTGCTAACAGGCTATGGCAGTGCTAGCAGGCTGAGCTGTGCTACCAGGCTGTGGCAGTGCTAGCAGGCTGTGGCAGTGCTAGCAGGCTATGGCAGTGCTAGCAGGCTGTGGCAGTGCTACCAGGCTGAGCTGTGCTACCAGGCTGTGGCAGTGCTAGCAGTCTGTGGCAGTGCTAGCAGGCTGTGGCAGTGCTAGCAGGCTGTGGCAGTGCTAGCAGGCTGTGGCAGTGCTAGCAGGCTATGGCAGTGCTAGCAGGCTGTGGCAGTGCTAGCAGGCTGTGGCAGTGCTAGCAGGCTGAGCTGTGCTACCAGGCTGTGGCAGTGCTAGCAGGCTGTGGCAGTGCTACAGTACCAGGATGGTGCAGTGGTCAGTGGTAGTGCTACCAGGTTTTGCAGAACGTATTCATGTACCTCTACACTTGAAGGATATCTAGTCTGTTACTGCCTACAGCTAATGCATCTGGTCCAGTGTTACATGACCTGCTACAGTAGCTACTTGGCAGTGATTTGTTAGTTACCATAGGCTCTAAATATCTCAGGTCTCCATATCCTCTACAGTACCCTAGTAGTAGGCCTGGCCTAACTGTCCTACTCAAAACCATTGCCATAGGAGTCCCTGGCCATAGCCCTAGCCTAGCCCTAGCCTAGCTATGTCCATAGCCCTAGGCAAGCCCTGTCCATAGCCCTAGCCTAGCCCTAACCTTTGTCTAGCCCAAGAGTGACTTGCATGTAGTGCTCTGGGCTTGCATGTAGTGCTCTGGGCTTGCATGTAGTGCTCTGGGCTTGCATGTAGTGCTCTGGGCTTGCATGTAGTGCTCTGGGCTTGCATGTAGTGCTCTGGGCTTGCATGTAGTGCTCTGGGCTTGCAGGTGCAGAACGAAGTCAGTTATTTAGCATGCCAGAAATTTTGCTTAACACTGAAATTCCCGGTGTATGCATACCTGCACTTGGGCCCTTGGGACGTCCCTAGCCCTAGAAAACCACTAACCTTAGGCCTGGCCCGAGACCTAGACCCCCCCTAGTCTTTGTAACCCTAGAATAATCCTAGCCCTAGAACCCCCTAGCCATTGTACTAGAATAATCCTAGCCCTAGAACCCCCTAGCCATTGTAACCCTAGAATAATCCTACACCTAGAACCCTAGAATAATCCTAGCCCTAGAATACCCATCCCTAATCCTAGAATACATACTATCACTAGCCGATGGAATACTCCCAGCCTTAGCAACCAGCTGATTCATGGCCATGCTGTATAGTCGCTAGAGACACCTCCGGGATCCTCCCCATGCATCCGGGAATCCCAGGACGACCTACCTACGTAGGCAAGGTGTGGCAGTACTGAACATGCAATGTTGATGGCTCCATCATGTACTTTCTGGTGACAACTATTCTGCACTTGTTTCTGTGTGTGTGTGTGTGTGTGTGCCCCATGTGTGTTGGGAAGGGGGGGGCTTCTTGACAGCCAGACTAGTGGCACTATTTCTTGCCGTGTAGTTCCCAGACTCTAATGCATGTGTAACCTGAGGCCAGGTAGTTGGCATGTAGAGCATGTGCTGTGCTTGGCCCTGTACCGCATTTGGCATGTTTGATGCAACAAAGGAATGTGTGAAGAATGTTTTTCCTTATATGGTGGTCAAGTCTCTACCTCAGCGAAGGCAAGCACATAATGTCCGGCTGTGTTGCACAGCCATCACTATGTATCCATGCATCCACACACATGCACGCACACACACACACACACATTAGTAACATTGCTTGTGACCTTTTGGTTGCGGAATGACTTGTGTTACAGGTGTTAGAATATAATGCTGTTAATGTATGAGTCATGGAACTGTGCAAGGTGTGTGTGTGTGGTGTGTGTGTGTGTGTGTGTGTGTGTGTGTGTGTGTGAGAGAGAGAAAGGTTGTATACATAATGAGATATTGTCTGTGGTATGCCAGATGATGCCAGCTTGTCTCCAGGACACGACTATGTAACTAATACGTAGCAATGTGCATAGCAACTCTTGACAAGTTTCAAAGATCATTGGGAACTCCAGCATTGTCCAGATACATACATACCTATACAGAATTCTAATTGTTCTCACACAAGACCATTGAAAATATAATTGAGCACTCTGAATGGTACATGTTTGATTTGACATCACGTCGTGCTAACTGTCCTTAGCAACCAGTGGTCTCTGGGACAGACATGGATAGCCAACGTTGGTAGCCCTAGTTGATAAACATGGGTGGCCTAGTTGATAAACATGGGTGGCCTAGTTGATAAACATGGGTGGCCTAGTTGATAAACATGGGTGGCCTAGTTGATAAACATGGGCGGCCTAGTTGATAAACATGGGTGGCCTAGTTGATAAACATGGTGGCCTAGTTGATAAACATGGGTGGCCTAGTTGATATAAACATGGGTGGCCTAGTTGATAAACATGGTGGCCTAGTTGATAAACATGGGTGGCCTAGTTGATAAACATGGGTGGCCTAGTTGATAAACATGGGTGGCCTAGTTGATAAACATGGGTGGCCTAGTTGATAAACATGGGTGGCCTAGTTGATAAACATGGGTGGCCTAGTTGATAAACATGGTGGCTTAGTTGATAAACATGGGTGGCCTAGTTGATATAAACATGGGTGGCCTAGTTGATAAACATGGTGGCCTAGTTGATAAACATGGGTGGCCTAGTTGATAAATATGGGTGGCCTAGTTGATAAACATGGTGGCCTAGTTGATAAACATGGGTGGCCTAGTTGATAAACATGGTAGTCCTAGTTGATAAACATGGGTGGCCTAGTTGATAAACATGGGTGGCCTAGTTGATAAACATGGGTGGCCTAGTTGATAAACATGGGTGGCCTAGTTGATAAACATGGGTGGCCTAGTTGATAAACATGGTGGCCTAGTTGATAAACATGGGTGGCCTAGTTGATAAACATGGGTGGCCTAGTTGATAAACATGGGTGGCCTAGTTGATAAACATGGGTGGCCTAGTTGATAAACATGGGTGGCCTAGTTGATAAACATGGGTGGCCTAGTTGATAAACATGGGTGGCCTAGTTGATAAACATGGGTGGCCTAGTTGATAAACATGGGTGGCCTAGTTGATAAACATGGTGGCCTAGTTGATAAACATGGGTGGCCTAGTTGATAAACATGGGTGGCCTAGTTGATAAACATGGGTGGCCTAGTTGATAAACATGGACCCGTGGCCTAGTTGATAAACATGGTGGCCTAGTTGATAAACATGGGTGGCCTAGTTGATAAACATGGGTGGCCTAGTTGATAAACATGGGTGGCCTAGTTGATAAACATGGGTGGCCTAGTTGATAAACATGGGTGGCCTAGTTGATAAACATGGGTGGCCTAGTTGATAAACATGGGTGGCCTAATTGATAAACATGGGTGGCCTAGTTGATAAACATGGGTGGCCTAGTTGATAAACATGGGTGGCCTAGTTGATAAACATGGGTGGCCTAGTTGATAAACATGGGTGGCCTAGTTGATAAACATGGGTGGCCTAGTTGATAAACATGGGTGGCCTAGTTGATAAACATGGGTGGCCTAGTTGATAAACATGGGTGGCCTAGTTGATAAACATGGGTGGCCTAGTTGATAAACATGGGTGGCCTAGTTGATAAACATTGGTGGCCTAGTTGATAAACATGGTGGCCTAGTTGATAAACATGGGTGGCCTAGTTGATAAACATGGGTGGCCTAGTTGATAAACATGGGCAGGCCTAGTTGATAAACATGGGTGGCCTAGTTGATAAACATGGTGGCCTAGTTGATAAACATGGGTGGCCTAGTTGATAAACGAGGGCAGCCCTAGTTGATAAACGTGAGCAGCCCTAGTTGATAAACGTGAGCAGCCCTAGTTGATAAACGTGAGCAGCCCTAGTTGATAAACGTGAGCAGCCCTAGTTGATAAACGAGGGCAGCCCTAGTTGATAAACGTGGTATTGAGTCCATTGGCTGGTCTTTTGTAGTTGACTTGCCTATAATTATCCTTTATCACAACTGCTACGACACACACACACACACACACACACACAACTCATACTCACTCACACACACTCGTACACATACACTCATACGCACTCACACACACACAATGCTTTTATTTAAGCTAAGAGCTAAGTGGTTGGATTTCATTTTAATAAGTGTGTGTTGATGGAGTGTGTGCTACCTATCATGTGCTTCGATGGTGTGCTGATGGAACACGTGTCATCTCTATGCCTGCGGGTGTATTAATGGAGCACCTGGTACCTTGTGCCTGTGAGTGGGGTGTGTGCCTGAGGGTGTGTTGATGGAGTGTTTGTCATCTGTGTCTTCTCAACTCCTGTCAGTCTTGACAGCGAGAGAACTGAGTGGCCTCGTATGACCACAAAGTCTATATCCCAGAAGAAGGCGGAGCCATAATTTAATGTGACAGATCTGGCCCGCTGGAGTGTGGGAGCTACATGCATGTGACTTCTCGGCTACTGTTAATGGCAGCAAATGCCTTAAAACTTCCAATGTGTTGTGGTTGCTATACTACTAGTACTAGCAGTAACAAGCTTACAAGGAAGGTAAAGATTAGAGATTGACAATTGGACCAAACAGACCACTCCTTACTGAAACTACTGATGACGAATATAAATTACCTTGCCCCCCCCCCCCCCCCCCCCCCCCACACACCCCATGAGTGTGGGCCAACGACGTGTCGTTAAGAATTAAAGGGTGTGATGTTGACCTGCAAGTGTGTGATGCTTGTGAAGTGGCAGGTTGCTAGACAACAGAGGTCATAGTGTTGTTGGCTGCAATCTTGGACTGTTTGAATGTGTCTGATGTGTTGTCTTTGTTTGGAAGTGCTGATGCTGGCTTTATGGAGGAAAGCTGACTCTAATGGGTGGCTGACTCTAATGGGTGGGCATTGTGAGGTGAGGATGAAGAGGGCGAGCATTTGGTTGCTTGTTGAACTTGTGTGTGTGAATCTGCTTCTACAACCTGCAACCTGCAACCTGCAACCTGCATGTCCTGGACATGGCAGAGAACAAGGCTAATAATCTGCTTCTACAACCTGCATGTCCTGGACGTGGCAGAGAACAAGGCTAATAATCTGCTTGTACAACCTGCATGTCCTGGACGTGGCAGAGAACAAGGCTAATAATCTGCTTCTACAACCTGCATGTCCTGGACGTGGCAGAGAACAAGGCTAATAATCTGCTTTTACAACCTACATGTCCTGGACGTGGTAGAGAACAAGGCTAATAATCTGCCTTTACAACCTGCATGTCCTGGACGTGGCAGAGAACAAGGCTAATAATCTGCTTCCACAACCTACATGTCCTGGACGTGGCAGAGAACAAGGCTAATAATCTGCTTCTACAACCTGCATGTCATGGACGTGGCAGAGAACGAGGTTAATAATCTGCTTCTACGACCTACATGTCCTGGACGTGGCAGAGAACAAGGCTAATAATCTGCTTCTACGACCTACATGTCCTGGACGTGGCAGAGAACAAGGCTAATAATCTGCTTCTACGACCTACATGTCCTGGACGTGGCAGAGAACAAGGCTAATAATCTGCTTCTACGACCTACATGTCCTGGACGTGGCAGAGAACAAGGCTAATAATCTGCTTGTACAACCTGCATGTCCTGGACGTGGCAGAGAACAAGGCTAATAAAAAACTGTAATAATAATAATGAAGATATACTACTACTACTACTACTACTACTACTACTACTACTACTACTACTACTACTACTACTACTACTACTACTACTACTACTACTACTACTACTACTACTACTACTACTACTACTACTACTACTACTACTACTACTACTACTACTACTACTACTACTACTACTACTACTACTACTACTACTACTACTACTACTACTACTACTACTACTACTACTACTACTACTACTACTACTACTACTACTACTACTACTACTACTACTACTACTACTACTACTACTACTACTACTACTACTACTACTACTACTACTACTACTACTACTACTACTACTACTACTACTACTACTACTACTACTACTACTACTACTACTACTACTACTACTACTACTACTACTACTACTACTACTACTACTACTACTACTACTACTACTACTACTACTACTACTACTACTACTACTACTACTACTACTACTACTACTACTACTACTACTACTACTACTACTACTACTACTACTACTACTACTACTACTACTACTACTACTACTACTACTACTACTACTACTACTACTACTACTACTACTACTACTACTACTACTACTACTACTACTACTACTACTACTACTACTACTACTACTACTACTACTACTACTACTACTACTACTACTACTACTACTACTACTACTACTACTACTACTACTACTACTACTACTACTACTACTACTACTACTACTACTACTACTACTACTACTACTACTACTACTACTACTACTACTACTACTACTACTACTACTACTACTACTACTACTACTACTACTACTACTACTACTACTACTACTACTACTACTACTACTACTACTACTACTACTACTACTACTACTACTACTACTACTACTACTACTACTACTACTACTACTACTACTACTACTACTACTACTACTACTACTACTACTACTACTACTACTACTACTACTACTACTACTACTACTACTACTACTACTACTACTACTACTACTACTACTACTACTACTACTACTACTACTACTACTACTACTACTACTACTACTACTACTACTACTACTACTACTACTACTACTACTACTACTACTACTACTACTACTACTACTACTACTACTACTACTACTACTACTACTACTACTACTACTACTACTACTACTACTACTACTACTACTACTACTACTACTACTACTACTACTACTACTACTACTACTACTACTACTACTACTACTACTACTACTACTACTACTACTACTACTACTACTACTACTACTACTACTACTACTACTACTACTACTACTACTACTACTACTACTACTACTACTACTACTACTACTACTACTACTACTACTACTACTACTACTACTACTACTACTACTACTACTACTACTACTACTACTACTACTACTACTACTACTACTACTACTACTACTACTACTACTACTACTACTACTACTACTACTACTACTACTACTACTACTACTACTACTACTACTACTACTACTACTACTACTACTACTACTACTACTACTACTACTACTACTACTACTACTACTACTACTACTACTACTACTACTACTACTACTACTACTACTACTACTACTACTACTACTACTACTACTACTACTACTACTACTACTACTACTACTACTACTACTACTACTACTACTACTACTACTACTACTACTACTACTACTACTACTACTACTACTACTACTACTACTACTACTACTACTACTACTACTACTACTACTACTACTACTACTACTACTACTACTACTACTACTACTACTACTACTACTACTACTACTACTACTACTACTACTACTACTACTACTACTACTACTACTACTACTACTACTACTACTACTACTACTACTACTACTACTACTACTACTACTACTACTACTACTACTACTACTACTACTACTACTACTACTACTACTACTACTACTACTACTACTACTACTACTACTACTACTACTACTACTACTACTACTACTACTACTACTACTACTACTACTACTACTACTACTACTACTACTACTACTACTACTACTACTACTACATTAACTATGTCCGTTGACTCTACTGCCGTGTCATGGGAGTGTGTGTTTGATGTCCACTAACTCTACTGCGAGTGTGTGTTTGATGTCCACTAACTCTACTGCCGTGTCATGGGAGTGTGTGTTTGATGTCCACTAACTCTACTGCATTGTCATGGTGCTAGTGTGAGTCGCACATTGACCAGCCTTGAGGCCAGAAGTTCGGTCCTCATTTTAGCTACTGGTAATGACGTGCCTCACACGAGTCATTAGTTAGCACTTTGAAAGTGTGTGTCCTCACATGCCTGGGCAAGCAGGCAACCTTCCATGTGGCCATGTGCGAGGACATTGTGGCTTTATTTCATGGTGTACTGTATATAATTTCTCAGAGTGTATGTCTTGGGGAGGGGGGGAGGGTTAAGCCTTGGCACAGTATGCAGCAGCATTTTGAGCATAATAGGTGTGTCAAAGGATTGAGCGCACAATGCTAGCACATGGTTTCATTTAGGGATGGGAGGGGCCGCGCCCCCCCCTTGGAAATTGTATTATTAAAATTCATTAGAAACTTTGTCCACATCTTTAACATTCATGCCCCCACCCCCCCCCCCCCCCCCCTTAAAATTTAACCCTGCACATAATAGGGTGTTTTATAGTATGTTGTATGATGTGATTCTGGCCAAGTGAAATGCATAGTGTGTAAAGTGAGACCATTAATTTAGACATTTTAGTCTTGATTAACAACATTCCTTCCAAAAGCCACTTTTGATGTCAATCTATGGAGCACTTTAGAGGATTTTGTGGTGATCCCATTAATGGTGCAACGCAATAACCTAATCACTTGCATAGGGTCAGTATTGGACTTGATTTTCTGGCTTTTGATTAATATTATAGCATACTAACCCCTGCCCTCTATTCTGGGAGTTCTATATACACTAGCTTAGACACCCGCACTCTATTCTGGGAGTTCTATATATATATATATATATAGCTTAGATACCGGTGCTCTGTTGTGGGAGTGCTATATAGTGTTACATGCTACCCACACTCTGTTATGGGAGTGCCAGGCTGTACGAAAACTGACCAAGAGCACCACAAAGAGATGATATAGCTGATGCAACTGTCAGCACACACCACCAGACTTTTATCTACTCATTTTATTTTGCGAATGTTTTTCGACTTCATAAATTTCTGGGTAATGAAAACTGGTTGGGGTTATTAGTGATTTTTTTAAATTATTTTCAAAATTTCATTAAATTTGAAATATATTTTAAACACTCCCTATTATACCCTTGACCCCTCACTAAGTTTGGTTCAAATCAGTACTGGCATTTGGCAGGCATAAGCCCTACACATGCAGACAGACATACATTTTCAACTTTATTCATGTGGATTCTTGAGCATAATAGGTAACATTTAGAAGCATAATAGGTAACATTTAGAAGCATAATAGGTAACATTTAGAAGCATAATAGGTAACATTTAGAAGCATAATAGGGAAATTTGAAAAACGTTAGAGAAGGTTGGGGGAAATCATAATGTGCCAAGACCCCTAGGTGTGTTGTTGTTGACCTGTTGTTGTGGGGGGGGGTGGGGGGGGGGGGGGGGGGGGGGGGCACAAGATGGTCTGGTTTAGACCCAACCGGCCCGAGTCGTCCAGCAAGGTGGTCATGTTTAGACACGACCGGCCCGAGTCCAGCAAGGTGGTCTGGTTTAGACCCGACCGCTTTCTGTGGACATACATGTAACAAAAGTATTAGTATTAGAGACTTGATTTATTCTAATTCAAAATTCAAAGTTGATTCGTTGGGTTTCCTGCAGGAGGGGCGCATGTACCCTGCCCAGCCTCCCAATGCACACTAGCTGCTAACACAAGAGTCACGTGTTTGGTTGGCGTGGCCACCTTAATTGAGTTGACTGCAACATTGCTTGTGTGTAATTAAAACCCAAACAATGTTGTCAATGGTGTCGTCATCTCACCTTTGACCTACAACCATTTGCATGTGTCTTCTAATAGAGACCACTTCCTCAACAACTTATCCTCTAACTTTTCCAAATAGTGCCATCTCTATACTCTGCAGGTTATGATGGGGTACATAAATTATGATGGGTACATAAATAACATTTTTCTGTGTATTATGTCATCGTGATGACATTGGTACAGATCCAGGCCTTTTGGTAGAACAGGGACAGAGTGACATGGGTTAAAGCCAAGGTTAACATCTGGGAAGCAGGGGTTAAAACCAATGGCAGTAGCTAGGAAAGCAGGGTTAAAATCAAGTGTGTAGCAGCTAGGGAAATGGGAAATGGGTTAAAGAAGGATAACATTTGGGGAAGCAGGGGTTAAAACCAATGGCAGTAGCTAGGGAAGCAGGGGTTAAAGCCAAGGACAGCATCTAGGGAGGCAGGGGTTAAAACCAAGAACAGCAGCTATGGAAGCTGGTTAAAGCCAAGGACATCAGCTAGGGAAGCAGGGGTTAAAGCCAAGGACAGCATCTAGGGAGGCAGGGGTTAAAACCAAGGACAGCAGCTATGGAAGCAGGGGTTAAAGCCAAGGACAGCAGCTAGGTAGACAGGGGTTAAAGCCAAGGACAGCAGCTAGGGAAGCAGGGGTTAAAGCCAAGGACATCAGCTAGGGAAGCAGGGGTTAAAGCCAAGGACAGCAGCTAGGGAGGCAAGGGTTAAAGCCAAGGACAGCAGCTAGGGAAGCAGGGGTTAAAACCAAGGACAGCAGCTAGGGAAGCAGGGGTTAAAGCCAAGGGCAATGCTAGGGCTAAAGCAACCGAACAAAACTGATGATGTCATCACGGTGATGCTACTTGGGGAAAGAAGAGTTCAGCCAAGTTCTTTCCCAAACTATTTTTTTGTCTCGAGGAATACCATCACAGCTCTTCACACGCTAGCTGCAAGCTTGTGCTCACATCTCTTCACACACTAGCTGCAAGCTTGTGCTCACAGCTCTTCACACACTAGCTGCAAGCTTGTGCTCACAGCTCTTCACACACTAGCTGCAAGCTTGTGCTCACATCTCTGCACACACTAGCTGCAAGCTTGTGTTCACATCTCTACACACACTAGCTGCAAGCTTGTGCTCACAGCTCTTCACACACTAGCTGCAAGCTTGTGCTCACATCTCTGCACACACTAGCTGCAAGCTTGTGTTCACATCTCTACACACACTAGCTGCAAGCTTGTGCTCACATCTCTACACACACTAGCTGCAAGCTTGTGCTCACAGCTCTTCACACACTAGCTGCAAGCTTGTGCTCACAGCTCTTCACACACTAGCTGCAAGCTTGTGCTCACATCTCTGCACACACTAGCTGCAAGCTTGTGTTCACATCTCTACACACACTAGCTGCAAGCTTGTGCTCACATCTCTACACACACTAGCTGCAAGCTTGTGCTCACAGCTCTTCACACACTAGCTGCAAGCTTGTGCTCACATCTCTACATGCAAGCTTGTGCTCACAGCTCTTCACACACTAGCTGCAAGCTTGTGCTCATTAGTCGTCAGACCAAACCCAGCATCAGGGCTTGTTTGAAATAACCCATCCTTCCTCTGCCTTGTATATTTAGGATCCTGTGGGTTAATAATTATGGACTGTTGTCATTTCTCTCTTCTCATTGATCACATGACTCTCTGTTTTAGGATGCTCTACGCGATGCACCCTACGTCACTAACACACTTAGCAGCAGCACCATACAGGACTTGGTAAGTGTTGCATGTGCCATTATGCTAGCGATCATGTACGTACATAGTAAGATGCAAATTGTGAAGCCTGTCTGTCTGCAGCTATCCCTTGTTGTTGTTGTTGTTGTTGTTGTTGTTGATCTGACTGTTAGTGAGTTGATTCTTATAAAAGTGAGCAGGAGGCCATGAAGGACAGACACACAAGTGACCAGTCGGTGACCAACTCAGGGATTTGGTCATGTGTGTGGGTGCAATGGTGTTCCCATGTAGCATTGCTCATGCAAAATGGCAACTTCGTTGAGTGTCAACTTGAGTTGATGTGTGGTTTTATTATCATCATAGTCTACTAGCTTAGACATCCACACTCAGTTGTGTGTATATATATATATATATATATATACACACACACACTAGCTTAGACATCCACACTCTGTTTGGAAGCACCAGGCTGTACGAAGACTGAAAAGGAACACCACAAAGGAGATTATTCAGCTGCCAGCACACACCGTCACTCATATCTACTAATTTTTCGACTTCACAGAGAAATGAAAAATCTGCCAGCACACACCGTCACTCATATCTACTAATTTTTCGACTTCACAGAGAAATGAAAAATGGTTGGGGTTAAAAAAATAATAATAATAATTAAAAAAATCCATCATTAAACTTTTTATAAAAATATATATATTCCCTGATACACCTTCAATCTACTCACCAAGTTTGGTTCAAATCAGTATACTGGCATTTGGCCAGGCATAAGCCCTACACATGCAGACACATGTGGACAGACGGACATTTTCAACTTATATATTTTAATTTATACATTTATAGGCACAAGCAATCAGGAGGGGAAAAGCAAATTATAATAATGCTAATTAAGGATCACCAGTTGTCATCCTCACCAGTAGTTATATTCACCAGTGGTCATCCTCACCAGTGGTCATCTTCACCAGTGGTCATCTTCACCAGTTGTCATCCTCACCAGTGGTTATCCTCACCAGTGGTTATCCTCACCAGTGGTCATCCTCACCAGTGGTTATCCTCACCAGCGGTTATCCTCACCAGTGGTCATCCTCACCAGTGGTTATCCTCACCAGTGGTCATCCTCACCAGTGGTTATCCTCACCAGCGGTTATCATTACTTGTCATTATAAAACAAACGCCTAACCTCGTTAAAAATAATATTATATCATTAACATGCTTATGGCCTTTTTTCAGGAATAATCTTTTCCAAAACTGTAGAATGCAAATACAATAAGCTGCAGTTTAGAATTAGAATCAGCTGCAGTTTAGAATTAGAATCAGCTGCAGTTTAGAATTAGAATCAGCTGCAGTTTTGGATTAGAATCAGCTGCAGTTTAGAATTAGAATCAGCTGCAGTTTAGAATTAGAATCAGCTGCAGTTTAGAATTAGAATCAGCTGCAGTTTAGAATTAGAATCAGCTGCAGTTTAGAATTAGAATCAGCTGCAGTTTTGGATTAGAATCAGCTGCAGTTTTGGATTAGAATCAGCTGCAGTTTGGGATTAGAATCAGCTGCAGTTTAGAATTAGAATCAGCTGCAGTTTAGAATTAGAATCAGCTGCAGTTTAGAATTAGAATCAGCTGCAGTTTTGGATTAGAATCAGCTGTAGCTGCAAAACAAAACCCAAAGGTTAGAGTACTGGTGTACTACATGCACCCAAAGGTTAGAGTACTGGTGTACTACATGCACCCAAAGGTTAGAGTACTGGTGTACTACATGCACCCAAAGGTTAGAGTACTGGAGCTCTACATGCACCCAAAGGTTAGAGTACTGGTGTACTACATGCACCCAAAGGTTAGAGTACTGGTGTACTACATGCACCCAAAGGTTAGAGTACTGGAGCTCTACATGCACCCAAAGGTTAGAGTACTGGAGCTCTACATGCACCCAAAGGTTAGAGTACTGGAGCTCTACATGCACCCAAAGGTTAGAGTACTGGAGTACTACATGCACCCAAAGGTTAGAGTACTGGAACTCTACATGCACCCAAAGGTTAGAGTACTGGAGCTCTACATGCACCCAAAGGTTAGAGTACTGGAGTACTACATGCACCCAAAGGTTAGAGTACTGGAGTACTACATGCACCCAAAGGTTAGAGTACTGGTGTACTACATGCACCCAAAGGTTAGAGTACTGGTGTACTACATGCACCCAAAGGTTAGAGTACTGGAGCTCTACATGCACCCAAAGGTTAGAGTACTGGAGTACTACATGCACCCAAAGGTTAGAGTACTGGAGTACTACATGCACCCAAAGGTTAGAGTACTGGTGTACTACATGCACCCAAAGGTTAGAGTACTGGTGTACTACATGCACCCAAAGGTTAGAGTACTGGAGTACTACATGCACCCAAAGGTTAGAGTACTGGTGTACTACATGCACCCAAAGGTTAGAGTACTGGAGGACTACATGCACCCAAAGGTTAGAGTACTGGAGCTCTACATGCACCCAAAGGTTAGAGTACTGGAGTACTACATGCACCCAAAGGTTAGAGTACTGGAACTCTACATGCACCCAAAGGTTAGAGTACTGGTGTACTACATGCACCCAAAGGTTAGAGTACTAGAGGACTACATGCACCCAAAGGTTAGAGTACTGGTGTACTACATGCACCCAAAGGTTAGAGTACTGGAGGACTACATGCACCCAAAGGTTAGAGTACTGGAGCTCTACATGCACCCAAAGGTTAGAGTACTGGAACTCTACATGCACCCAAAGGTTAGAGTACTGGTGTACTACATGCACCCAAAGGTTAGAGTACTGGTGTACTACATGCACCCAAAGGTTAGAGTACTGGAGCACTACATGCACCCAAAGGTTAGAGTACTGGAGCACTACATGCACCCAAAGGTTAGAGTACTGGAGGACTACATCGTGCATTCGCTGTAACAAAACTTACAGCAAGGAAACATTTTTGAAGTGCCTTGTCGAGGGTGAAGAGGTGAAGAGGATGTGAAGCACATGTTGTCTGTTATCGTGAACATCCTCTCAAAACAGAAGTGCATGTAACGACTTTCCCATAATCAACTTAGACTTTGCTTCTTGACATTTCGGCAGCGGCTCCAACCTTCATCTGCAGTCTACTTGGCGTGTGTATGCCAACAAAACTCACTGTGTTCAGAGAGTAGGTTCAGTTTCTTTCCCGGCAACAAAGTTCCGAGCCAGCATTGGAAGCCTCTATATACGTTTGTATATTATCTCTATAAAATCAAAGTTTGGTCTGTCTTTTGTGTTTGTGTTCACCAACTTGCTGTTCGCGAAGTTCCGAGCCAGCATTGGAAGCCTCTATATACGTTTGTATATAATCTCTATAAAATCAAAGGTTGGTTTCTCTTTTGTGTTTGTGTTCACCAACTTGCTGTTCGCGAAGTTCCGAGCCAGCATTGGAAGCCTCTATATACGTTTGTATATAATCTCTATAAAATCAAAGGTTGGTCTCTCTTTTGTGTTTGTGTTCACCAACTTGCTGTTCGCGAAGTTCCGAGCCAGCATTGGAAGCCTCTATATACGTTTGTATATAATCTCTATAAAATCAAAGGTTGGTCTGTCTTTTGTGTTTGTGTTCACCAACTTGCTGTTCGCGAAGTTCCGAGCCAGCATTGGAAGCCTCTATATACGTTTGTATATAATCTCTATAAAATCAAAGGTTGGTCTCTCTTTTGTGTTTGTGTTCACCAACTTGCTGTTCGCACTATTAGTTAGCTGAGAAGTTCGGAGTTGGAAGAGCCTTCCTGTCTTGGCTCTCCACGAAACTGTTCAACCCCGAAAGAAATGTGTGAAACAGATGGATGATGCAGCCCACACCAGCAGAGCAGAGGCTGAGAGAATGAGCAGCAGATTGAGGAGGGAGCCCAGACCAGCAGGGGCAGAGGCTGAGAGAATGAGCAGCAGATTGAGGGAGGCAGAGCAGAGGCTGAGAGAATGAGCAGCAGCACTGCTCTGGATTTGCATAGGGAGCTGCTATACAGCTATAACAAGTTGAGAAAGGAAGGTCCTGAGATGTGCCAACAGATGGTTATGGATAGTGAACGAAATCCCAGAGCAGTGCCAACAGCATCGAGAGGGGAAAATGTCCGTGCTTGGGGAGGGAATAACAATAATGAGATGTGCCCCTGAAGTATGCCCCTGAGCTGTATCAACAAACCAACACCGAGGCAGGAAGAGTCCAAGTGGGCTGTCTGGAAAGCCTATTGGCTATCTCTAGACTAGGCTGAACAAAGTGAGAAGCCAGGAGAGAGAGTGTACACAATGTTCAGACCAGACTTTGTAGTGACTATTCTTGTCAAGGATCTGATGCCCACCTGCAGATGATGAGCTGCTTGCCTGCTCACTTCATTTGTGTTGGTCGTTTTTCTCTCCCAAGATTAGATTTTTCCCCCCCCCAAAAAAACTATTTTGAATACAAATGCAATAAGCTGGAGTTTGGTGTGGGAATTAGCTCCATTGATGTATGGGAACAGAAGCTATGCATCTCATCATTGCTGTTGTCTACAACAAAACTAGACGATCGATCCAGGAACACACCTCTTCTTTCCATAGTGAAGGGATTAAGAGGAAGTTGAGGTAAGATAGGTGTGTGCAGCTCCCCCCTAAAGAAAGCTTCCAGAAACACAGCAATGGCCAGGTAGAGATTGGTCAAGACAGCAGTTGCGACTATCAGCCATTAATAATAATAATTATAAATATTTAAAAAAATATTAAAAAAATCAACTCCTCCCCCCCCCCCCCCCCCCCGCCTTCCCACCATCAAACAGGAAGTCAATTTATGACTTTTATCGATAAAGTGGTTAGTAAGCATTTGCAGGAGCGGTCAACCCGCTAAAGGAGGTCGTTGCATTAATGTGCGGAGTGACTGTCCTAGTAGGAGGTGCATTAATGTGTGGAGTGGCTGTCCTAGTAGGAGGTGCATTAATGTGTGGAGTGCCTGTCCTAGTAGGAGGTGCATTAATGTGTGGAGTGGCTGTCCTAGTAGGACGTGCATTAATGTGTGGAGTGGATGTCCTAGTAGGAGGTGCATTAATGTGTGGAGTACTGTCCTAGTAGGAGGTGCATTAATGTGTGGAGTGACTGTCCTAGTAGGAGGTGCATTAATGTGTGGAGTGGCTGTCCTAGTAGGAGGTGCATTAATGTGTGGAGTGACTGTCCTAGTAGGAGGTGCATTAATGTGTGGAGTGGCTGTCCTAGTAGGAGGTGCATTAATGTGTGGAGTGGCTGTCCTAGTAGGAGGTTCATTAATGTGTGGAGTGACTGTCCTAGTAGGAGGTGCATTAATGTGTGGAGTGACTGTCCTAGTAGGAGGTGCATTAATGTGCGGAGTGACTGTCCTAGTAGGAGGTGCATTAATGTGTGGAGTGGCTGTCCTAGTAGGAGGTGCATTAATGTGTGGAGTGACTGTCCTAGTAGGAGGTGCATTAATGTGTGGAGTGGCTGTTCTAGTAGGAGATGCATTAATGTGTGGAGTGACTGTCCTAGTAGGAGGTGCATTAATGTGTGGAGTGACTGTCCTAGTAGGAGGTGCATTAATGTGCGGAGTGGCTGTCCTAGTAGGAGGTGCATTAATGTGTGGAGTGACTGTCCTAGTAGGAGGTGCATTAATGTGTGGAGTGACTGTCCTAGTAGGAGGTGCATTAATGTGTGGAGTGGCTGTCCTAGTAGGAGGTGCATTAATGTGTGGAGTGACTGTCCTAGTAGGAGGTGCATTAATGTGTGGAGTGGCTGTCCTAGTAGGAGGTGCATTAATGTGTGGAGTGACTGTCCTAGTAGGAGGTGCATTAATGCGTGGAGTGGCTGTCCTAGTAGGAGGTGCATTAATGTGTGGAGTACTGTCCTAGTAGGAGGTGCATTAATGTGTGGAGTGACTGTCCTAGTAGGAGGTGCATTAATGTGTGGAGTGGCTGTCCTAGTAGGAGGTGCATTAATGTGTGGAGTGACTGTCCTAGTAGGAGGTGCATTAATGTGTGGAGTGACTGTCCTAGTAGGAGGTGCATTAATGTGTGGAGTGGCTATCCTAGTAGGAGGTGCATTAATGTGTGGAGTGACTGTCCTAGTAGGAGGTGCATTAATGTGTGGAGTGACTGTCCTAGTAGGAGGTGCATTAATGTGTGGAGTGACTGTCCTAGTAGGAGGTGCATTAATGTGTGGAGTGACTGTCCTAGTAGGAGGTGCATTAATGTGTGGAGTACTGTCCTAGTAGGAGGTGCATTAATGTGTGAGTGGCTGTCCTAGTAGGAGGTGCATTAATGTGCGGAGTGACTGTCCTAGTAGGAGGTGCATTAATGTGTGGAGTGGCTGTCCTAGTAGGAGGTGCATTAATGTGTGGAGTGACTGTCCTAGTAGGAGGTGCATTAATGTGTGGAGTGACTGTCCTAGTAGGAGGTGCATTAATGTGTGGAGTACTGTCCTAGTAGGAGGTGCATTAATGTGTGAGTGGCTGTCCTAGTAGGAGGTGCATTAATGTGCGGAGTGACTGTCCTAGTAGGAGGTGCATTAATGTGTGGAGTGGCTGTCCTAGTAGGAGGTGCATTAATGTGTGGAGTGACTGTCCTAGTAGGAGGTGCATTAATGTGTGGAGTGACTGTCCTAGTAGGAGGTGCATTAATGTGTGGAGTGACTGTCCTAGTAGGAGGTGCATTAATGTGCGGAGTGCCTGTCCTAGTACTGTAGGTGCTTTAATGTGTGGAGTGACTGTCCTAGTAGGAGGTGCATTAATGTGTGGAGTGGCTGTCCTGGTAGGAGGTGCATTAATGTGTGGAGTGCCTGTCCT
Source organism: Cladorhizidae sp. MBARI D1340-BT2 (assembly GCA_028752905.1). Taxonomy (NCBI): domain Eukaryota; kingdom Metazoa; phylum Porifera; class Demospongiae; order Poecilosclerida; family Cladorhizidae; species Cladorhizidae sp. MBARI D1340-BT2. The sequence continues at coordinate 16,463,894 of JAQNBH010000011.1, forward strand.
AGTAGGAGGTGCATTAATGTGTGGAGTGCCTGTCCTAGTAGGAGGTGCATTAATGTGTGGAGTGACTGTCCTAGTAGGAGGTGCATTAATGTGTGGAGTTCCTGTCCTAGTAGGAGGTGCATTAATGTGTGGAGTGGCTGTCCTAGTAGGAGGTGCATTAATGTGTGGAGTGACTGTCCTAGTAGGAGGTGCATTAATGTGTGGAGTGCCTGTCCTAGTAGGAGGTGCATTAATGTGTGGAGTGACTGTCCTAGTAGGAGGTGCATTAATGTGCGGAGTGCCTGTCCTAGTAGGAGGTGCATTAATGTGTGGAGTGACTGTCCTAGTAGGAGATGCATTAATGTGCGGAGTGCCTGTCCTAGTAGGAGGTGCATTAATGTGTGGAGTGACTGTCCTAGTAGGAGGTGCATTAATGTGCGGAGTGCCTGTCCTAGTAGGAGGTGCATTAATGTGTGGAGTGACTGTCCTAGTAGGAGATGCATTAATGTGCGGAGTGCCTGTCCTAGTAGGAGGTGCATTAATGTGTGGAGTGACTGTCCTAGTAGGAGGTGCATTAATGTGCGGAGTGCCTGTCCTAGTAGGAGGTGCATTAATGTGCGGAGTGCCTGTCCTAGTAGGAGGTGCATTAATGTGCGGAGTGACTGTCCTAGTAGGAGGTGCATTAATGTGTGGTGACTGTCCTAGTAGGAGGTGCATTAATGTGTGGAGTGGCTGTCCTAGTAGGAGGTGCATTAATGTGTTGAGTGACTGTCCTAGTAGGAGATAATGAAACAATACATGGGAGCAGTAAGACTCGGGAACTCCATTTAGAGCTCGCTGTTCACCTTCCTTATCCTTGTACAATGGACTCCCTCTCAACTTGGCAAACTTCCTAGGACCCTGTCGAGTATCATCAGATTGTGGTTTTCTTAGTTGTCAACAGGTCCTCATTTAAGGTAATGCACCAGACCTTTCTAAGCAATGACAGTACATACCACCTTAATGAAACCTCTATTACAACATGGAGTTATGTAAGCCTTGGTTACCATCAAAGCTAATCTTGTAAGTATTCATTTTGTGGTGTATGTTTTGTTGCCTCAGCCCGGCAGCTGCTAGACCTGGCTACTCCTATTGCAGGCTTACTTACAGGTTACCCTAGGTAACCCAAGACTGGTCCCAAGCTAGAGGGTGTAGGGTTTGTGTCCCATCACTAGCTGGTCATAGATATGCTGGCATCCCATCCTCCAGCTTTAGAAACTGAGCATTCCACTTGGTAACATAATAGCCTCAGCCTACTTGACTTGGAGCACTTAGCACTTCACTTAGCCACTGGACACAAGCACAACTCAAAATCATCTGAGTTACTAGTCCAAGAATTGTGGCTGCTCCGAGTAATGGTGCTAGTTCCAACTTTCGCTCCGACTAGTTTGCAAAGCCAATAACTAGTTTGCTCCTCAGTGGCCTCTCTTGTTTGAGACCTTTAGGAAAAACCACCTCAATAGAAAAATTAGAACACATCACAAACTCGGCCACAGACCAACTCCATAATCAACCAGGTCTTATTAACCATCTAAAAGCATCTAATGACTTCCACAGGCCACAAGCACAGTACACAGCCTGGTGGAGAGGACCACTGCTTGCAGCTGCTGGTGGCCAGGGACATAGTTGTGGGCTGGAGTTGTGGGCAGTTGGCCTTCCATTTGGCCACATGGTGTCTGCCAGGAAAAGAACATGGCTGACTTTGGAAGGGAGAGTTTGTGAGAGTTTGTGAACACATGAAGACTTCTTCTAGGAAACAGCTGTGCCTTGTTGTGGTTAGACTCTGTAACTGATGATCCTTTACCTCTTCCAGCTAGAGAGGAAAAAGTGTCTGGCAACTGCATTTTGTTCTGAGCACATGCACACGCCTTTAGCAGCATATGCACATGTCTTTACCGGCACATGCATATGCCTTTACCAGCACATGTCACACCTTTACCAGCACATGCACACGCCTTTACCAGCACATGCACATGCCTTTACCAGCACATGCCTTTACCAGCACATGCACACGCCTTTACCAGCACATGCACATGCCTTTACCAGCACATGCACACGCCTTTACCAGCACATGTGCACACCTTTACCAGCACATGCACACGCCTTTACCAGCACATGCACACGCCTTTACCAGCACATGCACATGCCTTTACCAGCACATGCACATGCCTTTACCAGCACATGCACACGCCTTTACCAGCACATGTGCACACCTTTACCAGCACATGCACACGCCTTTACCAGCACATGCACATGCCTTTACCAGCACATGCACACGCCTTTACCAGCACATGTGCACACCTTTACCAGCACATGCACATGCCTTTACCGGCACATGCACACGCCTTTACCAGCACATGTGCACGCCTTTACCAGCACATGCACACGCCTTTACCAGCACATGCACATGCCTATACCGGCACATGCACACGCCTTTACCAGCACATGTGCACGCCTTTACCAGCACATGCACACGCCTTTACCAGCACATGCACATGCCACTACCAGCACATGTGCACACCTTTACCAGCACATGCACACTGTATGGCAGGCAAGCCTTGAGTGATGGCGTCGCAAAGGCACCAAGGTTGTGGCGCACTAGGGACAGAACACTCTGTTAGTGTGCCACACCCTTTTTCTGTCTAGCCGGATGCAAAATGCATACACATGAGACTATGGGGGGGGGGGGGGGAGGAGTTTGGATAAGGGAAGTGCCGCGCCTTGTGGGGCTCTCCAGTTGTGTGTGTGTAGCTATCTACTGCATTATTCTAATACTAGAGAGTCTGCATTATTCTAATACTAAAGCCTGCATTATTCTAATACTAAAGCCTGCATTATTCTAATACTAAAGCCTGCATTATTCTAATTCTAAAGCCTGCATTATTCTAATACTAAAGCCTGCATTATTCTAATACTAAAGCCTGCATTATTCTAATACTAAAGCCTGCATTATTCTAATTCTAAAGCCTTCATTATTCTAATAGTAAAGCCTGCATTATCCTAAAGCTAAAGCCTTCTATGATAAAGACAAACCTGACTCACTCACTAGATGCTTATGGAAACTTACAAGGTCAGCCATTGTCAGTGAGTAGATTCTTTCTAAGGGAGGAAGAGAAGATCCTCTCATATGAGTGAAGATGTACATTACACGATCAGCAATAGAAAAATTGAGTCACATTAGCCAAGATTGAGTTACACTAGCAAAGATTGAGCCACACTAGCTAAGATTGAGTCACACTAGCTAAGATTGAGTCACACTAGCTAAGATTGAGTCACACTAGCAAAGATTGAGTTGCACTAGCTAAGATTGAGCCACACTAGCTAAGATTGAGCCACACTAGCTAAGATTGAGTCACACTAGCAAAGATTGAGTCGCACTAGCTAAGATTGAGCCACACTAGCTAAGATTGAGTCACACTAGCTAAGATTGAGTCACACTAGCAAAGATTGAGTCGCACTAGCTAAGATTGAGTCACACTAGCTAAGATTGAGTCACACTAGCTAAGATTTAGCCACACTAGCTAAGATTGAGTCACACTAGCTAAGATGGAGTCACACTAGCAAAAATTGAGTCGCACTAGCTAAGATTGAGTCACACTAGCTATTGAAGGTGCCACTACTAGATTGCCTGAAATCACCCACACCATTGGAGCTTTCCAGGCGAAGAAAGGTTTTATCAAATCCTTCCCTCAGGAAAGAGGTGTTCTGGTAGTACTGCACTCATACAGAGCAGACTAGAAGGTAAAGAAGGTGCTGCAAGTGCTGTCGAACTGGTCAGAATCACCATGAAGGTTGTTTCTGTGCAGCCCTCCTTCCTCCACTGCCTCAGAGAGAGCACTTACTCTATCGAACAATTCATTCGGACCTAAATATAAGTTGTCTGAAGACTCCATTGAAGCTAGTATAATTTTTTTCAATTTAATAATAAGCAGGGTTTTATCTGGTGGGTGGAGAGACCAGGATATGTCCCCCTTCTACGTCCAAGAAAACATGCTCCCCACCCTCTTCAACTCAAAACCTTTTTCTACTTATCTTCCCCCCCCCCCCCCCCCCCCTCCTAATAAGTTGCATAAGAACATGTGGCAATTAACACTGTCAACATTCCCCCCGTGCTCCCCCCTCCCCCAAATATATTTATTTACCCCCAAGTTAAAGTTAAAATACTGATAAGCACTTGAAAACAACTGAGGCAGTGTTAGGTCAAATCTCAGAGCTATTCGTGGGCCAGAGCTGAATGGGGGAGCAGAATATAGACAGGCCTAGAAGCTAGCCATAAAGCTTTCACCTGTGGCTGTGATTTGTCAGGCCTAGATGCTAGCCATGAAGCTTTCACCTGTGGCTGTAATTTGTCAGGCCTAGAAGCTAGCCATGAAGCTTTCACCTGTGGCTGTGATTTGTCAGGCCTAGATGCTAGCCATGAAGCTTTCACAGCCATGTGATTTGTGTGAGGCCAGTAGCAAATGGTCTAGCTGCTATTCACAGCTCTAGCCTTCTCCCAGAGCCAAGACCAGCTAGGAGGAAGTGTAGCTAAGTGTGTATGGAATGTTGGGAGGTTTGCTTGTTCCTGTGATAGTACAGTCATCCTTCCATCGACAGAGCACATTGGCCAAATACATCAGAGAGGACAGCTGAGTGTAGTGACCTAGCTCGACTAACATGGTAACCCCATTAGGTTACTAGATATCTACATGACGGGGTAAGTAATTTCATTAGGCTGATCTGGCATCCAGAAGCTTCCTAAACTAACCCTCTAGTAATATGAGACAAAGAATGCTTTATTTAAAAAAATTGGATTGACTGGTCAGGAAAGGAATGAACCATGAACTTGCCAATGTAGACCAGAAACATTTATACGACCCTTTACCTATTAATTAACAACAAATATTATACCAAAAAATTTAAAGCAGTATAGTATTGGTCTTCATAACATGGATGGGTAAAGGGTCCTGCAAATGTTTGTGGTTGGCATAGGGAAATTCTTGTTTCATTCCTTTTTCTGTTTCTGACTTTAAAAAATTGTCTTTTTTCTCATTTTGTTGTAGTCAAGCAGCCGCCCACACTTGGTGTAACACCAGCACTAACCAATCATAGTGTTATTATTTACCATGCTTATTAGACACACGTGCCTATGTATTCATATAGTACACGTAGACACATGCATCATAGTGACCTGGTTTTGTTGAAAGGTCTGCCCTGACCCAATATACTTGGAGCCCCAATAAGGCTGAGGTAGTGGCCAGAAGCTTCCTGGACTAACCCTAGTGAACTAGTAATATACTTGGAGCCCCAATAAGGCTGAGGTAGTGGCCAGCTGAACTAACCTAGTGAACTAGTAATATACTTGGAGCCCCAATAAGGCTGAGGTAGTGGCCAGCTGGACTAACCTAGTGAACTAGTAATATACTTGGAGCCCCAATAAGGCTGAGGTAGTGGCCAGCTGAACTGAACTAACCTAGTGAACTAGTAATATACTTGGAGCCCCAATAAGGCTGAGGTAGTGGCCAACTGAACTAGCCTAGTGAACTAGTAATATACTTGGAGCCCCAATAAGGCTGGGTAGTGGCCAGCTGGACTAACCTAGTGAACTAGTAATATACTTGGTGCCCCAATAAGGCTGAGGTAGTGACCAGAAGCTTCCTGAACTAACCCTAGTGAACTAGTAATATACTTGGAGCCCCAATAAGGCTGAAGTAGTGGCCAGAAGCTTCCTGAACTAACCCTAGTGAACTAGTAATATACTTGGGGCCCCAATAAGGTTGAGGTAGTGACCAGAAGCTTCCTGAACTAACCCTAGTGAACTAGTAATATACTTGGAGTGTTTTCGGTTTCCTTCACTTAGCAGCTGAAGATTTTACAGGAATCAGGCTTGCCCGTTACCCTTATCTGGTCAAGATCTCGGGTGCCAAGTGGAGGAAAGCCTTTTGAAACACTCACTTAATGCTTTCACTGGCTCAGTTAATTATCTTTTAAAAGCTTAGCTTTCTCTTGCCAAGCAGCTTTAACCTCAGTTCCTTTGCAGTAGGAAGTGTTGATGGTCAAGGTATTTGCCCACCCAAATTTTCCCCCTTGACAAAAAGTTGCTGGATGAGTTACTTGAAAGAGAATAGCCTCCGCTGACTAGTTGCCATGGTGAAGGCTCTGTCTAGTTGACTTGTCAAATTGTGCTCCTCTCCAATTCTGCCTACTCCCAACATGTTGTGGTTGTGGTCAATGTGTGTGTTAGCAACACTCCAGTGCAAGTACACACTAGGGAGGCACTGTGTGCCCACCACACCTCATCACAATGTAGCAGGAGGAGGCTGTGTGTGCCCACCACACCTCATCACAATGTAGTAGGAGGAGGCTGTGTGCCCACCACACCTCATCACAATGTAGCAGGAGGAGGCTGTGTGCCCATCACACCTCATCACAATCTAGCAGGAGGAGGCTGTGTGCCCACCACACCTCATCACAATGTAGTAGGAGGAGGCTGTGTGCCCACCACACCTCATCACAATGTAGCAGGTGGAGGCTGCGTGTGCCCAACACACCTCATCACAATGTAGCAGGAGGAGGTGCGTGCCCACCACACCTCATCACAATGTAGCAGGAGGAGGCTGTGTGCCCACCACACCTCATCACAATGTAGCAGGAGGAGGCTGTGTGTGCCCACCACACCTCATCACAATGTAGTAGGAGGAGGCTGTGTGCCCATCACACCTCATCACAATGTAGCAGGAGGAGGCTGTGTGCCCACCACACCTCATCACAATGTAGCAGGAGGAGGCTGTGTGCCCACCACACCTCATCACAATGTAGCAGGAGGAGGCTGTGTGCCCATCACACCTCATCACAATGTAGCAGGAGGAGGCTGCGTGCCCACCACACCTCATCACAATGTAGCAGGAGGAGGCTGTGTGCCCACCACACCTCATCACAATGTAGCAGGAGGAGGATGTGTGCCCACCACACCTCATCACAATGTAGCCAATCTGCAGACAACATGTTGACAATTAGAGACCTCTTTGTACGGACCTAGCCTCCTGCTCATTGAGGGGCTAAATAACAACTACATTCCATCAGGTGCCCCAGATGTCATCTATGATGTCATCTATGGTCGAGACAGAGGCCCTGGTGGGCGGTGACAACTCTTTTTATGGTAGGATGCATTTAGAAGTGATGCACTCTGCGCCTTAACTCCATGAGAAACTTCATAGAGTTGTGAGGTATGGAGCAGAACTCCATGAGAAGCTTCATAGAGTTGTGAGGTATGGAGCAACTCCATGAGAAGCTTAATAGAGTTGTGAGGTCTGGAGCAGAACTCCATGAGAAACGTTATAGAGTTGTGAGGTATAGAGCAACTCCATGAGAAGCTTAATAGAGTTGTGAGGTATGGAGAAGAACTGCTGCCAGATATCCTTTGTCTGTTTCTATTCTATTGCTAATCCGCGAACACATTCCTGCACATGAGGCACATCTGGTTAAAGACACGTTCCCAAATTTTCATGTCATCAGGTGAATGGGTAAGGGTTCAACATCAGCAACCATCCGTGGATTCTGTTCGCTAAGGGGCTAATGAGAGTTGAAACTTTTTGCTGGCCTCAAACCATAAATGGACCACACCCTCGATAATACATGTATCTCACCATTGAGTAGGCTACGCGGACTGTTAACTATCTCGAGTGAAATAATTTCTGCCCTCGATTAAACCTGCACACACTTCACTCTAGTAGCCAGTGGAGCAGCAACTGTTGCTGGTGAAATGGCAGTCTATGCAATGAAGACGTGAAGAGATTGGTGATGATCTCTTTGCAAGGGGTAGAGCTGACCTGGAAAGAAGATGAGACTCTAGCAGACGGTGAATAGTGGCACAAACAATAGCTATTGTCACCTGCTATAGGTCATGTGATCTGCTACATGCATCCCTGTATTGTGTGTTGGAATAATAGAGCACACCCTCGATTGGTTCAGTTCTCCAATAGTCGGCGCAGGTAGGCAATTCCTGATACTAAAATAACAAGCAAGGTCTAATGGATTTAGCCCCACTAAGTTAGGTCGTGGTCAGGTCGCTATTCCAATTAGTGCCAGATTGATGCCATTTTATTTGAGTAGCAATTGCTCATTTGGAAGCTGTCGCCTTCATTTAGAACACAAGCTTTCCATTTGCTTCATTTGGGAGAACAGCCTTTTCAAATAGCTTTTCATTTGGAGCAAATAGCTTTTCATTTGGAGCCAATAGCTTTTCATTTGGAGCAAATAGCTTTTCATTTGCTTTGGAAGCGACTACCTTTCTCATTTGGAGCTATGTACAGCCATGAGCCTCCACAGCATTATACACTCTCACCTGTGTTTTATTGCACGTATTGCTTGATGTGGGGGGGGGATCGGGGGATCCTAGGATCGTCACCCCTAAAGTCCAGTTCCATCCTCTTCCCTTCCTCCCAGAACTTTGAAATCATGATCTTAAACTTTAAACTTCCACTCTGTTGTGCTTTTTCTCAGCCTTGTGACTCCTTTACTACATGCCTAGTCACCATGACGATTTCCAATCCGAAAGTGCACCAGAATCAATCTCAGGAAGAGCATCGATTTATTATTATTATTTTTTTGTTGTTGACGACAACAACACCAAAACAGGAATGTTCGCCTACTCAGACATTGCCAAGGTGTCCGACATTAATTTAGATTGCCTGGCAATAATGATGTATTTTCTAACCATGCAACCGGGCAGGACTAGGATTTTGATGTGGTTTATTATTACAGCTACTCTTGTTAAAAGTGGTCTAGTTTTGGAAGGTGCCAACAATGTCCACAGTATGTACTTACAAGTACATCTTATCTGGTAACAACACTTGGTCTAAAATATTCCAAATAATGCCATTTCTGCTCATTATATTTTTCCTCTGCATATATTTGCTTTGTTCTGACTGTGTGTCGTGTGTCTTAGTCCAGTAGTTTAGTGGGTTCCGTGGAGAAGCAAGGGGAGCTAGTGCACATGAGGTTGCAAGACCACCAGTCTGCTTCTCCCAGCCAGCTCTTCTCCTCTGCTGCTAGTGTGTGCACGATGGAGGGAGGAGAAGCTAAATACACCACCTCAGCCTTCTTTGTTTACAAACTCTACCATATTCTATTTAAAACTCACCTCATATAAATCTTGTTTTTCTGTGTGGTACTTGTGAGGAGGGAGGATTCTGGTTTATGTTAGTGCGGTGTGTTGCATGAGACAGTCATCTCTTCTTCTTCATCTGTTCATTCTTCAAACCTTCCTTTTTTTTAACTTCTTCTTTTCGCAGCTGACCAACAGGACTTTTCAAATCTTGGTGGACGATGTTGTCAGTCTTTTCAACAGTGTCAACTCGTCGTTGTCGGGTGGAGGACAGACGATCAACCCAGTGAGCTGCTGTGACCAAGAAGTTAGGTAAGTACGTGTGTGTGAGAGAGAGACAAAGCTTAAGACTCGTCCATTTTTGCTCTTGTGTGATGTTTACGGTGCGTGTATGTAACTAAACTTTGGTCATTAGGCCTCTCAATATCTAGCGCACAAAAAATATGTTAAGTCTCATCGTGTTGCTGTTGTGTTGCTGTTTTATACCATCTTTGGAAGTAGTCTTAATGGGTCCTAATGGTGGTGCACGTCTTTGGAAGGCGTCCTAATGGAGGTGCACGTCTTTGGAAGGCGTCCTAATGGAGGTGCACGTCTTTGGAAGGCGTCCTAATGGAGGCGCACGTCTTTGGAAGGCGTCCTAATGGAGGTGCACATCTTTAGAAGGCGTCCTAATGGAGTTGCACGTCTTTGGAAGGCGTCTTAATGGAGGTGCACGTCTTTGGAAGTAGTCTTAATGGAGGTGCACGTCTTTGGAAGGCGTCCTAATGGAGGCGCACGTCTTTGGAAGGCGTCCTAATGGAGGTGCACATCTTTGGAAGTAGTCTTAATGGAGGCGCACGTCTTTGGAAGGCGTCCTAATGGAGGTGCACGTCTTTGGAAGGCGTCCTAATGGAGGTGCACGTCTTTGGAAGTAGTCTTAATGGAGGTGCACGTCTTTGGAAGGCGTCCTAATGGAGGTGCACGTCTTTGGAAGTAGTCTTAATGGAGGTGCACGTCTTTGGAAGTAGTCTTAATGGAGGTGGACGTCTTTGGAAGGCGTCCTAATGGAGGTGCACGTCTTTGGAAGGCGTCCTAATGGAGGTGCACGTCTTTGGAAGGCATCCTAATGGAGGTGCACGTCTTTGGAAGGCGTCCTAATGGAGGTGCACGTCTTTGGAAGTAGTCTTAATGGAGGCGCACGTCTTTGGAAGGCGTCCTAATGGAGGTGCACGTCTTTGGAAGGCGTCCTAATGGAGGTGCACGTCTTTGGAAGGCGTCCTAATGGAGGTGCACGTCTTTGGAAGTAGTCTTAATGGAGGTGCACGTCTTTGGAAGGCGTCCTAATGGAGGTGCACGTCTTTGGAAGGCGTCCTAATGGAGGTGCACGTCTTTGGAAGGCAGCCTAATGGAGGTGTACGTCTTTGGAAGGCGTCCTAATGGAGGTGCACGTCTTTGGAAGGCGTCCTAATGGAGGTGCACGTCTTTGGAAGGCGTCCTAATGGAGGTGCACGTCTTCAGAAGGCGTCCTAATGGAGGTGCACGTCTTTGGACGGCTACCTAATGGAGGTGCACGTCTTTGGAAGGCGTCCTAATGGAGGTGCACGTCTTTGGAAGGCGTCCTAATGGAGGTGCACGTCTTTGGAAGGCGTCCTAATGGAGGTGCACGTCTTTGGAAGTAGTCTTAATGGAGGTGCACGTCTTTGGAAGGTGTCCTAATGGAGGTACACATCTTTGGAAGGTGTCCTAATGGAGGTGCACGTCTTTGGAAGGCGTCCTAATGGAGGTGCACGTTTTTGGAAGGCGTCCTAATGGAGGTGCACGTCTTTGGAAGGCGTCCTAATGGAGGTGCACGTCTTTGGAAGGCGTCCTAATGGAGGTGCACATCTTTGGAAGTAGTCCTAATGGAGGTGCACGTCTTTGAAAAGCGTCCTAATGGAGGTGCACGTCTTTGGAAGGCGTCCTAATGGAGGTGCACGTCTTTGGAAGTAGTCTTAATGGAGGCGCACGTCTTTGGAAGGCGTCCTAATGGAGGTGCACGTCTTTGGAAGGCGTCCTAATGGAGGTGCACGTCTTTGGAAGACGTCCTAATGGAGGTGCACGTCTTTGGAAGGCGTCCTAATGGAGGTGCACGTCTTTGGAAGGCGTCCTAATGGAGGTGCACGTCTTTGGAAGGCGTCCTAATGGAGGTGCACGTCTTTGAAAGGCGTCCTAATGGAGGTGCACGTCTTTGGAAGGCGTCCTAATGGAGGTGCACGTCTTGGAAGGCGTCCTAATGGAGGTACACGTCTTTGGAAGGCGTCCTAATGGAGGTGCACGTCTTTGGAAGGCGTCCTAATGGAGGTGCACGTCTTTGGAAGGCGTCCTAATGGAGGTGCACATCTTTGGAAGGCGTCCTAATGGAGGTGCACGTCTTTGGAAGGCGTCCTAATAGAGGTGCACGTCTTTGGAAGGCGTCCTAATGGAGGCACACGTCTTTGGAAGGCGTCCTAATGGAGGTGCACGTCTTTGGAAGGCGTCCTAATAGAGGTGCACGTCTTTGGAAGGCGTCCTAATGGAGGTGCACGTCTTTCGAAGGCGTCCTAATGGAGGTGCATGTCTTTGGAAGGCGTCCTAATGGAGGTGCACATCTTTGGAAGGCGTCCTAATTGAGGTGCACATCTTTGGAGGGCGTCCTAATGGAGGTGCACGTCTTTGGAAGGCGTCCTAATGGAGGTGCACGTCTTTGGAAGGCGTCCTAATGGAAGCGCACGTCTTTGGAAGTAGTCTTAATGGAGGTGCACATCTTTGGAAGGCGTCCTAATGGAGGTGCACGTCTTTGGAAGGCGTCTTAATGGAGGTGCACGTCTTTGGAAGTAGTCTTAATGGAGGTGCACGTCTTTGGAAGGCGTCCTAATGGAGGTGCACGTCTTTGGAAGGCGTCCTAATGGAGGTTCACGTCTTTGGAAGTAGTCTTAATGGAGGTGCACGTCTTTGGAAGGCGTCCTAATGGAGGTGCACGTCTTTGGAAGGTGTCCTAATGGAGGTGCACGTCTTTGGAAGGCGTCCTAATGGAGGCGCACGTCTTTGGAAGTAATCTTAATGGAGGTGTACGTCTTTGGAAGTAGTCTTAATGGAGGTGCACGTCTTTGGCAGGCGTCCTAATGGAGGTGCACGTCTTTGGAAGGCGTCCTAATGGAGGTGCACGTCTTTGGAAGGCCTAATGGAGGTGCACGTCTTTGGAAGTAGTCTTAATGGAGGTGCACGTCTTTGGAAGGCGTCCTAATGGAGGTGCACGTCTTTGGAAGGCGTCCTAATGGAGGTGCACGTCTTTGGAAGGCGACCTAATGGAGGTGCACGTCTTTGTAAGGCGTCCTAATGGAGGTGCACGTCTTTGGAAGGCGTCCTAATGGAGGTGCACGTCTTTGGAAGGCGTCCTAATGGAGGCGCACGTCTTTGGAAGTAATCTTAATGGAAGTGTACGTCTTTGGAAGTAGTCTTAATGGAGGTGCACGTCTTTGGCAGGCGTCCTAATGGAGATGCACGTCTTTGGAAGGCGTCCTAATGGAGGTGCACGTCTTTGGAAGGCGACCTAATGGAGGTGCACGTCTTTGTAAGGCGTCCTAATGGAGGTGCACGTCTTTGGAAGGCGTCCTAATGGAGGTGCACGTCTTTGGAAGTAGTCTTAATGGAGGCGCACGTCTTTGGAAGTAGTCTTAATGGAGGTGCACGTCTTTGGAAGGCGTCCTAATGGAGGTGCACGTCTTTGGAAGGCGTCCTAATGGAGGTGCACGTCTTTGGAAGGCGTCCTAATGGAGGTGCACGTCTTTGGAAGTAGTCTTAATGGAGGTGCACGTCTTTGGAAGGCGTCCTAATGGAGGTGCACGTCTTTGGAAGGCGTCCTAATGGAGGTGCACGTCTTTGGAAGACGTCCTAATTGAGGTGCACGTCTTTGGAAGGCGTCCTAATTGAGGTGCACGTCTTTGGAAGGCGTCCTAATGGAGGTGCACGTCTTTGGAAGGCGTCCTAATGGAGGTGCATGTCTTTGGAAGGCGTCCTAATGGAGGTGCACGTCTTTGGAAGGCGTCCTAATGGAGGTGCACGTCTTTGGAAGGCGTCCTAATGGAGGTGCACGTCTTTGGAAGACGTCCTAATGGAGGTGCACGTCTTTGGAAGGCGTCCTAATGGAGGTGCACGTCTTTGGAAGGCGTCCTAATGGAGGTGCACGTCTTTGGAAGGCGTCCTAATGGAGGTGCACGTCTTTGGAAGGCGTCCTAATGGAGGTGCACGTCTTTGGAAGGCATCCTAATGGAGGTGCACATCTTTGGAAGGCGTCTTAATGGAGGTGCACGTCTTTGGAAGGCATCCTAATGGAGGTGCACGTCTTTGGAAGGCGTCCTAATGGAGGTGCACGTCTTTGGAAGGCGTCCTAATGGAGGTGCACGTCTTTGGAAGGCGTCCTAATGGAGGTGCACGTCTTTGGAAGGCGTCCTAATAGAGGTGCACGTCTTTGGAAGGCTTCCTAATGGAGGCGCACGTCTTTGGAAGGCTTCCTAATGGAGGTGCACGTCTTTGGAAGGTGTCCTAATAGAGGTGCACGTCTTTGGAAGGCGTCCTAATGGAGGTGCACATCTTTCGAAGGCGTCCTAATGGAGGTGCACGTCTTTGGAAGGCGTCCTAATGGAGGTGCACGTCTTTGGAAGGTGTCCTAATGGAAGCGCACTTCTTTGGAAGGTGTCCTAATGGAGGTGCACGTCTTTGGAAGGCGTCCTAATGGAGGTGCACGTCTTAGGAAGGCGTCCTAATGGAGGTGCACGTCTTTGGAAGGCGTCCTAATGGAGGTGCACGTCTTTGGAAGGCATCCTAATAGAGGTGCACGTCTTTGGAAGGCGTCCTAATGGAGGCGCACGTCTTTGGAAGGCGTCCTAATGGAAGCGCACGTCTTTGGAAGGCGTACTAATGGAGGTGCACGTCTTTGGAAGGCGTCCTAATGGAGGTGCACGTCTTTGGAAGGCGTCCTAATGGAAGCGCACGTCTTTGGAAGTAGTCTTAATGGAGGTGCACATCTTTGGAAGGCGTCCTAATGGAGGTGCACGTCTTTGGAAGGCGTCTTAATGGAGGTGCACGTCTTTGGAAGTAGTCTTAATGGAGGTGCACGTCTTTGGAAGGCGTCCTAATGGAGGTGCACGTCTTTGGAAGGCGTCCTAATGGAGGTGCACGTCTTTGGAAGGTGTCCTAATGGAGGTGCACGTCTTTGGAAGGCGTCCTAATGGAGGCGCACGTCTTTAGAAGTAATCTTAATGGAGGTGCACGTCTTTGGCAGGCGTCCTAATGGAGGTGCACGTCTTTGGAAGGCGTCCTAATGGAGGTGCACGTCTTTGGAAGGCGACCTAATGGAGGTGCACGTCTTTGTAAGGCGTCCTAATGGAGGTGCACGTCTTTGGAAGGCGTCCTAATGGAGGTGCACGTCTTTGGAAGGTGTCCTAATGGAGGTGCACGTCTTTGGAAGTAGTCTTAATGGAGGCGCACGTCTTTGGAAGTAGTCTTAATGGAGGTGCACGTCTTTGGAAGGCGTCCTAATGGATGTGCACGTCTTTGGAAGGCGTCCTAATGGAGGTGCACGTCTTTGGAAGGTGTCCTAATGGAGGTGCACGTCTTTGGAAGTAGTCTTAATGGAGGTGCACGTCTTTGGAAGGCGTCCTAATGGAGGTGCACGTCTTTGGAAGGTGTCCTAATGGAGGTGCACGTCTTTGGAAGGCGTCCTAATGGAGGCGCACGTCTTTGGAAGTAGTCTTAATGGAGGTGCACGTCTTTGGAAGTAGTCTTAATGGAGGTGCACGTCTTTGGAAGGCGTCCTAATGGAGGTGCACGTCTTTGGAAGGCGTCCTAATGGAGGTGCACGTCTTTGGAAGGTGTCCTAATGGAGGTGCACGTCTTTGGAAGTAGTCTTAATGGAGGTGCACGTCTTTGGAAGGCATCCTAATGGAGGTGCCCGTCTTTGGCAGGCGTCCTAATGGAGGTGCACGTCTTTGGAAGGCGTCCTAATGGAGGTGCACGTCTTTGGAAGGCGACCTAATGGAGGTGCACGTCTTTGTAAGGCGTCCTAATGGAGGTGCACGTCTTTGGAAGGCGTCCTAATGGAGGTGCACGTCTTTGGAAGTAGTCTTAATGGAGGCGCACGTCTTTGGAAGTAGTCTTAATGGAGGTGCACGTCTTTGGAAGGCGTCCTAATGGAGGTGCACGTCTTTGGAAGGCGTCCTAATGGAGGTGCACGTCTTTGGAAGGTGTCCTAATGGAGGTGCACGTCTTTGGAAGTAGTCTTAATGGAGGTGCACGTCTTTGGAAGGCGTCCTAATGGAGGTGCACGTCTTTGGAAGTAGTCCTAATGGAGGTGCACGTCTTTGGAAGTAGTCTTAATGGAGGTGCACGTCTTTGGAAGGCGTCCTAATGGAGGTGCACGTCTTTGGAAGGCGTCCTAATGGAGGTGCACGTCTTTGGAAGACGTCCTAATTGAGGTGCACGTCTTTGGAAGGCGTCCTAATTGAGGTGCACGTCTTTGGAAGGCGTCCTAATGGAGGTGCACGTCTTTGGAAGGCGTCCTAATGGAGGTGCACGTCTTTTGAAGGCGTCCTAATGGAGGTGCACATCTTTGGAAGGCTTCCTAATGGAGGTGCACGTCTTTGGAAGGCGTCCTAATGGAGGTGCACGTCTTTGGAAGGCGTCCTAATGGAGGTACACGTCTTTGGAAGGCGTCCTAATGGAGGTGCACGTCTTTGGAAGACGTCCTAATGGAGGTGCACGTCTTTGGAAGGCGTCCTAATGGAGGTGCACGTCTTTGGAAGGCGTCCTAATGGAGGTGCACGTCTTTGGAAGGCGTCCTAATGGAGGTGCACGTCTTTGGAAGGCGTCCTAATGGAGGTGCACGTCTTTGGAAGGCGTCCTAATGGAGGTGCACATATTTGGAAGGCGTCTTAATGGAGGTGCACGTCTTTGGAAGGCATCCTAATGGAGGTGCACGCATTTGGAAGGCGTCCTAATGGAGGTGCACGTCTTTGGAAGGCGTCCTAATGGAGTTGCACGTCTTTGGAAGGCGTCCTAATAGAGGTGCACATCTTTGGAAGGCTTCCTAATGGAGGCGCACGTCTTTGGAAGGCTTCCTAATGGAGGTGCACGTCTTTGGAAGGCGTCCTAATAGAGGTGCACGTCTTTGGAAGGCGTCCTAATGGAGGTGCACGTCTTTCGAAGGCGTCCTAATGGAGGTGCACGTCTTTGGAAGGCGTCCTAATGGAGGTGCACATCTTTGGAAGGCGTCCTAATTGAGGTGCACGTCTTTGGAGGGCGTCCTAATGGAGGTGCACGTCTTTGGAAGGCATCCTAATGGAGGTGCACGTCTTTGGAAGGCGTCCTAATGGAGGTGCACATCTTTGGAAGGCGTCCTAATGGAGGTGCACGTCTTTGGAAGGCGTCCTAATGGAGGTGCACGTCTTTGGAAGGCGTCCTAATGGAAGCGCACGTCTTTGGAAGGCGTCCTAATGGAGGTGCACGTCTTTGGAAGGCGTCCTAATGGAAGCGCACGTCTTTGGAAGGTGTCCTAATGGAGGTGCACGTCTTTGGAAGGCGTCCTAATGGAGGTGCACGTCTTAGGAAGGCGTCCTAATGGAGGTGCACGTCTTTGGAAGGCGTCCTAATGGAGGTGCACGTCTTTGGAAGGCATCCTAATAGAGGTGCACGTCTTTGGAAGGCGTCCTAATGGAGGCGCACGTCTTTGGAAGGCGTCCTAATGGAAGCGCACGTCTTTGGAAGGCGTACTAATGGAGGCGCACGTCTTTGGAAGGCGTCCTAATGGAGGCGCACGTCTTTGGAAGGCGTCCTAATGGAAGCGCACGTCTTTGGAAGGCGTCCTGATGGAAGCGCACGTCTTTGGAAGGCGTCCTAATGGAAGCGCACGTCTTTGGAAGGCGGCCTAATGGAAGCGCACGTCTTTGGAAGGCGTCCTAATAGAGGTGCACGTCTTTGGAAGGCGTCCTAATGGAGGCGCACGTCTTTGGAGGGCGTCCTAATGGAAGCGCACGTCTTTGGAAGGTGTCCTAATGTAAGCACACGTCTCTATGCCATTGGGGAAAAATCATTGGTTATGTGCATGTGTTTTAGTGTGGTCTGACCATGCCTATTATGAGTCACAATTGTCCGTAGCTTCCCGGAGTGCTCATTAGCTGGCACTTCTAGTCCTTTCCCCAAGTCTTCTAGTAGCTCTGGTCTATGACGTTCTAAATATCACTTTTCAGCTTGCCCAACGATTACATCTGGCTTGGCAAGGGTGCCAACAGTGAGCCTGTTGCAAGAATTGTTCTCATCTTTGGCTCAATGGAGCTTTTCAACATGAAGGATGTCCAACTTGTTCTGTAGACAAACATCCTTCAGGGAGTAAAGTCAGAGGCTAGAGAGAGAGGGAGAGAGACTGGGTCATCTTAGTTTGGCTCCATAGACTGGGTCTTCTTTGTCTGGCTCCAGAGACTGGGTCTTCTTTGTCTTGCTCCAGAGACTGGGTCTTCTTTGTCTGGCTCCAGAGACTGTGTCTTCTTTGTCTGGCTCCAGAGACTGGGTCTTCTTTGTCAGGCTACAGAGACTGTGTCTTCTTTGTCTGGTTTCAGAGACTGGGTCTTCTTTGTCTGGCTCCAGAGACTGGGTCTTCTTTGTCTGGTTCCAGAGACTGGGTCTTTTTTGTCTGGCTCCAGATACTTGGTCTTCTTAGTCTGGCTCCAGAGACTGGGTCTTCTTTGTCTGGCTCCAGAGACTGGGTCTTCTTTGTCAGGCTCCAGAGACTGGGTCTTCTTTGTCTGGTTCCAGAGACTGGGTCTTCTTTGTCTGGCTCCAGAGACTGGGTCTTCTTTGTCTGGTTCCAGAGACTGTGTCTTTTTTGTCTGGCTCCAGAGACTTGGTCTTCTTTGTCTGGCTCCAGAGACTGGGTCTTCTTTGTCTGGTTACAGAGACTGGGTCTTTTTTGTCTGGCTCCAGAGACTGTGTCTTCTTTGTCTGGCTCCAGAGACTGGGTCTTCTTTGTCTGGCTCCAGAGACTGGGTCTTCTTTGTCTGGTTCCAGAGACTGGGTCTTCTTTGTCTGGCTCCAGAGACTGGGTCTTCTTTGTCTGGTTCCAGAGACTGGATCTTCTTTGTCTGGCTCCAGAGACTGGGTCTTCATTGTCTGGCTCTAGCGACTGGGTCTTCATTGTCTGGCTCTAGAGACTGGGTCTTCTTTGTCTGGCTCTAGAGACTGGGTCTTCTTTGTCTGGCTCCAGAGACTGGGTCTTCTTTGTCTGGCTCTAGAGACTGGGTCTTCTTTGTCTGGCTCCAGAGACTGGGTCTTCTTCGTCTGGCTCTAGAGACTGGGTCTTCTTCGTCTGGCTCTAGAGACTGGGTCTTCTTTGTCTGGCTCTAGAGACTGGGTCTTCTTTGTCTGGCTCCAGAGACTGGGTCTTCTTCGTCTGGCTCTAGAGACTCGGTCTTCTTAGTACTGGTCAAGGGACTAGTTCCTTCTTCAACTGACTCACCAGACAACTCCTCCATTCACCATCAGTCTGTTCTATTTTTTATTTTATTATAATGGCATGTATTGGTTTAAAACTCTCAGCAGGTGTGTGTTATTTAGCAATCATGTTTAGTAAGCTATTCGCAAGTCAAGCAGTTGTTTTTCTTGCAGTTTAGGATTAAAAGTGAGGTGTTAACAAGTAGAGCTTACAGTATGTGTGTAGGTATGTACGTGTGTACGTGTGTGTGTGCATGTTGTGTATGTGTGTGTATGTTGTGTGTGTGTGTGTTGTGTGTGCATGTTGTGTGTGTGTGTGTTGTGTGTGTGTGTGTGCATGTTGTGTGTGCATGTGTGTGTGTGTGCATGTTGTGTGTGTATATGTATATATGTGTGTAAGTATATATATCTGTATGTGTGTGTGTGTGTGTGCTTGTTGAGTAACTAAGGCATTTTTTAACTTGCACTGCCAAACCTGATTGGGTTTGTTGAAATCCTATAGAGGCCTCTACAAATATTATTGGTGCTTCCTGTCTCCCTCCCTCCCTCCCTCCCTCCCTGCAGCTCAGCCTCAATCTGTGCCTACGGTGATGGTGACCCGTTCATCGCTGGCACTCTCAACACCTTCACACCATCAGCAGAAGGGGAGGAGATCATGTTTGGCAATGTGGATGGCTCCATCATCCGAGTTCCTTCAGCTAAGCCCCCCAGTGCATCCAGCCCCTGCACGGTCCCTGATTCTCGCCTGCTGTGAGCAGTTGTAATGTAGTGTACAGTGTGCAATATCATTTTTGTTGTGCCTTAAAAGGTGCTTGAACAAGCATCTACTGTACATGCACATCAAGTGTTGCTCTTCTGTGTGTTCTAGACTCTATTTGTTAGCGTTGTCTTCTGTGTGTTCTAGACTCTATTTGTTAGCATTGTCTTCTGTGTGTTCTAGACTCTATTTGTTAGCATTGTCTTCTGTGTGTTCTAGACTCTATTTGTTAGCATTGTCTTCTGTGTATTCTAGACTCTATTTGTTAGCATTGTCTTCTGTGTGTTCTAGACTCTATTTGTTAGCATTGTCTTCTGTGTGTTCTAGACTCTATTTGTTAGCATTGTCTTCTGTGTGTTCTAGACTCTATTTGTTAGCATTGTCTTCTGTGTGTTCTAGACTCTATTTGTTAGCATTGTCTTCTGTGTGTTCTAGACTCTATTTGTTAGCATTGTCTTCTGTGTGTTCTAGACTATTTGTTAGCATTGCTCTTCTGTGTGTTCTAGACTCTATTTGTTAGCGTTGTCTTCTGTGTGTTCTAGACTCTATTTGTTAGCATTGTCTTCTGTGTGTTCTAGACTCTATTTGTTAGCATTGTCTTCTGTGTGTTCTAGACTCTATTTGTTAGCATTGTCTTCTGTGTGTTCTAAACTCTATTTGTTAGCATTGTCTTCTGTGTGTTCTAGACTCTATTTGTTAGCATTGTCTTCTGTGTGTTCTAGACTCTATTTGTTAGCATTGTCTTCTGTGTGTTCTAGACTCTATTTGTTAGCATTGTCTTCTGTGTGTTCTAGACTCTATTTGTTAGCATTGTCTTCTGTATGTTCTAGACTATATTTGTTAGCATTGTCTTCTGTGTGTTCTAGACTCTATTTGTTAGCATTGTCTTCTGTGTGTTCTAGACTCTATTTGTTAGCATTGTCTTTTGTGTGTTCTAGCCATTTGTTAGCATTGTCTTCTGTGTGTTCTAGACTCTATTTGTTAGCATTGTCTTCTGTGTGTTCTAGACTCTATTTGTTAGCATTGCTCTTCTGTGTGTTCTAGACTCTATTTGTTAGCATTGTCTTCTGTATGTTCTAGACTCTATTTGTTAGCATTGTCTTCTGTGTGTTCTAGACTCTATTTGTTAGCATTGTCTTCTGTGTGTTCTAGACTATATTTGTTAGCATTGTCACCTGTGTATTCTAGACTCTATTTGTTAGCATTGTCTTCTGTGTGTTCTAGACTCTATTTGTTAGCATTGTCTTCTGTGTGTTCTAGACTCTATTTGTTAGCATTGTCTTCTGTGTGTTCTAGACTCTATTTGTTAGCATTGTCTTCTGTGTGTTCTAGACTCTATTTCTTAGCATTGTCTTCTGTGTGTTCTAGACTCTATTTCTTAGCATTGTCTTCTGTGTGTTCTAGACTATTTTTTAATGTTCGAGTTTGACTAGCTACATGTACTTCTGCTCATGCAAAAAATGTGTTGCTAGTGACCTGAGAGACTTGTGGACATGATATCCCCTTACAGCACCTCTGCTCCGCACCTCTCCTCTAGCTGGTAGATACACTCGTGGTCCGAGACCAAAGCATAGTTTACCACAAGAGTGGCTGTTAATTGAACAGAGCACTCACGTAGCAGGAAATTGCTACTTGTACTAAGTGGCTACTCTGTACAAAGCGGCCATTTTCTTGCCGGCTGATGCTCTGAGTGCCCTCCTTAACAGCCAGTTCTTGTAGCTTTGCTCGGGGCACTCCAGTGTTTTTAAAAAAGTTATTAAAAAAAATGAGTAAAAGAGGGTGTAATTTTACTCTTGGGCGGAACTCGCTTCCTGGTCGAGCCACTTTTGACTTGACAAATAAGGAACAAGCCACGACCACCAAATAAGGAACAAGCCGCGACCACAGACAGAGATTATCATCTCATGACTCACAACACTCTCAGCCAGTCAGTGTCAGTGGCAGTCAAGCTAGCTGAGGTATCATCCATGTATATATATGTATGTACACACTATGCATATATATATGTATGTACATACTATGCATGTATATATGTATGTACACACTATACATGTATATATGTATGTACATACTATACATGTATATATGTATGTATAGCATTGTCTTCTGTGTGTTCTAGACTATTTTTTAATGTTCGAGTTTGACTAGCTACATGTACTTCTGCTCATGCAAAAAATGTGTTGCTAGTGACCTGAGAGACTTGTGGACATGATATCCCCTTACAGCACCTCTGCTCCGCACCTCTCCTCTAGCTGGTAGATACACTCGTGGTCCGAGACCAAAGCATAGTTTACCACAAGAGTGGCTGTTAATTGAACAGAGCACTCACGTAGCAGGAAATTGCTACTTGTACTAAGTGGCTACTCTGTACAAAGCGGCCATTTTCTTGCCGGCTGATGCTCTGAGTGCCCTCCTTAACAGCCAGTTCTTGTAGCTTTGCTCGGGGCACTCCAGTGTTTTAAAAAAAGTTATTAAAAAAAATGAGTAAAAGAGGGTGTAATTTTACTCTTGGGCGGAACTCGCTTCCTGGTCGAGCCACTTTTGACTTGACAAATAAGGAACAAGCCACGACCACCAAATAAGGAACAAGCCGCGACCACAGACAGAGATTATCATCTCATGACTCAACACTCTCAGCCAGTCAGTGTCAGTGGCAGTCAAGCTAGCTGAGGTATCATCCATGTATATATATGTATGTACACACTATGCATATATATATGTATGTACATACTATGCATGTATATATGTATGTACACACTATACATGTATATATGTATGTACATACTATGCAGGTATATATGTATGTACACACTATACATGTATATATGTATGTACACACTATACATGTATATATGTATGTACATACTATGCAGGTATATATGTATGTACATACTGTGCATGTATATATGTATGTACAACTATGCATGTATATATGTATGTACATACTATGCATGTATATATGTATGTACATACTATGCATGTATATATGTATGTACATACTATGCATGTATATATGTATGTACATACTATGCATGTATATATGTATGTACACACTATGCATGTATATATGTATGTACACACTATACATGTATATATGTATGTACACACTATACATGTATATATGTATGTACATACTATGCAGGTATATATGTATGTACACACTATACATGTATATATGTATGTACACACTATACATGTATATATGTATGTACATACTATGCAGGTATATATGTATGTACATACTGTGCATGTATATATGTATGTACAACTATGCATGTATATATGTATGTACATACTATGCATGTATATATGTATGTACACACTATACATGTATATATGTATGTACACACTATACATGTATATATGTATGTACATACTATGCAGGTATATATGTATGTACATACTGTGCATGTATATATGTATGTACATACTATGCATGTATATATGTATGTACATACTATGCATGTATATATGTATGTACATACTATGCATGTATATATGTATGTACACACTATGCATGTATATATGTATGTACACACTATACATGTATATATGTATGTATGTATGTACATACTATGCATGCATATATGTATTTATACTACATCACATGATCTGTGGCTAATCTGATTGGTTAATAACTGTAAGTTACATAGGCGCGTAACCTACACTTTTAACCGCATGTAGTTTAGTACATGCGCAATGTAGTATAAGTAAGATAGCCTATACAAAAGAGTCGGTTATGCGCCAGTGTAACCTACTCGTTTGCTGTTACATTCCTCGGCTTCGCCTCGGGGTAACCGCAAACTCGGAGGTTACATAGGCGCATAACCGACTCTTTTGTATAGGCTATCCTATACGTACATACTATGCATGCATATATGTATGTACATACTATGCATGTATATATGTATGTGCATACTATGCATGTATATATGTATGTACATACTATGCATGTATATATGTATGTACATACTATGCATGTATATATGTATGTATATATGTATGTACATACTATGCATGCATATATGTATGTACACACTATGCATGCATATATGTATGTACACACTATACATGTATATATGTATGTACACACTACGCATGTATATACAGTATGTATTACATACATGTACTATGCATGTATATGAGCAAGTACACACTAGAACTGCCTATATTGATAATGGTAGTTCATATCTCAGCTACTTCTTGGCTGCCATGTAAATGCTGGTTTCGGATGCTATTAGCTCCATCATGATTCTTGAATCCTTCACTGTATTATATGAAGAATGATTGACCCACACTCAGTTCTGCTGTTTGGTTGGTGGAGTTCTCCTGTGCAACAAGTCTTTCCAGGTGGCTGTAGCTGATCCTGCACTATACATGTGTGTAAGCAGAGTAGCAAGGAGATATGCTACGGCTGGTTTATGTAGTGGACAAACAAGAAGAAACAAGTTAGATGGCATGGAAACAGCCTGAAGCTCAGAGTTAGACTTTATAGAACTCAGACTTGGTGTGGCCTTCCTCCACTAACAAAAACAAACAACTCTATTGGATTGGCCTGTTAAAGATAAAGGAAAAGAGACTGTACCCACTTAGACCACAACTTGTCAGGTGACCCTTTACCATTTAGAACCGTGTGCACCAATGATTTAAAAGTGCACTGTTTAGTGTGTGTTGTAGTGGACCATTTCTGAACTGACAATTGCCAAGGCGCTCCTTTACCAAACACACACTCAACAAATCTTTTTCTCTCCCCTCAACGACCTCTCACTATAGTATACAATTTTAAATAATGGTAAAGGCGGATCTACTTAGCTGGTTGTGGTCTACGTGGGTACAGTCTCATTAGGTTTCTTCTTTAACTCTTACACTGCGTTTGTCACAGCTCCCGTGACAAGCAATTTACCGCTGGCAGTGCGTGTCACAGCCTCTGTGACATGATATTCCTTGTTGCATAGCTCCGTGGATTGTCTGTTTTATATTACTAGGCAAGGTTGATGGGTTTATAATCAAACTTGGGAATGCATAATCATCTCCATGAATAACATAAAAAATTTAAAAAAACAGGCGTTTTATTTCATGGTTCATTTGACAGCTGCAAATAAGCAAATAAGAAACATGGTGTGTATTTTTATCCAAAACAAACACAAATATGGATCTGCAGGCAGTATTGGAGGCTCTTTCTGATATTGAGAATGACTTTGAAAGTGACAGTGAACTAGATGATGTGGAAGAAGATGAACTAGATGATATTGGAAGAAGATGAACTATATGATGTGGAAGAATGGCCTGGAGGATGCGGTCCCTGAAGAAATGGAAGATGCTAATGGCAGCAGTAGTGTAGATGAGACTGATGGGGAAATGGATGTGGAAACTGGCCATACGAGTGGGAATTCTTCAAGTGGGATTGTCAGGTGGAAAGAAGTTGACAACATTATGAGCCCCACCGAGCATTTGTACACAGAAACTCCTGGTTCAAATTTTCCAGATGATGTTGAGCCCAAGGATTTCTTCACCTGTTCTTTGCAGACGAGGTTTTTGACCTATGTAGTAGTCCGTGAAACAAATATTTATGCACAAATTCTAATCGTAAACAGGCCACTTAGGTTCGCTCAGGCTCAGTGTACTGTCATACTTGCTCTGACCACCCACTTCTACATCCAGAAGAGTGCTTCAAAGACTACCACACAGCCAAGATCCTGAAGAAACCAAGAGCAACACAGTGAACTCATGACTATATTGTTATTCAATGACTATATTGTTATTCTTACAAAACATTGTAGTTGATCTAGCAAGGTATTCAAATGGATTTTTGCTGTTATTATTGCTGACAATCTGACCATCTTGTTCTTGTAGCTAGATAGATAGCCAGTTTTAGTACACAATGTAACAAAAATAGCTCCCACCAACCTAAATTGCCAATCATATAGCTACCACACAGCATACAGACCAATCTAGCATACTTTGCATAGTCTAAGCAGCCGACTAACATACAAAAATAGCGAGAAAGTAGTAGAAGCTACCATGACTAGTTTCTAAACAAAGGTATAACAATAGCGTCAATACGATGGGTTTTTCTTTACTGGCTATCGAATACTTACAGTTTGCTGAGATAACCAATGTTCCCTGGATGTGTCTCTGTTGTTTGGTCAATTTTGGAGTAGTAAATATGCCGTAGGAGCAGCTAACAACAGACCGTTTCTTCCCCATACGATCACACAAGGTTAAAAAAAAAACAATGCCGCACCCAGATGATTACTTGAGTATAGCGCACGTACGATTATTGTGACGTACTCAATTGACGCCGCGTAAATGTTAACATGTCAATCCAAAATATAGTCGTTTATTTTTAAATTAAAATCCTTCTCCTGTTAATCATGGAGCTAAGCGAAACACTGTACTCTTTTTTGCCTCCTGCGTATGTATGTTCATGACACGGAGCAATAAAGGGCCTCCGTGTGTGCGTGTGCATGAACTGCGACATTGCAATTCTGCGCATGTGCTTAATTGCCCTGCCAAGAGATGGTCCAGTGTGATGATGGACTACATGTAGGTCAAACAAATGGGATGGAAACAGGAGCAAGAAGTGGGCGGGGAAGAGCGAAGCTGCTGAGGAGTGCTAGGCTGTAGAAACCTGTTTGCCTCGAGCGTGTGTATGTGTTTGTACATACATTCTTTACACGGAGCAATAAACAGCCTCTGTGTATATGTGGATTTAATTATACTCATATATATATATACATGTATATATATATATATATAATTCAATAGCTCTGCTTTAACACAGCATTGAGCACTATTTGTAGCCTTCATCAGCAAACTACCTTCTAACTAACTATATATATATATATATTGGTTTCCACCAGTGCATTAGCACATGTCTTCGCCTGACACCCAATGTCAGAACATTGCTAGTACATGTACATTGCTAGTACAGGTACATTGCTAGTACATGTACATTGCTAGTACATGTACATTGCTAGTACATGTACATTGCTAGTGCATGTACATTGCTAGTACATGTACATTGCTAGTACATGTACATTGCTAGTGCATGTACATTGCTAGTACATGTACATTGCTAGTGCATGTACATTGCTAGTACATGTACATTGCTAGTGCATGTACATTGGTAGTGCATGTACATTGCTTGCTAGTACATGTACATTGCTAGTGCATGCACATTGGTAGTGCATGTACATTGCTAGTACATGTACATTGCTAGTACATGTACAGGTACATTGGTGTACTCTACATACCGGCCTGACTTATATTGGGGAGGCTCTGAATTGCACACACCCACAAATAATATTCCTACCTATCTTCACACGTTGATAGATGCAACATGTGCGTGATGACGATCTTGCGAGTTACTGTGCAGAGTTTGTTCTCCTTGAGTTCAAGTGAGACTGGCAGTCCCTTGACTTGAGCTGCAATGGATTCAAGACATTGCTGGGATGAAGACAAAGCTTCTGAAGTATCCAGGAATGTCTGGGTTTTTTATCCTCTGCCCAATGTCCGCTTCAACTTCTTGAGTATTTGCAGCCCATGACGTCTTCTGCCAGCAGCAGCTGTCGATGTGTGTGGTGGAGTGTACTTAGTGCTGTAGCCTCACTAGCTGCATGTTGCAATGACTGTAGTTGGAGTCCGGGCTGTGTATACTGGCTGTGATCATACCTTGCTGGTTGTTGAGCATTTTGATGGTGATGATGTCTGTGATTTTGAAGTTGTTAGTAGCCACAGTTTTATTTATGATAGTGTTGGCTCTTAGCCAAGAATGGTTTGAGGAACACTGCAAGAGGTGTTTTAAACCTCTTAACTTAGGGTTGTGATTTAGATAATTCTGAAATGAAAAATTGGTTTAACCTGCTTGATTAGCAATATTTTATTTTTTTACAAGCGAAGTCAAAATGACTTCTTCCAACCTCAACCCAGTGTAGTCTGTTAATCAAGTTGCTCTATGGGGATCATTGGATCGGTGTAACACTGGTTGAGCAGGTTGAAGTGTAGGTTGACAATAGATGTATGGGGACACACACTGGACCAACACCACACTGGGTTGAGGCAGGTTGAAGTAGGTTGACAATAGCTCTATGGGGACACATACTGGACCAACACCACACTGGGTTGAGGCAGGTTGAAGTAGGTTGACAATAGCTCTATGGGGACACATACTGGACCAACACCACACTGGGTTGAGGCAGGTTGAAGTAGGTTGACAACAGCTCTATGGGGACACACACTGGGCCAACACCACACTGGGTTGAGGCAGGTTGAAGTAGGTTGACAATAGCTCTATGGGGACACACACTGGACCAACACCACACTGGGTTGAGGCAGGTTGAAGGTTGAATTAGGTTGACAACAGCTCTATGGGGACACACACTTGACCAAGTCCACTACTTTTGTCTAGATGCTCTAGCCTTTCATGGGAATAATGAGTATCTCATTCCTGATGAAGGCTAAGACTACTACATGTACATGTAGGTAGCTGGAACAGCAAGAGTTGAACTTTAAATTGATTATCAAGAAAAGTCGTTGCATAATACAAATGCTGACTCTATAATATACATAGTCTCATGTGTTGCCTCTTTGTCTTGGTTCTGTCATCTTGCAGGCCATGGTTTGTTCGTGGCATTCGGGAAAACCCTCTGGAGGTAGTCATTCTGCTTGACATTGTGGAAAGGGCTGACGTGGATGCTAGAGACAGAATCAGGAAGGCCGCAACCCTAGTCATCAAGTCCTTGATCACTGGTGATAAGGTGTGTGGGGGTGGAGGGGTGCAGGTGTGTGTGGCGGTGGTGGGGTGCAGGTGTGTGTGAGGGGGTTGAGTTGTTAAAGAAGGGGTGGGGAGAATCATCATTCAACAGAGTTGTTTCTTCCCTTCCTCTTCTCTCTGCTTCCTCGTTGCTTCCCCCCCCCCCCCCCCACACACACACCTTTCCTCCCTTCCCTAACCAAGGTGGGTGTCGTGGCGATAGATGCTGCTCCTCAGACTTCCAATTTCCTAGATAGTTTCCCTGGCGTAGGGAAGCCTATTAAGGTCGTGCCCATCTGCGACTACACCTCCTTTGAGATGGAGAGCTTTGTCACATCCATCACTCCTGTCGTCACGGCTATCTCTCAAACTAATTTTATTGAAAGTGTCAGTAAATCTCTGGCACACTTTACCAATGACTCGAACACAGGTGGGTATGCTAATGGGTATGGGGGAGGGGGGGTGCACTTGGTATTGGGCTACCCATATTTCAAAATCACAGACCCCTCTCCACCCCCTCCAAGGGTGGGCAACTGAAGGAATCTGGATTTTAAGGGGGGCATGATGTCAAGCACTTATCTACATCATAAAGAATTTTAATACCTACAATGTAATACAATTTCCAGGGAAAAGGTTCCAAGGGGGGGGGGGGGGATCTGGCCCCCTTCTAAATGAAGCCCTGCCCCATCAACTCTAAAATGCCTTCTCACCCAACCCAATAATAATATAGCAAGAGCCATTAGAGACTGCAAACCTCTGCCACTCTGAAAATGTTTCTTGCACAACCATCAAACTACTGGCGCTATGCGAGCTCTACCATAACTCGTTGTTACTACGTGGCATCATCTGTGAGCTATTGTTGTCCACGCAAAATGAGCATGATCGGGTACATTCCTAAACAAAATGACCTATGACGCCAAGTGCCGTGCCATTTCGGGTGGCAGTGGCTCCTAGCATCGTGTATCACCTCCAACACTTAATGGCAGGTCCTTGACTGACACCTAACCTGTCCATACGATGTCATGAAGATCCAGCCGTAAGGTTTTGTGTAGTCCACTAACAGACAGATGCACAGACAAATAAACTGTGGTGAAGACATTGCCTCCTTGGCAGAGGTAATATGTAATAATAGAAGTATTAGTAGGTGTAGTATTAGTAGGTGTAGTAATAATAACAATAATAATATTAATAATTACAATAATAATAATATTAATAATTACAATAATAATAATATTAATAATTACAATAATAATAATATTAATAATTACAATAATAATAATATTAATAATTACAATAATAATAATTACAATAATAATAATAATATTATTAATAATTACAATAATAATAATAATAATAATTACAATAATAATAATTACAATAACCTTCTCAATAATCATTATGTCAACTGAGAGTTTGTGAGAGAATATTAATAGATGTTGTCTGTCTGTTCCCGTGCCTGCTACAACATCAAGAGCTGAGACTTGCTAGGGGACCCCCTGGAGACTAGGGGTAACTCGACCCCCTGGAGACTAGGGATAACTTGACCCCCTGGAGACTAGGGTTAACTCGACCCCCTGTAGACTAGGGGTAACTCGACCCCCTGGAGACTAGGGGTAACTTGACCCCCTGGAGACTAGGGGTAACTCGACCCCCTGGAGACTAGGGGTAACTCGACCCCCTGGAGACTAGGGGTAACTCGACCCACTGGAGACTAGGGGTAACTTGACCCCCTGGAGACTAGGGGTAACTAGACCCCCTGGAGACTAGGGTTAACTCGACCCCCTGGAGACTAGGGGTAACTCGCCCCCCTGGAGCCTGAGACAGCCTCGGATTTGGTCTAGGAGGTCGTTTGAATGTTGCTAAAGGACAGCATATCACCAGAAACAGTGCCTTGAGGGCTATTTCTGCTGCATTTTTTCCTCTCACTTTCCCGATGATAGTTCACAAATTATGCAACATTTCCTGACTCCTTCCCCACCTGCGAAGCTAATGACGACCACAGTTATGGCCTCGAGAAATATTGCCACAGCAGTGTTCTCTGCTGTGAGCATAGCGAGCAAAGGTAGTAGCCCTCTGCAGAAGCTAGGAGGCGAAAAGACGCAGAAGACCTTCTCAATAATCTACTTGAATTTTTACTCTCTCGACGTTTCGACTAGATGCTCTAGCCTTCATCCATTTATTCCTGATGAAGGCTGGAGAGCATCTAGTCGAAGCGTCGAGAGAGTAAAAATTCGAGTTGATTATTGAGAAGGACATTGCATTTTTATTATGTCAACTGAGAGCTTGTGTCAACTGAGAGCTTGTCAACTGAGAGCTTGTAACAATAATATTAACAATAATAAATAACAACAATTAATAATAACCGATAATAGCAATCATATTAATAATGGTAATAATAGCATAGCCACAACAATAATAACAGAAACAAACACATTACACATTAGTAATAATAACAATGTTAGTAATAATAACAATAGTAATAACAACAACAACATTAGTAATAATAACAACATTAGTAATAATAATAACATACTTTATAATAATAACAACACAGTAATAATAACATTAATTAGTAATAATAACACATTAGTAATAATAACAACATTAGTAATAATAACAACATTATTAATAATAATAACAACACATTAGTAATAATAACACGTTAGTAATAACACATTAGTAATAATAAGATTAGTAATAATAACAAATTAGTAGTAATAACAACAGCTTTAGTAATAATAACAACATTAGTAATAACAACAGCATTAGTAATAATAACAAGAGCAGAGTGAGCATGTGCACATCATGTCAGATATGAGCCACTTTTGCTGATTCTTGAAAAGGTTTCAGCTGTTTTGTTTGTTTGTTTGTTTCGTAATTTGTTGTCGTAATTATTTATCCACTTTGTTTTAATTTTCACTTTGCATATATATAATAAAATTTATTATTATTATTTTCTCGTCCTGAAATAATTTCGAGTGTAAGTTGAATGCTTCCTTGAAAAGCCTGCAAGTCTAAAAGATGTCAAGTTTGTCTTCAAAACAAATATGGGAAATGGGTAAAGATCTTCAAATCAATTTTCACTTGAATTTTCCATTTAGAGCACACCTTTAAGAAGTCCCTTTGCTGGTTCATGAACAAGCTTTAAAAAGTTATACATGTATGTACATGTATGTACATACATGTATATAGTGTGGGGTGGAGAGGTCTGGGGAATGTTGTTTAGGTGGAGTGGCAGTGGTTGCAAGTTTGCAAAACAATATTTTCTGCTTTTTTAAAATTAATTTATTTTCATCTGATGAGTTGTCACTTTCTTCATCTGTTGTTGTTGTGTAGATAAGCATCTGCTGCTCTTCACTCTCTCCCAGGGGATAACTGCATCCTTACAATTCCCATATATATCATTTCTTCGACAAGCTATCTCGAACTTCAGTGCAGACCTTACAGTGTCTGTATTCCATGGAGTGAATTTCTATGCCAATCCCAAAGCATTTAATGACGTTATCACTGTAAGTTGCTAAGAGACCTTGTTCCCCTCGCATTGTCCTTCTCTTGCTCTCTGGCCTTCAATAGTGCTCACCCTCAGAGGGTAGTGTTCTCTCATTCATTACCAAGTCTGAATCGTTTGGCAATTGTTTCAAATGGGAATTTCCAGTTTGGTGGGGGGGATGGGGAGAGAAACCTTGGGGGGGGCTAGGGGATGGGGAGAGAAACCTTGGGGGGCTAGGGGATGGGGAGAGAAACCTTGGGGGGCTAGGGGATGGAGAGAGAAACCTTGGGGGGGCTAGGGGATGGGGAGAGAAACCTTGGGGGGGCTAGGGGGTGGGGAGAGAAACCTTGCTTCTTGGAAGCAATCCATTCCTCAAGAATTAAAAGGAATATTGTGGAGTTTTCCAGCCTCCAAGAATTTGTTCTTTAGATTTTAGATTTCGAAAGTAGCCAAACCCAGACAGCAGAACCTCCCTAGAGAGGCACTACATAGCTGTGTTGTTGCATGTACTTAGTGCAGGATCATGCGCTTGCCTGCCATGTAGAGGGACTAGGTGCTGGTGCCTGCCTTGTAGAGGGACTAGGTGTTTGTTGTCTTGGTACCTGCCAATGTCAGGCACTGCACACCACATTAGCAAAACCCAGGACCCTGTTCTAAGCTTGCTCCTAGCGTATCATAGCAGCAGAACAATACAGCTTAGCTCTGTTATGATATAATGTAGAAGATAGCCATAATGTTGTTGTTGTTGTTGTTGTTGTTTTGTTAAAATAAATTAAAAACCAAACCATCTACTGATGCTAAAGATTCGAGGGTTGTGATCTTGAAAATTCATGAGCTGGACTTTTGTGTGTAGGGATACCACCAGGGAAACCTCCCTGTACGAAACTCTGCAATAGTGTTCCCATCGGATATAACAGTCTAGCAGAGGTGACCATAAAGTCACTTAGGGGTCTGTGGACAGGTGACTGTGAAGATGGCAATGTTCACTGCCTAACTTCACTCCCTAAAGCAAGGTGTGGGGGCAGACAGAGCAGCAACGGAAATTGCACGGCTCACCTTTGAACTAGAAAGTCAGAGGACTCTAGCGAACCTTTTGCTGATCTCGACGACGACAAAGAAGGACTGGAAACCAAGCGAGCTACTAGGAAGATGGGACCAGCAAACTTTGTTGATCACTTTACTTGGGCCTGGCTCTGTTTATTTTGTACTGTCTTTCTTGTGCCTGCATTTTGGGGGCATGGGGTAGATATAGAGGGGGCATGGGGTAGATATAGAGTGGGCATGGGGTAGATATAGAGGGGACAGGGAGGAGGCGTGTGGCGCTGCTGTGTATGAGCGAGTACATGCCTAGTCCAAGCCAGCCACCAGGGGGCAGGTTAGTGGCACGCCCTCCAGCTATATGAGCCAGTCTTCTTCAGTTCCTCTGCAGGCTCAGGTACTAATCCCGCTCGGCTGGTTGTCTTGGCAATATGGGACGGTGCAGATGTATCGGGGCCAGTAGCAACCCTTGCCCATTTCCCAAGTCAAGATGCTCACACATCTCAGGTCTTTCCCCATCAGGGTGTAAGAGATCATTAGGTTCCGGTCTAGAGGGAGTCCCTGACTGTGTTAGCGACCTATGGATGATGTCGTTGATGGAGTGACATTGAGGAGGATGACCATCAAAGAAGAAGCAGCTTAGCCCTAGCCTGGCCCAGCACTCATCACGTGCACCATCACCAGTGATGGCAGGGGTGTGGCAGGGGTAAGGCTGGGTAGAGATGTTCCCCAACTGGGATACGCCCTGATTCATCATCCATGCCCCAGAGATGGACTTAGGAGAGCACTGAACCCCGCACCTGCTTCGGGAGGTGGCATAGCCAGAAGCCTTGCATGAGAAACCTCATCTCTAAGAATCCAACAAAGCACCTTGTAGCACATAATTGGTATGCATCCCACGGCTTCTGGTAGAAGCCTTCTCGGGTGAATGGGTCAGGAGGACGAAGGTCATGACCCTGCTTCCAAATGGATAGAGCATTGTTCAGGAACATCGGAGAGCAGACTTGGAATCAGGGTGGCAGAATGTGGTGCGTCAGAGCAGATGAGTCATTGGCACAAACCAAATAAGCAGAAGGGGTCACCACATTGCACGCCTAATTCCCAACCCCCCAAACGTGATCAGGAAGGCTATCTTGGATCCATGCTGAGACTAGGACATCAATGCTAATGGAACTATCTCCTTTAAGACAGCTTCACGATATGACAGTTGGAAATTTGGTTCCGTTAAATCCGTTTCTGTTGCATGTGTTGCGCAATCCTTTCCATCTCGTTGCATGGTCCACAATAGTTGCATCGCCGTTGAGTCCGCTACATTTGAACTTTGACCAATACAATGGATGGCAGCATTAGCAGTGAGGACGAGTTGGACTTGATTTTGCTATTAGCTTGCAGGAGGAGGCTCAGAAAGAGGAATACTTGCTTTATAGCTGGTATTGGCTAGTTAGTTAGCTGGAGAGAGAGCCACTTCCTTCCAGGAATTTTCTTTGTCCCTAAGATCTTTACAGCCTCTAGCTGAGACCTGCCAGATGTTGGGAAAGCTCCTCACTTCAATAATTCTAGAGACATCATGGAAAGAGTGTAAAGTTCAATGCGTGATATGTTCTAGTATTCTGATTGGTCCGACGCAACGCATTGGATGCAAGAATGGAATCAAATCTTCATACCCATTCCAATCCGTTAGATCTGTAGTCCATTGCGTCACCTTTAAAGACTTCAAGCTACCCCCCCCCTTTCAAGTTTACAATCTGAAATCGATATCATATTACCCCCAGAGTGGGGGGGGGGGGGGGGGGGCTGAACCTGATTTCACATTAACCCCTCTCTGATTTAGCTAAAGATAAGCTTACAACTCGTGATATGTTTATTGAATAAAGCACATCGAACATGCAAGCTTAAAAGTTAGTCTCAATATCTTTAAAAACTTTTTAAAAATGTCACAAGTATTAAAACCACTCATATGCTAGTTCAAAGTGCATGACATATTACATACGACATATCTCACATGACATATTACATGCGACATATCTCACATGACATATTAAATGCGACATATCTCACATGACATATTACATGCGACATATCTCACATGACATATTACATGCGACATATCTCACATGACATATTACATGCGACATATCTCACATGACATTACATG
Source organism: Cladorhizidae sp. MBARI D1340-BT2 (assembly GCA_028752905.1). Lineage (NCBI taxonomy): Eukaryota > Metazoa > Porifera > Demospongiae > Poecilosclerida > Cladorhizidae > Cladorhizidae sp. MBARI D1340-BT2. The sequence continues at coordinate 16,498,669 of JAQNBH010000011.1, forward strand.
CGACATATCTCACATGACATATTACATATGACATATCTCACATGACATATTACATATGACATATCTCACATGACATATTACATGCGACATATCTCACATGCACATTACATGCGACATATCTCACATGACATTACATATGACATATCTCACATGACATATTACATACGACATATCTCACATGACATATTACATGCGACATATCTCACATGACATATTACATGCGACATATCTCACATGACATATTACATGCGACATATCTCACATGACATTACATGCGACATATCTCACATGACATATTACATATGACATATCTCACATGACATATTACATATGACATATCTCACTAAAACATGTATTTGGTGAACATATTTAACTCATTAACAACGGAGATAATTAAGACAGTAATTAAAAAGGTGAATATTGACGCTGCAGCACATGCTGTTTCCAACAGCGGAATCACTGATTGTAAACATTCACTGTAACGCCAGTGAACCCAGCAGCACAGGTAGCCACCATAACATTGGTTCATGTGCAAGATCTCTATGTGAACCCAGCAGCACAGGTAGCCACCATAACACTTGGTTCATGTGCAAGATCTGCATGTTTCATGTGTAGTTGATGTTGTTCTGATCTACGGAGAAAGATAACTTATCCTACATCATGCACTAGGGGGGGGGGGGGATGACAGTTTAGTGATAAATATTGGCAGTTATTATTATTATTATTATTGTTATTGTTATTGTTATTGTTATTGTTGTTATTATTATTTCTATTACTATTATTATTACTATGATTACCTATTAAGATTACCTATTAAGATTGCCTAATAATAATAATAATAATAATAATAATAATTATTATTATTATTATTATTATTATATTAGTTATATGTGATAGGATCTGAGAAAAGGGGTCTTAGGTAGAGAAAAATGGTTTTGTGCTATGACCAAAATAAGCTCAAAGTTATGGTTAGACTATTTTTCTTTTTTTGTACTACAGGCATCTACCACCTTTCGTTTACCTTTGTGTGTAGTCTGAAGGCTCCTGCTTGCTTTTTTGTATGCAAGCGTGGGGTTAGAAGATTGGTGGTCAAGAAGCTTGCTACGCGTGTAACGGAATTGGGTTGCAATGTAACGCGGAGAAAATACTGCCCGCGTATACGGAAAGACGGGAACCCCCCTCAAAACGGGGGGATTTCCTAGCTGCTATAGACCGCGTAGTTAACAAACGAACAAAGGAATGGAGTGCCATTAATTCCTTAATGAAATTCTCTCCTGGATACCAGCAGTCTCTCCTAGAAGTCATTGATGACTATTTTACCTCAAACTATGGTTGTGATAGTGACAGTGACTCAGAGAACGAACAAGCAGGTATAATAATACATAATACATACACTACTAGACAATACAAAAGAATAATAATTAATGGATGCATTTATTTGTAGGTAATGTGGTTGATGCTGACAGACTTGAGCCACCTCATAGTGAAACTTAAGGGAGTGAAGAGAGTGATGATGATCTGGAGGACGTTCGAGAGCTGACCATCGAGAGCTGACCAATGACGAACAGGTCCAGGAAGCAATGATGCAGTTGTCTGCTGCAGTTTCATCAGTAGATTTTGAAGTTCGAGACGTGGACACTCAAGAACAAGAGCTAGTAACCAAGTTTATGACTAGTGGCTGTGGCTGCTCACAGTTCAATGGCAAAGAGTGCTCCACCAAATTTTCCCCTGATTGGTGTTTTGGACTATCAAGCGTCTGTATCGAAGGTCAAAAGTTGGCAAATTAAGTGACATTGCAAAGGACTCAGCACAGTCCTCGGATTCAGCTCTTGAAGTCACATTGGATGCCTGATGGGAATGAGCTTCCTTCCATCATTCAACCAAAAGGCTTGTCTCCTGAATGACAGTGGTATTTACATGATCAAATCGGCCCTTTCTGCCCAGAGAATGACGGGAATATTACTTGTCCTTTTCCAACAGTTCCCAAACCAATCAGCAGGCAAGCAACCCCTGATCCTGGAAATGCCATCACAGCAAGTAACAGCCCTCCAGCAAAGCGTGCTAGGGTTGGTCGAACCAAGAAAACAGCACACAACAGCAGATCCTGCCCTAACAAAGAAATATAATCTAATAATTGTTATTATATCAGACATCTATATCTATCCTACACTAGACACCTTTATGGCTATTTTGACGTTATAGTTATCATTAGAGAGCTAACTCTAATCTGTTTCTCTAACTCTTATCCTTGTTTTATTGACAAACAAACACAGCAAACACAGCTTGTATTATTGTTACTCGTACTTCCATTGATCTAAGTGTCTAAAAGTTACCTTTTCTGTTGCACAAGCTTCATCCAAGAATAGCGCGTTGCGCGTTGTCCTATCACCAAAGAAGTGTTTCTTTTCCACCTTCGCGAAGCAGCTCGGCCTAGCTAGTCCTCTTTCTCACACCTCAGATTTGCACGAGTTCACACCTCGACCTTCGTGCGCGGAGGTGCACGGAAATTACTAAAACAACGCGTTTAACATTTAAAACGCCTTTTTCTCAAAATGAATGCTTCAAGCCTCTAGCATTCAGGCTTTCATAACTTTTCTTCTGAATGGAAATAAGTGATGATTTGAGTTCCAAAATATAGGCATTGCTTTGTTCTTTCACATGGTGTCAATAACTCATTTTTTTTTGATTTTGTACCTAAGACCCCTTTTCTCAGATCCTATCACATATTATTATTATTATTATTATTAGTTATATTATTATTATTATTATTATAAGTATTATTATTATTATTATTATTATTATTATTATTATTACTATTACTATTATTTATATTACTATTATTATTATTATTATTATTATACTATGATTAATTACTATGATTACCTATTATTATTATTATTATTATTATTATTATTATTATTATTATTATTATTATTATTATTATTATTATTATTATTATTATTATTATTATTATTATCATCATTATTATTATCATTATTATTATTATTAGTAGTAGTATTAGTACATGTAATACTATTATTATGATTACTATGATTATTATTATTACTCTGATTATTATTAGTAGTAGTAATTACTATGACTATTATTATTAGTAGTAATTACTATGATTATTATTATTAGTAGTAATTATTATGATTATTATTATTTGTTGTTGTTAGTTTGTTTGTGTTCATGCATGAAATAAGTAAATAAATGAAATAAGTAAATAAACATAAATAAATAAGAAATCGTAGGTCAGAACTTGAAATCTACCTCCGTAATCTGACCGGTATGTCAAGTTATGGCAGGGGGGTAAGGTATGGTGAAGCAGAGGAAATCTGAAATTTGTGAGACTGGCCTTAGGGAGTCCCACTGAGGCTGTTTATTGCTCTGTGGGTTGAACATCTCTGTGGGTTGAACATACATAATTATGTGTGCCCACTGCAAAATGTTATCATGCAGAGTATCACTCTGCTCGACGATTATTATCATATTATTATTATTACTATTGTTATTACTACTATTATTATTACTATTATTATTATTTATTACTATTATTATTATTATTATTATTATTACTATTACTATTACTATTATTGTTGTTGTTATTATAATAATTATTATTTATTATTGTTGTTATTGCACTGCTTTTCCTACAGGGAATGGGAAGAGTCGTCTATTTGGGTCCAAACCTCAACATATCATACCTGGTGGGTGGATACTATTCCATTCCAAACTCACCTAGCACAGCTCTACGTGTGGACCGCACCAACACCAAAGATGGTAAAGTAGTACCTAGTCTGTGTTTCATACGGGTGGTGTGTGTGGAGGGGGAGGGTGGGGGTGTGGAGGGGGAGAGGGGGTGGTGTGTGTGGAGGGGGAGGGGGAGGGGTGTGTGGAGGGGAAGGAGGGTAGTGTGTGTGGAGGGGGAGAGGGTGTGTGTGTGTGGAAGGGGGAGGGGGAGGGGTGTGTGGAGGGGGAGGGGTGTGTGTGTGAAGGGGAGGGAGGGGTGGTGTGTGTGGAGGGGGAGGGGGAGAACTGCAGGAAATGTATGCACGTTATGTAGATACTGGAACACTAAGTATATGCCAGTGTTAAGTGTTAAATTTTGTGAATTGGCTTTCTGGGGGAACTCTATTATGTGATTTTAATTACAATTTTTGATGTAGTATAGTACAGTGAGAGGAAGTGCAGGTAATTTAATTTCAAGCCATTGTGTTTAATATAATTATTTATCAGGCTCTACATTATAAAAGTACAATTTTCATTATGCCATAACATCTACAAAGTGCCTAAACTATATATATATATATATTTTTTTAATCCAATGGCTTATCCCAATCGGCACGTTGGCTCTAGCCAAATTGCCATCAAGACTCAGGCCTAGATTATCATTAGCCACTAGCAACCAACATAGCTTCAGTGTGACATAGAAAGCTTCTACACTAGATATTAACTTTCACGTAGCACAACTAGTTAACACAAACCTTGTTGGCTTCTCTTATCAGTTGGCATTACCACTGCCTCAAAATATCAACACAAGCAATGTCCTGCAAAGCAAGACTGGGTTCCCTTTGCTGTGAAGGAGAACTGCAGTTGGTATGCTGTCTTCTCGTCATCTTCCAGCATCCACCACGACTTTCGGGCCAGCAGTAAAAAAAAGATCTCCTACTCCATGGCTGTAAGGCGATATACACCAGTCTCGCGGTGCTTGACAAAACTGGACGCTTTGCTTGTTGCTGTCATGCCCTCCTTCAAAATACAGACGATAGCTGCAGCCTTGAATCCTCTAGAATAGAATTCTGTTTATTATAATAGAATAAGGTATCTTGATTCCGATAAGCTGAAAAAGAATAACCGCTACAGCAACGACAGTTAGCCTTTCTCCCGCCTTCGTATCGCTGGACATGTGCAAGTGAAATTCAATTTTACAATGCTTAACGATCCCTCTAACGTTTGTTGGCGAACGTTTAGTGAGCGTTTCAGCAATGCTGCGACTCAAACGTACCACAAACATCCAACACAAACGGTACGCAAAGTTTTTTTGGCTTGTACTGTATATATCTATATCTATATATATCTATATATATATATATAGAGTACGATGGTAATGAAAGTAGCTATGGTATGCCAGTCGTGTGTGAAATGAAGTACTTGATGGGTTTGCTAGCTGAGGAAGGATCCAGGGCATACTGGAAGCGTATCTTTTAGCTAAACAAAAAGAAACTAAGACTACACTTAAGGCCTGTCCACACTGCACAATAACTGGATGCGCATTGAGACACACTAGCTACCAAGAGAGTCTCAATGCGCGTCCAGTCACGACGTCGCGTCCACACTGACACGACAATAAACCAAACGTGCATAAAAACCACTCCCCCTCCAAGAAAACTGCACCCACGTCACAATGCACAATGGATTTTCTTCTGTTATGGACGAGATACCTACAGACGCGAAGGAAGCATATGCTGCAGAGGAGAACAAGGATTTATAAATATAAAAAGGCAATACAGTAGACGGATGGCGCTCCATGAACTCCATAAAAGAAGGCTGTGGCGGTAAAATTTTCGAATTCTATTTTAGCTATAATAGTATTTAGCTTGATCTTTGCCTGCTATAGGTCCTTTGATTGTGGCAATGATGGCTGACTACCAGCATCCATCTGTGCGCCAGGTTTGGTGCAAGCCACGCAGTAAGCACTGGTGGGAATCAGCTACAACTTCATAAATGATTCTGTTTATCTTTTAACGCGCACCCGCGTAATTAATTTTACGCTTGGATTTGTTGCTCTGGCTCGACTCAAACCACCTATCGAGGTGGACTGGACCTAATGCGCGTTAGGTCCAAGAAATCTAATTCACATTCAGTGTGGACGCAACGAACGCGCATTCGTTGAGATCTAACGCGCATTCATTGTGCAGTGTGGACAGGCCTTAACACTTCAATCTTCCTCTCCATTTTACATTTAAGGTTGTGACTTGTACACCAGGGGTGAGACTTGTACACCAGTGTGTGTGGATTGTACACCAGTGTGTGTGACTTGTACACCAGTATGTGTGACTTACACACCAGGGGTGTAAGTTGTACACCAAACGTGTGGGATTTTACTGGTATGTAAGTCACAGTGGTTGAATTGAATCACTGGGCGGAGTCACAAGTGGATCACGTGACATCATACTGCAGCTGGATGCAATGCTCTTGATTTTAGTGTGTGGGTGTGTGAAATGTCTGAGCTGAGCCTAAGGGGTTATGCTGTGGCATTTAAGATCGGAGTTGGTGGATCTGCAGAGAAGTCTGGGAGGAGAAGAGCTGGAGGGAGCTCAGAGTTGGTTGATCTGCAGAGAAGTCTGGGAGGAGAAGAGCTGGAGGAGAGCACAGAGTTGGTGGATCTGCAGAGAAGTCTGGGAGGAGAAGAGCTGGAGAGAGCACAGAGTTGGTTGATCTGCAGAGAAGTCTGGGAGGAGAAGAGCTGGAGGGAGCTCAGAGTTGGTGGATTTGCAGAGAAGTCTGGGAGGAGAAGAGCTGGAGGGAGCACAGAGTTGGTGGATCTGAAGAGAAGTCAGGGAGGAGAAGAGCTGGAGGGAGCACAGAGTTGGTGGATCTGCAGAGAAGTCTGGGAGGAGAAGAGCTGGAGGGAGCTCAGAGTTGGTGGATTTGCAGAGAAGTCTGGGAGGAGAAGAGCTGGAGGGAGCACAGAGTTGGTGGATCTGCAGAGAAGTCTGGGAGGAGAAGAGCTGGAGGAGAGCACAGAGTTGATGGATATGCAGAGAAGTCTGGGAGGAGAAGAGCTGGAGGGAGCACAGAGTAAGTGAGAAGCTACTGCCAAAAAGAGGAAGATGAAAATCGAGCTGACAGAGCTAAGATCAGCCAGATCACATTTGTTGAAGTCCGAGTTCACTCAAGCTCCTACATGCTGGTAGTGGGAGCCTTATTTACAGTGTAACTTATGCTCCGGCCATGGAAGAAGTTTTGTAGTGATGGCTAACTTTGGGGGGGTGGCTCACGCTGCAGTGTGGCCCACACATCGGCTAATAATTATGACAGTTAATATGTCGACCACAAGGCTAAGCAAATGTACGGTAGAGTGGAAGTTGATTGTGATTTTATAAACCTTAGATTGGACGTCAGGATGTCCCTCCTGCTAGTGTTTCCAAGTCGACCTTTTCCTCCTCACCACCCAAGCCTAATAATTGCCGTGTGTGTGTGGTGTGTGTGTGTGTGTGTTGTGTGTGCGTGCCAAGGAGAGTTAAGTAATGCTATAATATTAGACGTCAGTATGTGTGTTTAAGTGTTGTCCAATCAAATTCACTTCTTGCCTCTGTTAAAGTTGATGTTGTCATGAGGCTTGTTGGCATTTAGCAGGTGTCATGGCATCTTAAAAGAAGTCATCTGCCCTCTCCATCCAGCAGACTAGGGCTGTAGAAAGATGTTGCTCTAATTATGAGGGGGTCATTGCAATTATTGAAAGAGGTCATTTCCAATTATAAAAGGTCACTCTCAGTTATTAAAGCTATCACTTCAATTATAGGCAATCTTAGATCTGCCTTCTTCAGGTACGTGTGGTTCGTGGTCATGGTAACAGCATGAGTTGAAAGATGCCAGTCTCTTCAAGCGCAGAGTGCATGTGTTCTGTGATCTTGTTCTTCTTGGTGCTGATTCTCCTCCACCATTCTAGTTTCTACCAGCAGGGTTGCTCTCAGGCATGCAGTTAGCTAGGGGACTCAGGCATGCAGGGGGTTGTTTGGTTAGGGGGACTCAGGCATGCAGGGGGTTGTTTGGTTAGGGGGACTCGGGCATGCAGGGTGTTGTTTGGTTAGGGGCACTCAGGCATGCAGGGGGTTGTTTGGTTAGGGGGACTCAGGCATGCAGGGGGTTGTTTGGTTAGGGGCACTCAGGCATGCAGGGGGTTGTTTGGTTAGGGGGACTCAGGCATGCAGGGGGTTGTTTGGTTAAGGGGACTCAGGCATGCAGGGGGTTGTTTGGTTAGGGGGACTCAGGCATGCAGGGGGTTGTTTGGTTAGGGGGACTCGGGCATGCAGGGGGTTGTTTGGTTAGGGGGACTCAGGCATGCAGGGGGTTGTTTGGTTAGGGGGACTCAGGCATGCAGGGGGTTGTTTGGTTAGGGGCACTCAGGCATGCAGGGGGTTGTTTGGTTAGGGGGACTCAGGCATGCAGGGGGTTGTTTGGTTAGGGGGACTCAGGCATGCAGGGGGTTGTTTGGTTAGGGGCACTCAGGCATGCAGGGGGTTGTTTGGTTAGGGGCACTCAGGCATGCAGGGGGTTGTTTGGTTAGGGGGACTCAGGCATGCAGGGGGTTGTTTGGCTAGGGGGACTCAGGCATGCAGGGGGTTGTTTGGTTAGGGGGGCTCAGGCATGCAGGGGTTCCTTGGTGGGAGGGTGTGTGGTTCCCTCTTCCTCTCCCTGCATGAATCTGTGCCTACCGTAGCTCTAATAACCTCTTCCCTCTCTCTCTCCAGGCCCTTCCCTCACCTTCTCCCAGCCCATCATCAATGGAACCACATTGGCCGGTGTTCTCCATGGTGTCCTGCCCTTCTCTAAGCTCATCACCTCTCTCTTGACCTTCCTCAAGCAAAAGCCTCTCTCTTACGCCTTCATACTGGGGCCTGATCGACGCCCACTCTACCACCCACTCCTCCCAGGAGACTCCACAGTCGATGTTTCTATCACTTCACTCGAGCCCGAGGGCGTGATAGAGTCTTTGCTAGACAGGTGAGTGTTGTTGTCAGTTGTTTGTGTCGTTTAAGTCATTATTGTTGATCATGTCAAGGTGTGAGACACATCCTGCCGATATGTATTGACCACTACGTACTTATAGTAGAACATCACCAGGCTCTTCAGGAAGCATGATTCATAGCCATGGCTATCTTTGCCGCTGCTTCAGTGCAGATACATGTATGTGATTATAAACATTTCACTGCGAGTGTTTCCTCTCTCACCCTTGCTTTCAGCAACACCATGGGCAACGCTACTGTCCTCAAGGAGCACTTGACCTACACAAGCACTTCGACCTCCCAGTCGTACGTACGTCGGAGCGTTCCATCCATGTATCACTGCACCACCACCAGCACGACTGCAGGGAACTTCACCCTATGCCTTGTGCTGGCCGACGAAGAGGCATCTCTCAGGTCACTAGATACCTCCTCCATCGACGTAAAAGGTGAGCGGACTGTATGGAGAAGGAACTCCATTGTTGGATGATACGATGAGAACGCTGTGTGAGGTATTGCCGTACAACTTAGTGGGAGCGTACCATATAAGCTTGCTGTTGAAGTGTGCACGGTAGGTGTCTATATTAAGAACTTAGTGTGCACAGCAGGTGTCTATATTAAGAACTTACTCTTTCCTAAGCACCTACTTTACTGTTGGTTCTAGCCTCTATTTGCTTAGTGTTGATCGTGACTATGTCTACTCCTGCTCGAGCGTCAGTGTTTCTTCCATTGACCAGAAAACATGGTGGATATATAGAATGCCTGCATACAACTCCCCTCTGCAATAAGTGGATGGAATGCCTGCACACAACTTCCCCTAGGCACACAACTCCCCCCCAGACTCTGCTCTGCAATAAGTGGATGGAATGCCTGCACACAACTCTCCCCCAGACTCTGCCATGCAATAAGTGGATGGAATGCCTGCACACAACTCTCCCCCAGACTCTGCCATGCAATAAGTGGATGGAATGCCTGCACACAACTTCCCCTAGTGCACACAACTCTCCCCCAGACTCTGCCATGCAATAAGTGGATGGAATGCCTGCACACAACTTCCCCTAGTGCACACAACTCTCCCCCAGACTCTGCCATGCAATAAGTGGATGGAATGCCTGCACACAACTCTCTGCAATAAGTTCACTGTCCCTACTGCATAGTGCCTACTGCATGGCTTTCCTGTGCTGTGATCTGTGCCTATAGAGCTGTCTGCTTGTGGACGTCTCTTGCTAACCTTCTGCTGCTAGGTGGACATTTTCTTGCTAACTGATGCTGTGAGAGCTGTACTGGACAAATGGGCTGTTATTGTGTAATATTTATGGAATATTATCAGTATTGTGGTAGCTCAAAAGTCATTTAGTCCTTCAGTCGAGCAGCATAGAGCCGTAGTAGTGGGTGAGGTGTCAGTTTGCTCTTGTCTTCGAATTTATTTTTCCCAGTCTATTGGCATTCATTCATGAGGCATTCATTCATGAGGTCAAAGTTTGCATGTATTTTCACGTTGTCCAGAGGTGCTGAGGACAATCTTGGGCAGCTACAGATGTCCCCAATTCAAAGTTATTTCCCACCTAATCCTAGCCCTATTCTTATATCCTCAGCCTCCTTAGCCCTAGTCCTATATCTATTAGCCCTAGCCTATATATATTAACCCTAGCCTATATCTGTATTAGCCCTAGCCCTATATCCCTAGCCCTACATGTATATCCCTAGCCTATATCCCTAGTCCTATATCCCTAGCCCTATAGTCCTATATCCCTAGCCCTGTATCCCTAGCCCTATATCCCTAGCTCTATATCCCTAGCCCTCTATATCCCTGGCCCTAGCCCTGTATCCTAGCCCTATATCCCTAGCCCTATATCCCTAGCCCTATATCCCTAGCCCTATATCCCTAGCCCTATATCCCTAGCCCTATATCCCTAGCCTATATCCCTAGCCCTATAGTCCTATATCCCTAGCCCTGTATCCCTAGCTCTATATCCCTAGCCCTATATCCCTAGCCCTATATCCCTAGCCCTATATCCCTAGCCCTGTATCCCTAGCCCTATATCCCTAGCCCTATATCCCTAGCTCTATATCCCTAGCTCTATATCCCTAGCCCTCTATATCCCTAGCCCTATATCCCTAGCCCTATATCCCTAGCCCTATATCCCTAGCCCTATATCCCTAGCCTATATCCCTAGCCCTATATCCCTAGCCCTATATCCCTAGCCCTATATCCCTAGCCCTATATCCCTAGCCCTGTATCCCTAGCTCTATATCCCTAGCCCTATATCCCTAGCCCTATATCCCTAGCTCTATATCCCTAGCCCTCTATATCCCTAGCCCTATATCCCTAGCCCTATATCACTAGCCCTATATCCCTAGCCCTATATCCCTAGCTCTATATCCCTAGCCCTCTATATCCCTAGCCTATATCCCTAGCCCTATATCCCTAGCCCTATATCCCTAGCCCTATATCCCTAGCCCTATATCCCTAGCTCTTATCCCTAGCTCTATATCCCTAGCCCTCTATATTCCTAGCCCTATATCCCTAGCCCTATATCCCTAGCCCTATATCCCTAGTCCTATATCCCTAGCCCTCCCTAGCTCTATATCCCTAGCCCTGTATCCCTAGCCCTATATCCCTAGCCCTGTATCCCTAGCCCTATATCCCTAGCCCTGTATCCCTAGCCCTGTATCCATAGCCCTATATCCCTAGCCCTGTATCCCTAGCCCTATATCCCTAGCCCTATATCCATAGCCCTATATCCCTAGCCCTGTATCCCTAGCCCTATATCCCTAGCCCTATATCCCTAGCTCTATATCCCTAGCCCTATATCCCTAGCCCTATACTCCCAGTCCTATACTCCCAGTCCTATACTCCCAGCCCTATACTCCCAGTCCTAGTCCTAATTCTCAAGCCCAAGCCAGTATACTAGGTGAGCATGAAGTTTGGACTTTGGACTTCTCCGTGGTGCTGGGATTGTTGTTGAGGATGCCATGTGCCCTTGGCTGCGACCTTCAACCTCGTGTGATTAGTACTTGCACTTGCTTAGGTGCGTGACATTCCATGCTGTATTTTCATCTGTTCTTGTCTTGTGTGTGCAGAGCTGTATGCCTCTCGTAAGGTTCCAGTGTACCACAACTTGAGGATCAGTGTTGAGCAGTCACAGTTCTGCAACTACTTCTGCAAGAAATCCATCAACTGTGAGTTTCTGTTTCTCCTGCTCGTCCCTAGTGTGTGCATAGAATCATCTTTCCCTCTACGTCTCTGTCTTCCTGAATACCTTGCCTGCCTACATTATCATGCACGTGCTCTTCACTATGACGACCACATGGCTCCATATGCACACACACCAGACCTGGGTGTGGCTCTAGCACGACCCTTAATTACCTATAGCTTAGAGTGCAGTAAAATGGTTTCATTTCCTTCTTTTGTTCCACTCTGTGTTGCTGTATCTGCAAAGACGAGTTGTTCCACAATGCAGTCGATGTGATAGTCGCTACCACAGTCCTTTTCATCCTCATCAGCTACCTGATATTATCTATATATCCTCTTGAGTCAACCCAGTGTGGTGTTGGTCCAGTGTGTGTCTCCATAGAGCCATTGTCAACCTACTTCAACCTGCCACAACCCAGGTGTTGGTCCAGTGTGTATCCCCATAGAGCTATTGTCAAAACCTGTTTCAACCTGCCTCAACCCAGTGTGGTGTTGGTCCAGTGTGTGTCCCCATAGAGCTATTGTCAACCTACTGTCAACCCAGTGTGGTGTTGGTCCAGTGTGTGTCCCCATAGAGCTATTGTCAACCTACTTCACCTGCCTCAACCCAGTGTGGTGTTGGTCCAGTGTGTGTCCCCATAGAGCTATTGTCAACCTAGCTCAACCCAGTGTGGTGTTGGTCCAGTGTGTGTTCCCATAGAGCTATTGGCAACCTACTTCAACCTGCCTCAACCCAGTGTGGTGTTGGTCCAGTGTGTGTCCCCATAGAGCTATTGTCAACCTACTTCAACCTGCCTCAACCCAGTGTGGTGTTGGTCCAGTGTGTGTCCCCATAGAGCTATTGTCAACCTACTTCAACCTGCCTCAACCCAGTGTGGTGTTGGTCCAGTGTGTGTCCCCAAAGAGCTATTGTCAACCTACTTCAACCTGCCTCAACCCAGTGCACCGTATTCGTCCAGTGTGTATCCCCATAGAGCCATTGTCAACCTACTTCAACCTGCCTCAACCCAGTGTGGTGTTGATCCAGTGTGTGTCCCCATAGAGCTATTGTCAACCTACTTCAACCTGCCTCAACCCAGTGTGGTGTTGGTCCAGTGTGTGTCCCCATAGAGCTATTGTCAACCTACTTCAACCTGCCTCAACCCAGTGTGGTGTTGGTCCAGTGTGTGTCCCCATAGAGCTATTGGCAACCTGCAGTAGAGTCCAAAAAAAACTTTACGTACCGTTTGTGGTACGTTTGAGTCGCAGCGTTGCTGTACTGTTAGCCAAACGTTCGCCAAACGTTCGCCATACGTTCGCTAAACGTTGACCAAAAATGTTAGGCAGGGATCGTTAATTGAGCGTTGTAAAATTGAATTTCTCCAGCGCATGCCAGATCGACGAAGGCGGGAGAAAGACTAACTGTCGTTGCTCTAGCGGTTATTCTTTCTCAGAATCAAGATGCCTTCTTAATATAATTTTATTCTTTAGGATCTAGAGGATTCAAGGCTGCAGCTATCGTCTGTATTTTGAAGGAGGGCCTGACAGCAACAAGACAAAGCGTCCAGTTTTGTCAAGCACTGCGAGACTGGTATCGCCTCACAGCCATGGAGCGGGAGATCTTCGTTTTTTATTGCTGGCCCAAAACTCGTGGTGGAAAAGATGCTGGAAGATGATGAGAAGACAGCATACCAACTGCAGTTCTCCTTCACAGTGAAGAGAACCCAGTCTTGCTTTGCAGGACATTGCTTGTGTTGATATTTTGAGGCAGTGGTAATGCAAACTGATAAGAGAAGCCAATAAAGTTTATGTTGAACTAGTTTTGGGATGGAACTATGTGAAAGTTAATATCTAGTGTAGAAGTCACACTGAAGCTATGTTGGTTGCTCTAATGATAATCTAGGCCTGGGTCTTGATCGTATTTTGGTTAGAGCCAATGTGCCGATTGGGATAAGCCATTGGATTTAAAATATATATATATATATATAGTTTAGGGACTTTGTAGATGTTATGGCTTAAGTCTAGGGCAAGATATTGATATAGAACACTGGTGAATTGGTATAGTGACTCATGTAATAACATGATCAATAGCAGTATCATTTATCCCTGTCCTAGGTCAAGAGATTGGAGCGAGATACAGAACCTTGAAGAGGACAGATGAGTGCACAGTTCAATTGAAAACACATAGGCTTTTTTTTGTTGGCACGAAAGAACAAGCCAAGATATGATTCATGTTGTATTATGGTTGTGTGTGTAATAAGGTGTAGATTTATACTCGGGTGTTTTAAACCTCTATTTATTTGATTATAGCGTGAAACATTTGGTGAAGGTAAATGTGTGGGCCAGTATTATGAGAGCCCCACTTTTTGTTCAAAGTTTTCACTAGACCCTTTTTACCCTTTGTAAAGGATGTTTGCTCCCATCACCGCTTCATGCAGGACACTGACCCCAAACGTACATCCAGGCTGGCTAACGAGTTCGATATAAATTGATGGAGGATGCCTCCTGAGTTTCAAGATGCCAACCCCATTGAAGACCTGTGACACGAGTTGAAAGAGTACATCAGGAGAGAAGTGAAGCCCAAGTCCAAAGCTGAATTGGTGGACAGCATAACACAATTTTGATTAACTGTAGATGTCAGAAGTAGAACAGACAGGTTTATTTGGAAATCACTTGCCAAGCAATGCTTCTTGATATCAATTTGGCAAAACTTTCGTGTGTTTGGGTAGTTAGAGATGTTAAATTTTCTTATTAAATTATCAATAAGAAGATATAAAATAATGATAATTTCAAAAACAACTATATAGTTATCGAACAAGTCCAGTCCTGACCCCACCACCACAGATGTAGAGTGAAGAACTGTAATCCTCGTCTTCCATGACAGGCTTGAATTCTTCCTCCATGGCTGCCTGGTAACTGCATTTCAAAATAGTAAATCACACCTGAACTTGATTTAAAGAATTTGATTTAAAACTTAACAATAGCTGAAATCTTGCCTTTACATATCACCCTCACTGCCTTGGCCTCCCACTCCCACTGAGGAGCACCCTAAAAATTGCTGCTTGGTACAGCCACCCAGAACTTTCATTCTGCCAGAAGACCAAACAATAGTCAGTATAATTATCATTACTGGATCCACTGTTCTAGCTTTTATTTTGGGGGGTTTCGTTTTAAATATGTAACACTAACAACTAGACTGAAGTAAAGGCTGGGTCACTACCACAGATAGGCGCTAGAGGTTCAAGCCATTGGAGTTCTACCTAGTGTTACACTTACTGCTCAGAGCGAAGGTAGCAGCGAGAGTTCTTCTGTAAGCCATTCCCAGGACAAATCAAAAGTAGAAGCTACAACAAAACAGAACAGTAATCAACAGTAGGCCGACTGACTTGACTTTACGCGCTCCATCGAACATGTGGTGTAGGATACCGAATTTGATTGCGCGTTTCGGGTAATTAAATAACGGTTCGTGCGTTGCGTTCGCAATACGTTGCTTGAGCGTTGCCTGTGCGTTCCTTGAGCATTGCTTGAGAGTTTCTTAAGAAAGGTTTCTGCGTTGAACGTTTACCCAACGCAACTGTACGTAAAGTGTTTTTTTACCGCTACTGTACTTCAACCTGCCTCAACCCAGTGTGGTGTTGATCCAGTGTGTGTCCCCATAGAGCTATTGTCAACCTACTTCAACCTGCCTCAACCCAGTGTGGTATTGATCCAGTGTGTGTCCCCATAGAGCCATTGTCAACCTACTTCAACCTGCCTCAACCCAGTGTGCTGTTGGTCCAGTGTGTGTCCCCATAGAGCCATTGTCAACCTACTTCCACCTGCCTCAACCCAGTGTGGTGTTGATCCAGTGTGTGTCCCCATAGAGCTATTGTCAACCTACTTCAACCTGCCTCAACCCAGTGTGGTATTGATCCAGTGTGTGTCCCCATAGAGCTATTGTCAACCTACTTCAACCTGCCACAACCCAGTGTGGTGTTGGTCCAGTGTGTGTCCCCATAGAGCCATTGTCAACCTACTTCCACCTGCCTCAACCCAGTGTGGTGTTGATCCAGTGTGTGTCCCCATAGAGCTATTGTCAACCTACTTCAACCTGCCTCAACCCAGTGTGGTATTGATCAGTGTGTGTCCCCATAGAGCTATTGTCAACCTACTTCAACCTGCCTCAACCCAGTGTGGTGTTGGTCCAGTGTGTGTCCTCATAGAGCCATTGTCAACCTACTTCCACCTGCCTCAACCTGCCTCAACCCAGTATGGTGTTGCTCTGGTATAAATATGAATGTCTGATAAGTCTACCTCCTCAAGAGTTTTGCACTGTCTCCCTCCCGTGCATAGCTCGCATCTCCTTCCAGCTGACCTCGCCCAGTGCTCCCCTGCCCAACTATTCTGAGCAGCAACTGCTGGACGATCTCTCCACATACATGAGTGATGCTACCCCACGTCCAAGTTTCGTTCAAGAAGGCGTGGCAGAGTCAGCTGCCGTGGCACTGGTGGTGGAGGACGTGTGGTTTGACGCCAACTCTCAGCCAAGCAATTACATCACCAGAAGGTACTTGATGTTTGAATAACGTGATAGCTTCTTTGCCATCTCTTCTTTACTGCCACTTGCATGGCAGTTGGCAGTGGGAGGGGGATAAGAGTTGTACTGGGTTGTTGTGGTTACTGTTTGGGTGGGAGGTGAGTTGTGTTTTAGGATGAGGTGGGAGGTGAGTTGTGTTTTAGGGTGAGGTGGGAGGTGAGTTGTGTTTTAGGGTGAGGTGGGAGGTGAGTTGTGTTTTAGGGTGAGGTGGGAGGTGAGTTGTGTTTTAGGGTGAGGTGGGAGGTGAGTTGTGTTTTAGGGTGAGGTGGGAGGTGAGTTGTGTTTTAGGGTGAGGTGGGAGGTGAGTTGTGTTTTAGGGTGAGGTGGGAGGTGAGTTGTGTTTTAGGGTGAGGTGGGAGGTGAGTTGTGTTTTAGGGTGAGGTGGGAGGTGAGTTGTGTTTTAGGGAGAGGTGGGAGGTGAGTTGTGTTTTAGGGTGAGGTGGGAGGTGTGTTGTGTTTTAGGGTGAGGTGGGAGGTGAGTTGTGTTTTAGGGTGAGGTGGGAGGTGAGTTGTGTTTTAGGGTGAGGTGTTAGGTGAGTTGTGTTTTAGTGGGAGGTGAGTTGTGTTTTAGGGTGAGGTGGGAGGTGAGTTGTAGTAGTGTTTTTGTTGTTGTTTGGTAGGTGTGGTTTAAACAGTAATATTCCTGTATTCCCTTCTAATGTGCTGTCGTCATCTTTTTCATACTCTTCCATGTCTTCCAATCTCTCAATCCCTTTTCTTCACGGTGAGGAGAGAGAGAGAGGAGGGTGTGTGTGTGGGGGTGAATTTTATTTTGAGAAAATATAAAGTCAACCCAATACTTCTGACATCACTTTTATTGATCTCCTTAACCCGTTCCTCCCTTGATAACCCTTTACTGCCTCCCTTCACCAGACACATGGCCACACCCAGTGGCCTCTACCTCACCTACCCTCCGGCCCACATCAGCTCGGATTTCGAGCCCTCCCTAACCGAGTGGTACAGGTCCCCACTGGCACACCCCTCCCTCCTAACAGTCACACCTCCACACATAGACCCCCTCAAGGAAGGAAGCAAACTGACTTTCTCTGTGGGATACGCCCTGAGGGCACCCTCGTCTCAAAGGTCCGTGTTAATGTGGTACAGTACATTAATAAATAAATTTAAAAAAAATTAATATATAATAAATGTACCCATGTACATGTAGTTCAAAATTCAAAATAGGTGTGATTTTGGGATTTTTGGTGACTACCCTCACACTGGTTCTTCTTGTATTCCAACCTCTCAGCAAAGCTATTTTCAAACATCAAAGAGCAAAGCTTGAAGACAGCTACAATTGCAGAGGAGACTAACATTAATTATAAGCTCCAAGATACTGTAGTCATGGCATCGCTGTATAATAGCACTCTGATTTAGAGAGCTGGTTTTCATCCTCCCACACCCACACTATTGCTACAGTATAATAGCATGATAATTACATGTGTGTCCGTATGTGTGTGTGTTTGTTTGTACCACACTAGGAGTTAATGAAGCTATCAATTCCCACAGTGTATAGACCTATCAAACTAGGAGTTAAATGAAGCTATTCCCACAGTGTATAGACCTATCAAACTAGGAGTTAAATGAAGGTGTATAGACCTATCAAACTAGGAGTTAAATGAAGCTATCAATTCCCACAGTGTATAGACCTATCAAACTAGGAGTTAAATGAAGCCATTCCCACAGTGTATGGACCTATCAAACTAGGAGTTAAATGAAGCTATCAATTCCCACAGTGTATAGACCTATCAAACTAGGAGTTAAATGAAGCTATCAATTCCCACAGTGTATAGACCTATCAAACTAGGAGTTAAATGAAGCTATCAATTCCCACAGTGTATAGACCTATCAAACTAGGAGTTAAATGAAGCCATTCCCACAGTGTATGGACCTATCAAACTAGGAGTTAAATGAAGCTATCAATTCCCACAGTGTATAGACCTATCAAACTAGGAGTTAAATGAAGCTATTCCCACAGTGTATAGACCTATCAAACTAGGAGTTAAATGAAGCCATTCCCACAGTGTATGGACCTATCAAACTAGGAGTTAAATGAAGCTATCAATTCCCACAGTGTATAGACCTATCAAACTAGGAGTTAAATGAAGCTATTCCCACAGTGTATAGACCTATCAAACTAGGAGTTAAATGAAGCTATTCCCACAGTGTATAGACCTATCAAACTAGGAGTTAAATGAAGCTATTCCCACAGTGATGACGATCTCGGTGACGAAGGCCAGGTTTTTGCCGTGGTAGCTGGTGAGGTCACACTGAGCTCCCTGAAGGTCTTCGTGGACGAGGCCATGCCGACCTGCAACAGTCAGAGTGAGTACGAGTGCATGATTGTGGATGACAGAGGGAACTTGTTGTATGAGAGGAGGCTAGAAAACTTTGACGGAGAGGCCAAGTTCTTGGGGAGGAGGGACGAGATTCTGCGTGCGATCCTCTTCAACATCACTTCGCCGCTGTTCAGCAAGAGACAGTGTTCGGATCTGTTCAACGTTCAGTTCCAGTCCAGGACATTTCATGAAGTGAGGACGGCTGTTTTTTTGCACTCACACTTGCCTGCATAAAGCTCCTCCCAGTCTTGCATAAATCATTGTTTTGAAAAGATGCACCTTGTAGTATTGTCATGGTGACAATATTTGATTATAAGGTGGCAGAAAAGGTGCGAGTGATGTGTATTCCTGAGGTGGTTGACGTGCTGTTTGTTTTGTTGTGAGTCGTGGGAAGCCCCAGAGACGGCTGTTTATCCTTCATGAAGTTATGTCCTTCATGAAGTTATGTGATAACTTCCATATATGGTGTGAAATCTTCCACATATGACTTCCTAAACTTCCATATATGGTGTGATAAATCAACACGACTAACAGTGGATGGGTTTCTGTGTGTATATTATGATACGATCTGAGAAAAGGGCCCACTTCGCCCAAAAACTGATTTTGCACTAGGACCTGAAATAACTACCAAGGTTATGAATCATGATATTTTAATAAATTACCTCAGAGGCATCTTGGGTCATTGCTTTATCTTTCTGCAAAGTTTCAAGGCCAAGAAGCGCTTCCTTCCATTCAAGCGAGCAGTTAGAAAAAGCTTAAAAAATAGAGAAGCCACGCAAAGCTACCGTGTACACGGAATGAAAATACAGGCATGCGGGAATTTCCCTTTGGTTTCCTAAATAAAAGGCATAGCGATTGAAAATGTGACATCATCAATGCGTGACACGGAGTTTCGTGTTAAACACCACAAGGGAAATTTCAATGTGCGTTTTCTTGTTTGAGGGTGTTGTGAAGAATGGAATATTTCTTCTTCTCTCTGGTATATATATATATATATATACACACACTAACTCCACACATGCACACCTCTCTCTGGTATATATATATATATATATATATACACACTAACTCCACACATGCACACCTCTCTTTATAAGAATATAATGTAATGGCATTAAATCAAGGCACAATTTAAATCAAGGCACAATTCCAGTACCATTCTACTTAGCTATCCTCATGCCAATAACACTTTTTTTTTTTTTTTTTTGCGAAATGGGCCCGATCCTATCACATATACTGTATATATATATATATATATATAGTATTCTTATAAAGAGAGAGGTGTGTGCATGTGTGGAGCTAGTGTATATATATTCTTATAAAGAGAGAGGTGTCTGCATGTGTGGAGCTAGTCTGTATATATATATATATACCAGAGAGAGGTGTGTGTGTGTGTGTGCTGTGTGGAGCTAGTCTGTATATATATATATATACCAGAGAGAGGTGTGTGTGTGTGTGTGCTGTGTGGAGCTGGGTGGCAGGAGAACATGGTTAAAGATGTGTTGGTGACAGTGCATCTTTCGTAACAGTCATTGCTGTTTTGTTGAATTCCTCTCGTCTCTTTGCCCACTTACTAGACAAGCCACCTGATGCTTGAACAAATAATGCTGCATGAATGTGTGTGTGTATATTATGATGATGATGTTCCTTGACTGTGTTGTCTGGTGCACAGCTCGACGTGACTCTTGAAGAAGTTGTTCTGAGCCCTCCAGGGCACTGCACTCAGTTCATGGTGAGTCAGGAGGGGCAACAATAGAGCTAGTGCTAGCTGGCTCCTCCCCCTCTCCTTTCCCCCTCCCAGATCCTACGGCAATTTTTTTTTTAAGTGTGCATCGTGTTCCATATAGAAATGTTTTATTCGTGATTTTCACGGTTCTAGTCAGAGGTGGGATGAAGAGCAACAGAGAAGGGTCTTGCTTCCATTACGCGCTACGTAATCTGCGACCCATGAATCTCGTGGTTGCCACCTGCGAATAATTAACAATGGACCGCCATGAGTGGATACGTCAGCCAATTTAGACGTCCTTCACAAGTTCAACTGTTTTTGACAGCGCGACTGGGGGGGGGGGGGGGGAGAGATATCTTTAAATGGCAGACGATCATAACAGTTCTCATAAGCAGTACCTTCGGGGCCTTGACGGGTGCTTCTGGAAGCATTTATGCTCAGCGGAATGCTGCGCAGGCAACCAATGTGCTTACCTGGGATGGCTGTGAGCCCCTCCCTTCGGTCTTGGGGAGGGAGGCGTCTCTTGGCGACATTTCCTTGCTGTAAGTTTTGTTGCAGATCCAGCATAATGTGGCACTTGTTAGCTTACCTCAAGGGAGCTGCTTCTTGTACCAACTGCAGCTCATCTATTTCTTACATTGCATATAAAAATTAACTATTGAATATTGAGAAATTAAAAAATGCACACAATAAGATCTTATCAATCCATTTAAAGAAGCTTAGTGGTGGTCTACTTCAGGCTCAACTCCCTCGCTATAATAAGATGTTTGGGAGAGGAACGCTGGGGGATCAATACTTTGAGGGGACTGAACCACGCCTCTCATTCTCATTTTGTGCTACGCTGCTAGATATTTCATCCTTTGCCAGGGGAGGATGCTGAGCTATGCCGCTAGATATTTCATCCTTGGCCAGGGGAGGATGCTGAGCTATGCTGCTAGATATTTCATCCTTGGCCAGAGCAGGATGCTGTGCTACATTGCTAGATATTTCATCCTTGGCCAAGGCAGGATGCTGAGCTACGCTGCTAGATATTTCATCCTTGAGGATGCTGAGCTACGCTGCTAGATATTTCATCCTTGGCCAAGGCAGGATGCTGAGCTACGCTGCTAGATATTTCATCCTTGGCCAGGGAAGGATGCTGTGCTATGCTGCTAGATATTTCATCCTTGGCCAGGGGAGATGAACAATGCATGGACAAGTATTTCCTACATGTACATGGCCGACGTCCACAACTATTTTTGGGAACGATGGCTTCCAGTTAGTCTGGAGTTTAATTTTACCTAACGCAACAGAGCCCATGTCCGTCACAGTCCACCTTCATGCTAAGTTTGAGCTTCCTAGCTTCAAAACTTTAGCTGTGCATAAGGACACAGACAGACACACAGACCAGATAATGAGCTCTCAGTCAGTGTTGCCATAGTGTTGGATTTTACCCAAACGGTTTGGATTTTTGACCCTTAAATTTTCTGTTTGAAAATTGTTTGACATTTCATGCATATCAGAGCCCATTTCAAAACTACTCTCTGTGGTATTAGCTGAGTGTGGTCATTTTGTGGTCACCTGGTCTGTGCAGGAGTTATTATGTGGTTACCTCCTAAAGTCACAGCCATCACAGAGGTGGATAAGTATTGGCATGCAATCAGCCAAATCAAAGACTGCTTGGAAACTGAGTATCGCAACTCCACATTGGCAAAACTCGCAAAAGCCATTCTACAGTTATACCCCATGGCAATGCTTATACCGAACGTTTATTCAGCCACATTGGCCTCAACAAAACGAAGCACAGAAACAGACTAGAATTTCTACATTAAATTCACTTTTAACAGTGCAATTCAATGTTCCTAAAAAATGCTATGAATTTAAACCGAACACTGAACTATTCAAGACATGTGTAAATGCTATGAACACACTTCAGTATGAACACACTTTAGTATGTTAATTGTTGTTTGGATTTTTGATTTTTTGTTGCCAAAAAAATTTGATAACAAAGACGAGTAATTTGGAAATTAGCAACAAAATTATGGCAACACTGCTGAGTCAGTTGACATGTGGAACACAATGCTCAGTAATCAACTCCTCACTTGTTATATGCTTAAAATGTTTTGTGTTTGTTTGTGTGTTGACTCTCGTGGACTACAGTATATTTACTGAAATATATCAGTCATTCTTTTTTTCCCTCTTTATTTCAGATTCAGCATATTCCCGGGACAAACATCTTCCTCGTCGTCTTCAAGAATGACCCTGCGTGTCAGAGGAACCTGTGTATCTGCACTGATAAGGTGAGGGTGCAGGCAGCGTGTTGGATTGCCATGTCCTTCCCTGGCAAGTAGAGAGTTTTCAGACACTTCCTGTCGACTGTCTCGAGCATATTAATCTTCGCTGGGTGGAAGAATTGTACACTAATCCAGTATGAATCTACTTAACTCGAGGTGTAAATGTAGGTAAATGCCTCCAGGTACACGCCTCCAGGTACATGCCTCCAGGTACACGAAAATGGTGACGGAACTGTTTATAAAGCATAGTCCTCTAGAAATGTGCGAGGAAAAACGAAACTAAGTGAGTAGAATAAAAGGGAATCAAGAAGAACGGCACCACCCCTCTGCCACCCTTGACCCTCTGCCACCTTGACCCTCTGCCACCCTTGACCCTCTGATACCCTTGACCCTCTGCCACCCTTGACCCTCTGACACCCTTGACCCTCTGCCACCCTTGACCCTCTGCCACCCTTGACCCTCTGCCACTCTTGACCCTCTGCCACCTTGACCCTCTGACACCCTTGACCCTCTGCCATCCTTGACCCTCTGCCACCTTGACCCTCTGCCACCCTTGACCCTCTGCCACCTTGACTCTCTGACACCCTTGACCCTCTGCCACCCTTGACCCTCTGCCACCCTTGACCCTCTGCCACCTTGACTCTCTGCCACCCTTGACCCTCTGACACCTTGACTCTCTGCCACCCTTGACCCTCTGACACCCTTGACCCTCTGCCACCCTTGACCCTCTGACACCCTTGACCCTCTGCCACCTTGACCCTCTGCCACCCTTGACCCTCTGCCAACTTGACCCTCTGCCACTTTGACACTCTGCCACTTTGACCCTCTGCCACCCTTGACTCTCTGCCATCCTTGACCCTCTGCCACCCTTGACCCTCTGCCACCCTTGACCTCTGCCACCTTGACCCTCTGCCACCTTGACCCTCTGCCACCTTGACCCTCTGCCACCCTTGACCCTCTGCCACCCTTGACCCTCTGCCACCCTTGACCCTCTGCCACCCTTGACCCTCTGCCACCTTGACCCTCTGCCACCTTGACCCTCTGCCACCTTGACCCTCTGCCACCTTGACCCTCTGCCACCTTGACCCTCTGCCACCCTTGACCCTCTGCCACCCTTGACCCTCTGCCACCCTTGACCCTCTGCCACCCTTGACCCTCTGCCACCCTTGACCCTCTGCC
Organism: Cladorhizidae sp. MBARI D1340-BT2; assembly: GCA_028752905.1. Classification (NCBI taxonomy): domain Eukaryota; kingdom Metazoa; phylum Porifera; class Demospongiae; order Poecilosclerida; family Cladorhizidae; species Cladorhizidae sp. MBARI D1340-BT2. The sequence continues at coordinate 16,522,663 of JAQNBH010000011.1, forward strand.
ACCTTGACTCTCTGACACCCTTGACCCTCTGCCACCCTTGACCCTCTGCCACCCTTGACCCTCTGCCACCCTTGACCCTCTGCCACCTTGACTCTCTGCCACCCTTGACCCTCTGACACCTTGACTCTCTGCCACCCTTGACCCTCTGACACCCTTGACCCTCTGCCACCCTTGACCCTCTGACACCCTTGACCCTCTGACACCCTTGACCCTCTGCCACCTTGACCCTCTGCCACCCTTGACCCTCTGCCAATTTGACCCTCTGCCACTTTGACACTCTGCCACTTTGACCCTCTGCCACCCTTGACTCTCTGCCATCCTTGACCCTCTGCCACCCTTGACCCTCTGCCACCCTTGACCTCTGCCACCTTGACCCTCTGCCACCTTGACCCTCTGCCACCTTGACCCTCTGCCACCCTTGACCCTCTGCCACCCTTGACCCTCTGCCACCCTTGACCCTCTGCCACCCTTGACCCTCTGCCACCTTGACCCTCTGCCACCTTGACCCTCTGCCACCTTGACCCTCTGCCACCTTGACCCTCTGCCACCTTGACCCTCTGCCACCCTTGACCCTCTGCCACCCTTGACCCTCTGCCACCCTTGACCCTCTGCCACCATTGACCCTCTGCCACCCTTGACCCTCTGCCACCTTGACCCTCTGCCACCTTGACCCTCTGCCACCTTGACCCTCTGCCACCCTTGACCCTCTGCCACCCTTGACCCTCTGCCACCCTTGACCCTCTGCCATCCTTGACCCTCTGCCATCCTTGACCCTCCGCCACCCTTGACCCTCTGCCACCCTTGACCTCTGCCACCTTGACCCTCTGCCACCCTTGACCCTTTGCCACCCTTGACCCTCTGCCACCCTTGACCCTCTGCCACCCTTGACCCTCTGCCACCTTGACCCTCTGCCACACCTTGACCCTCTGACACCCTTGACCCTCTGCCACCCTTGACCCTCTGACACCCTTGACCCTCTGCCACCTTGACCCTCTGCCAACTTGACCCTCTGCCACTTTGACCCTCTTCCACCCTTGACCCTCTGCCATCCTTGAGCCTCTGCCATCCTTGACCCTCTGCCACCCTTGACCCTCAGCCACCCTTGACCCTCAGCCACCCTTGACCCTCAGCCACCCTTGACCTCTGCCACCCTTGACCCTCTGCCACCCTTGACCCTCAGCCACCCTTGACCCTCAGCCACCCTTGACCCTCAGCCACCCTTGACCCTCTGCCACCCTTGACCCTCTGCCACACCTTGACCCTCTGTCACACCTTGACCCTCTGCCACCCTTGACCCTCTGCCACCTTGACCCTCTGCCACACCTTGACCCTCTGCCACCCTTGACTCAAACAAAACCTTAGTGGTTAATGCACAAAGCTGCAACAGTATTTGTAAATATATATTGGCAGCCTCAACTTTATTGGGTTTGCACTTACAGTGTGTGTGCAGTCGTGTTCTCTGTATAATATCCTTTAACCCTTTCCTCCCTGGTTCTCTGCTGCAGTGTGTGAACTGCGAAGTGTTCTCTGAGAAGTTGTGTGAGTGTCCGTGCTACTGCTCTGGCAACTGCACTACTCCAAAAATGTGAGCTCCCACATTGTCACACTGGGACAATTATTGTCGTGAGAATTTTGTTTTTGCTAAGCAACTAGCTGTGTGTATATCTCTGGCTGTGACAAGAATGGAAAAGAATTGTAGCATTACTGGTTGATGACATTGTGCAATTGTTAGATTGCACTGCTTTAGTCCTTGCCCTAACCCTAGCCACTGCCCTGGCCCTAACCCTAGCCACTGCCCCGGCCCTAACCCTAGCCACTGCCCCAGCCCTAACCCCGGCCCTAACCCTAGCCACTGCCCTGGCTCTAACCCTAGCCACTGCCCTGGCCCTAACCCTAGCCACTGCCCCAGCCCTAACCCTAGCCACTGCACTAACCCTAGCCACTGCCCTGGCCCTAACCCTAGCCACTGCCCCAGCCCTAACCCTAGCCACTGCCCTGGCCCTAACCCTAGCCACTGCCCCAGCCCTAACCCTAGCCACTGCCCTGGCCCTAACCCTAGCCACTGCCCCAGCCCTAACCCTAGCCACTGCCCTGGCCCTAACCCTAGCCACTGCCCCAGCCCTAACCCTAGCCACTGCCCTAGCCACTGCCCCAGCCCTAACCCTAGCCACTGCCCTAGCCACTGCCCTGTCCCTAACCCTAGCCACTGCACCAGCCCTAACCCCGGCCCTAACCCTAGCCACTGCCCTGGCCCTAACCCTAGCCACTGCCCTAGCCACTTCCCTGGCCCTAACCCTAGCCACTGCCCTGGCCCTAACCCTAGCCACTGCCCTAGCCACTGCCCTGGCCCTAACCCTAGCCACTGCCCTGGCCCTAACCCTAGCCACTGCCCCAGCCCTAACCCTAGCCACTGCACTAACCCTAGCCACTGCCCTGGCTCTAACCCTAGCCACTTCCCTGGCCCTAACCCTAGCCACTGCCCCAGCCCTAACCCTAGCCACTGCACTAACCCTAGCCACTGCCCTGGCCCTAACCCTAGCCACTGCCCTGGCCCTAACCCTAGCCACTGCCCTGGCCCTAACCCTAGCCTGGTCCTAACCCTAGCCACTGCCCTGGCCCTAACCCTAGCCTGGTCCTAACCCTAGCCACTGCCCTGGCCCTAACCCCAGCTAATCCTTGATTATAATGTTATGGTGATGCAATGCAGGATTGTAACATGAGGAACCATCCTTTAAAAAGATATTATTATTTTTACTCTCGACATCTTTCCCTCCCTCCCCCCCCCACCACACCCCTTCTACTGCTCCAACATTCCCTCCCCCACGTCCGACCTCAGAGGCATTCCCATGTGCCCTCGTATCAACCAGCAAACTGCCAACTTCAGACTAGCCAATTATGCACAGCTGGGCCCGGACGCATTGGAGCCCTCTTGCTTCAACCAGGAGTGTAGGTGCAGGACCGATTTCAGGTGAGCATAGCAGATTTAATATCACGGAGCATGGCAGAGCAGCCCTCTGGTAGCTGTGTATTGGGGCAGGATCTGTAATACATCGACTGTTCAATAATCAATATTGAATCTGGTCAGTAACGTTATCTAAGCAAAAAAAAATTATAAATGTGCATTTTTTTATTTTATACCGAGACATATTTTAAACTCACTGAGGGTGGCAGTGGCATACTGCACTGGCACCAAATGGTGGGAATAAAAAATACAAAGATGTCTAAATACTATGCATGGTGTATAATACCGCGTCTTCTCTCTCCAACTAGCTCTTGCTTTGGTGTGAGGGAGTGTTACTGGTGTGAAGAGGAGAAGAAGTGTGTGCAGAACACCGAGTGCTGTGACCAGGTCGACAACAACAACTGCTGTGGAGATTCCCCACAGGTGGAAAGGTTCGAAGTCTTCCAGGACACTTGCCTCGCTATTGCTACCATGTGCTTCAAAAGTAAGATGGGTCTGATTGAGGCAATGGTGTGGTGTATTCCAGGAACTAGGTTAGGTTGTATTCACTGTCTGGAAATAATAAGAGTAACACGTGGCAATGATACGCATGTGTCTTTCCTGTTGCCAGTGATAGCTCATGCAACATGACGACGTTACTAATTAAATTTTAACTATGTACACCAGCTGTTAGAGCTTGCATAGTGCAAGTAGTTTGCTAGTGAGGCTGACCCCCCCCCCCCCCCCCCCCCCCCCCCCCCCCCAGCCTTTCTAGCAGCTACTCTCTGCATTAAATTTTCATAACACAAACAGTTGGCAGAGGCCATTTAAAGTTTGCTGCTGAGTGGAGACTTTGGCCAGTTTTTTTTAGTTGTGATTATTTCCTGCCCATTTCTATTTGCCTGCTCTCTTTTTTATTTTTTATATTTAAAAACTCCCATCAACATCTTCAACGGATTTCTGTGGTTTAAATAAATAAAATTCTCTGACTAATAAAAAAAAAAAGCCCCCAAAGTTGCCCATTTTCTTCCTAGTAATAATAATAACGATGATAACAGTTGTGTTGATAATGATCATAATAATGATGATAATAATAATAAGTATAATGATGATAACGATAGTAATGATAATGATAATAATAATAATAATTAGTAATGATAATGATAGTAATAATAATAATAATAATAATAATAATAATAATAATAATAATAATAATAATAATAATAATAATAATAATAATAATAATAATAATAATAATAATAATAATAATAATAATAATAATAATAATAATAATAATATAATAATAATAATAATAATAATAATAATAATAATAATAATAATAATAATAATAATAATAATAATAATAATAATAGTAAATAATAATGATAATGATAGTAATGATAATGTTAGTAATAATAATAATAGTAGTAGTAACGATGATGATGATGATGATAATTAATAATAATGATGATAATGATAGTATAGTGCTTGCCAGCATAAAGGCCCCCAATTGAACATATTACATAATGGTGCATAACTCCATATAAGAATATTTGTAGTCTTCCATTTTTGGACAGTATGTATATGAACCATCAGTAAACAAAGTGCCCCACCCACTTTAAGCATAGTGTTAACCACATCCACAGACCAAAAAACTCGCTATTAGGCCTTCAAAATCACTTAAATCGAGTTGCCAGGCTAATCTTAGCATGTGGTTTACCCAAATTCCATACAAGGATAACACTCTAAGGTGCAAACAAAGTGGCTGTTATGGGTTTTTGATTAGATGATGTTTGAGTGAGATATTTAATCAACTATAAAATATGACATCCTCACTCTAAATAGAGTGAGTGCCTACACAGTGCAAGGTAAAATGGCCATAAAATAAAATGGCCATAAAATAATTAAAAAATGCACAAGAACAAGAGCTACAAAATGGCTGTTGTAGAATTTTAATTAGATAAATATTAAAGGAGATACATGCAATTGAAGTTGCTGGGGTGGGAGAGGGGATTATACACTTTCATTAAATATGCGTCGATGTGATTTGTACAGTTTCACTGCACCCTCTACTGCTTTTCCTGCCTTTTTCCCATCTAGGTATATATGCTCGTTCGTATTCCCTAGCCTTTCGGAAGTATTTACGGATCAGATCAGTTGATACCGTGTCAAGAGCTGGGATGAGTATTTCCCTGAGCTTCACCAAGGTGAAATTAGTATATGCTCGGCAGTACTGCTTCAACTTTCCCCAGACCCGTTCAATAGGGTTAAGTTCGCAGTGAAACTTGGGCAGAAAGAAACACTTGTGACCCCTGCTGTGTACATAGTGTTCCACTTGAGTCTTTTCATCCAAGAAGTCATTGTGGAAGGAAAGGATTTCACGCATTTCATCGGCCTTCAAGTGGTGAATATTCACGAGCCCTCTCTCCTTCAAGATGGTTCTCAACCCCTTTGCCGAGCCATCTGGAAAAACAGTGGATTGCACTGCACCTCCCCAAATGGTATCCCGAACCCTACGTGGTCCTCCATCTTTCACAAGGATGTTTCTTATGATCAGTGCCTTCTCGTCATATTTTTTGTGGCAACTGCTCTGATCCAGAATAAAGACGACCGTGTGTGTGCTCTGGGGATACTTATAGCTTGCTATGTCACACGCCGTCTTCATCTGTGCCATGAAGCGCTCATCCATCCAGTATCCCTCACGCTCAGCACCATATTCCAGAAATTCCTTTGCTGTCTGTTTTATCGCCGGATGGATCCTCTTCGCTTGTTTGCGCTGCTGAGCACTGAGACATAAGTATCCCTCATGCTCGTCAACAAAATCCGGTACCATTATGCCACTCCCTTTTGTCTTTGTCTTCCCCCCACATCCATGTTTGCCCTTCGTTGGAGTTGTAAATACTCTCATCGTGATACAACACTACTAGGATCTTCTTCACGTCATCGTTCTCGTCACAAACGTGAGGAATCATCACTGCAGAGCGGTTGGTGGTTTGTGGCTCTGATGTAGTGATGTCATCTTCTTCAAATACTCCTATATATATATATACAATATAATCTAGTGGTTTATAAATAATATCAATAGCATGATATATACACACTAACCAGGATCTGCCCCTTGCTCTAGCTCTGGTCCTAGCCTTAGACCTTCTGAACTCTCGATCTCATCTCAACACTCGTAAGGAGAAGGGCCAGCGCCTTCTCTAGCCGCGATCTCTCTATGCTCCCAGGAGAAGGGCCAGCACCTTGGCTGGTCTCGAACTCGACCTCAATGCTCATTGGAGAACGCCCTGCTACTTCGCTGGTCGGTACACACTGGGGGCGATATGCCGTCTCGCTTTCACTAGCCTTTCAGCTCTTTCTTTCATCTTCCTTTTCCTCCAGTTTGGCCTCTGGTCCGACATCTCCGAAGCGTTCTTTACCCGGTCAACTGTCGACGAACACAAACAGCTGCTTCTTTCTCACGCGAGTAATTGCCACGTGCACTTATTTTGCACGTGCTAATTACGGTGATTTATTCAATTACCATAGCAATGCCTTATAGAACTGTGCTCTGATTGGTCAAATTATAATTTTTACTTTCAAGATGCAGAAAATTGCTATCTTAGAGATTTTATCATGGAAATTTCAAAAATGGTATTAGTTTTTTTATATTCCCAACAGAAAAAAAGTTATATGCCATACAATTTGGGGGCCTTTATGCTGGCAAGCACTAGAATGATAATAATAATAATTATGATAATGATAATGATAGTAATAATAATGATGATAATGATAGTAATGATAATAATAATAATAATAATAATGATAATGATAATGATAGTAATGATAATGATAGTAATAATAATAATAGTAGTAATAATAATGATGATGATGATGATGATAATTTATTAATAATAATGATGATAATGATAGTATAGTAATAATAATAATATTATGATAATGATAGTAATGATAATGATAGTAATAATAATAATAATAATATTAATAATAATAATAATGATAGTAATAATAATTAATAATGATAGTAGTAGTAGTAGTAGTAATAATAATGATAATAATAGTAATAATAATAATATGTAGTAGTAATAATAATAATAATAATAATAATAATAATAATTAATAATGATAGTAATAATAATTATTATTATTAATAATGATGGTAGTAGTAGTAGTAGTAGTAGTAATAATAATAATAATAATAATAATAATAATAATAATAATAATAATAATAATAATAATAATAATAATAATAAAGCAAAAATCATATTTTATTATAAGACAAAAATAACAACAAAACATTAATAATTGTAGAACAATAATAACAATATGGTGGAGATGATCAATAAATAATAGTTGATAAGAATTCATATTCTTATCTATAAGTCTTTATGCATATTAATAGTTTTGTACAATAGTTTTGTACAACAATAAAATAAGTTCTGTACCTCTGAGTCAATGACCTCTATCGCATACACACAACAGATCCTGGAGGATCTCTGACGTCATCTTGTGATAGCAACTCCACCGATCGTTCCACATCAGCAACTCCTGCCCCTCCAACAACAAAAAAGACCATCACCAACACTGCTATCATCGCTGGAGTAGTCGGCGCTCTTCTAGGAGCCATACTCGTAATTGTAATCATCATTTTAATAATCTACTATCAGTTCTTTCGGAAGGTGGATCCTCAGGAAGAGAGCAGTAGAGAGAGTGCTTTTGATTTCTCAAACAAGACTGCTCTTGGGACGGGTTTAGCAGACAAGAATAATAAGGGCAAGAAGTCAAGTAAAAAGGAGGAATTGAGTGAGAAGGCGAAGGAGGCGGAAGAAGAGAGGGTGCTGACCCCCGAGAAAAAAAAGGACGAGACAAATTTATAGGAACAGCAAAGATATCATTTACATTGTACAAAGAAATGCTCGTGTTTGGAAGGATATCGTATTTTAGTACGGTACATAACTTAGCTCCACATACGTATGTATGTGTAATGTCTCACCTCACACACCCCTCCCTCCTCACACTTCTTGATCTGACTTTACAAACATATATATTTGCCAGTGCTAAATTTACAGTCGAGATATAAAGATACCTAATTATGTTATTTCAGTTCCTATACGCACTTGTTGACCAATTTCATGTATTCTCTGTGAGATTGTGGTCAGATGCATGATGACATGACTGGTTAGATAATATGGCGTGTGCTTATTGCTGCTTGGTTGTCGTGTCTGATGGGTGGAGAGAGGCTTTGGTCCGGGTGTTCATTTCTCGAGACGTGAGTGATGAGCCATTTGTTTCCCTCGTTTATAATACATTCACAGATTCCTGACCTCACAGTCTGACTACCGCAGCAAACATTCGGGCGAGCTATAACAAGAGGTCTGATTGTGGCTGGTTCCAGTTTTCGTGTTTATGAGCATGCGCACTATATATGCGTTGACCCTCCTATATAGGACAGTTACCAGTGATTCCAAGTGTGAAGTGTCCTTCACTCGTGTGGTTGCCAACAGACGATCCATAATTTCATGTATTGACTATATACATTAATGAGAGTATCTTTGTTGAGTGATGGAGCACCACTAACACATGGTGTAGTTGCAGTGTAATTAATGATCTATATACCAAGTTGTGACAAAGTGGGAAACGTCACGAGCAGGTGAAGTGCACATGTTTTCTGAATTGAAGTTGTGAATGTTCCTGATGAAGGCTAGAGCATCTATCGAAACGTTGAGTACAATTTCAAGTTGATTATTGAGAAGGTTATTCTAATGTGAATGAAATTGTTCCACTGGTGAGTCCTGGGCTCCTTTCTTGAAGTAGGACGAGAGAGGGAGAGATCAATGGGTGTTCAGCAGGGTACTGCTAGATTCAAATATATATCTATAGGAGTGATGGATGTGCGATAAAATTTATGATGAGTTGAAGTAGCCCTAGTGTTTCCATTCAGATAATAGCTGGTGTTGTATATGCTGGGCCCAATAGTGACATCCTTTGCACCACACCCATGGCCTGGCTACCTATAAACTGCTTCTTCCTATGGCCCTGCCGTCTCCAATGATTATCTAGTTCTTGTGAGTTGAGCCAGGTGTATATTTATGTGTGTGTAGTGTGGATTCCCCACATACACGTCTGCTTTATTACAAGTATACCATCTACTGCTCTTGAGGGAGCAACTAGAGCAGGTTATTTTCATGTTTGACCAACTTTGTCAACTTATGACTCGAGACTGAAGGCTGAATTTATAGGAATTTATAGTTCAGAGAAATGGGGCTGCACCTTTTTTGGATTGGCCTAGAAAGCAATTGACAATCTCCCAAGCACACTGTAGTAGTGTCTTATTTATTTCCCCCAAACAATCTATTCCATTCACTTTCATGAAGCTGTCAGGATTACCAGTATGAATATGACACAGCCATGCTATATACTAGTGTAAGTGCAAGAAGCAGTGTCATGTGGGTAACCTACAAAGCGTACAGGAGAATGGGTATTAAAGACAACCGAGGGCATGAATAAATGATCCTTCCTCACTCCATGTCAAGAGCGAAGTTGCCCCTGATGGCAGTTGGTCAACCACATGACATTCTTAACACACAAATTCATATATATACTACCAAAGGATGGTGGGGAATGTATATATAGAAAAGTACAGAGAGATTGGGGACAGTACCTTTGGTCATGCTGAGTAGTGCAGTGTTTTTTTTTTTTTGTTGAAAATATTGTGCTTTTGATGATAAAAAAATATATATGCTGGCATAAAGTGAGAACTTACCATTGAGATTTCCCCCCTCCCTTGGATTTCCCCCCTCCCTTACCCCCTATAGGGGTATTGTAGAACTTTCCCCAGGTTGCAATGGCAAAAAAAAAATTGTTCCTCAAATCTCTGTGCTATATTGAATTTCAAAATGGCCGTCACATTCATAGGGGGGGGGACAAAGTCCTTCAACTGGAAATAGATCTGTTAATTAAACAAAACTGTTGGGGGGGGGGGGGATACTAAAGAGATATGAGGATAGAATCAAAATTCGGCCGAATCTTCAGCTGAAGTCCGGAGAGTTCTAAGTTTAGAACCCAAAATTTTGATATATACACAACCAAGTTTAAAATTTTGTGTGCACTCTTGTTTTTCAATGAATGCATATAGGTACCAGTATGTGTATCCATGATCCTTTCACATGTGAGAGGAGGTTCCAGGCAAAGATTCCTTTCCAGTGTTAAACATATAATGGTATTTAACAAACATTCAAATTTGTATTGGAAGAGATTTACAGATTCATTGTGAGTGTGGGAGGTGCTCGTGTCTAAATAAATATTATGGTTTTGTGGTTCAATGGCATTTATTCCACAATGCTTCCTCAATATTTTGTTCGCTGGCTTTTCTTGGGTTCAAAACACCAGTCACCAGATAGATTTTGAACTGACCCAACATACCCAAAAGGGATTTCTCTAAGATGTTGAGTCACTGACTGATATTATAGAAGTGGCGAGCAATCACTCTAGCAGCAGTGGCCTACCCAAACAGACAAGTGAGGCGCTGAAGACCAGGCTATCGTTGGCACCATAATTATGCTTTAAAATCCGGAACAGGATGAGTATATAGCTATGCTATTTGTGAAGCAATAGCTACGTTAAAGATAAAGTCTATCCAAGAATCCATCAAGAAGAGTAACCGGAGAAGAGAAACTTCCAAAGATTTTATTGACAACAGAGAGCATGTTGCTTGGTTTGTAGTTGGTGATATTAAAACATCTGCAAATGGACAATGAGGGAGAAGGGCATTTTTGAATGAAATTTTGTTGGTTGACAATATAATTTGGCCAGCGTGTGTCGAGCACTTTCCAATCAGGAGCCATAACAGCAACATTGGTATAGGCAACATTTTGTAATATATACCAAAAGAGAGCACACTGAGATCGAGCTGTTTATACAGTGAAGTATGCAGAATTTATGCAGCTCCAAAGTGAATGTTGTTCAGTCTCTTCTATTGTATAATATAGTCCCCCGGGGGGGGACAAGTAGTCAATTTCCACCCCTTCTTTTTATCCATTGCTACACATGAACTGTCATCTTGTTAAGGTTGAGAGCCCTGGATGCTCCATTATGAAGTCATGATACTTTTTATACAGCACTAGACCATCAAATCTTCCAAGAAGACTAAAAGTCTGGCAGCCGATATATCTGGGCAACCCCCACCCCAAGGCACACCAGCTCCAGCATTGAGTTGCCTGCATCTGTGCTTACTGTCAGCGAGAAGAAGAAACTGGCACTCTCACTGCCAGCAACTGCCATCAACTTCTGGGGTCTATGAAACAGGTCTGGCAGGGGCTAGAAAAGTCGTTGGACTGTAAGCCTGAACGTTATCCAGCCGAGTACAGCTTCATCAATGTTTGCTTCAAGCATTGATAACGAGATGCTTTCTGTGCCTGTGGGTCTCCACTAGCTATCACGAAGACCTGGCATTCCTATATAAGGATCTGTGTACAAAGATGCTCCTGATGTTCTGGTTGCAAGCAAGAAGGACATCTTCTCAGACTCTCATAGGCAATTTAAACATGTTAATGCCGACATGATTCTGGCATTAAAGGATTGGGTGTGGTCATCTCGAGATGTTCACATCTGTGATGGGCCAGCCTCCTTCACTCAGCATCATTCTTCTTTATCCACAAATTGTTGGGTTCAATTAATTCAAAGTTGAATTAGTCAGACTGTCATTTGGGTATATTTAATTCAACTGGTTTAGTTAGTTTGTCACAGTTATCTTATTTATTTAAACTGGTTTTTGAGGTCCATTAATTCAAAGTTAAATTCCATATTTGTGTTAATGCTTCATCCATTTTGAATGTTTTTGATCTCTCATTTTCTGTGCTTTCCAATGAATTTATAGCCAATAGGCAAAGCAGTGTTGCCATCACAACATCTGGCTGACACACTGGCAATAGTACAGAATTTTGAAGAGCAAAGAGACAGCATTCAAATGATATAAAAATTATATACTATGGACAAAAATTGAGTGAGCAAAACTGTGAATATGTTGGGAATACACATTTCTTTGAATCATGAGAAAATAAATAATGTTCAACAACACTCCAGGGGGCAGGGGTAGATCCAGGGTGGTTGTAAACCCCTCATTTTGCTCTTGATCATGACTGTCATTCTTGCACTCTTTCATCAGCAACACACAGACTCACCAGAAATACAGTGACTGAGCAGGGCTGACACAGGAGCAGGCAGGCCTGTGATAGCCAGCGCTAGGGAAGGACCAGCTACAGACGCCATCTGAAGGTAAAGGGTGGAGCATAAACAGTAAAGGCGTAATACTATAGTTCCAAACTTCCAGCATTATTTGCTTCTTCTTCTCCCACGATTCTACCCCAGAAGATCCTTCATAGCCTCCATACTTTCAGAGCTTTTGTTTGCATTCTTCTTTTCAAGCTTTCGATCAAAGTTCATAGTTCACCAAAAACAATTGCTCTTGCAGTGGGCTCTATTGTAGAAAAAGTTTCACCGCCAACTTTATATAGGAATATTGATGACTGCAACATTTTATTCCGTATAAAATCAGGTTTTGAGAAAAGTACCTAGCAACCATATATCACCAGATTGTCCATGAATCGACCAACAATGTTGTTATAACCTTGTTTAATACCCTAAGGTTATAGTTCTTTCACTCTTCAACGACCGTGAAAGTCCTTAATCAACTAGTAAACTAACAACCGAAGACAACAGACATTATAAGAAGACATCTTGATTTCACTATCTGTGCAACACACGTGACACACTAAAAACGTTTATTTAGAGTCCGGACTATTGAATAATGTCATACAATTCACTTAATTATAACATTCCTCCCTTCTTAGTTTATAAGAGAGTAAAGATAACAAATTCACGATAATTATCAGTTAAAACACTGATCCCTTAAAACGATCAGGAGGGGGTCTGTTTCGGACAGACCTGCGCAGTACTGTTGTTGACTCACAATCAGGGATGTGTACTGAAGTGTTGTTATCATCCACATTATCATCCACATTAACACGGGGTAAGCGAGGAGAGCTGACCATGGCTGACGTAGCTGAGTCGGAATGTGGAACACTCCCTTCAGGGGACAGTTTCAGTGTCTCTGGCACTTGAACAGGAATATCATGAAACACAATTGCAGGTCCAGACACTTGACCATTTATAGTGCTGGATCCTAACTCGCTCTGTCTCTGACGTATGTTATCCACATGACGACGTACGACTCCCAAGGTAACTTTAACTCGGTAAGATAAAGGTCCAGTGACATGCTCAACAACACCAGGCATCCAGGTTACATTCTTACACCTGAAATCTCTAACAAAAACCTTGTCACCCACTCGGAAAACGCGATCCCGTCCGGTGCTGCCATGTGTCCTCTTACGCTGGCACGATTCCACTCTCTCTGACAAGTCAGGATGAACCAAGTCTAACTTGGATCTCGGTCGACGACCCATCAGAACCTCGGCTGGGGATAACCCTGTCGTACTGTGTGGCGTTATCCTGTAGCGGAACAAGTATCTCGATAGCTTGGACTGCAGTGATCCACCTTCCATCCTCTTCAACCCTTGCTTGAAAGATTGCACCGCCCTCTCAGCCAACCCATTCGTGGAAGGGTGGTAAGGTGCAGACGTCGTATGCTGAATACCATTCACTTGGCAAAATCTCTGAAACTCATCACTCATAAATGAACTGCCATTATCAGTGACTATGGTCTTGGGAAGACCATGAATAGCAAAAATACCTTGCAACTTCTCTATGGTGATGGTGGACGTGATTGAACTCATAATCACCACATCCATCCACTTAGAATGAGAATCGACCAAGACTAAAAACATGTTACCCATGAACGGGCCAGCGAAGTCTAGGTGGATACGGTTCCAAGGCTGCTTTGTTACTTCCCACGGGTGCATCGAGGCCACAGGAGGTTGCGGTCGTGATTCCTGGCAAACATTGCACTGCTGTACACATAACTCGATTTCAGAAGTCATGTCTGGCCACCAAAAATAACTTCTTGCCAGATTCTTCATACGACTAATTCCTAAATGAGTTTCATGTAGCTGATCTAGCAAACATTTCCGACCAGGCTGGGGTATAATCAACCGTGAACCCCACAGTAAACAACCATCCAGAAGACTGAGTTCCAACTTACGAGACTCATACGGTTGAAATTCTCGGTCAAGCTTCACTGACGGCCATCCACACATTACAAACTTCTTCACCCTTGAGAGAAGCGGATCTTTCTCAATCCATTGTTTCACTTCCTTGGAAGAAATTGGGGTAGACTCAAGGTGAAGAACCAATTGGTTTAACTCAGCAGGAAGACAATCAGAGGATGTGACAACTGGGCTTGGCAACCGACTTAATGCATCCGCATTAGCAAGCAACTTCCCAGGCTTGTATTCAATACGATATTGATATGCACTCAATGACAATGCCCACCTTTGTAGACGTGCTGAGGCAAGGGGAGGAATTGCTTTCTTTTCATTAAACAAATGGTAGAGTGGTTGGTGATCAGATCTAATGACAAATGATCGACCCCACAGGTAAGAATGAAATTTCTTGACACCAAATAGGATAGCTAATCCCTCTTTCTCTAATTGAGAATAGCCCTTCTCAGACACAGTGAGAGTCCTTGAAGCATACCCAATAGGACGTTCGGTTTTGTCTTCCAAAACATGTGATAACACGACTCCCAATCCATAAGGAGATGCGTCACAAGCCAACAATAGGTCCTTCTGAGGATCATAATGGACCAAAAGTGAATCACTCTGTAGCATTAGCTTAGCTAGTAAAAATGCACTTTCTTGCTTTTCCGTCCATTGCCATCTGGAGTCCTTGCATAACAAGGTGTACAAAGGGGCTAGCTTTGTCGAGAGATTAGGAAGAAACTTGGAGTAATAATTAAGTATACCCAGAAATGCTCTAAGCTCAGTCACTGACGTCGGAGCACGGGCCTCTCGAATGGCTTTTACCTTCTCCAGAGTTGGATGTAGGCCTTCCTTATCAATTATATATCCAAGATACTCGACTTTTGAAGCCAGGAACACACATTTCGATTTGTTAAGTCTCAGGCCGGCTTGCCTGAGCTTTTCTAACACCTTCTCCAAGTTAGCAATGTGCTCTTCAGTGGTTTTTCCAGTTACCAGGATATCATCCAGGTAAACTGAGACACCAGCAAAACCCTGAAACAAACTGTCCATTACCCTTTGAAAGATCGCAGGGGCTGATGATACCCCAAAGGGTAACCTATTGTACACAAACAACCCTTTGTGTGTATTAATAGTTAGGAACTTTTTACAATCATCCACCACTCCTAACTGTAAATAGGCTTGTGATAGGTCTAATTTCGAGAACCTTTCACCACCTGACAAAGCTGAGAAAATATCCTCCACACGAGGTAAGGGGTACGACTCCACATGACATGCTTGATTAATAGTCAGCTTATAATCACCACACACACGAAGATCACCATTGCGTTTTAACACAGGCACAATCGGAGCTGCCCAATCTGAAAATTGAACCGGGGTTATGGTTCCCTGTTTCTCCAGGCGTTCCAATTCTTTCTCCAACTTTTCTTTCATCATATAAGGAACATTCCTTGCTTTACAGAATTTAGGTTGAGCACCCTCTTTGACATGAATCCTTACTTTAGTGCCCAATAAGGTACCTAACCCATCGGCAAACACAGGGTAGAACTTGGCTAGGAGTTCTTCAACCTTATTATTCATGCTAAACTGATGAATCTCGTGCCAATTCAATTTAAGTTTAGCTAACCAATCTCGCCCAATGAGGCTTGGCCCTTTTCCTTTTACAACGAACAACGGAAGCTCCTCCTCCTGGTGGTCAACCTTAGCAACCACCACTACCCTGCCAAGTACAGGTAAGATCTCACCAGTGTATGTTTTTAAGAGTACCTGGGATTCCTCCAGAGGTAAGGTCACTCCCGATCTCTTGATACCATTGTAAGTCTCTTCGCTCACAATAGAGAATGCTGCTCCTGTATCAATTTCCATTTTCACAACGGATCCGCACAAGTTCATATGCACGAATAATGGCTTGGATGATGTGTCCGTTACTGTGAACATTCCATAAGCACCATCTTCCACCAATCTAGACTGCTCCTCCTCTACGTAATTGGTACTAGTCGAACGATACTGTGACTTTGAATTATCCTGTCCTCTTGACTTCATTTTCGAGCGACACACCCGGGCGATGTGTCCTTTCTTTTTGCATGCTCGGCATTCTGCTTCCTTAAAACGACAGGTATTGGCTAAATGACTGTCACTACCACACCTGAAACAAACACACTTCTGGAAACGAGAAGTAGTAAAAGGCTTCTTAGATGCCTTGCTATGAGTGAACAAGACAGAGGTTCCTTGAGCTCCCTGCAACTGTCGTGTGTCTCTCTCCGCAGTCTCCATTGTCTGGGCTAGTTGTAAGCTACGTGAGAAGGTTAAATCAACTTCTGCTAACAGTCTCTGCTGTACTTTCTCATCGTTGACACCGCAGACCAGCCTATCTCTTAACATCTGGTCAAGAGTAGCCCCGAACTCACAAAATTCAGAGAGTTGTCTTAGTGCTGCCACGTAATCAGCTATGGACTCATTCTTAGCACGAACTCGAGAATTGAATTTATAACGCTGCATGATCACAGAAGGTTTGGGACAGTAGTGCTTAATAACTAACTCCACAAGGTCAGTGTATGCGATCTCTCCTGGTCTGGTAGGGGAAACTAAATCTCTAATGAGTTGGTAGGTCTTGGAACCACAAACACTCAATAGTATAGCTCGCTTCTTGTCGGCCTCAGTCACACTGTTTGCTACGAAGTACTGTTCCAGCCTTTCTACATAGGCTCTCCAGTCCTCGTGCGCTGAAGTAAAGGCAGACATTGAACCATGCACGGCCATCTCGAAAACTCTTTTCGTAATAATCCGTGTCGATCCGTTATAATCCTCGTCGCCAAATGTTATAACCTTGTTTAATACCCTAAGGTTATAGTTCTTTCACTCTTCAACGACCGTGAAAGTCCTTAATCAACTAGTAAACTAACAACCGAAGACAACAGACATTATAAGAAGACATCTTGATTTCACTATCTGTGCAACACACGTGACACACTAAAAACGTTTATTTAGAGTCCGGACTATTGAATAATGTCATACAATTCACTTAATTATAACAAATGTGGTGAAATTCAGTTGCCTAGCAATCAAACCACAGACCATGAATATGATTATAATCCCCCCCTGTTTGTATATAACTATACATGACAAATAGTGCTGTAAAATAAGTAACAATTTCATTTCAGTTCCAGCCCATGAACTTCTGGTAAAATATGGTTGCTCATAAACAAACTAAAGTGATGTTATATATCTTTTTTTAATGTATCATAAGAATCAGCTGTTTCAACCATTCATTCGAGACAATTGGCCATCAAAACTACAATAAAACTGTATAATGTTGAATGATTTCCTCCAACCACCCAGGGTTCAAATGGCTCTTGAACTGAAGAACCACCTAGTGGCCATACTCAACCTGAGTGTGGTACAATGTGAAGCATCTCCTCCCACGTGCAACACATAGTGCGACTTGACAGTGTGAGCATTATATGTAGGTCTCACGCGTATATATCACCTACTGCCAAACACATCACACACCCTGCCTTCACATGTCCAAATTCAGGAAAGTGACCAATAGTGACGTTCAATCTGTCAAGCTGAGCATGTGCAAAGCTGCGTGGTCGACCCAAACGTTAGTCTCTCAATTAGCTCAAGCCGAAAAGTTAAAAAGTCCCTATTCTTTCTTCCCAAATGACTATGTTCAACTGGCCTAATATGAGAGTCTAGAATATAGCTATTCAAGACCGCAACTTCCTAGATATAAAAGAAAACACGTTTCCACCACTTTCTCGACCGTCTACCAGCATTATAATAAGTCTGCAGCTGGTCACTCCTGTCAACTCCTCGCATAAACTGTTGGTAGTCTGGCAAGAGTGGTGGACACTCAACTTCCACTTGGCTACCGTCCAACATGCGTCTCTTCACTGAGGGTGACTGTGCACCAGGAAGAGCCTCCGCAGGGTGCAAAGTGGAGAGAAAATATATGGTTCGCTTGTCTACCCACATTCGAATAATAATTGTAAAAACCACGGTTATAATACTATAGTTCCAAACTTCCAGCATCATTTGAGTCTTCAGTTTCTAGATATCTCTTCTTCTCACACGATTCTACCCAAGAAGATCCTTTGCAGCTCTTCATGACTCTATACTTTCGTCTTTCCAGAGCTTTTGTTTGCATTCTTCTTGTCAAGCTTTCGATCAGAGTTCAAAGTTCACCAAAAACAATAGCTCTTGCAGTGGGCTCTATTTTAGAACATTTTTCAAGTCTCCTTGGCTTTGTACGTCACGTGTTTAATTGTTTGTCGAAGTCGAGCTTGACGAAATGGCAGCAGCAGCTATTCCTGGTCCTAGTGGTGAGCAAAATGAAGAGAGCAAGAGCGACCGAGAACAGGAACAAACCAGCAAAAATGTAAAGAAGGAATGGCGAGTAAAAGGAATGGATGAATGATTAGCTAGCTAGCTAGCTAATTGATTTAATATGTGGAGTGTGCAACAAATCAAATTTAATAATTTCACTCATTCACAGGTACGAGAAGGCACAGGTACGAGAAGGGACTGATCTTGCCACATTTTTTTGTTCTCTCAAGTACATAAAGCTACAGGAAAAACCAGGTTGCTGTGAAGGTGTCAGGAGTTTGCAAGAACTGCAAGACCAGAAAAGTTCTGAAGGGGATGAACTCAGTGACCTCCAATTTCAGACTACACATTTGTGAAGCGCACTCTGTACTATACAAATGCATTGCAGATTGAAGAGGCCAAGTTGAAGAAGGAACGTGCTAAAAAAAAAGGAGGATGCCTTCAGTTACCGACGTTACAACAAATGCCCCAAGATCTAAGCAGCAAAAGCTCGACGAGTACTGCAAAAAGGTTCCGCTGCTTAATATCAAAAACAGAAAATACTTCCGAACTTGTATAGCGCGGTACATTGTCGATGATGTGTTGCCTTTGTGTGTACAGTTGAGTCTCCCAGGTTCCACTTCTTTTGCAAAGCATTGCGGTCAGACTTGGACGTCACCTGCAAAGCGACGATAATCAATGATCTGCCACTTTAATGTTGTGTAGCATGAAGGAAGAGTTTAGCACTGTGGTTATGCACAACAACGATGGTATGTCCCAGCCATTTGCCACTACTTTTGACATCTGGAGCGCCAGAAACAGAGCTATTTGGGCATGACTATTCATTGGATCAATCCTGAAACACTGCACTTCGAATCCCGTGCTTTGGCATGCAAGCGATTTCCGGCTCCTCATACCTACGATACAATAGCTGCGATGGTGCTGGACATCCATGCACTCTTTGGGATTGAAACTTCCGCATCATGTGTCGTGACAGACAATGGCACGAATGTTGTGAAGAACACTGAGGAAGAGGAGGTACAAAAGAAGTTTGAAGAACAGAGCTGACAATCTTATGGCGATTGATGTCGGAGAGATACTGGAAGACCCCATCATAGCCGATAAAATCGACATGCTTCCATCTCATCACAGATGTGCCTTGCACACTCAAAACTTGATCGCAGCACCGGATACGGAGAAGTGGATTCGGGATCTTCGAAATGCCGAGCGAGGCACCAACAACAAGGAGCAGGCAATGTTCAAAAAGCTGTACAGGGAAATGGATTCCAGGACTACCGTGCTCTGGAATTTGCTCAGCCATAGCCCCAATGCATGCGACCGCTTGCACAAAACTTTAGGATATCTGTTGGTTATGCGTAACACCACTAGGTGGAACTCGTCTTATGATGCCTTGAAGTCAATTTTGAAAAGTGAACAAAACAAGATCAACAACCTGATGACAGAACTTGAGTCCGTAGCAGGTACATTAGATGTTTGGCAAGGAGATTCGGTTGGAGCAGGATGTGTACTACCCACTATTCGCATGCTGCAGAAAAAGCTCAGGAACATAAATACCGTGACGGGCGACTATACAGTACTTGAGAAACTTCATAGTTTCCAGAGTTAAAAACCGTTTCAGGAAATGGGAAGATACTGGAGATTTTCTGGTGGCAGCTGCACTGTATCCGCAATTCAAGTCCATGACTTGGTGCGAAGATGACAGAGGTTGCGAAGAATCGGCAGAAAGTTCGGACTCCGACGATTTTTTTGACACTAAGCGCAACTCCAAGTGCTCAGAGCTGCAACGTTTTTTTGCAGGACCCACGGTCAAGCAAAGACATCCTGCTTGAGTATCCATCCATTCTCACACTTTTTCGTGCCTATAACTATGCTCCGGCATCTTCGGCGCCCTCCGAGAGGCTTTTTTCTAAAGCAATCCTTGTTTTGACAGCTGGGTTGACCGACAACTTGTTCGAACTGCTTGTGTTATTGAAGATAAACGGGGCTATGACGATCATTTCCACTCTGTGGTTCTGCGTCAGCGTTTCTGTGGTGATGTCCATGAGTCCTCTGTGGTGATGTCCCACCCCCTGTGGTTTGTAGTCATCATGTCTGTTCCCATGTTCAATGCACTTAGGGTTGTAATTGTTCTCTTGTGATGTTTCATTCCCCAGTCAGAGGGTTCTCTGACAGTTGTGACAGGTTGCAGTGACAATTTATTGTGTCTGCATGTCAGTCCCACCACAGAATTCTTTGTGTTAGTGGGGAATAGGATTGAGTCACAATATTCATTATGTGTGTGTATGTAAAACATAATGTGAAGTGAAGTCAATGCCTCCTTCCTTCAGTGAAAAGGCAACAATTTAATAATCGTATTATACGATATGTACAATGTTAACCCTTAATTTCCCACCCCATAGACAACAGGACAACGTATTGCACTATTATTTTTCATTATAATGCATCAGCATTAAAATATTGCATTTTGACACAGGATAGAGAAAATCCCCAGGAAGCAGCTGAAAAAATTTCAAGTGTCAAAGTTCATTCTAGAATATTCTCTATATATTTTTAGCAGTGAGTCTAGTTCGATCGCCGTTCTCCCTCAGCTACCATATACTCCACATTTTTGTGTTGATGTATGTAAATCACATAAATCTTATTACTGTCTCTGGTTATTGTTAGTGTATTGTGAGTATTCCTCATATCAAAAAATATTTAACATGATTATGTGCCCAAATTAATTATAAATCTTTCCCCCTCTAATTATCAGGAAGAAATTATTTCTTTAGTAATTAGAACATTATGGTTCAATCACATGACAATGCCAATGGATAGTACCATCCTTCGCACAGTTGTAGAATTATTTTAACTGCTTTATCTTGTACCTGCAAGGAGATAAGTAAGCTAGAGTAAAAACACTGGCATAGGTCTAAAATAACTTGGGAAATTAAGGGTTTTAACAAACTAACAACATTATCAAACTAAAGTCCATTCGCGTTCACTTGTCACCCGGAAGTCGATCGCCGCATCTACTGCGCTTATGGCACGTGCATAGATATACAATAGGTAAAGAGCGTTCAACACACGAGCGTCACTCTGGTCATCGAAATATTGAACAGGATTGGATAATTAGAAAGTTATACAGATTTTTCTAAGTGACAAGTGAACGCGGAATGGACTTTAATACTGTAGTATTAATAATGCTAACAAGTGAATAGCAGTAACAATGTGTGTGTATGTTAGTGTGTGTCAAACCAGTGGCCACCGAACATAAGGTCCAGAGAAACTGAAAAAGTCCTCAAATAGAGTTTTCAAAGCCCTCAAATAGAGTTTTCAAAGCTGGGAAAAACGAACATGAAAATGAAATGAACGGGACTTGCCTAAAAAAAGCCCTCTTTATTTAATTCAAAATTAGTTGACTTGTCATGTCAATTTTAGTTGAATTGTTTAGTTGTCATTTCGAATTTAATTAGTTAACTTGTCACATCAAATTTAATTGAACCCTGTCCACAATAATAATATTAAGATTTCTAACCATCCAACAGATATCAAGGTGTTCTTCAATGTCAAAGTGCAACACACCTTCTATTGTTCCTAGATGGAGCAGTATACACCTATGCCAATCAGGGAATAGGCTGTCATCATAAACTTTTATTGACAGTAACACCTCAAGCACAAAAGGACCCACCCCAGCTCTAACGGTGGCTTTAGGATTTTCCTGACAGATAGTTCACCAATCGCTGATGGTGTTCCAGGAATAAAACGAGTGGGGCTGCTAAGAACAGGAGTGGGTCAGGTGTGCACCACAGATACCATTGCCAAGCTGTAGTACCAAATTGGGTATGCCTAAATATAAAAACTGGCCACAAAACCAATCTTCTCTACCACTGATTCACACACATGATATATGCAATAGAGAAACCAACCTGGTGCTTCCACTACCATTGTAGGAGCAACATTCACATTACAGCTTGACAAATGCATGCATCATAGCCCACTCCACCTAGCAGCTTAGTGTCTCATATACCATAGCCATGGTTGAATCATGGGTGGACACCATTATCCCCAGCTCTCAGTTTTTAACCCTAATGAGCAATTATTTCAATTGCCACTGCTCAAACAGCCACAACTGGAATGGCAGTACCACAACAAACCAAGACTGATCCATGCTGCCACAACCAGAGGGGAGGAGGAAATTCAGTCCTCTCTACTGGAACATGAACAATCAACATGTGTCTCTCTATCCATATATATAATATAATATATATAATATACCTTGCCACATTTTTATTGGTATCTATCATACTTATTATGTAATCATAATTCTTTAATAACAATCTAGCTACCAGTCAGGGAAATCAACAGGACCACTCCCAGACAATAACCCACCATAACCACAGCAACCACAACCCACAGCTAATGGTAAATACACCACCACAACCCCAAGGACACAACAATGGGTAATAGACTAGTACTGTACTATTCCACAGCTATATGATGGCTAGGCATATCAGGTGACTGTTAGAAAATACCTGTATTGTAAGGCACCAGAGTGCCACACTCTGGATTTTTGTCTGTAATAGTTGTAAGTACATCAAGGTGTATGCTTACTTCCCTGACAGGGACAAAGAGATAGAGAGAGTAGGTGACGTTGGAGTAAGGTCATAAGTAGAGAGGGCTGAGACTTGCGTCACGGAGATCAGTGGTCTAGGTTGGTAGGGTGACTGGTGGAGTAGCCAATCCCTGGAGTACCTAGGCATCGCGGGGTATTCACCCAGAGGTAGCTAACCGCTCGGGCTACAGCAGTACCATTTTCTTATTGAGGAAGAATTGTTTTAGGCAAGGGTGAAATTTCCCCGACAATACCCATGGATATCCATTGGATTCTAACATGGTGAATATTTCCTCCCAATTGCAGGAATGTCTGGGCCCAGCACAGTTATAACTGTCCCTAGTACTATACATTACACTTGCAGCTTAGGGTCACATGCCCAGGAACGTCATGGTATCATTGGTAAAACTAACACTTGACATGTACTTGCTAAGTAGGCCTACCTGCACTCCACTATCCATCTTCCAAGTGCCTGTTTTGTTTTCCACGATTCTAGATGAGAGATTTACTTAACCATTCATAGCTCTGACTATGGTCAGTTACAGATTGAAATATCCACCACTAGATCCGAGTGCATAAAAATAATTTCCACTTTTTCTTTTTACATACTACTGAACAACAGAATAACTTATGCCCGCCATATAGGATCAAACACAAAACTTGCTTACCCATAATATGTTGCTATGCAGAACGTGCTATGTTACATCACTTATCAAGAATATTTCAGTAAGAAAATAATTCTGGTGCATTTTTTTAGACCCAAAATGTGCTGGATAGTGTGACCAACTATCCACTACATTTTGTGTGTATACAGAACATAGCTACCACATTTCATTTCTTACAGAAATTTAACATGATATATGAAATATCCTGTCAGGATGCACAAATGAAATATAATCGCAACTTCCATACACACGTTCCTGCAAATTTCAAAAACTATTGTGGTCCGGTGTATGTTAACCCTATTCACTCACACGCACACACACACACACACAGGCTTATTGTGTGCTAGTTTTTTTTAGTGTACTGAGTAGTATAAAGAGATTGTTGTTTGACTGGCTAGAATCTCAGTAATATTAGAGCACACACTTGTAAGCACCAGCTGCAAGATGCCTACACTCATGTATGACCCCAGATGGCATGTAAGCTGGAAAGACAAAGTGATGGGATGTGTGCAAACCCATGATCTTGTGTGGTTACACACAACCATTGTCCCTAAAGTAGTTTCCTGAAAACTACATCGACCATGAAATCATTAAAAAAATACTCTCAGGGCACAGACTGATATTATTGTTAACATTTGGTGGCTAAATAATTTATAATAACATAATGCATCCATAAGTTATGACTGTGTATTATTCATTATGTCATAGTAATTTCATCCATGCATAGAGTTTGTTCAATATTTCTTAGTGTTCTGTAAACTTGTGGAGTAGAGTTCATGCTTTTGGTTGTCATTTTGGATTGTAGAAGAAGAGTCCATAATCAAATGCATATAAGTAAAACAATGTGGATCTAAGGATCATGCGGCCATCGATACAGTTTTGTGGATTCTGTGGAAATCTCCTGTTCCTGTAAAATTTCAAGCAGACATCATTATTGGGCATGATGGAACCAATCACAAATTTTTGCTCTATAAAATTGGTTCTGGTTGCTTGAAGTTCATATACCCATGCATGAGTCAGGTCGTTCAGAAGCACAATTTTTCCAAATATCCGAGGAAATGTCTGACTATGTCCAACAAAGTTGATCTCTCCAGTTCTGGTTGTTATTGAGATCACTTGCCCTTCAGCGAATTGAACCACCACAAACATACCATCATTAACGCAGTCTCCCCAAACGACATCCTCTCCATTGGACAGGGAACCGATAGGAACTGAAGAGCGTCTCTGACTTCTCCCATCAATCTTATGAAAAGAAATGTTTCCATCTTTGTAAGTCCAGTAGTCGTAATTGGAGCAAAAGAAAGGAAGTCCACTTGCGAAATATTGATAAAATATAAACACCCCTAGGTAAAGCAAATAAGTATCGTCCCCACAATAGATGGCAAGCAGATCAGGTGCGACACTTGTCAATCTCTGGACATCAGAGCACACACTTGGCAGATTGAGTGCTTCACAGTCAAGGTCACGAACCTTGTACTTTATTTGTGCGTTATCAATAAAATATGTTATACCCATCTTATATGTTTCTGACACTTGGAAGATAAATTCTGAAGGATTCATAATTTCACATGGTCGATCAGAGGAAAACATTGTCTGGATTAAGTTTATTGGGTCAATTAAAATGAAAACAATCTTCAGCAAATTAGGCCTTGATTTTGTATTCAGGCACATTCCTATCACATCCTCTTCTCTAAGTACAGGATACAATACTATTGATGAAATTTCACACTCCAAAATGGAAATATTGAGAGCATGTTTCTCTCTGAATGTAATAGATTTGCCATAATTTTGGTCATATGCTACCAAACCAATATGGTCTTGCAATGGTATCGCCACAATAACTATATTACCAGTTTTTATGAGAGTGGGATGTGGGCACCTTTGATAGTTCATGCCACATGCCTCAGTAGAAGAAAGGTACAATCCTTCAAAAGTTGTCTTTTTTATGTTATTAGAGTCGGAATTTTTGTAAAGAAGCTGAGTACCGCTGCTTGTATTGACAACCAGAATGATGAAAATGTGCTCGTTCCATACTCAGTGACTACAAAAAAATAATTACTTGCTATGACAAACAAAATATGCAAACATGTGTAGGATTATAGCATACACAAATGCAGCTGCTTGAGAGTTACTCTGCTATCTGGAATCTCACCTCTCGCTTCAAGTGTAAGAAACATTGCCACAGTTATGAAGACGGCGTACACCATAGAAGTATAAACCTTCATATTATATCACCAAAGGGCACCAAGCAGATGAACTAGGCAGACAGTCCCATTAACTCAAACGTTATGTTCCCAGGGTAATACTTCGCACATAATATTATACGCGTTCGTAGTTTGCCGGCCTGCTGACATCGCCTTTGTCTGGATAAGGTTTGACCGCCTCGGTCTCCTCATTGGCCCTCTCTCTGAGTGTGATACTTTCATTCCCAACATATTAGGAAAGTGGAAGCCAGTTTTCTATAGACTCATAGATGGAGACCTCCCTCCTAGTCATGTCTCTCCTTACCCAAGGTTGCATTTGCCCCCAAATGTTTTCCTCTAAAGATACCTTGACTACCTTTGATTCTTCTGAAGGCCAGTTATCAAATGTAGGTGAACCTATTTCTGACTGTGTTTGGTTGAAAGCCATCTTTCCAGTCTTACTTTGTGGCCTCTCCATCAGACTGGCCTCTCTCCTTATCAAGCTGCCTTCCTGGGCTCCCTCAATAAGTCTCACAACCTAGTTGGCTAAATCCTGGAACAGGTTCCTGAAGCTTTTTATCATATGTCCTTTGCTCTGAATGATCTGGCTCTGGCTGCTGACATACCAGCTTGGCTCCCCTTGGAAAAACATTTACATCCCCATCAGGTAGCATGTCCTTTCCCACTACATTGGCTTCCTACAAGAACGCATTAATTTTGGCTCCCAATTTCTGCTCTAAGACCTGGTTGTGTCCACTGCTATTTCCCATATAACTGACTGGTTAAGCAAAGACGGTGTAGCAGGATAAATTCCATTGGTCAGGCAATTCAGATCAATTGCTCAAACATGTATATATCTACATAATGGCATTTGAGGGTGTGTTATCAATAAAATACACAAAAAACACATTCATGCCCATAGTCAGAATCTCCTATAAAATCATTAGCAATTGCTTTTTATATTGAGGGAATCAGTGATGTCATTGTGTACATGTAATACCATGAGGTTGTTGAGCCTTGTTGACTTATAGTGTTGCATGTATTTCATTTCAGCTGAAAGTAATCTATATACAACTCTGTGTGTGTGAATGTGTTTTTGCATAACCTATCCACCTAAGATCTATAACTAGACGAAGTAAGGCCATATTCAAGTAGCAACATTTGTGACATGACATAGGAAAAGGGGAGAGTTCGTAAAAAATTAAAACTTGAGAAAACGCTGTTTAACGTGAGGTAGTCAATTTTAGTAACATGATTACATAATCGCCGTTTTACTGGCATTACATCATACTGATAGGCATTAAAAAGAGAATAAATTGAGCTAAAAGATGGAGTTTGTTTTGTGAAATTCGAGTTAGTTTTGTGCGAGTTACAGCGATCTAAAGTTGAAGCGTACGTAGGTTTTAGTTTTCTTACCTTAGCTAGGTTGGTAGTTTGCGAAACTGAGTTCGTTTGCACAGCAATGGCCGAGATAGCGGCAGTCCCTTCAACCAGCGGTGTTCCTGATGGCAACTCTCCAGTGATAGAGCTTAAATTCAGCAGTTCTGACCTGGATGAAGCTGAAAAGGTTGAAACCTTCTTCTCCAAGAGTTGTGGTTGTAAGTTTGGCCCTAAAAGCTCTGCTTGTTCAAGCTAGCAATTGTGTACTACTACAAGACTAAACTGCCTTAGGAGTGAATTGGACCTTGTCATTCTCTCTCAACTTCAATCCCTTCGTACTCATCCAGGTCAACCTGTAGATGGTTGCCGTTCATCAGGTTCAACTCATCGCCACACCACGTTTCCCCCCCATAATTGTAGAGTATGTCTGAACACTTTCTTATTCATTCATACCATCAATCACAAGAGATTGGAAGCACTTCAGAAGCATTTTGATTTGGTTGGACTGGTTAATCGGGGTCATGGCAACGACAAGCGTCTTCCATCTAATACATGCCCACCAGAGGATACATTTCATGCTCTTGGCTTCATAGACAATTTTGCTGACATTCATGGACTACCACTGCTAGGTAGAATGCCAAATCATCGTGATTCTGATGTAGTTATTCTTCCCTCTGACATGAGTAAATCGTATGTTTACAGAAAGTATGCCGAAGCATGTGAAACCTTAAACAATAATGTTTTTTCACGCCGAAAATTTGAACAAGTATGGCATGAGTTACGTCCATTTGTGGTTACTAATATACCTGCTACAGATTTATGCTTGACTTGCCAGTTGAACAATGAAAAGATCTCGAAGTCTTTTTCGTTATCTGAAGAGGTTAGAGAACAGTTGCACTTAAACACTGCTCAACACCTTAATCATGCACGTTCGCTCCAAGTGTAGTACAGCTTCGGAACAGTGGGCAGAACACAACGAGAAACACCCAAGGTTGCCTTATGAAGGTGAAATGCATTACAGTTTTGATTACGCTCAACAACTACATTACCCCTATAATGAGCAACAGTCCGGTCCTGCATATTTTCTGACTGCAAGGAAGTGCCAATTATTTGGAGTCTGCAGTGAAGGCCAATCGAAGCAGGTGAACTATCTAATTGATGAACCTGATATAACTGGCAAAGGAGCAAATGCAACTATTAGTTATGTTCACCACTTTTTAGAGAACTACGGCGTTGGAAATGGCATGATAAAGCTTCATTGTGATAACTGTGTCGGTCAAAATAAGAACAATGCATTCATCTTCTATTTATTGTGGCGAGTGATAACTGGGAAGCAGAAGTCGATCACTCTTTCTTTTGTGGTTGCTGGTCACACCAAGTTCAGTTGTGACAGGTATTTTGGCTTAATCAAGAAGAAATACCGCAGATCTAAAATCGACACTGCATGGAATTTGCTGTGTTGTTAAGAATCTTCTGAGGGTTACAATCTACCTCTGCCTACTAGAAACACAACCACTGGTGAACTTCTTGTCCATGTTTATGATTGGGTTTCTTTTTTTCATTCCTTGGAATTTAAAAGTGTCCCAAACATTATTCGCTACCATGTATTTCGGGTTGGTGTTTCAAATTCAACAGTTGTGTTTGTAAGGGAGTATTCAAATGAACCTGAGGAATCAATTATCTTGCTGAAAGATTTATCAGTGATTGATAAGACACTCTTGCCATCAGAAGTAGCACCGAAAGGAATGGAGAGAGGCAGTGGTACTTATACGACAAAATACGTGTACTTTGTCACTCCAATCTTAGTCGTGATATCACATGTCCCAAGCCATCACATCCCAAGCCATCACATCCCAAGCCATCACATCCCAAGCCATCACATCCCAAGCCATCACATCCCAAGCCATCACATCCCAAGCCATCACATCCCAAGCCATCACAAGCAAATCCTAAAAAGAAAAAAAATTCTGCAGCCACAACTGGTACAGCATGCACATCCCAGTACATCATCAGATAATGCAGTATATACTGGTTGAGCCACCAACAGAAGCAACACTCCGCTTAGGTGTAAAGAAACGTTTGTGTAGCATTTGTTGTAAGCCTGGACACAACAAAAAAACATGCCCTAGCTATGAATGACTTTGTTACAGTGAAGCTGTTCTGTCTGTATCTATATAGCTACATAGTTCAATTCAATTTCTTCATTTTTCAAACATCCCTTGGAACCATGTGTACATCACAAAATACACTGTACACCATAATCCACAAATCGGACTTAAATTATTATGGGAGTAAAACCTGATTATCTCAGTGATAGTACCATATTGACCATTGAAATTTTGTAGTGATATAGCTTGGTGTTTAAGGAAGTGGAAAATGTAATAAAATAATTTTTTTCCAAAATTCAAACTCCCCCTTTTCCTATGCCATGTCCATTTAGTTATTGCTTTCACTATAGATAGCTAGTATTCGTAGCTTGTAACTATTTTTCTATATGGTAATCCAGTAGTTTGTGTACCAATTAATTCGCTGGTTTACTGCTTTTGTGAAGAATTCAAGATTGTTTGACTGTCCACAATATTATAGTGTTTGACAGGTTTTCTGCAAAGGCTTCGAGGAGTTATTCGTTGGCCACAGCCCATCTCCACACCAATCCAAAGTGAGGTCTTTGATGCGACTGTCACCCTTGGTGGTCTTGGTCATGGTGAGGTCACATAGCTCACTATGGTGTGGTGGTGGGATAGTGGACAAGTGCTGGACACCTGCGCTGCCAAGGTATTTAGGATCCTTGTAGTGCACTGGGTGGTGAGAATATTCTAGCACTCCATTCTGCTGAACATAAGTACAATTAAAATATTAGACCATTGTCCTCTATTAGGAAACGCCCCCTCCAACAGTAA
The DNA here is from genome assembly GCA_028752905.1 of Cladorhizidae sp. MBARI D1340-BT2. NCBI lineage: Eukaryota > Metazoa > Porifera > Demospongiae > Poecilosclerida > Cladorhizidae > Cladorhizidae sp. MBARI D1340-BT2. The sequence continues at coordinate 16,552,811 of JAQNBH010000011.1, forward strand.
CCACGTATATAGCTCGGTGTCAATTGGTAAAAGTAATCAGCCCCAAGTGTAACCACGGAGGCAAATAGCAAGCCCAAGTAATTGCTCATTAGCTTATAAACTGAACTGGAGATAAGGGGGGAACAATAAAAATTGGGGGGGGGGGGGGGGGAATTTCTAGGCAACTTGATTTCTGCTTTCCTGGCACCGCTATATACTCGAGGGCAATTAGAAGTCCTCCAAACAGGCACTAGAACTCCTCCATAGCATCTGCCCTTCTAATAGTACCCGCCCTTCCACAGGGAGATTGGATGGAAGTCAATAGTAAACTGCGGTTCCTATTAGAGAATATACGGTGCAATATAAACTGCTGTAATTTTCAGGAGATGGTGATGCAAAGATGGTGGCCCATCTCTTGACAACATGGGCTTTATGGGAAAGAGCATACTATCATCAAGCACGAGTGCATAGGACATGTCCGGAAGCGTCTCTCCATTCACAGATGCACTAGTTGTAGTCCCAAGACTTGGTTGGCTGAGGATTGAAGATCAACACACAGGAAAGAAGAAAAGATAGAAACTCTTGGTAATGTAACTTTTTTTCACCTTTTTTTTTTGCTTCTAAGAAAACTCCTCAAATATCTGAAAGTCCTATCTTTGCTCTATGCAATAAAACTCTACCATTGTAATTATGCAAGCACTGGAAACAAGATGATTTATGTAAAAAAATGTTGACATCCTACCTCTAAAATTTGAACCTCACTTATATAGCAATCACAAATCTTGTATAGAGAGAGCTGTTAACAAGAGCAATCAACCACAAAAAAAGATTGAAGTTCATAGGAGTGTTATGGTTGCAGCAAGCAAAAGGTAGGACCCAACATGGCATACCCCTGACCCCAAACTGCACATACCCACCTAATATTTATTTAAGCATGTATTAAGCACAGTTAGAGCTATCATTTGACACAAAAATGTCATGCATGGGGTTACGATAAGCACCTCATTTATCATTTTTAAAGCTACTCGTCTTCTCTTCAAGTGCCAAGTAGGAACACAGTTGAATGTCTTGCATTTGAACTATACACTGCACAAGCAAGCCAACAGCAAATGCTAGCTGTCTGATTAACTAAACTTTAACTCCGATTTTCCAGCAGTCAATCTGAAGGAATCTACAAAGTGTCATTGAATACTTCATTACAACATCCATCTTGATGCAAAATAACATTCACTTGCTATTACATAAACAAGAGTTAGGGCTGTCCAAAATATGATGGTTAATTAGGTACTCAGATGTGGACGTTGCTATAGCAACTTGTCACACAAACAAACTTATTTTTATTACTTTGAAGTGGTTCAGCAACTATCTCCCTTAAATTTTAGAAGAAAACAAAGCATACAGCGGTTATATATTTCTAAAGAAATCAACCAGAAAAGTACTGTTTTACGTATGATAACACCTCAAACACACAACATGATTAACTTATAATGCCATAATGATAGATATTAATCTCATTTTTGACCAAAGATCCACCTGACACTCCTAAAAGGTACAGTTGTATTCCTTAACCCTGAACAAACATTGTGATTTAAAAGCCGAGACTGAGGTTTTTACACAAGCCTGCTTAAGATGGTTATCACAAAGGAAATGGTTTCTGGAAAAATTCGGTGCTTTGTCCCAAAGATTTTTTTTAAACTGAGAATCCAGGCAAGAAAAATGTCGTGACCCTTTATCTAGTCACACCCATATTCATAAGTAGATGCTTATCCTAGTACAAAATAAATCTTCTAACAAAAGGAAACAGGTCTATGGATTGTTCGTCATGGCAATTGACACAGAATTGAGTTTGTGTAAAAAGCCCTGGATTCCTTCTTTAGGTAAGCCATCACCGCGAACTCTGCCCTCCTCATTCCAGAGAACTGGGTCTGCAGAAGTGAATGGTAGAAGCATGCAGTGCTAATGAGGGTACTTCTTCGCACCAACAATAGAGCACCCAAAACCACCACTAAAATTGCCTGTCTGTTGCATGCTGCTATACTTGCACATGACAAGCACCCAAGAATCTACACCAAGTATGGTAAAGGTCTACAAAGTTTCAGAAATGAGTATATATGCATGAGCGGCTTGTAATAGGTGTTCCTAGCACCATAATGTTGGTGTTTGGCACCTCATGTGTTCCTAGCACCATAGTTGGCACCTCATGTGTTGGCACCTCAGGTGTTCCTAGCACCATAATGTTGGTGTTTGGCACCTCATGTGTTCCTAGCACCATAATGTTGGTGTTTGGCACCTCAGGTGTTCCTAGCACCATAATGTTGGTGCTTGGTACCTCAGGTGTTCCTAGCACCATAATGTTGGTGTTTGGCACCTCAGGTGTTCCTAGCACCATAATGTTGGTGTTTGGCACCTCAGGTGTTCCTAGCACCATAATGTTGGTGTTTGGCACCTCAGGTGTTCCTATGGTGCTTGGTACCTGCAATTCACCGTCTAGTACCTCTTGGGTGTAAGAAAGGCACGTCTGTAACATCCACATCTGTTTCTGCCCTACTATATATATAGAAAATCTGAGTTTTTGGGGGGTTTTGGGGGGTTTTGGGCAAGAGAGGCATGCAAAAATTTAAGTCATTTCCAATGGGTGTGGTTAACATCTACCAGCATGTGAGCATCCAAGATAAGACAACAGGTGAAACCACAGGGGAAATAAGCAATCAGTGATGAGAAGAATATATATATTTAATAAAAACACAACAATTAATCTTGGAGCAGTCAACCACCATAACTTCTATAGCACTACACAACATGGACTCTCAAGGAACTCTCAGTTGACATTTCAACAGCTTCATCACATGCCAAGTCTTGTGAGCTTGTTAATACTGGTGGCTAGCTATCCACCACATGATACAAACCACATCCTGATACACAAACACTTGCCAATGACATCAACATTGTACAGATTAGTAATCTTGACAAGGCAGTGGCAGGAACATGAGAGACAGATTGCTGAGGAAGAAAAATGTCGTGCTACTATCTACTGCATCGAGTGACCCCCCCCCTCCTTTGCTGATCCTTCGCCCCCCCCTTGAGATATTGCATTATTGTGTAGTGTTGTTAAATATGTGTCCCCCCCCACTCTGTTTACAAAATACCTTTGCCCTCCCTTCAATTCAATCCTAAATGCAGCCCTATCAAGCCACACCCCTATTCATGTGCAGATGCTTGTCCTAGTGTAAACGCAATATTTTAAAAGATAAAAAAGTGGTAGGCATTAAATGATTTTCTGCATTGTGCAAAATGTTATCCATCTTGGATGATCGGGAAAGTCCTTCAGAGTATCAACTAGGTCGATATATATTTATAAGTGTGTATCTGCATCAAGTGCGAGAGTAATTAGGATTAGGGCCAGGTTTGTAGCTACGGTTAGGGCTCATCTTAGTCTAATGACTTTTGCCATCCATGGTCCAGAAAAGGCTTACTTTTGAAGATACCAAGAGATCCCTTTCCTTCATAGCACCATTTACCTGCCTCACTGAAGGCAACTACTCATTTGGTCGTCAAAAGAAAGAGAACTGAATTCTCCCTAGTTATTTAGCTGAACAATTGTTTGGCAAAGATGCAGCTAAATCTCTTATTTCTAAAACTCGTCACCACCTCTTCTTGCTTCAGATGAAGGCCTTCATAGCTGTTAGTTCACAGCTAGAATTATAGTTTTGTCATCGCACTTGCTATGCTTTTTAATTCCTAGTCCTGTGATCTCCTGTAACCAGATGTAACCAGATGATGTTAAACCACAGAAACTTGGCCAAAGCTATCAGACACTAACCCGAAAGACGAGGTATATAAAGGTCAGGACAACAGTTAGTTTGGAATTTCTACCCTTTAACTTCCTATACTTTGGAGGTGGGAAAGAAAAGGTTCTGATGTCTCTAGCATGCAACTCGTGCAGTAAGAATATAACTCCTCACATGTCTCAAAAAATGACGGACAATCTTTGGCATGCATAATACATAACCTTCTGCAAGCATAGCGTTGATAACTCGGACCGACTAGCAGCTAGCTGATGGTACTTCTGTGTGGTCCTCTCCAGCATTCAGGCCAAGTGGTGGTCATGCTCATGGAGAACTAAAATTCAGACTTCTCCCTTCCAAGAGGAATGCTTCCAAGAGGAATGCTGAATACTGTAATCTGATTGAGAGGCAACTAGACTTGTAACAAGTCTAACATGCTGACACCAGACCTTTTCTTCCTCCACCCCAAAGATAAGAAAGGTAAAATGGTCAGCTACACCAGACTATACAATGGTTGTTAATGAGCAGGGCAATAGCTAGGATTATCAACTGTAGGTTAATGCAATCCAACACATTGTCATAGCGGTTATGAAAGGAAAGCTTGCAAATGCATCCTCACCACTTAAACAGCCAGAATCAGAATAAGCCTGCAACTACATTATAACGGTCAGAGCACCGGTTAGTCTGTCTCATAGGCTTATCCTTCCCCTAAATGTACTGGTTGCATAGAGTAAGACTGCAATGCAGGATGGAAGGAGCGAAGAGCAATTTCCGTTAGGTAAAGGGTCAATTAACTTGGGATAGTGAGCTTAGACCATTTTCACGTAGCTGGCGGATCATTTCTCCTATCAACAACTAAGCATGCGCGTATCAGCAAATTTCAAGTCACTACTATGGGGTCGGGTATAATTGGGCGGGCAGTAGGTCTATAAAAGGTAGCGCGGTATCCAAAACTACCGGTATATCAAATTTTTTCATCTACCTGATCTATAACAGTTATCAAAGAAGTATGTCTGGACGAGGTAAAGGAGGAAAGGGTCTAGGGAAAGGCGGCGCCAAACGTCACAGGAAGATTCTGCGTGACAACATCCAAGGTATTACCAAGCCTGCTATCCGTCGACTGGCTCGCCGTGGTGGTGTCAAACGTATCTCTGGTCTAATCTATGAAGAGACGCGTGGAGTGCTGAAGGTGTTTCTTGAGAATGTCATCCGCGATGCCGTCACGTACACTGAGCACGCCAAGAGAAAGACTGTCACTGCCATGGATGTAGTCTACGCTCTCAAGAGACAAGGCCGTACTTTGTACGGATTTGGCGGCTAATTTGAACATCTTAATTTATATTTTAACCCTGGCTCTTTTCAGAGCCACCACTCTCTAAAAGATTCATCGTGGCTGTTCTCCTCAATTCCATGACTCACTTATTAAGGTTGTATACCATTTGCTGGGGGGTTTCGAATTTGAATATCAAAATGTACCTACACACCTAATTTACAAATCTACAGACATTTGTAAGCGATGCGACGAGTTTATCTATCGACCTGTAACGTTTAATTTGTTCCCCCCCCCTTTGAAAGTTTTGTTCCCACCCTAGCTCTTTATTTTTCCAAGAGGGACCAAATTTGTCGTGACAGACCTCGCGTGCAGCTATACCTGAAGAACAAGGGTAGATCGCTGGACAGAGCCAAAATAAAGCCCACTGTTTACTGCCATTATTCATAGCACAGTTCAGGGTGTGACCAAAAAAATTACTGCGCATGCTGGGACGGCATTTTTGTTTTTACAGTCCAAGTTCAGAAGTTCGCTACAAATGTAAGAGGAAGTCGAGCCTTCTCAGGCCCCTCTAATTTACCTGTTTCTCAGGTTGCTAGTGCAGACAGCGTTGTTTTTTTAAACTCTGGTCGGCGCTTCAGCTGAGGACCTTCACCTGATCAGTCTCATGAAGCAGCCGGTGCCTTCTCTTGCTGTAGCTCGCCTCTGACTGTCACTGAAGACAGGAAGAACAGGAGGGGATTAGTATGTATTGACTGTCACTGAAGACAGGAAGAACAGGAGGGGATTAGTATGTATTAATTGTAGTGTTTGTGGCAAGTCTTCTGCCATCACCGACTCGTACTGTCAGACGGATTTGGAGTTGAACAGCATGTCTGTTATTGCCACGAGAGCCATAGGCAAGGGGAGGGCTGGTCTGGAGACTTTCTATGGCCTGATGGGTATGTCACCTATCATAGTGTGCCTACACTATGAAGCTGATTGCCGCTTCCATGAAGGAGAGAGAGGTCTCATTTGGTGCTGCTGCTGCTGAGCTAAGCAAAGACATGTCTGACGATATTGTTGACATCACTTTTACTTGTGATGGCGCCTGGGCCAGGCGAGGCTTCCAGTCCCTCTATGGAGTTGTGGTAATCACTTCCTGGGATACGGGAAAAGTTCTGGATGTGGAAGTTCTCAGCAAACACTGGCAGGTCTGCACAGCTCATCGTGACGTGGATGAGTTATCTGAGGAATTATTGGACTGGCGGGAGGAGCATCAGGTATCTCATTGGATCATCATCAGCAATGGAGTCTTATGGAGCCCTCAACATCTGGAAACAGTCTGTGAAGCTGTACAAGCTCCGATACACTTCCATGATTTCTGATGGTGACTCCAAGACCTTCAAGCTGCTCTCTGATGAGAAGCCCTATGATGTTAGCCATCCAGTGAGCAAGCACGAATGTGTCGTCCATGTCCAGAATAGAATGGGCACGGCACTCGGGGACAAGTGCAAGGAGAATCTGGCGATGAGAGGGGCGAGCGTGTGAAGATAGGGTGGAAGGGAAGACTCACCGACAAGACCATCAAGCTGCTCACTAGATACTGTGGCAAGGCCATTAGTCTAATGTTGGTGACTCAGCTGCAATGAAAGATGCTGTGTGGGTGATATTTTATCATTCACAGTCAACGGATGGAATGCCACAACACCAGTATTGTTCTAGTGCTAGTGTGCTGCGGTCTTGGTGCAAATTCAACCGTGCACTTGCCCTCTCTGAGTCACCTCAACCTCACTCACCATTCATCCAGACGTTGCTCCTCATCTCTACGCAGTCTTTGAGCGGCTGTAGAATAATACCCCAGGTGATGGAGCGATGTGTACCGACTCAAAATCAAAATGAATGTTTCAACAGCACCATCTGGCAACGATATCTGAAGACCGAGTTTTGCTCTGCAACCACATTGGAAATTGCTGTCAATTTGGCAGTCACGGTTTCATTTAGGTTTCATTTAGGGGGGCTGCCCCCCTTTGGAAATTGTATTATTAAAACTCATTGATGTTGATAAGTGCTTGCACATGAGCAGTGGGAGTATATGCATATGTAATGAGATAAAAGTCTGAATGAGAGTTTACACAGCAATCCATTTTACCTTTTCTACTATCAACAATTTCTTCCAAATCACTATCAGTGAGTTTTTCGGGAGATTCAATGACGATTTTCATGGAAAAGTTCAGTTAGCGGATACGAAGGCGATTCTTTATTAATTTCATGTCTGAGAAACTTCATTCCACTGATGCTGTAGAAATGGGAATAGATGAGCACAGTTTATGTATATAGATTGGGGAATAATGCTATAAGCATGCTGTCGGTGAGTAATTCCTTCAGTTGCATGGATGTATCATTTTTTTGGCTGCTTACTAAGGAGCTGCTGATATGTTTTCCACTCTGTGCTGAGGTCAGAAGCTGCCTTCTGAAATTCGGTTCCTTTCAATGATTTAGCTTGTAAATCTCTCCCAAACTGTCGAATGAGAGTTTGAATTGAACTCCCTCCATATAAAGGTAGCTCATGAGTAGGCACTTTCTTCGGATAAAAAATCCGATAACACATCTTTTGAGGAGGATCTAAACCGGCTGGATATGTATCTTTGCTTGCCCACTCTTTCTTGAAAAGAGCATATTATATCTAAATGAGTGACTTCAATACCTGTTTCTGCTTTTAACTCTTCTCTTGCATCTTGTATATAGCTGTAAAACCAAATTTGCTGAAGGCAGTATAGCATCATCAAGTGGATTAAGAGTAGCATCCACTAGACTAGAAATAAGGGAGAGGTCCAGGTGCTTGGTCTGTAAGGCACGGCTAAGCTTTGCCACTTGAGGAAGAATGTAGTCAAGTACTAGGTACATTACTGCTATTGTGGAGTGACTAGAAAGGGCTTTACTTAGTCCAAGAGCTTCTGGTTCATGTGATGTTCATATATTATATTTTCAAGAGCAAGAACTATTGAGCTGTAACTAGTATAGCTTTTACTGCTTTGACACAACGCTCATGTGCAAGCCAGCGTATGTCTGACGGTTTCTCTATCTTGAGCTCTGGAAGATCCAGTACTTTCTGAATCTCCTTTAATGACTCTGTACGTTTTGGGGAGTAAATGAAAGAACTTCCATAACGTCATCTGAGTAATGTAGACATGCTTGATACCTGGTGTAGCATTAGCAGGTTGCACAGAAGCCAGTTGAAGGACATGACAGCGACAGTGGACAAACAATGCATGAGGTGAGAGCTCTTTGAACCCTCTTTGAACTATTTGTCACCAGAGAAAGTAGCAGCTCCATCCATAAGCCTTCCCAACTGAATGTTCTTTTCCTTAGTACTCCACTAAAGCAGAAGAGATACTTTCAGCATTAGCTTTCTTCAAGGGTAAAATTTCAATGAAGTGTTCTTCTGGTACACTGCTCTCCACCCACAACGACAACAAATTGTCAGTTCCTCTATGGTAGTAACATCAGTGCATTCATCAGCCACGATGCTAAAAATGGGTGCCTTATGAAGTCGCTCGAGTAGAGACTCTTCCACCCATGTTCCAAGAGCATTCACAAATTCTACTACAGGCATTTTTGAGGTATACGTTGCCATTTCTTCCAGCTCTGTCAAGAAAGGTTTGAAGAGTCTCCACTACAACTCACTACCAATAATTCTGGTGGAGCATGCCTAGTTGTTAAATATGTGCTATACCCCTCCCCCCCCACACATTCAAGCATATCATGACCTCTCCTATGGCGCTTGTGAAACTTCGTCACATCTTTAACTATCATGCCCCCCCCTTAAAATCCAGATTCCTCCAGTTGCCACCCCTTGGACAATTTTCTAAATGAAACCTTGGCAGTGATCTCCTTCAACATTGGCCAGGTTCCCTCCAGGAACGGCTCGAGGTCAGTTTTACCACTCACGACGTAGTACCTTTCTTCCAAGGACCATCGCTGGGTGTCTTGATCAATGATGAAGGCAGAGGTGCAGGTGAAGAGGAGAAGGCAGGCTTTGCATCTAGACAGGGTGACGCTGGAGGAGCAGCAACTGGAAGAGGGGGAGACGTATGGTTCTGGATGATTTTGAGGTTTTTAAAAATTTTAACCGGCTTACCAGAGGGTTTCATTTTTGTATGCGTTTGATTCTGTGGTAAAAAAATAGATTAGTTGTATATACCATTAACACAACGTCCATCTTGATTAAAACATGTTTCCCCCCCCCCCGAAAAATCATATTTTAGCAGTCACTTAATTTCCATTTTAAAGCTCTTTCTTCGATCTGTGTTATGAGCAGAAGCTTTTTTCTTTTCAAAGTACCAATCACTTTTTATGGGTGGATGTTCGATACATACTTAGTACTTTTTAGCATGATTATCACAAAATGTACTAATGGCTTGTGCTCGTAACATCCTCAGTGGTTACTCTAACCATTCTGACTGTATAGTAGTATCTCTATGACCTTGATTTTTTAAGAGATTGGGGAGGTAGGCAGTTTGTATATCTTAGATTTCAATGAAATTGTAGTTAGGTATATAATATAGTTAGGTATATAATAATGTATAAAGCACAAAGAACAAGCTAGAAGTTGGTACTAAAATCTATCTGCAAAGGATAAAGTTGCGAGGTCACAAAAGTTACAAAAGAAATATGCTATACATACCACCCCCTAAGTACTTGTGAATGAATCTTGTTTACAGATAACATCAAATATGGTGTCCTTAACAGGCTCAATAAATCATCACATGTACAACACCAACTATATAGTTGCCTTGAACTTTCTTCCCGTCACATTGGTTGCATCGGCAAGGATTGTCATTATGGAGTTTCTCAGTCAGCATTGGTTACTGGCTTTGTAGAACTACTTTTGATAGGTCATCTGTTAACTCATTGCAAGGCAATTCAGAATTGGACATGTTGGTCCAGTGTGTGTACCTATGATCCATGAACTCTTGTCCCGAATTTCAAAGCAACCATTGCCAATTATCTTTTCTTCCAAGGCCTTCAATGCCTTGTCCGTAGTAACTTCATTGAGCAATTGGTGGAGAACCTGGCAAGTGCATGCCTCCTGGGAATGGAGAGGAGAGTCTGCTGTTTGCCTCTGCTGAGAAACAGTGGTGCTGAGTTATATGTAACGAAAACACTATATATTGGAAAAAGGTCTTTCCTAGCATTGAGGAATGAATCTGTTCTTTCTCCTCATTCTTTTCCCCCTTTTCAACCAAACTTGAAACAGCAGGGGGAAAAAAGAAAGAGTAATTGAGAAATCGAAATGTCGATTAACTGACAGTTCCCACTCTAGTTTGAAGCTATTCTAGCTGCACACATGTGAAAAAATATTATGCTGATGCTTAGATCTGACAGGGTTTTCTACTTCGGAGTGGAGTTGTAAGGCAAACTACCCTTGACAGTTTCCTTTGATATATCTTAGACTAGCTGAGACACCTCCACTTTGTTATGGGAGAACTTTCAAGCTGGTGTGACATCCAGTGCCCTACATACATGCAACAAGAAGATTGTGTTGGTTACACTCCCATCTGGACACTAATTATAAATTATGCTGAGGGAAGAATGGGCTGCATTGCCTACAAGCTATTGCTATTTGCTTATAAAATAATACAACTTCAACACTAGGGCAAGTAGCTAAAGCCTAGAAGCACCATTGATCTGTTGTTATATACTAATAGTCACTACCTAGCTACCAATTTCTTTTCTGTATGGTGTCCATTTACAGTGTCTGTCAAGTCACGTTGAGAGGTTGTAGATATGAGGACTGCATCCTGCACTGGCCGAAAAGGAGAAATGTTTGTGTGCAAAATAATGTTACCTTGAATTACCAATCTGTATATTTGCATAATGCTTGAGAGGAGAGAGGGGCTTACTATTATACTTTAGCTCTTAGCTCTATCTAGTAAGATAATCTAGCTAGCTACACATTGAAAATTATTTGTGTTCAAAATCAATATTGACTTCACTGGTAGCAGCGCTTGGCGTCATTCACCATTGAGAAACTTCCTTAGGTTCATCTACACTCCTTTTGTCCATGTTTCTACAAGGAAAGGAGCCCCATGGAAGTATGCCATTAAAACTACCTTGAAGATTGCCTAGAGATCTAGAAGCTTGAAACGGACACTAAAGCGGCAATAGAGCGCTTGAGATAGCTGTGTGAAAGCAAACCTCATCTAGCTATAACTACTGGGCATGACCAAAAGTCACTATAATTATACTAACTTTCTAAGCTTTGGTTTATAGCTTGACTTACTTTGTTGTGGTTCAATAGTTGACTCAAGAGTGCGCCGCAGAAAGCGACAGCTACATACAGCTGCTGCACCAGTCTGGGCAAGGCAAAGGAGATGAAAAACTACAACGCTCTCTGCCACAGCACTCCCCGAAGCCCACAGACGTTTCTTTTTGGAAATAGTTGTCGCGTGTATGCGGATTCTTGCGTGCATGTGCATACTAAAACAAGTTGCCGATTCCACAGTTTGACTTACCAGAATGGATGAAGAAAATAGACTTCAGAAAACGACAGAGAGAGGAAAGTCAAGGCCAGTTTCAGAAACAGTAGAACAAAGACAACTGTGATTGAAAAAAAAACTTTAAAAAATGAGCGAGTGTTCCACAGCCACTCACGTTGGAGAAGCTTTCTCAGGCTCAGGTGAAGTTTCATTCTGACTTAGCAACTCGATTCATCATCAACACACTCGCACCTTTGCTAATGTGGAAATAATCGTCACGGACAAAGGGAAATGATCGTTGCACTGGCCTTGAGAACTGTGAGGAATATGCTACTTCTCCATAATTATTACAATCCAATCTGATGACACTATTGATCAGTGTATAGTGTTAGGCCTGCAGCTAAACTGGGAGTAGTCCAATACTTCAGCAATGTGATAGAACTTCCCCTTCACTCGCCAGCAATGCCTTGCCACTTGTCGGACAGCGGGTGTGTATGTCTGCCTGGGCCCTGGTACTGTTAGTAATATAATACTACACTTGTCAATGTGTATTCTCTGATTGCTCTTGCTGCTACTGTTAGTAATGTAATACCACACTCGTCAATGTGTATTCTCTGATTGCTCTTGCAGCTACTGCACTTGTCAATGTATATTTTCTGATTGCTCTTGCAGCTACCGTTAGTAATATAATGCAGCTTGGTACATGTGGGCTGTCAGGGGGAGACACTCTGGCGGACAACACAGAGGGGGGTGGAGAGAGGCAAGAACCATCAGGTGGGGGAGCACCGGGAGGGGATTCATCCATCAGAGAAGGAGCACCTGTTGGCCAAAGAAAAGATGTCCAAGATCATGAACAAATTCCAGTTGTGAGTGCAAAAAGTATGTTGAGGAGGGTGGGGGGGTTGGGAGAGGGACCAAAGATAGGGATACTGGGCGGTTGAATGTGGTGTTTGTTAATTGTAGAGGATGGTGGTCAAGGGAGGTGGATTTGAAGGTATGTTGGGAACAATGAAGTTTGATGTGCAGGGATCTGCAGAGACATTTATGCAGAAGGAGGACGAGGTGAGCGTGGCAGGATATGAGTGGTACGGCAGGAATAGAGAGGGTGGCAGGCGGGTGTTGGAGTTCTGGTGCATGAGAGTTGGGATTCTAGAGTGAGGAAGTCAAGAGAAGGTTTGCTGTGGGTGGGGTTGAGTGGAGCAGGGAGAAGAACAACTATGGTAGGGGTAGTGTATGTGAACTCAGAAGGAGTGAGAATGAGAGAGACAGAGGGATTGTTTGAGGTATTGCAGGACGATGTGGTAAAGTATGAAGAGAAAGGTTTCTATGTTGTTATGATGGGGGACTTCAATGCAAAGATTGGATTAGGAGTGGAGGACAACCCAAACAGTAATGGAAGGAGGTTGTTGGAGTTGGTTAGTGTTGGAGGTCTGGTTGTAGGGAACGAGTTGCAGTGCTGTGAGGGCAGGTGGACGTGGGAATGTGAGGAGAGAAAGTCGGTCATAGACTATATGTTGTTTAGTGAGGACGTGGATGTAGCTAGGGTAGTAGTTGAGGACTCAGGCAAGCTGGATGTGGGGTCGGACCATAACATTATTTGGGGAGAAATTACGTGGGGTAGGAGAGAGGTACATAAATGGGGAGTTGACAATAGGCTAGACTGGGAGGAGTATCAGGAGGCAGTGGAGGAAATGTTCATGGGGTGGGAAGAGGAGGTGAGAGAGCTTAAGCAAGAGTTGGGAGAAAACATAGCTGAAGAGGTGTAGGGTAGGTGGAAGGAGAAAGTTTTGGCTGCAGCGGAGAAAGGAATTGGAAGGAAGAAGATTACAGACAGGTCAGAGGGATGGTGCTCAGAGGATACAGAGTGGTTAATTGGTGTTACTGTAGGAAGGAGAAATGTAAGAGGCTGAGGGAAGCCAGGAAGACAGGGGGGGTGAGAGATTCTACATTGAGACAACTAAGGGATGACTATAGAGAAGCAAGAAAGGAAGTGAAAAAGACTATTAGGAAAGAAAAGAAGGAATCGAGGAAGAGAACCACTAGAGAGCAGGGTGGGACTAGTTGAAAGCTGTTTTGGAATGATTTAAGAGCAAAGAAGAAGGAGAGAAGGATAAAAGGGGTGAAATATGATGAGGGAAGGATGATGGAGGAGGAAGACAAGGTGTTGGAGGTGATGGCAAAACACTGGGAAGAGCTGGGGAGGAAAAAAGAGGAAGCCACAGTACAAGAATTAGAGATAGGAGAAGTGGGTCGGCATAAGCTGGGTATGTGTGAAGAAGTAAGTTGGGAAGAAGTAGTAGAGGTAATGAAGTGTTTGAAGAGAGGAAAGGAATGTAGAATGAGATGCTGATGTGTGGGGGTAGAAGGTTGGTGGAGGTGATGGTGAATGTGGTGATGAGGATTGAGTGCTGCCCAGTGGACTGGAAGACGAGTTTACTAGTACCTCTCCACAAGGATGGCGATGAGGACGAAGTAGGGAATTATAGGGGGATTTCATTGTGTTGTAGTGTGGTGAAGGTGTTTGTGAGTGTTGGCGAGGAGGTTGGGAGTGTTCGCTGAGGATAGGATTTTGACGGAAGCACAAGGAGGATTTAGGAGCCGGAAGAGATGTTTGGACCAGTGGTTGGTGTTAACCGATTAAACGCTGTAAGCGCCATATGGCGCGAGACCTTACATCCTTCGCCACACAAAAATATATAAAATGAACCGTTACGAGCTAACAGCCCCGGTTGGGTTCTGCACATGCCTAGTAGAGTAGAGAACGTCACAAAAATGATTATTTCCGGTTGATGCATCGTGCAACAAAAATCCTGCGGTTGAACGCCATTTTTGTTGGTCGAGCTTTTTTTTTTAACTGCTCAAAGATGCTCTCCTGTGAGGACGTTATTTCTCAACTTTTAGCCGGCGATTCTGGCGATTCTGGGTCAGATTCATTTGGGGAAGAAGGTGAAGACATCTATGCATACCGAGGAAACACTCTGGATCCAGTTGCTCTAAGAGAAGAGGCGCGCTTGGATGGACTTCTCGATTGTAAGTTTCTTCTAACCTTAGCGCTTCATAGCCTTTGTTTACCATAGTCAACTGAGAGTGTACTATTGCCAAATACTAGCTTATTCTGTTGGTATTCCAAATTCAGACAGGATAGTTATAGAAAAAAGTTATAGCTAAGAGTGTAGGTTGGAGTTGTTGAGTTGTTGATTTTCATTTTCATTTGAATTTTCAAATGTTGACCACAAACTTGATATATATATATCTTGTTTTTCCCACCCTCCCCACTACTTTTCCTACAGCATCAGATGATGAGAGTGGAGATGAGGCATCTATGACTCCTTTTGTTACATTGGAGGATGAGGAAGCCTTGCCTGAAGTCTCTACAGGGCGTGGGAACACGACTGGTGCTGGAGTTGTGCGAGGGAGAGGCGGGCGAGGGAGTACTGGCCAAGGGAGAGGCGGGCAAGGGAGTACTGGCCAAGGGGGAAGCAGCTCAAGTGGTAGTGGAGTCGTAAGTGTTGCTAGTGGTCCTCCAAAAGGTACTGGTAGTAGGCGGGCCAGAGGTTATAGGCGTGTGCGAGCATCTGGCACTGGTTCTCTCCGAGCATCTGGCACTGGTTCTGCCCAAGCATCTGGCACTGGTTCTAGGCTAACTGAGGTCACAGGTAAGTGGGAAATAAAGGAGCCAACTCCTTTGAAATTGGACTATACACCAACAGCTGGTCCAACTTCTTCATTGCTTGGTGCATCAAGTACATTTTTAGATGCATTTTACCTTTTTTTTACTCTTGAAGTGTGGGAACTCCTAGTAGCAGAGACGAACAGTTACGTTTCTAGGATGGCTAGTCTCTCCAGGCCATGGGTAGATACTAATATAGAGGAAATGAAAGCTTTTGTAGGAATGCTGATAATAATGGGAGTTTCCACGCTTCCATACTTAGAATTGTACTGGTCCACTAATCACTCGGATTTGTCTGGATCTTTGGTTCGTAAAGTAATGCCTAGGACTCGGTTTTGGGAGCTAACGTTATGTACATGTCAATTCTATTGATGGTTTGTTGGTTACAAATTTGATAGAAGCTTGTTTATTGAATTCATTTATTTTGTTTTCTTCTGTCCGAGCTCCAATATCAGTAAGGAAGGGTAATTATCTAGAAGCTAGGATTGTTCTAGCTAAATCTTTGATTGGTTCTTTCTCTTCTCGGCAGCGTGCAGGTCAACGTTGTAGTCGGGCAAATAGTCAGCTAGATCGCCTCAATTTAAAACTAGGTCATTTCCCACAGTGCTGTGCAAAGAAGCGCTGTGTAGTTTGCATTAGTAAAGGTTACAGGCATGAGGCAAGGTCCCAGTGTTGTTTTTGTAAGGTTCCTTTGTGTGGTGGATCAACAGGCCGTGACTGTTTTCGTAATACCATACCTTGGTGGACTATCAGTAATGTTTATGCACCCCCTGCTCCTTTCTGTGCTTCTCTCTTGTTCCCTGCTCCTTCGTCTACTTCTCTCTTGTTCCCTGCTCCTTCGTCTACTTCTCTCGTTCCCTGTCCCTTCGTCTACTTCTCTCATCTCTCCAGTATTCAAGTGTTATTCTTATCCTGGTATCTCATGTTTGTGTAGAATAAAAACATGGTGAAATATCATGCCGGAGACCAAGCAAGCTATACCCAAGACTGAGCAAGTTCTACTCTACCCGTGACAGCAAGACCGGAGCTCTACCCAAGACACTCCCTTACATAATTGTGTTTTATATTATGGTTTTATTCTAGTATGTGTTAGCATTTTCACTCTCTTATAATTTGTTTTTTGTATTATTATGTGTTAGCATTTTGATGGTGAAAACAACCCACTGGCTTTGCAGCTGGTAGAGGGTTTGTAAATAGATGCTCCATCTTGTGTTGGCATTATAATGTGTGTATAATAGTGTGAAAATATGAAAATATTCACCCCCAAGAAGATGACAAGGTTTTATAATCTGGTTAGTTCTGCCCAGTTGGTAAGGAAGGCTCGATTTTTTTACAGGAAGTAGAGCCATCATGTGGCTGAATATGACCCAAGTTTCATGGGGGGAGTCCCTGCAGAACGGAAGATATAAAAATAATAAGTAAAATACCTCGTTAATTCATGAATAATTTGCCCGCGGGTACTAGGAATACGGCGTGCAATCGGTTAAAGAGGAGTTTGTGAAGTGAGGAAGAGCGAGAAGAAAGCTTCATATCTGGCTTTGGACCAGTGGTTGGTGTTAAAGAGGAGTTTGTGAAGTGAGGAAGAGCGAGAAGAAAGCTTCATATGTGGCTTTCCTGGACATAAGTAAGGCATATGACAGTGTGTGGAGGGAAGGACTGTGGCAGAAGTTGAGGCAGTATGGAGTAGAGGAGAAGCTTGTGAGGACATGTGTAGGATTGTATAGTGGGGTGGAGACGACGGTGATATTGAACGGAAGGAGGTCAAGGTGGTTGCTGAGGAGAATGGACTTAGGCAGGGATATCCTTTGTCTCCACTTCTATTCAATATTTATTTGATGGGAATGGCAGAGGAGTTGGAGAGAGCCGAGCTAGGAGTCAAAGTGGAAGGCTGTTGGTGTGGGGCACTTATGTGTGCAGATAATGTTCTTCTGGCTGACTCAGGGGTGGAACTGCAAGCTATATTGGATGAGGTACAGGCTTATGTGTTAAGGTGGAAGATGAAGTTTAATAGTAAGAAGAGCAAGGTCATGGTAGTAGGGAAGAAGGAAGTAGGAGTGCATTGGAGGATCGGTGAGGAGATAAGGTAAAGAATTAAATTACTTGGGAGTATGGTTTGAAGGAAGCTAAGGGGTAATGTTCAGTTAGAAAAGATGGCAAAGAAGACAGAAGAGTGGGTTGGAAAGGCGACATGGATGAGTAGAGTGAATGGGAAGGTGAAAGTAGACAGAGGAAGAATGGTGTGGGAGCTTCTAGTAAGACCTACATAGTATGAGTATGCAGCCGAAGTGTGGTGGACAGGAGGACATAATGCTTGCAAGAAGTTTGAGTCAGCACAGATGAGAGTGGGTAGGAGACTGTTGGGGGCATGTAATACAGTAGCAGGAGTGGCAATACAGGGAGATATTGGGTGGAGAAAGCTGGAAGAGGCGGTGAAGGTTTTGTTTGGTAAGAGATTAGAAGTGTTGGAATAGAGCAGATTGGTAAAAAATAGTTGTAAATAAACTAAGAGAGATTGGAGGAATTGGATGGTGGGAAGAATACGAGATCTTGAGGAGAAAATACGAGCTAAACAACGAGGTTGGGTCAGTGCGCAAGTGGAAGGGGAAAGTGAAGGTGAGAAATGAGAGTTGGGAGGAGGAAGTAAACGGCAAGAGTACGCTGAAGTTTTATAAATTAGCAACGAATGGTGCAGGGTTGGAGAGGTATGTGAGGTCCATGCATAGTCAGGAAGGTATGCGGTTGCAATTTCAACTGAGGACTGGGTTCTTAGAGGATAAGAAGAGATGTGGGATAGTTAGGGATGAGAGGTGTATCATGTGTGATAGTGGAGCAGGGGAAGATGTGGAACATTTCTTGGCAATGTGCGGCGAATTTGAGAGGGATCGGCTGGTACTGATGGATGAGGTGCCAGAATTGTAGGGGCTGGACAGTGGCTGGATGAATATAGAAGAGTGGGTAAGGATGGAAAGGTGGCATTGCTTTTGGGGAAAGATGTGGAGGGAGTAAGTGATGCAGTGATGGAGGGGGTGGGTGGGTGTGTTATGTATTGAGCAGGGAAGTGGTGGCAGATGAGAAAGGAACTGTTGTATGGTGAGCTGAGGAATGATCTTTGCTCCCCTCCCCCCCCCCCTCCTTGAGCGGGACACTCGTAAACTTAATATTATGGACTTAATTTTTTTTAAATTAAGTGCAGTTGATTTTTAATATAGATTGTTATTAGTGTTAGTTACTGTTACATAGTCTCACACTGTTGTAACATATGTAGTGGCCTTAACAGGCTCAGCAATATCAACATTAAATCATACTACACTTGTCAGTGTGTATTCTCTGATTGCTCTTGCAACTGTTAGTAATACAATATTACACTTTTCTCAGTGTGCATTCGCTGATTGCTCTTGCTACTACTGTAAGTAATATAATACTACACTAGTCAGTGTGTATTTTCTGAACTCTTGCAGCTACTGTAATACTGCACTTGTCAGTGTGTATTCTCTGATTGCTCTTGCAGCTACTGTTAATTATATAATTCTAGTGAAAGAACATCAAGATTCCTGTAAAGTGTGCTAAAGAGAAATTTGCAATTGCTGAACATGCATGGAATAATAGCCAGAAGACGGAAGAAACAGTTAGTGAAGGAGGCATTACACATCAGCCTATCAGCCTATATAGCACCAAAGTTCAATCGAGATTGTGGAATGGACTTGCCTGGCTGCTGGGGGGCCACACTCAAGAGCCTAAACTTGAAGCCATGATCACCAAAATGTTTCTGTATTCAGTTATTTATCATTCATTGTTGATGCTTTAACAAGCATGTCTTTATTTTTTTAATTAATATATATATATGTATAATGTTGTTACAATTTTTTTTTTTTTGCGAATTATTAAAAAAATATAACAATAATTATGATAAGTTGCTATTGTTATTATTATTTATATTTACTTTCCAATTAGGAGTTAGGAGTTAGAAATGCAGAAAACTTGTTTTGAGGCCCCCAATTTTGACTGAATGTACCTTGGGTATGGTTGTAGCTACCATGCAACAGTTTTTAGTATCAAAAGAGAGCACACAGGAACTTTGAGCTTTGAGCTATATATCAAGGTCCTAGAGAGAAGTCGGCAGAATTTATGCAGCTCCAAAGTCCAGAGTTAAATAATAGGAAACCCATGAGATTTTAATTTTTCAACTGATTTACCAGGAAAGTGTAATTTCATGCATTGATATCACATTGATATCACATAAAGCAGTCTAACAGTCTAACTCAAGTTATATTTTATCCTTAGTAAATAATTTTTATATAATCTGAAAGCTCTTGCATTGCACTGCATTTGAATTTGAATTGATAGTCAGTCATGAGATATAGTCGGTCATCTGACAGAAAAAATTAAATTGCGATAATGAGAGAAAGAAAATTGTTTTATAAAACCTATCAATTCAATTTTATATATATCTGTAGGTACCTGATATCACCATAAATTACAAGTGTTGAAGACGTATGGTTGGGGAGCATATGGTTGGGGAGCAAGAGCATTTAAAATGACTTGTGTATTTGCCCACATTTCATTCATAGTTTATTGCAACACCATTATTGTAACATCATGGAAAGCACACAGAATGGACTACCTTTTGAGACCAAAATCTTTGAAAGAAGTTTTGTGTTAAAATTTTAAAAACACGAGAAATGGTCGATTACCCCCTTTTAAAAAGCAGAACAAAAGCAGAACAATATTGGTGTCCATGATGATTTATAAGGTGAGACTAAGTCATTATTTTTTAAAAAACGGCAGAAAATGTGTGGTTACGATTTTGGAGCTTCATTGATTCTGCGTACTTCACTGTATAAAAGATAGATCTCTCTGTGTGATATTTATGACTATGCCAAAGTTAATCTCTGCTGTAGTGGGCTTCCTCAAAATCAGAGGCCTGAACTGAAGAGTGTCTCCCAGCTGGAAAGTACTAATCAGCTGGAAATCACAAGTGTGGATACTGGAAGCTAGCATGTAGGAGCACAGCCTCGCTCCAGTGTGTGTCCCCATTGAGCCATTGTCTCAACCTACTTCAACCTGCCTCAACCCAGTGTGTTGTCGGCCCAGTGTGTGTCCCCATAGAACTATTGTCGACCTACTTCAACCTGCCTCAACCCAGTGTGGTGACACATGATAGATCATGGTTACATCATTAAATGTGTGTCACATGAAAATACAAGGAAGCCCCCCCAAAATTGTTCCACCATCCCAAGACCCTCTCCTTTCCCATCTGTAGCTCCAGAGAAAAACTCTAGCCAGGGTTAAGGTCAGGGCAGTAGTAGGGTTAGGACCAGGGTAGTAGAGTGTTAGTGCCAGGGAAATGGCTAGTGTTAGGACCAAGGTAAGAGCTAGGGTTAGGACCAGAGTAGTAACAGAGTTAGGATAGGAGTTTGGCTTAGGACCAGAGCAGTAATAGGGTTAGGATAGGGCCGTAGCTAGAGTTAGCGCAAACGAATTGTAATGGATTGCAATAACGATTATGATTTAATCTTGATATTGCTGAGCCTGTTAAGGCCATCACATATATATTACAGCACAGTGTGGGACTATTTAGTAACTAACCTAATAACAATATATATTCAAAATCAACTACTTTAAAGCTAGGATGGCTTACAACACATCCTCACCAACTGGCCAAAATCGGTATTGAACTGCATTGTGTACCGTAAGCCCAACTGAGCTTGGATTTACTGTTAGATGGTGTAGCTTTTCCACCTAACTTCTGGGAGTTGAATGATTATAGGCGTGGAATTATTATTTCAGAGGGGATCAGATCCAACTGAGCATTATACTCGTTAAGCTTTTCCAGTCGGGGTTGGGTTACAATTGGGCGGGAAGTAACAATTTGCGTTAGGTAAAGGGTCAATTGACTTGGGTTAGTGACTGTGTAGCTGGCGGATCATTTCCCCTAGCAACAACAGAGCATGCGCGTATCAGCAAATTTCAAGTTACTACAATGCGGTCGGGTACAATTGGG
This sequence comes from Cladorhizidae sp. MBARI D1340-BT2, assembly GCA_028752905.1. NCBI lineage: Eukaryota > Metazoa > Porifera > Demospongiae > Poecilosclerida > Cladorhizidae > Cladorhizidae sp. MBARI D1340-BT2. The sequence goes on from JAQNBH010000011.1 coordinate 16,573,977, forward strand.
CGGGAAGCAGTCTATAAAAGTAGCGCGGTATCCGATATTAAGCCAAATTTTTCAACTACCAGATCTATTCAGTTATCAAGGAATTATGTCTGGACGAGGTAAAGGAGGCAAGGGTCTTGGAAAGGGAGGCGCCAAACGGCACAGAAAGATTCTGCGTGACAACATCCAGGGTATCACCAAGCCTGCTATCCGTCGTCTGGCCCGCCGTGGTGGAGTCAAACGTATCTCTGGCCTCATCTATGAAGAGACCCGTGGAGTGCTGAAAGTGTTTCTTGAGAACGTCATCCGCGATGCCGTCACGTACACAGAACACGCCAAGAGAAAGACTGTCACTGCCATGGATGTAGTCTACGCTCTCAAGAGACAAGGCCGTACTCTCTACGGATTTGGCGGTTAACTTGAACATCCTAATTTATATTTTAACCTGGCTCTTTTCAGAGCCACCACTTTCGTAAAGATTCATCATTGCTCATTTCAGGCTGTTGTCCTCTATTCCATGTTCCATGATACACTTATTAGGGGGATTTTATTTTATTGTTTATATATTAAAATGTACCTACACCTTCTAGCCAATTTCCGAATCTGGCAGAATTTGTAACGTCGATAAAGTTGGTGTTATCTATTTACCTCAATTGTATCTAGATAAATATTTCTTGGGTTCGATCGTAATCAGGGACGGTCAAGAAGCTGCGAGAGCTAAAATAAAGCCCACTGCTAATTGCGCAGTTCATGATAATTTTTACTGCGCATGCTGAGGCAGCGTTTTTGTTTTTAACGTCAAGATGGCTGACCAACTCTGGCTACATGCTTAATGAGGAAGTCGGAGCCTTCTAAAAGCCTTCCTGGGCTACTCTAGTTGACCTGTTTCTCCGTCCGGCGCCAGTGCCGACAGCAAGTACAGGGGAAGGGGATTCACTAAATTCACGATCTGAGGTATGGTTTACACGAAAAGGTGTGGTTCCAGTCAGTTACAGGGGAAGGGGATTCACGATCTGAGGTACGGAGGTATGGTTTACACGAAAAGGTGTGGTTCCAGTCATGTGATATTTCCTCCAGGTATAGGGGTGCGGTTTTCACGTATCGGTGGTTAGAAACTGCTGCTTGGAATGGATACTGCTTGCTAAACAGATGTGATGGAGATCTATCGTGTGTAGTGTTAAGTATAAACATTGCTGCTTGGACACAATAGCTTGCTAATGCTGAAGACTATCACCTCCAAAAGCCCTTGAAAGTTTTGTTCCCACCCTAGCCCTAGCCCTAGCCCTATATTCAAGTGCCAGTCCCATGAGATTCTTAAAAACCCTCTGCCAGCTATTGTGTCAAAGCAGCAATGTTTATACTATCACTGACACGATAGAGTAGCATAGCTACAGTCCATCACAGCTTTTTAGGAAGCGGTATCCATTCCAAGTAGCAGTTTCTAGCACCACCGACCACGCCAGAACTTTTCCCCGCCGGAAATTTATCACATGACTGGAACCACACCTTTTCGTGTAAACCACACACCCGTACCTCATGAATTTAGTGAATCCCCAAGTAATAAGAATATCGCGCTTCAGAGTCATTCATCCTTCAACTCAGATCAGCGCTTCAGCTGAGAACCTTCACTTGAACAGGCTGGAAGTCCCAGAGAGCAGTCGGTACCTTCTCTTGCTGTGGCTCGCCTCTGACTTGTCACTGAAGACGGGAAGAATAGGAGGGGATTAGTCTCAAAGTTCTGTATTACTCATGCCCGTACACAGGGGGGGGGGTGGTGTGCGGAACCCCCCCCCCTTTCAAAATAATTAGATTCATGACACTTGTACATGTATGCATGAAATAGCTAGCTGACATTTTTATTGTTATCATCAGTTCAACTTCCGTTATACATAAACCATAAACCCTGCTTCTTTCCAATCATCAACTCTTAATCAACTCTTAACCAAATGGCAATTAATTACTATTCAGATTGATCAACACTTTCACCAGAAAACTTTAATTATTTCCTGTTATGTTGTACTTTGGACTGCACTCACATGCAGCTGCAAGCTAAAGTCAGTGCATAATTTGTGGAATATAAAGTTATGAAAAGACAGCATCAATCTCAAGACATCCGGTCCTTTTTTAACAAAAGAATTGCCTGTGATGAAGGAGGTAAGTTAGTAAAACAATGGTCAGGCTCTAGCTACAATTGAGATTTGATATTTTACTGTAACTTTAGGGGGATCACTCTAATGAGTTTGTGAATCAGAGTACGGGTGTGCACACCCAACATATTGAATCCTATTGGAACAGGGTATGGTTTGTGGAACATTTATTTTTATTTTTAATAACAATTATTATATTGTGCAGGTGAAAGTGAAGCTAAAGAGGATGAAAGGAGTTCATCGCCACCAGCTCCCATCCTACCTGGATGAATTTATGTGGCGGGAGAGAAATGGAAGAACTGTAGCTTTAACTTATAATAACATATTAACAGAAATTAAAACCCAATACACTGTTTGATTGTATTATTTATTTGATATTTTTATTTGGAAATTTGGATTGTTTATTTGGATGATATTTCATGAAATTGGATTGCTTGAAAAGAGAACACACTATTAAAAAGACTACCCCCTCCAAATTAGCATCACTCAAGCGCGATGCATCATGAAATGAACCTGAAATGAATCCCCACCCAAAACGCGTGTGCGTAAAATTAAAAAAACGCGCACGAATTTGTTGATGACTGGAGCCACTTGGGACTCCCCACCCAGAATCAAGCTCCAAGAAGCCCTTCTCTACCAACGATTCTTCCACCATCAGGTGATAGTGATAATGTTGAATGTGGACGTGAATGTCAACCTGCCGTCCAAATTTCAAGTCAGCAGTCTTCATCAGGTCTTGAACCACCCCCTTTTGATGATATTGGGACCTTCTTGGATCCAAAGAAGTTATAGAAAGCATTATTTGCACAGTTAGTAGTCTTTCTATTGATGAAAAGTATTTTTTACTTTATCATCATATAAACCCACCTAGTATTTTGCCATGTACACAATTTTGTGGTAAAAACCGAAAGTTTAATATTTCTTGGCTCGAAAAATATCCCTGGCTGTTGTATAGCGGATGCTGTATTTTGTGGACCATGTTCACTTCTTCTTTCTAGTATTAATAGAAGGGATAATGGTTATCTTGTGAATAAACCTTACGCAAAAATAAGTAACGACTTAAGTAACCACTCTTCACTTCAATATCATTGTGAGTGTCTTCAAGATGCTGATGTTTTGAAAGGCACAATTGATAATCCTTCTTCCCATATTGATGTGATGGCAAATAGTGCTCTTCAGATACGAATGAATGAGAACAAACATATTATACGTCAAATTGTTCGTGCCATACTGTTTCTGGCTAAGCAGGGGCTTCCTTTTCGAGGTGATAAAGAAGATGTTTGCCTAAGTATGAATCCAGGAAATTTTCTAGCTTTGCTTAAAGATTATGCTGAGACTGATAAAATTTTATATAAGCATCTCACCAATCCAATAGCTAGAAATGCAACTTACATATCTATCTCCAAGATCGCAGAATGACATTATTAATGTTATTGGCTTTGATATGATTCTATCTGGTATTTTTGCTGAGGTGAAGACTGCCCTATTTTTCTCTGTGCTAGCAGATGAAGTGAGTTGTCACAATATTGAGCATTTGCCCATTTGTTGGCGGTTCATTGATAGTGAATGTAATATTCGTGAAGAATTTATTGCATTTGTAAAATTAGAGAGGGTTAGGGCAGTTGACATTGCTGATGCAATCATAACATCCTTGGACAATCTTGGGTTGTCTTTGAGTAATTTGCGTGGCCGGGGTTATGATGGTGTATCTACCATGAGTGGAACAAAAGCTGGTGTTCAAGCTAGAATACTCGAAAAGCAACCCAAAGCACTTTACACTCACTGTGCCAGTTATTCACTCAATCTGGCTACTGTGAGTTCTTTGCTCTGTTCCACCCATCAGAAATTGTATAGATCAAATTAAGAGTCTCGTCCTTTGGATAAAGCATTCTCCGAAGGGCTGTTAAAAGCAATTGTGGCACGAAACACACACAGGTCAAGTCGAGCCCCTCTTCTTAATGTCTGCATAACCAGATGGGTTGAGAACATAGATGGTTGGGAGCGCTTCTCATTAGCTCATCCGTTCTTAATCCATGTATGTGAAGTGATGCTTTATGGGGACATTGATTTTCCTCTGTTTAATGATCGGTGGTCACCAGAAGATAAAAAGAATGCACTTGCCCATATGAAAACCTTGGAATCTTTTGAGTTTCTTTACTCAATGGTAACGATCTATCGTTGCTTAATTTACCCGGTTGTTAAAATTCAGGGGGGGAAACAAGATAGTTTCTGGTATATCCACAGTCATGCAATGCTGTGAGGAGTTGAAGATAGTGAGGGAAGATATTGACAGCTATTCCAAGCGTATTTTTGATCACAGCAGTAGAATTGCAGAACAATTTGGCATATCTGTATCAATGCCTAGTATAAGTCAACGGCAGCAACATCGTTCAAACCCACAATTTATATCAGTTGAAGAGTATTTCAAGATAGCTATTGCAATTCCATTCCTTGACCATCTAATAACTGATATTTGTTCGAGATTAACAGGCTCACAGTGAGCGAGCAGCTTCCCTTCAAGGGCTTTTACCTGCAAACATCAATGCTAATTCTTCTTTCAGTGATATTAAAGAGGCAATAGATTTCTACTCTGATGACCTTCCCAATCCAAATATAATCGATGAAGAACTCTGTCGGTGGAAGTCAAAGTGGTTGCTTGTTGCAGAAAAAGATCGTCCTGAAACTTTAAGTGACTCTCTCAAGCAGTGTCCTCAATCTCTTCCAAAATCTGTATATTATTGAAGATCTTTGCTACCATCCCTTTGAGCTCTTCATGCGAAAGATCGGCATCAGCTCTCCGACGACTACACAATTATTTAAGGTGTACACAGACAGAAGAACGTTTAACTGCCTTAGCATTAATTTAATACATATGAACTATGAAACCACGATAAGTATAGATAACATTTGCAAGTTTTTTCTGCAGAAGCACCCTCGAAAATTACAGAAGGCTAACTTGCTATTTGAGTGATGATATTATTTACTGTTTGAGTGATATTGTGATATTGTTTTTTTGTGGTAATGATTAATTATTTGAGGACCAAATTGACTCTCAGAGCACCTAAAATACAGGCCTGGGGAACATACCCCTAGACACCTGCAACACGATTTCTTGAATCACATACCAAATTTTGCAACCCCCTTTTCAAAGTCTGTGTATGGGCCTGTTACTTGTAGTGTTTGGCAAGTCTTCTGCCATCACTGACTCCTACTGTCAGAAGGATTTGGAGGTGAACAGCTGTCTGTTCTTGCCACGAGAGCCATAGGGCTGGTCTGTAGACTTTCTATGGCCTGATGGGTATGTCACCTATCACAAAGTGTGCCTACACTATTTACAATAAGAATCTGCTTGCTGCCTCCCTGAAGAAGAGAAGGTGGTGGTGCTGCTGCTGAGCTACACAAAGATGCGTCCGAGGACGATATTTTTGACATCAACTTCGCTTGTGATGGCACCTGGGCCAGGCGAGGTTTCCAGTCCCTCTGAGTTGTGGCAGTCGCTTCCTGGGATACTGGATGTGGAAGTTCTCAGCAACACCAGTATTGTCCTAGTGCTAGTGTGCTGTGGTCTTGGTACAAATTCAACCGTGCACTTGCCCTCTCAGAGTCACCTCCACCTCACTCACCATTCATCCAGACGTTGCTCCTCATCTCTACGAGCGGCTGTAGAATAATACCCTGATGGAGCGATGCGTACTGGGAGCGACTCAAAATCAAAATGAATGTTTCAACAGCACCATCTGGCAACGATATCTGAAGACCGAGTTTTGCTCTGCAACCACATTGGAGATTGCTGTCAATTTGGCAGTGATCACCTTCAATCTAGTACCCCCGTGATGAATGTCCACAACCCTAGTTAGTACCCACTCCCCTAGTGCTCGGGATGAGTGTCTATCAAGTACCCGATACCATTACAGTTCTGACGTTCAGATTTTTGTTATACAATAGCAGAATTCTTCAGGAAAACTCTCTTCAAATTGTAGAACACAAATACAATGTCTGGCCAGGTTCCCTTTACAGCTCTCCAGGAACAGCTTGAGGTCACAGTTTCAACACTCACCACGCAGTAAGGATCATCGCCAGCTATCTGGATCAACGATGAAGGCAGAGGTGCAGGTGAAGAGGAGAAGGCAGGCTTTGCATCTAGACAGGGTGATGACACTGGAGGAGGAGCAAGTGGAGGAAGAGGGGGAGACTTATGGTTCTGGATGATTTTGAAGGTGTGTTTTTATTTTTTATTTTAACCGGCTTCTTTCAAAGCCACCACTTCCAGAGGATTTCATTTTTGTATATATGTGGTGGTAAAAATTTGCATTACCACAACTTCAATCTTCCCAAAACTTATAGGGGGAAAAATCATATTTCAGTAGTCATTTTTATATACCATTTTAAAACTCTTTCTTCGGTCTGTGTTGTGAGCAGAAGCATTTTTCTTTTCAAAGTACCTATCACTTTTTATGGGTTGATCCCATAATTATTAGTTGCGTCGGCAAGGATTGTCATTATGGAGTTTCTCGGTGAGCATTGGTTATCTGTTTATATACTCATTGCAAGGCAATTCAGAATTGGACATGTTGGTCCAGTGTGTGTACATATGATCCACGAACTCTTGTCCTGAATTTCAAAGCAGATATACCACTGCCAATTATCTTTTCTTCCAAGGCCTTCAATGCCTTGTCCGTAGTAACTTCATTGAGCAATTGGAGGAGAACCTGGCAAGTGTATGCCTCCTGGGAATGGAGAGGAGAGTCTGCTGTTTGCCCCTACTGAGAAACAGTGGTGCTGAGTTTTGTATGTAATGAAAATACCTCACTCTATTCTCCTCATTCTTCCCCCCCCCCCATTTCAACCAAACTTGAAACAGCAGGAAGAAGGGGGAAAAAGAGCAATTGAGAAATCGAAATGTCGACAACTGACAGTTTCCACTCTAGTTTGACGCTATTCTAGCTGAACGCAGTTACATGTAAAAAAAATTATGCCGATGCTATAGATCTGACAGGGTTTTCTACTGCAGGTTGTAGGGCAAACTACCCTTGACAGTTTCCTTTGATATATCTTAGACTAGCTGAGACACCTCCACTTTATTGCGGGAGAGCTTTCAAGCTGTTGGGACATCTAGTGCCCTTACACATAATCCATTATGGCCACTAAATAAAATTTTAGCCATCTCACAGAATATCCCAATGTTGGAGGGGATAAAAAGTACTTCAACCAGGATTCAATTGGTGACTACTGAGCAAGCCTGAGGAAGAGGAAGTGGAAGAGGGAAAAAAAGAAGTGGGACCGAACATCAAATGGGGACCTTGAGTAACAAAAATAGACGAACACAGAATTTTCCCTTTATACAATTGCGGCAGTGCTTTTAAATTGGTGTGACATCCAGTGGCTTTTAAACACACACATATGCATACATACATGCTTGTATAAAGACAGACATGCTATCCAATATGGCTACTGACAGCCACCTCCCCCCCAAAACCATCTCACAGAATTTCCTGATGCTGGTGGGGGGAAGTAAATTATAATGATTCCTCCTGATCGAACTCGAGACAAGCAAAAAAAAAAGTGCGTAAGTATACCATCCAGAATCGAACTGTGGACCTTGAGTACCAAAGCAGACAGACAAAGAAACCCAGAGTTGCTCCTTCATAAGATCTAAGTCTAGTGTAGGATGGCGTTACCAAATCTGTAACAAAACAAACTAAGTTTTGCATAGCTTGAAAGTTAGCATCTGTCAGTATAGTCATACAGGCACCTACAGAAACGGCTTCTATGCAAAGGCTGGAAATTCCTGTACCCTCCAAAAACACAAGTGCCGATCCTCTGCTAACTTAAGCTCTCGTCTGTGCCGATCCTCTGCTAATTTAAGCTCTCCTCTCCTTCCTCGCCTGCAGCCTCTCCACAGTATGACTCTGCCACCTCACACTATCAGTCCAGCTTCTGAGTCAAACCCTTCTATCAAATCACAACCTTTTCTGCTGCCCAACCTGCTACTAGTGCTTGAACACTCCCATCTCTGGACTCAATTGTCAGTTTGCAGATTATTATCCTCTACCATCCCAAAAAGAGTTAGGAATGCCTTGACCTGCATCATGGGTGATGCCTTCTCCTCCACCTGCCTGGAACCTTTGAACCTTGACAAATATCTTCCATGGCTACCTGGATGGAAGGTCCTATGCCTCCACCTCCAAATGCCTATCTCACTTGGTCCAGGAGGATGCCACAGGTTGATGTGGGGTGTTAAGGTAAAGTAGGTGCCCATACAAGAAAAATGACTGGATTTGGCAGGGCCCAGATCTACACATTGCTCCAATTAGGTAACAAGGCTCTACAATTTTTGTTTGTGAGACGAACCCCCCCCCCCCTCCCCGGATAATTTTTAATGCAGTATCAGCTGAGGCAGCACATTTAAGGAAATAAGGGCCCACATTCCTTCCATGGCTACCTGGATAGAGAGTTGCTATGGAACCCAGCCAGTCCTGCACTTGTGGAGAAATACCATTCTCAGTCAGTGAGGCATGCAGCAAATTGGGCCCCCTAGGCATTGCTCTTGCACTCTAGCGCATTGTGGAGCACATCAAGGAGTTCCCATTCTTATTAGTTTACCAGCTGTGATGCCTAGAAGATGGGATCCTCTGTAGCTCTCCTACAGACTTGGCCGAGGCTTTAAGGATAGTGGATTACGGATGGACAAGAAAGGAAACTAGACCGCACTAATGTCAACCATAACCAGCTAAGACGACCTATCACTATGTTACATAATCAATTATTGTGTTTGCTTAATTAAAAAGCAGAATAATATTGGTGTCCATGATGATTTATATGGCGAGACTAAATCATAAAAAAATAAATCACATGTTGTTATATACAATTTTGGAGCTCCATCGATTTCACGTACTTCACTATATATAATATATAGAAGATAGATCTCTCCATGTGCCCTCTTTTGATGTTAAATATAAGTATGACTATGTCAAAGTTATCTGCAGCTGAAGTGGGCTTCCTCAAAACCAGAGTGCCTGAACTGGCTGAAGAGTGTCTCCCAGCTAGAAAGTGTCAGCAGCTGGAAATCACAAGTGTGGTTACAGGAAGCTGTTCATGAGCACAGCCTGCCCCACCCTATTTCAACCTGTCTCAACAGAGGGTTGGTGTTGATCCAGTGTGTGTCCCCATAGAGCTATTGTCAACCTACTTCAACCTGCCTCAACCCAGTGTGGTATTGGTCTACTGTGCGTGTCCCCATAGAGCTATTATCAACCTACTTCAACCTGCCTCAACCCAGATGATGTTGGTCCAGTGTGTGTCCCTATAGATCTATTGTCAACCTCAACCTTGGCCCAATGTGATGTGGACAGGATATTATACTGCAATTCCTATTAGTGTATATACCTGTGAGCAGCTACAACTCCTCATACCTAACAGCAGAACTGGTGTGGGTCATTCTCACTTCTTATAATACAGTATGTTTTTTTCACATTTTCTATGGGGGGGGGGGGGATTTTCTTTTTTGCACTGCCCATAACGAGTCCTTTTAATCCTTATTCCTTCCCAGTTTCTCCCTTGCTTCTCAATGGCATAAGGAACAAGTCTGATCTAGCTATGACCGCAGGCAATATAATTACATCATCATGTGCATCAATCACATGGAAATACAAGAAGTGAATGTTGCCCCCCACCCACCCCAAAATTGTTCCAGCATCCCAAGACTCTCTTCCTTTACCCACCTGTAGCTCCTGTGATAAATTAGCTGGGGGAATGGGTTAAGGTCAGGCCAGTAGTAGGATTAGGACCAGGGTAGTAGAGGGTTATTGCAATGGAAATGGCTAGAGGACCAGGGTAAGAGCTAGGGTTAGGACCAGAGCACTAATAAGGTTAGAGGAGCTAGGCTTAGGACCAGAGCAGTAATAGGGTTAGGATAGGGCAGTAGCTTGAGTTAGCGCTAGCGAAGCGCAGTCTAACGCATTGTCATAATGAGGCTAAGATTAAGCTAGGCCATTGGAAGGCTTACGAACACATACTCGCCCACTGTAGTATTAGTCTGTAACAGCGCATGCTCAACTGAGTGGGCACCAAGCTTCTGGGGTCAAGCAATGACTACTTGAGAGCGGCGGGATCATTTCAGAGGGGATCATTTTCTCTAGGTCCAACTGAGCATGCTCGGTAAGTCACTACGATGGGGTTGGGTACAATCCGGGCTCTATAAAAGAGCGCAGTTGTGAGCCGACCACTACCGAAATCATAACAGCATCTAAGGAGTGAATATCGAGAAAGTATGTCTGGACGAGGCAAAGGAGGCAAGGGTCTAGGAAAGGGAGGCGCTAAACGTCACAGGAAGATTCTGCGTGACAACATCCAGGGTATCACCAAGCCTGCTATCCGTCGTCTGGCCCGCCGTGGTGGAGTCAAACGTATCTCTGGCCTCATCTATGAAGAGACCCGTGGAGTGCTGAAGGTGTTTCTTGAGAACGTCATCCGTGATGCCGTCACGTACACTGAACACGCCAAGAGAAAGACTGTCACTGCCATGGACGTAGTTTACGCTCTCAAGAGACAAGGCCGTACTCTCTACGGATTTGGCGGTTAAACTTGAACTTTTCCATAATTATATTTCAACTCGGCTCTTTTCAGAGCCACCACTCTCTAAAAGATGCTCATCTTTAACCACACCACTCTTTTTCTCATACTTGTGCACATCAATGTTGGTCACTGGGATACCATTGGCTTAGCTGGGATTTGACATCAATTGCATTGAATACCATTGGCCACTCTTCACAGGTTCTAATGAAAGTTCAGATGACATGGATGCATCATGTAGAGCAAATTCAGGAAGAGAAGTCTGACTTGATGAATGTGGAAGTGCTTTAGTTGGCATAAACATAATTTTCAGGTTATGTCCCATCCATTTTCCAGTCAAATTATCCATTAATAATAAATGATATTTAATAGCTAAAGCTTGATAATCAACAAATAACTGAATACAAAAAAATTATGGTGGTCATGGCTTCCAATTGCAGATTTCTCTTTAGCACACTTTTTACAGGCATCATGACACAATGGGTTCTTTTACTCAAGTATCCAGTCTTCTGTTGGTCTCCCCTATGGAGTACTTTCCACAACACACGAGTGCATACTAGCTGGTAAAATATCCTCAGTTGTGTCCTCTGAGTTCTTCCAAATCTGAAACCGACTTTGATGTTGAACTTCTTGCAGACCCTCCAGATGTCTTCCCTCATCCCTGCTATATACTAATGAATTACTACAATACAATCCTTCTTTTTAGACAGATTGTGGTGGATTCCTCTACACCACTCGCTCTTTTCCCCCCTTCTTCTTCTTTACTACTTAATGCACATCAATGTTAGTTAGTATATAGTATAGGTGGGGATTTGACAGGTGATGCCTGCCATCGAATCCCACTATATCCTCTTCACAGGGTCTAACATGGCAACTTATTGATGGAACCTAATGCATCATTATAAATTCTTGGGTCGGTGTTCCATGTGAAAATTCAAAGCTAAGATTCATTTTTGGTGGGAGGACACAAGACACATACCAACTTCCAATTCAATTACCACGGGTGACCCTACAATAACTGGCTGGCTGTGCTTGGCAACCCAAACTCTCATCTTCAATTGCCCTGTTATACTTTCAATGCTCATGATTTCTTAGTGTGATGATGAGCAGGTACAATATATACACATCATGGCTGGTGCAAGGTTATTTGTGTCATCAAGTCAATCTTCCTTGCTAGCTCCCCAAGGATGACACTAAGTTGAGTAGGATTGGTAAAGAAGTGGACAAATAGCTTCTTTTCTGCTTGCAGAAGAGGGTCGGCCTTCAGCACCTATTAAATGCACATTAATATGAAGTGAAAACAATACCAGTTACTTAAATGGGTTGGCCTAAAGCACAAACACTTGTGAAGCTCTAAGTGGATTCCATCTACAACTACAAACACCAGCTACCTGGATTTTGGCCTGGCCACACTATGCCAAAATGGATACACATTGGGAAGCATATCCAGACGTGAACAACCGCATTCTAATCAATGTGTGTCGGTTGCATCCATACTGTCATTAAGACATGCAGGGAAGAAGGGCATTGCTTTCTGCCTCTTGGAGATCAGTTACCTACAGCTCACACCTGAAGGAGATGTGTGCCACACAACAGAAAGAGAATATAGATAAGGGAAAGGAGATATTCACTTCAAAGTGGTTCAGAGCAATAAGTGTCGAAACTTGAGCGAGGTGATTATTACCCATTATTATTGTCACCATTACAAGTACCTGGCAGTCCCACTGGGAACACTCCATTGTAGCTAATGCTCTTGATGACCATTACCCATTATTACTGATGACCATTACCCATTATTACTGATGACCATTACCCATTATTAATGTCACGATTACAAGTGCCTGGCAGTCCCACTGGGAACACTCCATTCTAGCTAATGCTCTTGATGACTATTACCCATTATAAATGTCACCATTACAAATGCCTGGCAGTCTAATGGAACACTCCAATGATCCTGACGACCAGCCCATAGCTAACACTCTAGGTTGCTAGAGAGCTGTTCTTGTTTATTTGGGAGAAACTGGAACAGACGATGTATTCCACCTGCCCAGTCATATTTGTAAGGTTCTGTGCATCACAAATAATCATACAGAAACCAGTTGATGCTGGAGATGCAGAAGCACAGGATGCTGATGCTTCTGCACGTCCCATAGCTAGCAGTATATATCTCCCCCACCCCCACCACCAACACACACACACACAAACCTTCTTCTTCTGGTCGTAATCTTTCAGTAACTTCTTGATGTTGAGCTCCAGAGAAGTGACCACAGAGGAAAGGTCGGAACAGCGCTTCACATACTCCCCCTCAGAGAGCTCCGACAGGTCTGCCTGCTCCCCACGGAACAGCTCCCTCTCAAACTCAGACGTAACAGCTTCCCTGTATGGTTATAGAGGGAGCACAATAGGAGCTCGTGCAGATGTAGGCATGCAGGCACATCCTCTATAGACACATACACAATAGTGCAGATGTAGTCACGCAGGGACATCCTCTATAGACACATATACACAATATTGCAGATGTAGTCATGCAGGGACATCCTCTATAGACACATACATAGTCATGCAGGGACATCCTCTATAGACACATACACAATAGTGCAGATGTAGTCATGCAGGGACATCCTCTATAGACACATACACAATAGTGCAGATGTAGTCATGCAGGGACATCCTCTATAGACACATATACACAATAGTGCAGATATAGTCATGCAGGGACATCCTCTATAGCACATATACACAATAGTGCAGATATAGTCATGCAGGTACATCCTCTATAGCACATATACACAATAGTGCAGATGTAGTCATGCAGGGACATCCTCTATAGACACATATACACAATAGTGCAGATATAGTCATGCAGGGACATCCTCTATAGCACATATACACAATAGTGCAGATATAGTCATGCAGGGACATCCTCTATAGACACATATACACAATATTGCAGATGTAGTCATGCAGGGACATCCTCTATAGCACATATACACAATAGTGCAGATGTAGTCATGCAGGGACATCCTCTATAGCACATACATGTATACACAAAGTGCAGATGTATAGTCATGCAGGTACATCCTCTATAGCACACACATGTAAGACGCGGACTTACTGCTTGGTAAGCAGTTGGCGCATCTCGGTGTCACTCGCAGCCAACAGTCCTTCCAGTGTTGCTAGCTGGTGAAACAGCTGCTCCACAGCCTGCCTCAGAGCAGCATGACTCAGCAGAGGTGACATGCCTTCTGGCTTCACCTCTGAATGCATACACACACACATGATGCAGATGTAAGAACACTACATACATACATACATATGTATATAAGTATACACATACCTAGTAAACGTCTAGGTCAGAGAGTGTATTAGATAGAGTTGTAAAATAATCAACAAATGCTCAGTTCACATACTACTGATACAATAACTCTCTCTACGACTACTTTCAGCTGACCTCGGATACTTCAGGGGTCTCTATATTAGCTCAAATAAGCTTTTATTAATGCCCAAATGAAAAAAAATTAATAGACTCCTTAAAAGTAATTTCTTGGTATATCAACTTGTGCGCATACCTTCATAAGGAATGTTTGGTAACTTTCTGCAACCTGCCTCATTGTAATTTCACAAATCCTGATATGCCCCCCCCCCCCCCCCCCCCCCCCAATAGATATACATGTCACGCTAAAACAATCGCTAGTGTCTGTTCCATGATTCAACTTGCCTCAACCCAGTGTGGTGTTGGTCCAGTGTGTGTCCCCATAGAGCTATTGTCAACCTATTCAACCTGCCTCAACCCAGTGTGGTGTTGGTCCAGTGTGTGTCCCCATAGAGCTATTGTCAACCTACTTCAGGTGTTGGTCCAGTGTGTGTCCCCATAGAGACCTACTTCAACCTGCCTCAACCCAGGTGTGGTGTAGGCCCAGTGTGTGTCCCCATAGAGCTATTGTCAACCTACTTCAACCTGCCTCAACCCATAGTGGTGTTGGTCCAGTGTGTGTCCCCATAGAGCTATTGTCAACCTACTTCAACCTGCCTCAACCCAGTGTGGTGTTGGTCCAGTGTGTGTCCCCATAGAGCTATTGTCAACCTACTTCAACCTGCCTCAACCCAGTGTGGTGTTGGTCCAGTGTGTGTTCCCATAGAGCTATTGTCAACCTACTTCAGGTGTTGGTCCAGTGTGTGTATAGAGCTATTGTCAACCTACTTCAACCTGCCTCAACCCAGTGTGGTGTAGGCCCAGTGTGTGTCCCCATAGAGCTATTGTCAACCTACTTCAACCTGCCTCAACCCAGTGTGGTGTTGGTCCAGTGTGTGTCCCCATAGAGCTATTGTCAACCTACTTCAACCTGCCTCAACCCAGTGTGGTGTTGGTCCAGTGTGTGTCCCCATAGAGCTATTGTCAACCTACTTCAACCTGCCTCAACCCAGTGTGGTGTTGGTCCAGTGTGTGTTCCCATAGAGCTATTGTCAACCTACTTCAGGTGTTGGTCCAGTGTGTGTATAGAGCTATTGTCAACCTACTTCAACCTGCCTCAACCCAGTGTGGTGTAGGCCCAGTGTGTGTCCCCATAGAGCTATTGTCAACCTACTTCAACCTGCCTCAACCCAGTGTGGTGTTGGTCCAGTGTGTGTCCCCATAGAGCTATTGTCAACCTACTTCAACCTGCCTCAACCCAGTGTGGTGTTGGTCCAGTGTGTGTCCCCATAGAGCTATTGTCAACCTACTTCAACCTGCCTCAACCCAGTGTGGTGTTGGTCCAGTGTGTGTTCCCATAGAGCTATTGTCAACCTACTTCAACCTGCCTCAACCCAGTGTGGTGTTGGTCCAGTGTGTGTTCCCATAGAGCTATTGTCAACCTACTTCAACCTGCCTCAACCCAGTGTGGTGTTGGTCCAGTGTGTATCCCCATGGAGCTATTCTGGCATACCTAACAGTGCACAGATCTTCTGAGCAAAAGTGTCTCTTGAATCAATGGCTAGTCCTGTCTTTTCAACTCTCTTCAGAGATGGATTCTCCATGGCAGCCATTCTTTTGCTCCTCTCTTCTTTCAGCTGAGTCAGCTGTTTCTCTGTGGTTGCTAAGAGCCTGTGTGTGTCCCTGTGTTTGCGTAGCTCCACCTCGTAGAGCATGGACAACAGCTCATGCCTCGCTCGCTGAGACTGCAGGCGTGAGATCACCTGGCAGTACATGAAGTATCATTATGAACCCATGACATTATTGAGAACATATTTCGGGTTGAAATGTGAATTGCTATCCATCCCGAGTCTGGGGGGAGGGGGTTGCCCTTCTATGCAGAGAGAGTTGCACACGACAAGCAAACCAACAACTCAACAACTATATATATATACACATGTATGCACATTATAATACACACATGTATGTACATTATAATACACACATGTATGTACATTATAATACACGCATGCATGTACATTATAATACACACATGTATGTACATTATAATACATTGCATGTATGTACATTATAATACATTGCATGCATGTACATTATAATACATTGCATGCATGTACATTATAATACATTGCATGCATGTACATTATAATACATTGCATGCATGTACATTATAATACAAATACATGTATGTACATTATAATATACACACATGTATATATTATATATATATATTATAATATACACATGTATATACATTAAATGTGTGTGCATATACACAGTGTAGCACAATTTAGAGGACCCTTAACCTTTTAAGACTGAAAAACATGTCCAGTGTACACACACACCAAACTCAGGTTGAAGTAGATTGCCAATAGCTCTAGGGGACACACATTGGACCAACACCACACTGGGTGGAGGCAGGTTGACAATAGCTCTATGTGGACACACACTGGACCAACACCACACTGGGTTGTGGCAGATTGAAGTAGAGCTCTATGGAGACACACTCTGTACCAACATCAACCTTGGTAAAAGTACAGATCTATGTTAAATATTATGATGACAAGGCCATGCCTTATCGCTCTACATACACACACACACCTGGTCTTGTTTTGAAATAAAGTAATCCTGCCGAGCCAACTTAAGGTCATAATTGCCATGGAGCACACGAGTGACCTGAAGTGCAGCCATGTCCTGAAGCAAGCAGGTCAGCTTTCCCTGACCTAACTTCTGAAAGCAAGCGTGTAGTTCCATGACCCTTTCCTTCCTCTGGGAAACCTGGTGCAGGAGAGTATCAGTGTCTGCCCCACTTGCCGGGCTCTGAATGAGCAGCTGCACCTCCTGCTTGGCTCTAAGAGTGGCTGCCTGCGCGTGCCTCTGGGCCAGCAGAGCATTGATGCGCTGCACCTCTGTGAGAGGGTACCTAGCCAAGACAACAATGACATGTATAACACTAGATACATGTACATGTATGACAGAAAGGAGGTCTACTCGAGGACTTCTCCTGTTGGCAATGACAAGCCAAAATTTACTGTATTTAATGAAAGTATAACAATATATATTTACTCTCTATATATACAATACACACATACATATACGTAGAGGGAATCATTTAAAATTTCCATTTCCCCCAGTTTTACCCAACTCTCTTTCAACATCAACTTTAAATTTTTCGGTTTCAAAATTAGCCTAAATGAATGCAAAGCATATAGAATAATTGTGGTCTTCCTTGAACTGAACTGCTTGGCACATTCCTTCCTCTGCTCATAGACAGCTAAGAGGAGCACTTCTCTTGGCTTTCTTGGCTCTTGGAGGGGCTGAGTCTGCCACCTCTTTCCTCCATGAGCATACAGATGCTTTAACCCTCTGAATGTTGGATTGGCTTGTCAATACTATACCATGAGGTATAATAGCAAGGCACTCACTTCTGGTGCGCTTATAAAACGAGTAGGCGCTCTTTCAGTGAACAGGATGGTGGAGTCAGCGAAGGTCAGGATGCTGGAGTCAGTGAAGGTCAGGATGCTGGAGTCAGTGAAGGTCAGGATGCTGGAGTCAGTGAAGGTCAGGATGCTGGAGTCAGAGAAGGGAAGGATGCTGGAGTCAGAGAAGGGCAGGATGCTGGAGTCAGTGAAGGGCAGGATGCTGGAGTATTGAAGGGCAGGATGCTGGAGTCAGAGAAGGGAAGGATGCTGGAGTGAGTGAAGGGCAGGATGCTGGAGTCAGTGAAGGGCAGGATGCTGGAGTCAGTGAAGTGCAGGATAATAAAGATAATAATGATGTCTAACAGGGTTTCGGCACTAGAGGAATCTGGAATCTGGATATTAAGGGGGAGCATGATGGTTAAAGATGTGACAAAGTTTCTAATGAATTTTAATAATACAATTTCCAAGGGGGTGCAGCCCCCCAAATGAAATAAAAATATATATTATTATTATTATTAGCTATTACTATTGTCTTTGTCTTTCCACACCTGCTTCATGTCCTGGACGTGTGTGCCAGGGTGTGGTTTGTGTGTGTGCCAGGGTGTGGTTTGTATCAGGTGGTGAATAGCTGCTACCAGTATATATAACAAGCTTAGGAGAGTCGTAGCATCTGATGAAGGCTGAGCATCTAAAGTTGAAACATCAGAGAGTAAAACTCTAGTTGATTAGTTGGTCATTATAATAGTTATATACATGTATGTAAGTGTTATGTGCATGTATGTAAGTGTTATGTGCATGTATGTAAGTGTTATGTGCATGTATGTAAGTGTTATGTGCATGTATGTAAGTGTTATGTGCATGTATGTAAGTGTTATGTGCATGTATGTAAGTGTTGTGCATGTATGTAAGTGTTATGGGCATGTATGTAAGTGTTATGTGCATGTATGTAGGTGTTATGTGCATGTATGTAAGTGTTATGTGCATGTAAGTGTTATATACATGTAAGTGTTATGTTCATGTAAGTGTTATGTACATGTATGTAAGTGTTATGTACATGTATGTATGTATTCTTATTATAACTACATGTAACTGATACCTGCCGATCTCTGGCTATTTTCTCTCTCACAACTACTGCTAGAAGCCACTAATACTAATTAACATTTACCACCTTGATAATAAAATAAAATAGTGCCACTATAATACTAGGTGTCTTAATGATGCTATAAACGACTGCATTAATTCTTTCACCGCTAGACGCGTGACATACACGCGAGAATGATACAACCGTTCAAAAAGAATTGTCTAAAATCAATCGTTTGCGGTGCGCATTTTAAAACTCGGGAGACGGTGCCTAGATATACTCGTAATAAAAGTATTGTAGGCCAATTATATAGGTATCCAGGGTAACCGTGACGCCGAACTCACCTTACCGTTCGTGTTATGGCATCTCGAAAGTTTACTGACGACAATGTGCTTTGGATGTGCTACAATAACGATTTCGGCTTTTCAGAGGATGACTCTAGCTGCATTGAAGGAGAAGAGGTTCATGCCTACAGGGGTCAGCAAGTTATTCAGCCTGTTCTGACCAGGTACCGTATGTAGCTCAGCTAGCTTTGTCAAGGACAGCGATTCCAGTGATGATGAGGAGAATCAAAAGGGAACCTTGAAGGTATAAGCAGGTATCTTTAGGTAAAGTTTGATGTTTAGAAAATATGTATAGAAAGAGCAAGAAACTTTCTTTTCCTGAGTGGAAGAAAAGCTGGGTATGGCATTTTTCCTGGGTAGTGGGCGGGTGTTTGAATGTATATGGCTTCCAGTCATTTTTAGAGTATCCAATAGTGTGTTTGCCTTCTTCTATTTCAGAGCTTGACTACCTATCTTCTCTATATGTATGTCATCTCCTCCAGGCCCTTCGCCTGTGAGTGTGCTCCCTCCATGTCCTGCCTCTTCTATGTCCATGGCATCCCTTCCAGGCCCTTCCCCTTCTGAGGTATTTTACCTATGTATTTCAGCAATTATGTTGTCTACTCTATCCTGCTCACCTCTCAATTGCTTGGTCCTGCTTTTGCAGACTCATTGAGTGACGACTCAGAACCTGCACTTACTGCTCCAAGCAAGGTCGTAGACATTTGAGAAGTCAGGATAGATCTAGGAGTAGAGATGTGAGCACGTCTAGAGGTAGAGCTCTACGTAGAGGTCATAGAGCCAGGCAGAGAGGACGTGCAAAAGGCAGAACTTCTGCTAGTGCCACTGCTCCATCTTTACCAGCAACTGCTGGTCTATCTACATTACTTACTGGCACTTGTAGTAGTTCTACTGGTATGGACCCTTTTGGAAGTGTCTGAGTGAGACAGCAGCCATCTTGTAGTCGTTTTCATTACGCTAATGACTCCTGGACCAACATCTGCTCCAGTTAGTCCTGAAAGTTCTCCTATTGAAATCTTCTCCAAGTTTTTAACTGATGAAGTTTTTAACCTTCTTGTAGTTTTTAACCTTCTTGTAGTTGAGACTAATTGTTATGCTGCCACAGTTTGTGGAAGTAGTTCTCATGCCCGTCCCTGGGCTGATGTGACAGTGCAAGAGATGAAAGCTTTTTTGGCAGTTCTTTTATATATGGGAATTACAGTTCAACCTCGGTTGGAACTGTGTTGGACTATGAAGTATCCCATCAATGTCCGTGGTATCTCTGATGTCATGACTTTGAACAGGTTTGAGCAGATATTCAGGTGCCTCCACCTAGCTGACAACTCCAGTCAGATCCCACACATGGCCAGTCAGGCCATGATCGCCTCTTCAAGGTTCGTCAACTCCTGGATTTGGTGGTCCCTAGATTTGAAGTGGAGTACATAATTCACCAGGACTGCACTATTGACGAAGCCATGATCCCCTTCAAGGGCAGACTGTGCTTCAAGCAGTATCTAAAAGACAAGCCAACAAAATGGGGAATCAAAGTGTTTGTACTAGCTGATGCTACCAATGGTTACATCAAAACATTCCAAATATACACAGGCAAGGGTGTGGAGGATAGTATTAGTAGTGTAGGATTGTGCAGTACTTAAGGTAGTGTTGGATTTGATGTCCGGCACGGAGCATAGTGGTTTTCGTCTATATACGGACAATTATTATACCTCCCCCACCCTCTACCATCATCTCTATAACCGTGGCATAAATGCCTATGGGACAGCTCGTCCTAACATAGTGGGTTTCCCTAAAGAATTGGTTACAAAGTCTACCAAACATAATCGTGGGTTTATGGACTACCATTCCAATGGGCCACTTCTTGCTTCTGTTTGGGTAGACAAAAGAACTATATATTTTCTATCCACTATGCATGTTGCTGAGCTTCCAGCTGGTGTTACATGCACAGTGAAAAGATACACTGCCACTGGTAGCCAAGCTGACGTTGCATGTCCCACTCCTGTCCCTGATTACCAGAAGAATATGAGGGGGGTTGATCGCAATGACCAGATGACCCAGTACTACAACATAGGGAGGCGTAGTACCAAATGGTGGAAGAGGGTATTTTTTAATATAGTTGAGTGTGCTATTTTGAATAGTTATATAATGGAAGCACATGTTAGGCCTGCTGAGCATGCTCTAAAAGGAAGAGCCAAGAGGGACTACCTGACCTATCCACTTGAGCTTGCTATGCAGCTTGTGGACACTTTTTGTTCAAGAAAGAGGCCAGGGCATCCTCGAAGCGATGAGCATGCTCATCATACCCGCTTGAACCGTGATCTTGACCACTATCCACGTCAGATGGAGAAGCACAAGCGTTGTGTGGTGTGTGAGTGCATCAGGAGAAAGAAGAAGCTTCCAGAAAGTGAACATCGGCATGAAACCCGTATGATGTGCTGTACGTGCCAAGTCCACCGCTTGTGTTTTGACAAATACCACAAGTTTGTGGACTATTCTTGAAGACTTATTCTATTCATAACACACGCATGAACAGTAGTAATAATAGTAACTTTGTATAGTGAGCACTAAGCACTAGCACTTGTATATATGTGTTTGTTTATTGGCAAAAAATCACATCATTTTTTATTTTTATTGGTGTCTGATAATAGGCTATGTGGTGGGAACAATTGCTGATGTGATGTAGCCATGTAGTGCAATAAATATAGCATCAAGTACAGTTATATTAGCGAATTCTAGTGTAAAATTGTGATTACATTTTTAATGATATGCATAACCGTGGTTTTAGTTGCCAAGCAACCATGGTAACCACAACGTGTTTGTCAATGTTTATACCACAAATACTTCAAATGTTGCTATGGAATTTGTTACTTTCCTTACTTTCCTGGGAAGGTATAAAATTTATAGTAAAAGTAGACAATAATTTAAAAAAATCCTGAGCGGTGAAAGAGTTAAGAGTGAAGCTCTTCCATGTGCTGCCCCTTGGTGCTGGGCTGCGTGGAATTCCACTCTCACATTATTGAGAGCTCTGAAAGATGTGAAGGAGAAGGCATTCTTGTATTTCCTTATGCTTTGTTGGAAATTATAAGCTATTTGTTCCCACAAATAGTTGCTGCAGTGTTTGTGTGTACTCTGACAGTGCTGGTGGGCTAGTCCTGCTGTCGTGGCAGCGGTTCAGGATCTCCATATACAGTTGTTCCATTCTATTCCATTCTATTCCATCTCTAATCCAATCTCTACTCCAATCTCTAACTTTAAACCATGACAATGCTGGCACAGTAGTGCAGTCATTGGTTCAAGGTAGAACTTTGCACTGCTGGGACATTCACTTGCACTTCTTCTCACTATTCTCCGCCTTAAGGTCCAGCTCTCTCCAGACATTTCTTTGGTAATGCTGTCCTTCTCTTTCACGCTCCCTATTAGGTGTGCTGGTACTTGGTCTTACATTTTCATCTGAACCAGCTCTTCTCCGCCTCATCTCTCTGCTGCAGCCCAATCATGGACTTGCGTCACTTCGCACATTAATGACAGTTGCTACGTGTTGCACTGAGCATGCTCAGTAGTGTGACACACACAAGGACAAGCGTATTACTATATAGGTCACTATTATAATAATATGCCCTGTCCATCCGTACGTATGTCACGCTTACTTGCATGAGTAGGGAATCCTAACTGCTACTCTACGAGTCTGCACAGCACTGAACAACAACTGAGTAGGGAATCCTAACTGCTACTCTACGAGTCTGCACAGCACTGAACAACAACTGAGTAGGGAATCCTAACTGTTACTCTACGAGTCTGCACAGCACTGAACAACAACTGAGTAGGGAATCCTAACTGCTACTCTACGAGTCTGCACAGCACTGAACAACAACTGAGTAGGGAATCCTAACTGTTACTCTACGAGTCTGCACAGCACTGAACAACAACTGAGTAGGGAATCCTAACTGTTACTCTACGAGTCTGCACAGCACTGAACAACAACTGAGTAGGGAATCCTAACTGTTACTCTACGAGTCTGCGCAGCACTGAACAACAACTGAGTAGGGAATCCTAAACTGTTACTCTACGAGTCTGCACAGCACTGAACAACAACTGAGTAGGGAATCCTAACTGTTACTCTACGAGTCTGCACAGCACTGAACAACAACTATAAGCGTGTAACAGAAAGCAGGAGAGCTGCAGGAGAGCTGCAGGAGAGAGACAGAGAAGGAGAAGAGATGCAGCAAGTGAGACTGCATGAGAAACTGCAAGAAAGGTTGACTGGGCAAGACAAAGGGAGCGAAGAGTACAATTAACTGCTACCAACAGAGAAACAGAGTGAGCATCTCCATGTATATATAAGGGAACAAAAGACACTTCGCAGAGCAGAAATTTCAGTGAATGCAAGGGTTGAGGAGAGAGCAGCAAAACACTGGCAGGAGGAGAGTACTGAGGGCTGCATTCAGCCTCAAGGGGTCAGCCAAGCACCATCATGAAGTATTTTTGTTATGTAATACCTACATTGCCAGCTTCTAGCATATTTGCTGTATCACGATTATAATTATGGTTAAAAACAACAGAGAATAGACTACAGCACAAGGGTAGATTATGATCCAGAACTGTGATCTGCCAAACACTTCTAAACACCTGACAAATGATGAGATAACTAATGAACACCTTTCAACCACAACACAAAACACTTATTCACCTCGCAGAGTGTCTGTGGTAAATCACAGGTTAGGCAGTGCTCTAATATTGGGCGTTGGGAGAGCGGGTGTGGCAATGTCTGGTGGAAGTCAAAGGATATTCCTCCGTGTGATGTATGTATGTATGTATGTATGCAGAGCCAAGGTAAAAGGGTTTCCCATGGCAACCAGGCTCACCTCAGTTTCTACAGCACACTTCACTCCTTCTCGCTCATTTCCACCTGTTTTGTCCATCATTACACTGAAGTGTCTCTTTAGCAGTGCAGTTGTTTGCAGTTGTGGTTCCTGGTTGGAAAGTGTTGGCCAGTTATCTGTGGCTAGAGGAAGCCCCGCCTCTTCAAAACGAGCGTATTCATTAGGAGCTAAAACATGACGAAGTAGGCGAGCATGGATGCTGGGAATCTATTTTCTTAGTGTGCGTGCAGAATTACAATGTTGCAGTTAGTATACTGAGGCCGTTAAGTGCTCCATGTGATGAACGTGTGTACACGCTTGCCGAATATTATTATTATTAGTATATAGAAGTAGTTGTTGTTATTATTATTATTAGTTGTTATTATTATGTGTGTGTGTGTGTGGCAACTCACAGAGACTGGAGTCTGGTTAGTTCCCTCTGATGTTTCTGATGCTGCTCCTCAGACACTCCCCTCAGGATCACCTGAGCCGGGTCGTCCAGGTCTACTCGGGAAAACTTGGTCTCCTCCTCCCCTGGTGCTTGTGTGTGCGCCAGACCAGCCAGACCCTAGTGTGTGGAGTATGTGTGTTTGTGTGTGTGAGTGTGTATGTATGAGTGATGAGTGAGGTACATATATGTGTGAATGTGTTGTTTATAGAACAATATCACGCCAGTACCTACATCTGTATGTAGTGACATCCATAGTGATAATTCGCGCTACCCTTCTGGTTGTATAATGCGTTTCCTTGACCTCAATGGAGCTCATAGTCTGGAGGGCTTATACATGCCAAGTGTGCATAAGCTGTATAGGCGCTCATAGGTAGAGGGACTGGTCGTTGGTGCCTGCCATGTAGAGGGACTAGGTGTTGGTGCCTGCCATGTAGAGGGACTAGGTATTTGTTTCTGCTGGTGCCTGCCATGTAGAGGGACTAGGTGTTGGTGCCTGCCATGTAGAGGGACTAGGTGTTTGTTGTGCTGGTGCCTGCCTTGTAGATGGACTAGGTGTTGGTGCCTGCCATGTAGAGGGACTAGGTGTTTGTTGTGTTGGTGCCTGCCATGTAGAGGGACTGGTCGTTGGTGCCTGCCATGTAGAGGGACTAGGTGTTTGTTGTGCTGGTGCCTGCCTTGTAGAGGGACTAGGTGTTGGTGCCTGCCATGTAGAGGGACTAGGTGTTTGTTGTGTTGGTGCCTGCCATGTAGAGGGACTAGGTGTTTGTTGTGCTGGTGCCTGCCTTGTAGAGGGACTAGGTGTTGGTGCCTGCCATGTAGAGGGACTAGGTGTTTGTTGTGCTGGTGCCTGCCATGTAGAGGGACTGTAGGTATTTGTTGTGTTAGTGCCTGCTAATGTCAGGCACTGCCCACCACGCCAGCAAAACCCAGGACCCTGTTCTAAGCTTGCTCTTAGCGTATCATAGCAACAGAAGGAACAAATACCGTAGCTACAGCTTGGCTGTGCCACACGAGTTTTTTTTTTGTTGTTGTTGTTGTTTTGTTGTTTATATGTACAAGAAATAGACGACTGGAACAATCTGATGACACTATAAATTAATATTGAGATTTTCAAATTTTCTCAAACCCTTCCTCATGAAACATTGCTGAATATACCTGGTTATTAAGCATCTATGCCGCACAGTCAGTAAGCTTCGCTAAGACAACCCAGGATAGTCCCAAGTATTCCAAGAATCTCAGGATATTGAAGGAAAGGTCATGGAAGTTCTGCATCTCTGACTGGACCGTGCACTCCAGGCAAACCTTCACCTGCTTCCATACTCCAGGCAAACCATCACCTGCTTCCATACTCCAGGCAAACCATCACCTGCTTCCATACTCCAGGCAAACCATCACCTGCTTCCATACTCCAGGCAAACCATCACCTGCTTCCATACTCCAGGAAAACCATCACCTGCTTCCATACTCCAGGCAAACCATCACTTGCTTCCATACTCCAGGCAAACCATCACTTGCTTCCATACTCCAGGCAAACCATCACTTGCTTCCATACTGCAGGCAAACCATCACTTGCTTCCACACTCCAGGCAAACCATCACTTGCTTCCATACTCCAGGCAAACCATCACTTACTTCCACATTCCACCATCAATCCATCTCATCCTAATCTAGTACTTAAAAATAAAAAATAAACTAACCCCTTCTAGGGTTTCATAGGATTTTTCAACAGGGAGATTCAGCAGGAATGTATGCAGATAGATTTGTCAGTGCTACTGTGCAGCCCCCCACATCACATGATTGGGAGGGGGGGGGGGGATTATGCCTACTGACTTGATTGGATGAAGTGAAAGGGTCTGACCACGTGTGGTTTTATTATAACATTTATATGGTCCTGATTCATATACCAATACATGTACATGCATGTAGCCCATCAATAATTATGCTTTCTGGGGCTTTTTTGTTTTGTTTCCCAATGCATGTGGGAGGTAATTTGTAATTAATCACAGTGAAGAAATGGCCTTCATTGTGGTGAACTGAAAAATAGAGTTAACAATAACTGTTGGTACTGTGTTGCTGTAAACTTACTGCATAGTAAACAACCTTCTCTATATGCAATAATGCTGCATTACTAGTCTCAGGCTAGTGGAACAGATCTCCCCCTGATACTGTTGATGTCCATGGCTGTAAAATAGAAGTTCTACATAGTCAACTTGCATTTGAACTTGAACTTGGTATCAGTGAAAATTAGTGGGGTGGGGATCCACAGATCCCGAGATCCCCCCCCTCCCCGGATGAAACACCGCGTTCTACTTTTATTTGCCCTTCATTCATTTTCTTCTTGAACATTCTCTCTATCATTGCTGTACAGTGTATTATTATTATAATAATAATAATAATAATAATAATAATAATAATAATAATAATAATAATAATAATAATAATAATAATAATAATAATAATAATAATAATAATAATAATAATTATTATTATTATTATTAATTAGAACCACTTGATAATTTTGGAGTAAATAAATGTTATTACCAGCGCGATGAGCTATGTCTTATTGGTTGTTGTTGTTTTAAACTCTCACTCGCTTGACCTGAGGGCATGTTGCTTGAGCAAGCCAGGATCTTTAGTAACACACACATCCACAATTGATGAAAATACACAAATCCCTTGCCTTGAAAAACTGCTTCTTTGAGTAGGCTGTGAGCTCAGCCAGATACCCGTCTTCAGCTTCGTGGTAGGAATCCTGAGGCAAGTCAGAGAGGAAGTGATGGCCTTCTGAAGCAGGTGAAGTTCTTCTTCTCTCCCTGCGATGAGAGCCGCAGAGTTTCCGTACGGCAGACATCAGCTCTTCCAGGGCTACATCAATCTAAAATAGAGAAGACGACAACAACAACAAATGAGCCTTTAGTGTGTATTTAATTATATACTGATGTAAGGGGTAGACAGTAGATCAGCGTGTGTGAAACTTACAGTGGAACCTCACAGTTACAGACCCCACAGTTGAAACACTCTAGTCAACCGAAAGGCACGCGAACATCCCAAAGGTAAAGTATCATCACACAGGTTCGTACTCACCCATGAGATTGCAGCTGCTGCAACTGCCCCCTCTCCTTGACACATTATTTTCTTAGTCACGGCCTCAAGGTTTTCAACAAAATGAAAACAAGTTACGCTACCCAATGGAAGAGAAGCTGGAGATTTTGAAGAAAGTGGACCGAGGCAGTACGCGTTCGCACCTTGTCACCCATATCCAGGGAGTTTGGAATTGGCAAAACCACTGTGACCCACGTTGAGGAAGCTAGAGGAGATCACGAAGTTTGCTGCTGAAGCAACACCAATGAACTCTGTACTTCTACGTGAGCTGCACTCTTTAGCAGCAAAGAAGAGACAGGATGGTTTCCATATCAAGCACACCTTCCACAGCCCCCCCCCCCCCCCCCACTTTTTGGATAACAATAGTAATTAATAATTAACAACTTAATGCTCTAAAATAACAACTTATTGCTCTAAAATAACAACTTAGCACGGGGAGACAGTTGTATTTTTTTACTTTTTTTAATTTTTACTTACAAGTACATGTACAACTTTAGAGCTCTGTAGATTCTGCAAACTTCATGGTATGGACTTGATATATAGCTGAAAAGATAGGTCTCTCTGTGTGCTCTCTTTTGATACTAAAATATGTTTCATAGGATAACTATAGGCAAGTTACTAGACCCTAAAGTGGAGGGACCTCAAAAACCTGCATCCCAAAGTCCCCATCCAGAATAACTCCAGATTGCTATATAAGTGCAAAAAAATGGGAATTGGTACGAGTGGCTAGAGGCATTCAATCACCTTTTTGAATAAGCGTTAAAAATTTATGACATGGTCAAGCGCGTGGGTGCGAAATTGTGGGTGCAAAATTGAGGGCGTTGAAAATTCTCCCCATAGCACCTTCCGTTCTGTTCTTTTGGAAAAACATTAACACCACTACCAGATAACATTACATACACATGATATAATTCTCTGCTGTTCTTTGAATCAAGCCTAGAATAGCTGCTGCATTGTGAGCAAAGCCAGACTCCACACTGGCAAAAAGACAGGCAATTTATTTAGTGTTATGTCAGCTCCAAAGCCCAAGAGAGGAAGAGAAAGTGAGGAAGTAGTGTCTGAAGAGTTTATTATCGATGCTACCAATGACAAGTATCTGAACTGGAAGATTCGAGAGTTGAAGATGAGAATGAGGCAGGCTCATCAGAAACCTTGGATACAATTCCAGGTTGTTCATCTCGGTGCTGTGGTAATGAAGAAAACACTTTTCAGCCTAAAGATAAGCCCTCACTACAGTTGTTAAGTTCCAAAAATCGAAATTTTCAGTCAAGTTGGTATAAGCAGTATCTGCTAAGTGTATGCATCCAAAGAAAAGTGGTGTTTTGCCTATACTGTCGATATGCTGGTAAACACAATTGGCTCACATTTAGCAAAATGGGGGGAAATACTTTCACTGAAAAAGGATTTCAAAATTGGAAGAAAGCTATTGAGAAGTTCACAAGTCATGAAGGCTCTCTATCCCACAGGGAAGCAAAGGTGAAATGGATGACGAAAGGAAGTATGTACTACAATTGAGAATCAGTTGAGTTCACAAACGTTGCAAGTTCAACAGACAAGAAGATCAGTGTCAATTGAGGGCAGTGCAATATCTTGCTCGTCAGGGAATTGCATTTCAAGGCCACACTGAGCTAGAAGGTAACCTTAAGCAGCAACTGCTTACATGGAGCCATGAAGTCGAGGAACTTAAAATCTGGGTCAAGTCTAATAAGTTCACTTGCCATCAAACGGTAAATGAGATAATTTCAATTATGGGTCAGAATTTATTGCATACTCTTAATACAAGGAAATAATCCTACATGATTCTCAGTAATTGCAGACAAAGCCACTGATGTATGTAATAGTGCACAGCTGAACCTGTCGATTTGTTGGGTAAATAACAACTATGAAGTTTTTGAGAACACTGTAGGATTATTCAGAGTACCAAACACAAGAGCAGAAACTTTATTCACAGTGATCAAGATCAAAGGCCTCCTTACAAGATGCAATCTTCCATTTAGTTGATGCCGTGGACAAGCGTATGATGTTGCATCAAAAACATGCAGGGAAAGAGATCAGGTGTAGCAGCCAGATTTCTGAGTGAGAATCCAGCAGCCATTCCTGTACACTGTTTTGCCCATTCATTGAATTTGTGTCTTTAGGGAATTGGAAAAAATGTAGTGTGTCCCCTGGTATGCTATAGAAATAGTGAAGGAAGTTGGTAAACTCATTCTGTATTCTCCAAAGTGACTTCATCTCTTCTCTTCAACTCTTCAACAAGCATCTGACAGTGGAGTGAGCCTAAAGTTGTTGTGCCCAACAAGATGGACAGCTCGAACAGTAGCAATCGATGCTATCCTCAAAGATTATAATGTTCTACTGGAAGTTTTGGAAGAAATTCATGAGACCACCCCTGATGAGAACGGAACAAAAGCTTCAGGTTTGCTACATTTATTGGAGAAATTTAATACGCTGAAGTTAAGTTATCTCTTATTTAGTGCAGCTGAAGAGTTATCACTTTGTCTCCAAAAGAAGAACACAGCCATTCAGGATGCTTGGTCAGCAGTGGAAGCAGCAAAGGAACACTTCAAACGTTTAAGATCAAACGAGGAGTTCAATGGATTCTACGAGAAAGCACTCAGATTTGCAGAAGAAAAGGGAATTGAGCAACCAGAAATAGAAGGCAACCTCAGCAACACGACACTGGAAGTGAACCTCACCATTTTTCTTCAGTGAAAGAGTATTACAGAAAAATGTAGTATGAAGCCTGTGACCTGTTATCTGGTGAACTCCAACGTCGATTTGAAACCATTTGTTGTATCAATTGAGCAATCATTAATCAAGGCAGCAAATAAGGTGGATTTCCAAAATGAATTGAAAAAAAAAGTTGGAGAGTCATGCTTCAAAGATGATTTAGATGTGTCTGAGTTGAACATACAGCTGCCACTTCTTCATGAGATTATCAAGAAAGCCAAACCAGAGGTAAGAAGTGTCACTACTTCAATACACACTATATGTGATGCTATGGATACCATTGAGGTTTTCAAGGAACTCTTACCAGCTGTACACAAGTTGCTTGGCCTGTATTTGACAATATCTGCCAAAGCCAAAATAGCGTTTTCAGCACTCAAGCAAATTCTAGCATATTCACGGTCATCGATGACTGAACAGAGGCTTAGCAATCTTATATTACTCTACGTTCATAAAAAAACCCTGAAAATTTAGATTTAGTATCTGTGATTTAGTATCTGTAGCTAAGGAATTTATAGCTAGAAATGAAGAACGTATTGGTAAATATTAGCTGCAATATCTACAATTGTATTATGTATATTCTCAAGTATATTCTCAAGTACACGACAACTATTATTCATAGTGCCCTCTTTATGAATGGTGAGCCCCCCCACTTTTCATGTGCTGTCTCTGCCCCTGCTTATGTGCATGGTTTCTCTGGCAAGCACACCTTCCTTACATGCATGGTTTCTCTGGCAAGCACACCTTCCTTATATGCATGGTTTCTCTGGCAAGCACACCTTCCTTATATGCATGGTTTCTCTAGCAAGCACACCTTCCTTATATGCATGGTTTCTCTGGCAAGCACACCTTCCTTATATGCATGGTTTCTCTGGCAAGCACAACTTCCTTATATGCATGGTTTCTCTGGAAAGCACACTTTAACGTTTCCCAGTTCAAATACATTGATACCTATTAACTCCACACAGAGTACCCATCACCATGGCAACTTGTCGTGAGGATAACTCCCATGCAAGACATTAGACGAGACACGAGTTAATGGATTGATAAGTGTGAAGTGCACCATAAAGCAATTATTGCAGCACATGCCCACGCTGCTCTTACCAGTGACCCAGGGGCAGGCTGAGCGCACGCAGCAAA
This sequence comes from Cladorhizidae sp. MBARI D1340-BT2, assembly GCA_028752905.1. Taxonomy (NCBI): domain Eukaryota; kingdom Metazoa; phylum Porifera; class Demospongiae; order Poecilosclerida; family Cladorhizidae; species Cladorhizidae sp. MBARI D1340-BT2. The sequence goes on from JAQNBH010000011.1 coordinate 16,605,205, forward strand.
CAGCAAGTTTGTGGATTATGTCGAAATTGTACGCGAAGCTGACAAGAGATAGCAACATCAGTCCATTTGCAAACTTGGATGGAGCTATGTGCTAAAGTCAACAAGTTGGAGAACCTCAGGATTAAGAACAATGATAGCTCCAGCAGAGGCAGCAGCTGGACATCGAGACAACCTCCTCGCTCAGAGCTGCAGTGACCTGCTAACTTCATTGCAAATATTCACCCAAATGCGAATCACAAGGCGGGTGTGCGTCACTTAGAATGAACGGTGATAGTTTCATGGCATAAGTGCTCACTGCCTGTAGCAAGCGCCCACCCATCTTGATTTTTTTAAGGTGAAAGGTTAAGCACTCATGGGTGCTAGTTGCATACTTAATAGTATACATAATTAATGATGATCTACAACACCATTGGATAAAGGGTCACCACCTTAAAAAGCACTCACATTTCTGTTACCATCCTCTGCTTTTTGTAGAGACTTGTGACAACGTCTTCGCAGGTCCGACTTTTGACGAGTCAGCTCGTCCCTCTTGTGAAGGAGGTCGGCGTAATGTTCACTATATGACAACCAACACCCAATCAGAACTCTTCAACATTATGTTGACATGTTCAAAGTACTTCCAAGGACAAAACACAATTTGCCTATGTGTGTGTGTGTGTGTGTGTGTATGTAGACCACAGTGGAGCTGCAGACATCATACAAACAGGTAGAAGAAAAACATGGCCAACATTAACACCCAAAACATGGCCAACACCCAAAACATGGCCAACATTAATTAACACCCAAAACATGGCCAACATTAACACCCAAAACATGGCCAACACCCAAAACATGGCCAACATTAATTAACACCCAAAACATGGCCAACACTAACACCCAAAACATGGCCAACATTAACACCCAAAACATGGCCAACACTAACACCCAAAACATGGCCAACACCCAAAACATGGCCAACATTAATTAACACCACCCAAAACATGGCCAACACTAACACCCAAAACATGGCCAACACTAACACCCAAAACACAACCAACACTAACACCCAAAACATGGCCAACACTAACACCCAAAACATGGCCAACACTAACACCCAAAACACAACCAACACTAACACCCAAAACATGGCCAACATTAACACCCAAAACATGGCCAACACCCAAAACATGGCCAACATTAATTAACACCCAAAACATGGCCAACACTAACACCCAAAACATGGCCAACATTAACACCCAAAACATGGCCAACACCCAAAACATGGCCAACATTAATTAACACCCAAAACATGGCCAACACTAACACCCAAAACATGGCCAACATTAACACCCAAAACATGGCCAACACTAACACCAAAACATGGCCAACACCCAAAACATGGCCAACATTAATTAACACCCAAAACATGGCCAACACTAACACCCAAAACACAACCAACACTAACACCCAAAACATGGCCAACACTAACACCCAAAACATGGCCAACACTAACATGGCCAACACTAACACCCAAAACACAACCAACACTAACACCCAAAACATGGCCAACATTAACACCCAAAACATGGCCAACACCCAAAACATGGCCAACATTAATTAACACCCAAAACATGGCCAACACTAACACCCAAAACATGGCCAACATTAACACCCAAAACATGGCCAACACTAACACCCAAAACATGGCCAACACCCAAAACATGGCCAACATTAATTAACACCCAAAACATGGCCAACACTAACACCCAAAACATGGCCAACATTAACACCCAAAACACAACCAACACTAACAACCAAAACATGGCCAACACTAACACCCAAAACATGGCCAACACTAACACCCAAAACACAACCAACACTAACACCCAAAACATGGCCAACATTAACACCCAAAACATGCCCAACACCCAAAACATGGCCAACATTAATTAACACCCAAAACATGGCCAACACTAACACCCAAAACATGGCCAACATTAACACCCAAAACATGGCCAACACTAACACCCAAAACATGGCCAACATTAACACCCAAAACATGGCCAACACTAACACCCAAAACATGGCCAACACCCAAAACATGGCCAACATTAATTAACACCCAAAACATGGCCAACACTAACACCCAAAACATGGCCAACACTAACACCCAAAACACAACCAACACTAACACCCAAAACATGGCCAACACTAACACCCAAAACATGGCCAACATTAACACCCAAAACATGGCCAACACTAACACCCAAAACACGGCCAACACTAACAACCAAAACATGGCCAACATTAACACCCAAAACATGGCCAACACTAACACCCAAAACACGGCCAACACTAACAACCAAAACATGGCCAACATTAACACCGAACATGGACAACATGCAGATCCTAATCGGTCCACATAACCGCCTAAGCCACTTACAGGATCACAGGCAAGAATTCATGACATAATTAAATGTTACTCTGAGACGACGGTCATGGATTCATGACGGGCTTCTTCTATATGACTGCCCCTTTACCATGCACCATAACTACTCCCAAAACATTCAGCTACCAGCTCCAGCAAACAGATTTTTCTAAACTATTACAGGCACACATATAGCCAAGATAAAATATTGTGGACAATGTCTTAGATACACTGCACATGTAGATATACTGATATGGAGATTGAGAGAGTGAGAATGGGCTGTTTTTATTTTTTTAATATATCTGATATCTTGCAGTACGGGTTGGTCTCAGATGGTGTTGCAGAGGACATGGGGCTATTGGAAGTTGGACTGACTGAGAGAGACAAGACCAAGCAGAGAATGGAGGTGTAATTCTGCCTTAGCTTCATGTGTGTCTAGTACGAACAACAAAGAGAGCTACATGTATACTAGATATAAAATAGATACAGTGATGGTTCCAACTGACCTACAGGACAAGCTTATACAAGCAGCAGTGGAAAATGAAAGGACTCATGGCTTTGAATGCATTATTACAGAAATTATCATCAATAATGTAACATCCAAAACATTCTTACTAGATCAGAGCTGCCGGTATCTCCATTGCCCATGAAATTTAGGATTCTGCTCCTATGATGGGCAGGCACATCTTGACTTGAAGAGAGTGAGCAAATTCTTTGTAGAATTATAGTCCTTCGGGAGGCAAACAACGTAGCTACTGCAACTAGCTTGAAGAACAACCTTAGCTACTAGTTAAATATTAAATTAAAAAACTAGCTACTAAGTTAATAGCTAGCTTGTACAGGTCTGCTACTATAGAAGTGTCCTTCTACAAGCTAAAACTCGGCAAGTAGTATACTAGACAGTTTGCCTGAACAAAATTTGTAGTCTTACAAGCAAGCACAAGATCTAAACCGAAGACAAAATTATTCAGCTCGAATGAAACGCTAGATTAGCTAATTCAACAAGAAGCGCTAGCCAAAGGATTGAGAAATACTTGTCCAGAGAAGTCAGGTTCTTTGTTTAGACTAAAACCAGGCCTTAGAGTGAGAGCCTGAATACAGCCAACTTTCTACTTGAAGACTGCATGCGAGTAAAATAGTGCCATCTCAGCGTCAGGGTTTTTAAAATTAATATAGTGGATGTTGTCTTACAGAAGTTTTTAAAAATTATTTTTAAAGTAGATAACCGAGTAGATGCAAAACATATCTATCTCTGTGTGTGTGTGTGTGTGTGTGTGTGTGTGTGTGTGTGTGCGTGTAACAAGATTTGGGGGAAACCTTCCTAAATGCTGTTTCAAAATAATATACGTAAATTTTAATATTGGCACTTGTGAGGCCTTAAGATCGTATTCCAATGCAAACCAATATGCCACTAACTTTGCTTGAGGGTGTGACTGTCGGAGCCGTCCACCATGTCGAGGCCTTCCCTGGCCCACCCTGTCAGAGCCTCCCACCATGTCGAGGCCTTCCCTTGCCCACCCTGTCGAGGCCTTCCCTGGCCCACCCTGTCGAGGCCTTCCCGGGCCCACCCTGTCGACGCCTTCCCTGGCCCACCATGTCGAGGCCTTCCCTGGCCCACCCTGTCGAGGCCTTTCCTTGCCCACCCTGTCGAGGCCTTCCCTGGCCCACCCTGTCGAGGCCTTCCCTGGCCCACCCTGTCGAGGCCTACCCTGGCCCACTGTCGGAGCCTCCCACCCTGTCGAGGCCTTCCCTGGCCCACCCTGTCGAGGCCTTCCCTGGCCCACCCTGTCGAGGCCTTCCCTGGCCCACCATGTCGAGGCCTCCCCTGGCCCACCCTGCCCTGGCCCACCCTGTCGAGGCCTTCCCTGGCCCACCCTGTCGCCCACCCTGTCGAGGCCTTCCCTGGCCCACCCTGTCGCCCACCCTGTCGAGGCCTTCCCTGGCCCACCCTGTCGAGGCCTTCCCTGGCCCACCCTGTCGAGGCCTTCCCTGGCCCACCCTGTCGAGGCCTTCCCTGGCCCACCATGTCGAGGCCGCCCCTGGCCCACTCTGTCGAGGCCTTCCCTGGCCCACCCTGTCGAGGCCTTCCCTGGCCCACCCTGTCGAGGCCTTCCCTGGCCCACCCTGTCGAGGCCTTCCCTGGCCCACCCTGTCGAGGCCTTCCCTGGCCCACCCTGTCGCCCACCCTGTCGAGGCCTTCCCTGGCCCACCCTGTCGCCAACCCTGTCGAGGCCTTCCCTGGCCCACCCTGTCGAGGCCTTCCCTGGCCCACCCTGTCGAGGCCTTCCCTGGCCCACCCTGTCGAGACCTTCCCTGGCCCACCATGTCGAGGCCGCCCCTGGCCCACCCTGTCGAGGCCTTCCCTGGCCCACCCTGTCGAGGCCTTCCCTGGCCCACCCTGTCGAGGCCTTCCCTGGCCCACCCTGTCGAGGCCTTCCCTGGCTCACCATGTCGAGGCCTCCCCTGGCCCACCCTGCCCTGGCCCACCCTGTCGAGGCCTTCCCTGGCCCACCCTGTCGCCCACCCTGTCGAGGCCTTCCCTGGCCCACCCGGTCGCCCACCCTGTCGAGGCCTTCCCTGGCCCACCCTGTCGAGGCCTTCCCTGGCCCACCCTATCGAGGCCTTCCCTGGCCCACCCTGTCGAGGCCTTCCCTGGCCCACCATGTCGAGGCCGCCCCTGGCCCACCCTGTCGAGGCCTTCCCTGGCCCACCATGTCAAGGCCTTCCCTGGCCCACCCTGTCGAGGCCTTCCCTGGCCCACCATGTCAAGGCCTTCCCTGGCCCACCCTGTCGAGGCCTTCCCTGTCCCACTGTCGGAGCCTCCCATCATTACCAAGCCACCACATCTGTAAATTAAAGCTAACTTGAAAAAGCAGCAGAACGTACAGCAGCTGAAGAAGGTGTGCCTAATGAGCGCGAAGAGAAAATGCATCAACCTAGAAGGCTACTCTGTCCTCTAGAATGGGGGCTAGGCTTGGAACTACCACATGTTTATACATGAAGGAGCTGCTGGTGCAATATCCTATTTTGATAAAATGGCCTGCATATCTCAAGAATGGCTGGCACCGCATTTAGACTGGTTTTTGCAAATCAGATAACATATATATACTGTAGTAGGGTCAGAGACGATGTGTGAAAGAGTTGAAATCCTCACCTCATGAAGACCAAGAATACCACCCACAGTTCACATTCACTACCTCACCAGGATGCCAAAAAGCAGTGGTGCTCCAGCCCGCCATTATTCTGGCGACGTACTCAAACATTGGCATCGTTTCACACAAAAAAAACAGATCGGGGATACACCTGTGCATGTGAGTTTCACATTCCTGATGACGGCACCCGCCAAATTGGTAGCCACTGCCACAAAGCTAGCCCAGAACACAGCACGGGGAAATCTATTTGTTAGCAAGGCTGCATCCAGCCCTGCGCCACCACAAAACCACGCAGTCATTGAAACAGTGGGCTTATAGCGGCCAGCATTGGAGGAGGCAGCTTTGACAACAACAACAACAAAATGGCTGCCAGCTACATGTAGGTAATGGTATAATACGAAGGAGACAAATTCATGACTGCCATAGCTAAAATGACTGCTACGGTCCTCGGCCTAGATGCTGGAGAACTGGAGAAATAAACACAAAAAGTGTTCCAAGTATTTCGCTACTTTCACTGCCATTAGGTTACCCAGTGCATCAACACCGCTAACCACCTTGCAGAGCCCTCAGGCAATGAAGAAGGCATCCTTGACTCTTGCTGTGCGCTAACCATCGTGTCATCCTGGTGCACATGGCACTTCACAGCCGGACTACTGGAATTTGGCGAACAGCCGGAGGCCATCTACAAGAACACATCGTCTGCAGCTAGTGCTTGAGCAACAGGGAGGACAAGGGTACCCTGTGGGAGGCCACGCGTTGGCACATCCGACCTCCGGTGCCAGAGTAGGGGTGGCGAGAACCACCTGGTGAAAGCCATGACCAGGAGGCAATGGCCGTGAAGGCAAAGGAGAACGTGACCGAGGAGCAGTGCCACGCCTATAGCACTCCTGGGAGAGGGTGGAGCAGTGAGAGGATGTCTACAACCATCAAGGAGGGAGACATTCACAAAGAATTTAAAAGCAGTGGAAACTGTGTCTCTTTGCAGATCTCACTTTCCCTGGATGTCCCGGGAACCTCATGCAAGTCCAGGGGGGAGAAGATGGTGCTGGTCACTGCTTCAAGTAGCATTACAGCCACACCCCTCCACAGTGACCGAACCCAACATGGACCAGCCCAGCTGTGGCACCAAAGCGAGGCACATCACTCTGGTCACAGGCAACCAAGAGCAACAATCTGTAAACAATCATTCTGAAGTGACTCCAGCAAGTGAGAGGACGCTGTCGAAGAAGTCCCCGACTACTGTGGCGGGCGCAAATGCACGTCAAGCAAGAGAACTTCACTTCAGCAAGTGCGAAAGGACAATACAAAGGTCACCCACACGCCATAGCCTTGGGCTGTTTTGTTGTTGTTTGCCATTAAAGCTCATCCAACCAGAATAAATTCACAGCTCACTCATCCTCCAACCCCCCCTCCCCCCCTCCCCCCCAGGAGTGTGGGGATCTCTGCTGGTCCAGAATAAGAGGTACACTACATTACATGTACATAAGTAGTGAGAGAGAGGAGAGAAAAGGGTTAAAAAACCTTTTCCTTGTCACACCACTTACCTGAGTGACAGCTGGACGGAGTTGAGTGTGAGTAGCTGGCCCTTGAGAGCAGCTGCCTTGCCTCTCATGTCAGCCACTGTCTTCTCCATGTCCTCGCAGCACTCCACATCAGAGCCCAGCTTGCCAAGTGCCTTCTGTAAAGCACGTCCCTGCAACAACGTAAGTACGGAAATCGCTATATACATTCACTACAAGAAACACAACTTGACATGCAATGCAAAGGTAACCGAAAAAGGTTGTGACCATTTTTGATCATTGAGTTGGTTCTTCAGTGAACTTCCCCTACACTAACATAAACCTTGTCAACCTTCACCCTACAGTACTATACAGTGCAACTTCCTTTGGCATGTTGTTGGTGAGCTATTAACTTCAATCCCTACACTAATGCTAGAGCCATGGTGGCTTGTTGCTGGTGAGCTGTTAACTTCAATCCCTACACTAATGCTAGAGCCATGGTGGCTTGTTGCTGGTGAGCTGTTAACTTCAATCCCTACACTAATGCTAGAGCCATGGTGGCTTGTTGCTGGTGAGCTGTTAACTTCAATCCCTACACTAATGCTAGAGCCATGGTGGCTTGTTGCTGGTGAGCTGTTAACTTCAATCCCTACACTAATGCTAGAGCCATGGTGGCTTGTTGCTGGTGAGCTGTTAACTTCAATCCCTACACTAATGCTAGAGCCATGGTGGCTTGTTGCTGGTGAGCTATTAACTTCAATCTCTACACTAATGCTAGATCCATGGTGGCTTGTTGGTGGTGAGCTGTTAACTTCAATCCCTACACTAATGCTAGAGCCATGGTGGCTTGTTGCTGGAGAGCTGTTAACTTCAATCCCTACACTAATGCTAGAGCCATGGTGGCTTGTTGCTGGTGAGCTGTTAACTTCAATCCCTACACTAATGCTAGAGCCATGGTGGCTTGTTGCTGGTGAGCTGTTAACTTCAATCCCTACACTAATCTAGAGCCATGGTGGCTTGTTGCTGGTGAGCTATTAACTTCAATCTCTACACTAATGCTAGAGCCACGGTGGCTTGTTGCTGGTGAGCCATTAACTTCAATCCCTACACTAATCTAGAGCCATGGTGGCTTGTTGCTGGTGAGCTGTTAGCTTCAATCTCTACACTAATGCTAGAGCCATGGTGGCTTGTTGCTGGTGAGCTGTTAACTTCAATCCCTACACTAATGCTAGAGCCATGGCGGCTTGTTGCTGGTGAGCTATTAACTTCAATCTCTACACTAATGCTAGAGCCATGGTGGCTTGTTGCTGGTGAGCTGTTAACTTCAATCCCTACACTAATCTAGAGCCATGGTGGCTTGTTGCTGGAGAGCTGTTAACTTCAATCCCTACACTAATGCTAGAGCCATGGTGGCTTGTTGCTGGTGAGTTGTTAACTTCAATCCCTACACTAATGCTAGAGCCATGGTGGCTTGTTGCTGGTGAGCTGTTAACTTCAATCCCTACACTAATCTAGAGCCATGGTGGCTTATTGCTGATGAGCTATTAACTTCAATCTCTACACTAATGCTAGAGCCACGGTGGCTTGTTGCTGGTGAGCCATTAACTTCAATCCCTAGAGCCATGGTGGGCTTGCTGCTGGAGAGCTGTTAACTTCAATCCCTACACTAATCTAGAGCCATGGTGGCTTGTTGCTGGTGAGCTGTTAACTTCAATCCCTACACTAATCTAGAGCCATGGTGGCTTGTTGCTGGTGAGCTATTAACTTCAATCTCTACACTAATGCTAGAGCCATGGTGGCTTGTTGCTGGTGAGCTGTTAACTTCAATCCCTACACTAATGCTAGAGCCATGGTGGCTTGTTGCTGGAGAGCTGTTAACTTCAATCCCTACACTAATGCTAGAGCCATGGTGGCTTGTTGCTGGTGAGCTGTTAACTTCAATCCCTACACTAATGCTAGAGCCATGGTGGCTTGTTGCTGGTGAGCTGTTAACTTCAATCCCTACACTAATCTAGAGCCATGGTGGCTTATTGCTGGTGAGCTATTAACTTCAATCTCTACACTAATGCTAGAGCCACGGTGGCTTGTTGCTGGTGAGCCATTAACTTCAATCCCTAGAGCCATGGTGGCTTGTTGCTGGTGAGCTGTTAGCTTCAATCTCTACACTAATGCTAGAGCCATGGTGGCTTGTTGCTGGTGAGCTGTTAACTTCAATCCCTACACTAATGCTAGAGCCATGGTGGCTTGTTGCTGGTGAGCTATTAACTTCAATCTCTACACTAATGCTAGAGCCATGGTGGCTTGTTGCTGGTGAGCTGTTAACTTCAAACCCTACACTAATCTAGAGCCATGGTGGCTTGTTGCTGGTGAGCTGTTAACTTCAATCCCTACACTAATCTAGAGCCATGGTGGCTTGTTGCTGGTGAGCTGCTAACTTCAATCCCTATACTAATGCTAGAGCCATGGTGGCTTGTTGCTGGTGAACTGTAACTACAATCCCTACACTAATGCTAGAGCCATGGTGGCTTGTTGTTGGTGAGCTGTTAACTTCAATCCCTACATACACAGCGAGTGTGTTCCACAACATACTGCTGTTTGCAAGAAGAAGATGGTAGGGAATGGTGCACTCTGCTCACAGCTTCTCCTAACGTTTGACCAGAACTACAGGGTGTTGCCTGTGAGCTACACGATGGGCTTGTTGAATCACCGGAGAGGGTAGATGGCAGTTTTCTTAGCCAGATGTTGTCATACTCTCAAATGTTCCCTTAATCGATGCTCTTCTAATCGTTTCTCAGTCTTCTCCTCTTTAAATGCAACACATTGAAATCAATTTCTCTATCTCGCATTTCCAAGATGCACTTGGTACAACTCTGGGTCTTCCTTAATCCTGCCTCTTCCCTTTGCTTGTCTTTCACTGGCACAGGACATGGCCTTCCCCTAGCTTGTCTCTCACTGGCACAGGACATGGCCTTCCTTTAGCTTGTCTCTCACTGGCACAGGACATGGCCTTCCCTTAGATTGTCTTTCACTGGCACAGGACATGGCCTTCCCTTAGCTTGTCTCTCACTGGCACAGGACATGGCCTTCCCTTAGATTGTCTTTCACTGGCACAGGACATGGCCTTCCCTTAGCTTGTCTCTCACTGGCACAGGACATGGCCTTCCCTTAGATTGTCTTTCACTGGCACAGGACATGGCCTTCCCTTAGATTGTCTTTCACTGGCACAGGACATGGCCTTCCCTTAGATTGTCTTTCACTGGCACAGGGCATGGCCTTCCCTTAGCTTGTCTCTCACTGGCACAGGACATGGCCTTCGCCTTAGCTTGTCTCTCACTGGCACAGGACATGGCCTTCCCTTAGCTTGTCTCTCACTGGCACAGGACATGGCCTTCCCTTAGCTTGTCTCTTGGCACAGGACATGGCCTTCCCTTAGCTTGTCTCTCACTGGCACAGGACATGGCCTTCCCTTAGCTTGTCTCTCACTGGCACAGGACATGGCCTTCCCTTAGCTTGTCTCTCACTGGCACAGGACATGGCCTTCCCTTAGCTTGTCTCTCACTGGCACAGGACATGGCCTTCCCTTAGATTGTCTTTCACTGGCACAGGACATGGCCTTCCCTTAGATTGTCTCTCACTGGCACAGGGCATGGCCTTCCCATAGCTTGTCTCTCACTGGCACAGGACATGGCCTTCCCTTAGCTTGTCTCTCACTGGCACAGGACATGGCCTTTCCTCAGCTTGTCTCTCACTGGCACAGGGCATGGCCTTCCCTTAGCTTGTCTCTCACTGGCACAGGACATGGCCTTCCCTTAGCTTGTCTCTCACTGGCACAGGACATGGCCTTCCCTTAGCTTGTCTTTCACTGGCACAGGACATGGTGATCATTTCAAAACTAGAAGTGAGCTATGTTAATTGAACCACACTTTTTAAAAGTTTTGATCAAGAACCAAAACAAACCGGAGCTGACTGCCATGCATTGCAATAATGGAGACGGATTGCATGTATTTTCCCTCCAGTTATCAAACCACTTATAAATTGGTATATAAACCACAGAAATTTAAAGGTCACAGCTGAGAAGTAAAAGAAAGAACAGAGAAAGAGCTTTCAAATGAGATATAAACCTTATTTGGACACCCCCCCCCCTCCCCCAAAACGATCAAGTTATGTGTAGTAATCTATGGGCTATCTCAGATTGTGATGGGCATACACAAAATCTGTAAATCTGCCACAGGGTTTCTGCTGAAAGCAATGGGTGTGGTTTTCAAATAAAGGTTGGAATACTTTCTGTCAAGAAGATAAAAGAAGTCATGGAATGATTCTTCATTAATAAACAACTTTGGGCCCAATACCTACAAAGATGCACAAATTCAGAAACCACTGCCGTAAAAATCAGAGAAGCAGCTGTTAATATGGGTAAATTACATTAAAAGCGATAAAAAGTTATCAATAAGGTGTTTATCATATCAAATTGGATGTGGAAACAGAATAAAGTACAATTACGGGGGAAAAATTACCATGGTAACATTGTGAAACTGACCTTAATTCCTTAAGCAATGGAAGGAAGGGGGGGAGGGAGGATTGGAGGCTTCTTTAAAATGATGTATTAAAACGATCACTTTTTAATTTTGGTTGACATAATCGTGGAATTGCCTGTACATCATGCCTATAGTAATTACCTGGTGCCTGCCATGTAGAGGGACTAGGTGTTTGTTGTGCTGGTACCTGCCATGTAGAGGGACTAGGTGTTTGTTGTCTTAATGTCAGGCACTGCACGCCATATCAGCAAAACCCAGGACGCTATTCTTAGCTTTCTCCTAGCGTATCATAGCAACAGAATAGCTACAGCTTGGCTGCATTGAAAGCTGTTTGTTTACAGGAAAGTGTCCCTTGGAGCTAATAATATTCAATATATCATTAGCATTGTCATTTTCAAAATTCTTGTGGAGAGGGGAAAAAATTGGGCTTTAGAGGGGATATCCAACCCCCCATCACCATCCCCACCCCCCTCTGCATAAAACAATGTAACACAATGACCTTGGCTATAAATCTGGCTAGGGCTAGGGCTAGGGTCTTGTTACTAATGGAGAGGCTGTTTTTTAGGTTCTTAAAACCAAGTGAGACTGAGCTAGGTATCAGGTTACCACTGGAGGAGTAGTTCCTTACATATAGAGGATAAAGATACATGCATACACATATAGTGAATTCATGTGGTATTCCTTAGCCCCTGTGAACCTGGCAATAAATAACCACAACTCAAGACGGTGAAGGGTCTGACCATCACTACGAAGGAAGAAAGAAAGAAAACGGAAAAAACTAAAAGTGTACCAGCAACCAGCACTGGCCAAGTATTGGTGGTCTAGCATCGTGGCTAACTGCATGTACATGTATACGTACCTCCAGAACTTTCCCTTTAGATCGTAGAGCCTGAAAACTGCATGAGAAACACGCATGGAGGGGGAACACCGAGTTAGCAGTATGTCTTGACTGTTCTTAGTAGTAGTAGTAGTGTACAATGAATGGGTTAGGGGCAGAAGTATAGACCACCAGCATAGCTGATCCTCTAAATTCCTTGGGAAGGCGGGAGGAGATAATGGTCTGGTGTCATTGAACTTCTATGCCGCAAGACTCAAGAAAAAGTCTGATATTACTCAAGGTGGTGGGTCTGCAGTGGTGGCCTACCTCATGACAAGCTGCATATGTTCGTCCAAGCTTCCATGTGCACTGAATATAACCACAGGGGTAGTACAACCTGGTTGGCATGCAACCACAGCTATGAGACACCAACTATATCTGCTAAAGATGCCGACCAGTTCCTTTGGTGTAGTCCACCATTACCTTGGGACGAGGAAAAAAAAGGTTTGGTGTCTGACTCCAGAAAAATCCTCACAACATAACTAATGGGAGTCAACTGCAAGTGTTAGACCGGCTTAGTGTAAAATTGAACTCGGGCATTCACCCTTCCATAAGCCTGGAATGTAATCAAGAGAAATATTGCAATATGCTTGGCAACATATGTCTTTGCTAGAGACACCAGACCACTTTCTCCCCTCTCCCCACAAGATAAGGTAAAGGGTCGTTCCCATAGTAACGGGTATCCCAGTTCAATTTTTAAAAAATGCCCAGATAAAAGTGGGACTCTACTGCAAGTGTGTGAAGTAATAGCAACACACCTATTGCTTTGTTCAACAGTCACGTGATTTTCAGGTTTAATTTGGGAAACTGTCCACTCCAGGAAGTTCAGCAACTTTGGATTGCGTTCAAGCGAAGCCGGAAGAATCCCAGGATCTCTCTTGTATCCCACTGTAGCCAGAGAAACAGTCAAGCGTTCTTGCAAAGAGTGAGGAACAGACGCCATAGTCAAAATTCGCGCGTAACTAGCAAATTTGAACTCTGAACTTAACCACGTAAACTGCTCTTCTGTTTTTTGTGGGTTTTTGTGGGAATCTTAAAACAGTTTAAAAAAACTAAGGCTGGCAACAACTTTCACACGGTTCCCCCATACCTTTGAGGGGGAGGGGGGAAGGGGGGGACCAATATTGACCACTCGTTTTTATACAGTGGCAAATTGCCATTATGATCGGGAATGGACTAGTAGTTGTGCAGCTTGCTTAACTTTGGGTTGAGTCGACTCCTAGGCCTTGGCGAGGATGAGAGCATGAACTGTAGGTCTGCCAGGACTCACAATGGCGCAGTAAGTGCTTGAATTTATTTACAATTTTGTGTTCTGGAGGGATATGCAAAGGTCCATACTCCGTTTGTACCTTAGATAGTGAAATGGGGAGTTGTGTGTTGTGTGTCGTTGTGTGTCATTATAAACATGTTTTTATTCCATTGCAATCACTAAAGTATAGTGGTGATGCCTTTTTTTTCTCCTTCTTTCAGGGTCGCCCAGAATCAAGGCCCTCTTCTCGCTCCAGGGCAAGACTGGATCACATTTCTTCCCAAGATGAAGCCCTTTCCCCTTTACCCCCTCCAGGGGCTGTGGGCCTTCTCCACCCCCCTGGCTCTGCATCTTCTGTTGTTTATCCACCCACACCTGGCCTTGTGCAGGCCGTGGAAACAATACCTCCTTCCATCCAGTTTACAGGTAGTGGTCACGGCAACAGGATGCTAATGTCACTGAACGAGATGCGGCTAAACAGTGAGCAATGTGACGTTACACTCAGAGTCGAGTCTGATCAGTTGGCTGCTCACAAGCTGATACTCAGTTCCAACAGTGCTTACTTCAGGGCAATGTTCTCCAGTAACTATAGTGAAGCTACTCAATCCATGGTTGAAATGCTAGGCATCACCTCTGTGGCCCTAGAGCTACTGGTTCAGTATTTCTACACCTCCAAGATCCATATTTCGACTGAGAATGTGCAAGACATCTTGGCAGCATCCACCATGCTCCAAGTGAGCAGAGTCACAGATGCGTGCTGCGAATTCATGAGGCGACATCTGGGTGTGTCAAATTGTCTAGGGGTCCAGACGTTTGCAGACATGCACTCTTGCTCCGAGCTGAAGAGAGTGGCGAGCGAGTTCACCAAAAGTAATTTTGCGACGGTCGTTGAATCGGAGGATTTCTTGAAGCTGGAGCTAGATCAAGTGTTGGAGCTTTTCTCTGCCAGTGACCTTGTGGTTGCATCTGAGGAGAACGTTTTTGAAGCTTGCATGAGGTGGATTAAGTTTGACCCAGCCAACAGGAACAAGTTTATCGTGGATCTGCTGGAAAAGGTATGCACGAATTGCCGAGGTGTTGGTTGCATGTGGGTGTGACTAACTCGTAGCCCCAAACCTGCTTGGCACTGTAGAGCATGGTTGGTTTTCCTGTGAATAAGTCTCGTGCCTTTACAATCGTGAATAGGTTTTGTTGCATGGCTCACAGGGCAGGCTAAGCTATGGATTGCTGGACTCACGTAAGCTGCTAGCCTAACAGAGTAGACATGTTTCCATTCCTTTTTCAGCAAAAGAAGTAGCCAGCAGCTAGAAGATGCCGGTGGTGTGTAGTGTGCACATGCTTTGATAAGCATACACAACTCTAATAGTGCATAATTCCATGTGCCCATTCTAGGCCACTCCCACTGTTGGACTTGACCAACCTTCATGGTTGTAAGTCATATCTCCGTCATCGAAAAGGAAGTTTGTAGCTTCCCCTGGGACTTGTTTCCCGGCAAATGCGGGTACTCTACGATGCATATTGGCGATGACTAGTGCAAGTTGATCCTCTTTGAAGCGGCCTGAAACGCCCCATCCAATTAACTGCATGCATTTTCCCATCATTGCATTGCATGTGTGCATGTACATATGTCGAGGGAGTTCTGGTGTGCAACTTAAAGGCAACTTAAAGGAATTATAGGCGAGCACTATAAGTACCTTGGAAATTCATTGAGGAAGATGTCTTTGGACATTGTGTGATTGGTTATGACAACAAGATTAGGCATTGCTGTCTGGTTGAGGTAATGACATTATATGCAGCACCTCATACGAGGAGGGATGGAAAGGGGGGTATCTTCCCTTACCCCCCCCCCCCCCCCCCCCCCCTTTACCCCCAGACATAGTGGGTCGACTCTTTAAGAGAGTAATGCCAGGCACACTAGATACCCTCCCTCCCTCCACCCTTTACCTGAGCTCTGTTTGAAATAACTGTCTTAAAGTCTACCTCGAGACTCTTAAGATGCCCCCATCCTGTGTAGCTGTGTATACATGTCTCGGCCAGTTAGCCTGGCAGTACTACAGCACCCACTGCAGGCTGGCACTGTCCAGTTTGTCTGGCAGAATACAGCACCCACTGCAGACTGTCACTGTCCAGTTTTTCTGGCAGACTACAGCACCCACTGCAGGCTGGCACTGTCCAGTTTGTCTGGCAGTACTACAGCACCCACTGCAGGCTGGCACTGTCCAGTTTGTCTGGCAGACTACAGCACCCACTGCAGGCTGGCACTGTCCAGTTTGTCTGGCAGACTACAGCACCCACTGCAGTCTGTCACTGTCCAGTTTGTCTGGCAGTACTAGGAGGCTGGCACTGTCATGGGTACGCACCACAGAGTTGTGTTTGACCATGGCTACACATGTTACGTAACTCTGCTGCAGCTGCACAAGCCTAACACAACTTCCTGTCTTGTGGAAACCATGCATGTTGTACATAAGGTGTGGCGAGATGTGATGTTATCTCACGTGTAGCAAACGTCTTGGAGAGTCCAGGAATGACCCGCTGCATAGAAGTCCAAAGTTGAAAGGCTCTTACCAAGGCTAGGGCTAGGATTAGACAGGCAACGACTTTGAACATCCCAATACAGCCCAGGAATGTCCTCAGCACCACTGGACCTCCTGGTGAAGATTCATAGACGCATCCACCGTGGTCAAGTACGCCCAA
This sequence comes from Cladorhizidae sp. MBARI D1340-BT2, assembly GCA_028752905.1. Taxonomy (NCBI): domain Eukaryota; kingdom Metazoa; phylum Porifera; class Demospongiae; order Poecilosclerida; family Cladorhizidae; species Cladorhizidae sp. MBARI D1340-BT2. The sequence goes on from JAQNBH010000011.1 coordinate 16,621,618, forward strand.
CAGTGCCTGGTTTGGAGAGGATTAGGACATGGTGTTATGAGACTTGGTTGCTAATGGATCATGAAGCATGTAATGCAATTAGTGCCAACAATGCATGGCCAATGTCTACAACTTTCAATTTGCTTGTGTACAATATCCCAGTCAGCTAATTCAGCGTGCATGGAGTAAACATGTTTAGCACAGCCATCGGGAGTGGCACTCTCTACGGAGTGTAGCTAATTCAACGTGCATGGAGTAAAACATGTTTAGCACAGCCATCGGGAGTGGCAATCTCTACGGAGTGCAGCGTGCATGGAGTAAATATGTTTAGCACCGCCATCGGGAGTGGCACTCTCTACGGAGTGCAGCTAATTCAGCATGCATAGAGTAAACCTGTTTAGCACAGCCATCGGGAGTGGCACTCTCTACAGAGTGCAGCTAATTTAGCGTGCATGGAGTAAACATGTTTAGCACAGCCATCGGGAGTGGCAATCTCTACGGAGTGCAGCGTGCATGGAGTAAAACATGTTTAGCACAGCCATCGGGAGTGGCACTCTCTACAGAGTGCAGCTAATTTAGCGTGCATGGAGTAAACATGTTTAGCACAGCCATCGGGAGTGCAGCTAATTCAGCGTGCATGGAGTAGACCTATTTAGCACAGCCATCGGGAGTGGCACTCTCTACGGAGTGCAGCTAATTCAGCGTGCATGGAGTAAACATGTTTAGCACAGCCATCGGGACTGGCACTCTCTACGGAGTGCAGCTAATTCAGCGTGCATGGAGTAAACATGTTTAGCACAGCCATCGGGAGTGGCACTCTCTACGGAGTGCTGGGTGTTCCTAAAGCTTTTTCATTTTCTTTGTCCATTACTTATTATTGTTCCTGTTAACACTTGTAATACCTTGCTGGTCCAGGTGGAGGGGAGGAGTCTGCCCCGCCCCCCATGCCTCCCTTTGTAAGGCTGTGCTGCAACCCACATAGCTTAATGAGCACAGATTGTTAGAAGAGCCGAGACCTGTTAGGAATTGTGCCTGTTCCCAACGAGTCTCCAGAGGACCTCATCAATAACTTCACGATATCCTCATAATTAGTCAGCGGGCCTGGGGGTTTGGCAGGGCAATCTGTTCTTTCTCTCCCCTCCTCCCCCCCTGTACATGTATAGTTTTGAAATGAGTGTGATAAATTAACACACCTACACCACCATGTTTTGACCAACCCTGGGTTCCCCCCCCCCCCCCCCCCCCCACACGAGAAGCGTTGAAATGTGGAGTCAAGTGTAAGGCACTTGTTGGTCTCAACTATGATCTGTGTGTGACATGCAAGTACTGAAGAAGCTTCGCCATGACATGCCAGCATGCCCCTAGGTATGGTTGACAGGTTATCCAACATGCAGACAAAAATACAGTAACACTAGAGGCCACACCCCTGGCTATCCCTGTAAGCGTAATGGACTGCACAGGATGATCCTGGAATGATTGTATCCAGTGGAGTTGGGACCGTCCCAGGCTGTTCCTAGTGATGAAGTGGAAAGGTTGAGGCAGTGCTTGCTGTTCCTAGTGATGAGGTGGAAAGGTTGAGGCAGTGCTGGCTGTTCCTAGTGATGAGGTGGAAAGGTTGAGGCAGTGCTGGCTGTTCCTAGTGATGGTGGAAAGGTTGAGGCAGTGCTGGCTGTTCCTAGTGATGAGGTGGAAAGGTTGAGGCAGTGCTGGCTGTTCTTAGTGATGAGGTGGAAAGGTTGAGGCAGTGCTGCCTGTTCTTAGTGATGAGGTGGAAAGGTTGAGGCAGTGCTGGCTGTTCCTAGTGATGAGATGGAAAGCTTGAGGCAGTGCTGGCTGTTCCTAGTGATGAAGTGGAAAGGTTGAGGCAGTGCTGGGTGTGTGGGTAGTTCATGTCCTGTAGGAGTCTTGTTGACCAAATGCAGCAAATGCTCCTAAAGGGTGTGGTTTCTTCTGGCACTAATCTGGCACTAATTAATAAGCTCACTCCTGGTTGTAATTAATAAGCTCACTCCTGGCACTAATTAATAAGCTCACTCCTGGTTGTAATTAATAAGCTCACTCCTGGCACTAATTAATAAGCTCACTCCTGGCACTAATTAATAAGCTTACTCCTGGTTGTAATTAATAAGCTCACTCCTGGCACTAATTAATAAGCTCACTCCTGGTTGTAATTAATAAGATCAATCCTGGCACTAATTAATAAGCTCACTCCTGGCACTAATTAATGAGCTTACTCCTGGTTGTAATTAATAAGCTCACTCCTGGTTGTAATTAATAAGCTCACTCCTGGTTGTAATTAATAAGATCACTCCTGGCACTAATTAATAAGCTCACTCCTGGTTGTAATTAATAAGCTCACTCCTGGCACTAATTAACTCTTTAGGACCAACGGTGGATATATCCACACATGCAGGGCTTCATGTTCCCGATGATAACGGATATATCTGCACAAAGATAGCAACTGATAAAGGCTAGAGCATCTAACTGAAACGTCAAGAGAGTAAAATTCAAGTTGATTTTTGAGAAGGTCATTGTAAGTACTGAAAAGCTTTGCTAGAGCTCTCACAGTGAAATCCCACTGGAGCTGTTAGCTGTGCTAGAGCTCTCACAGTGAAATCCCACTGGAGCTGTTAGCTTTGCTAGAGCTCTCACAGTGAAATCCCACTGGAGATGTTAGCTTTGCTAGAGCTCTCACACTGAAATCTCACTTGAGCTGTTGGCTTTGCTAGAGCTCTCACAGTGAAATCCCACTGGAGCTGTTAGCTAGAGCTCTCACAGTGAAATCCCACTGGAGCTGTTAGCTTTGCTAGAGCTCTCACAGTGAAATCCCACTGGAGCTGTTTGCTGCATCTAACCCTAACTCTACTAGAAGAACACCTCGGTTGCTGAAGTGGTGAGGTTTACACTGGCAAGCATCGTTCTCTTCAGCCAAAGGCTAAAGAAAATGAGAGCAGCCACAGCAGCTGCATTGCTACTAGCTCTAGCTGAAGGTGGCAAATCATTTCATAATGTGCTGTGGAAGTGCTCTGAGAGAAAATGATTGTCTGCTGTAATAGAGACCAAGGTACCAGCTAGCCAAAGCTACATGGCCTTTGACCTAAACATTAGCATGCTAGACAAGATATATCCAGTGTTTACTAACTGTTGCTAGGCTGGTGCATGCTTACCTGATGGAGCCCATAAAGAAGGCTCCCTTGAATCTTAGCTCTTACTATGTCACATGATTGTCAAACATGAGTGTGTCGCATGGTATTAATGTTCAGCCCTAAAGAGGCATTCCTGACTATCACTCCTGGCATTAATTAACATCACTCCTGGTACTAATTAACATCACTCCTGGCACTAATTAAGTTAACTCTTGGCACTAGATCATTCCTGGCACTAATTAACAACATCACTCCTGGCACTAATTAACAAGTTCACTCTTGGCACCAGATCACTCCTGGCACTAATTAACAACATCACTCCTGGCACTAATTAACAAGTTCACTCCTGGTACTAGATCATTCCTGGCACTAATTAACAACATCACTCCTGGCACTAATTAACATCACTCCTGGCACTAATTAACAAGTTCACTCCTGGCACTAGATCATTCCTGGCACTAATTAACAACATCACTCCAGGCACTAATTAACATCACTCCTGGCACTAATTAACAACATCACTCCTGGCACTAATTAACAACATCACTCCTGGCACTAATTAACAACATCACTCCTGGCACTAATTAACAACATCACTCCTGGCACTAATTAACAAGTTCACTCCTGGCACTAATTAACAAGATCACTCCTGGAACTAATTAACAACATAACTCCTGGCACTAATTAACAAGTTCACACTTGGCATCAGATCACTCCTGGCACTAATTAACAACATCACTCCTGGCACTAATTAACAAGATCACTCCTGGTACTAATCCTGGCTGTAAATTAAGCTCACTCCAGCTCACTCCAGGCACTAATTAACAAACTCACTCTTGGCTCTAATTAACAAGCTCACTCCTGGCTCTAATTAATAGATGAATGAACGAGGTGTGTGTGTGGCATGTCATGTGTCTTGGTTGGACTGGACTAGGTCGAAACAAAAACAGTTTGTTTATGCAGGTACAGACTCTCGGCTCAAGGAGTCTTACACTGGCTTCTTGTTCCATATGTTGCCTTGGTGAGTGCACAGCTTATGTGGGGCCTCTGTTGTAAGTGTGTGTGCGTGTGTGTACATACACATTGGGCATGTGGGTTCATATACACCATATAAGGACGTAATGATGTGGTGAAATATGTGCAAAATATTTCGCACGTAAGTTCTGTTCCCTCATCGTACTCCTGCATGGGCGTTCTGACCACCATTGATCATGTGAGCTAGTTAACACCTGCAAGCGATCCTTTCCTGTTCTCAATGATTCAGCTGAATCTAGACATGTCGACCTTCCAGAAACAGAAAAAAAGACTGATTGTGGACTGACAGATGATTTGCCTCAGCCTAAACATGTTTCAGGTGTTGCTGCAGCAACTGTCCAGCTGCTAATCATTTGCTGCCTGCTGTTCTAGGCAAGGAAATGGCCTCACTGCAGATACCCAACAAAGCTTGACGCTGGCAGGTATGCGCTGGTGCAGGAGATGCTCCTGCTGCCATCTGTAAGGAGCCGAGCATAAGTGTGAATGCGAGGACTGTTCACGATTTGGGGAAGGCGGTATAAGTTTTGATGGATGGGTGGTGGAGGGGGACCTACTCCAGGTCAGCTTTGGCATGGACTGGATCAAAGCTGTTGAACATATTTGTTCCTGTCGCAATGAAGTCCAGCCTGGCTCCAAGCAGGCGGGAGTCTTTCAGTGTATATACCTTCATCCAGCATCTAGCTGACTGAACTTTCTAATGCATACATCAAATATGCTATAGTGAAATTTAATGCTCTGCTACATCTGAATGATATTATCGATCTTTCTTTGCTAGCATTCTGTCACTGGGTTATTTCCCTTACGAGGCAAATAATGTGTTATTCAAACACTATTCGGTTGACTTGTAAAGAGAGAAGCAAGAAAGTGTCCCGGTCGAATAACATCCAGAGTCCCTTTACCATATAAGACCATGTGACCTCGGATTGTAAATTGTAATAATATTGGTGTACATATTTTAATAGGTAAAGGGTCATCTACATGATTGTGCGCACATTCTTGTGGCCTTGTTGGCGGGGCAAGCTGATCCAGTGCCATGTATGTCCTCGGATAGACTGTGCACATGTATCAGTGACCAGCCTAGCTGTGTGATCCATTTGAGGGCTCGCAGCAATCAAGGGCTTGCTCTGTTGTTTTAGTATCACTGGTGTGTACGTGTGGTAGATCACCAGATCTCAAGGCTTAGTTTGTGCGACTGTTTGTCGACTACTTTTCTCTCCTGATCAGCTTCATCCAACATGAAGTGCTCACCACCAGTCTCTCCATGTTCTCATTGTGGAGTTTGGCTCTCTCACAGACGGTAGCACTGGCTGCTCTCAGACATGCAGTGGATGTGTGGAGTTATGCTGTCTCACAGTACAGCACTAGCTGCTACCAGCTCAGACATGCAGTGGATGTGTGGAGTTTGGCTGTCTCACAGGTACAGCACTAGCTGCACTACCAGCTCAGACATGCAGTGGCTGTGTGGAGTTATGCTGTCTCACAGGTACAGCACTAGCTGCTACCAGCTCAGACATGCAGTGGCTGTGTGGAGTTTGGCTGTCTCACAGGTACAGCACTAGCTGCTACCAGCTCAGACATGCAGTGGATGTGTGGAGTTTGGCTGTCTCACAGGTACAGCACTAGCTGCTACCAGCTCAGACATGCAGTGGATGTGTGGAGTTATGCTGTCTCACAGGTACAGCACTAGCTGCTACCAGCTCAGACATGCAGTGGCTGTGTGGAGTTATGCTGTCTCACAGGTACAGCACTAGCTGCTACCAGCTCAGACATGCAGTGGATGTGTGGAGTTTGGCTGTCTCACAGACGGTAGCACTGGCTGCTCTCAGACATCAGTGGATGTGTGGAGTTATGCTGTCTCACAGGTACAGCACTAGCTGCTACCAGCTCAGACATGCAGTGGCTGTGTGGAGTTATGCTGTCTCACAGGTACAGCACTAGCTGCTACCAGCTCAGACATGCAGTGGATGTGTGGAGTTTGGCTGTCTCACAGGTACAGCACTAGCTGCTACCAGCTCAGACATGCAGTGGATGTGTGGAGTTTGGCTGTCTCACAGGTACAGCACTAGCTGCTACCAGCTCAGACATGCAGTGGATGTGTGGAGTTTGGCTGTCTCACAGGTACAGCACTAGCTGCTACCAGCTCAGACATGCAGTGGATGTGTGGAGTTTGGCTGTCTCACAGGTACAGCACTAGCTGCTACCAGCTCAGACATGCAGTGGATGTGTGGAGTTTGGCTGTCTCACAGGTACAGCACTAGCTGCTACCAGCTCAGACATGCAGTGGATGTGTGGAGTTTGGCTCTCTCACAGACGGTAGCACTGGCTGCTCTCAGACATCAGTGGATGTGTGGAGTTATGCTGTCTCACAGGTACAGCACTAGCTGCTACCAGCTCAGACATGCAGTGGCTGTGTGGAGTTATGCTGTCTCACAGGTACAGCACTAGCTGCTACCAGCTCAGACATGCAGTGGATGTGTGGAGTTTGGCTGTCTCACAGGTACAGCACTAGCTGCTACCAGCTCAGACATGCAGTGGATGTGTGGAGTTTGGCTGTCTCACAGGTACAGCACTAGCTGCTACCAGCTCAGACATGCAGTGGATGTGTGGAGTTTGGCTGTCTCACAGACGGTAGCACTGGCTGCTCTCAGACATCAGTGGATGTGTGGAGTTATGCTGTCTCACAGGTACAGCACTAGCTGCACTACCAGCTCAGACATGCAGTGGATGTGTGGAGTTTGGCTGTCTCACGGGTACAGCACTAGCTGCTACCAGCTCAGACATGCAGTGGATGTGTGGAGTTTGGCTGTCTCACTGGTACAGCACTAGCTGCTACCAGCTCAGACATGCAGTGGCTGTGTGGAGTTATGCTGTCTCACAGGTACAGCACTAGCTGCTACCAGCTCAGACATGCAGTGGATGTGTGTAGTTTGGCTGTCTCACAGGTACAGCACTAGCTGCAACCAGCTCAGACATGCAGTGGATGTGTGGAGTTTGGCTCTCTCACAGACGGTAGCACTGGCTGCTCTCAGACATCAGTGGATGTGTGGAGTTATGCTGTCTCACAGGTACAGCACTAGCTGCTACCAGCTCAGACATGCAGTGGATGTGTGGAGTTATGCTGTCTCACAGGTACAGCACTAGCTGCTACCAGCTCAGACATGCAGTGGCTGTGTGGAGTCTGTCTCACAGGTACAGCACTAGCTGCTACCAGCTCAGACATGCAGTGGATGTGTGGAGTTTGGCTGTCTCACAGGTACAGCACTAGCTGCTACCAGCTCAGACATGCAGTGGATGTGTGGAGTTTGGCTGTCTCACAGGTACAGCACTAGCTGCTACCAGCTCAGACATGCAGTGGCTGTGTGGAGTTATGCTGTCTCACAGGTACAGCACTAGCTGCTACCAGCTCAGACATGCAGTGGCTGTGTGGAGTTTGGCTGTCTCACAGGTACAGCACTAGCTGCTACCAGCTCAGACATGCAGTGGATGTGTGGAGTTATGCTGTCTCACAGGTACAGCACTAGCTGCTACCAGCTCAGACATGCAGTGGCTGTGTGGAGTTATGCTGTCTCACAGGTACAGCACTAGCTGCTACCAGCTCAGACATGCAGTGGATGTGTGGAGTTTGGCTGTCTCACAGGTACAGCACTAGCTGCTACCAGCTCAGACATGCAGTGGATGTGTGGAGTTTGGCTGTCTCACAGGTACAGCACTAGCTGCACTACCAGCTCAGACATGCAGTGGCTGTGTGGAGTTATGCTGTCTCACAGGTACAGCACTAGTTAGCTGCTACCAGCTCAGACATGCAGTGGCTGTGTGGCTGTCTCACAGGTACAGCACTAGCTGCTACCAGCTCAGACATGCAGTGGATGTGTGGAGTTTGGCTGTCTCACAGGTACAGCACTAGCTGCTACCAGCTCAGACATGCAGTGGATGTGTGGAGTTTGGCTGTCTCACAGGTACAGCACTAGCTGCTACCAGCTCAGACATGCAGTGGATGTGTGGAGTTTGGCTCTCTCACAGACGGTAGCACTGGCTGCTCTCAGACATCAGTGGATGTGTGGAGTTATGCTGTCTCACAGGTACAGCACTAGCTGCTACCAGCTCAGACATGCAGTGGATGTGTGGAGTTTGGCTGTCTCACAGGTACAGCACTAGCTGCTACCAGCTCAGACATGCAGTGGCTGTGTGGAGTTATGCTGTCTCACAGGTACAGCACTAGCTGCTACCAGCTCAGACATGCAGTGGATGTGTGGAGTTTGGCTGTCTCACAGGTACAGCACTAGCTGCACTACCAGCTCAGACATGCAGTGGCTGTGTGGAGTTATGCTGTCTCACAGGTACAGCACTAGCTGCTACCAGCTCAGACATGCAGTGGCTGTGTGGAGTTATGCTGTCTCACAGGTACAGCACTAGCTGCTACCAGCTCAGACATGCAGTGGCTGTGTGGAGTTATGCTGTCTCACAGGTACAGCACTAGCTGCTACCAGCTCAGACATGCAGTGGATGTGTGGAGTTTGGCTGTCTCACAGGTACAGCACTAGCTGCTACCAGCTCAGACATGCAGTGGATGTGTGGAGTTTGGCTGTCTCACAGGTACAGCACTAGCTGCTACCAGCTCAGACATGCAGTGGCTGTGTGGAGTTATGCTGTCTCACAGGTACAGCACTAGCTGCTACCAGCTCAGACATGCAGTGGATGTGTGGAGTTTGGCTGTCTCACAGACGGTAGCACTACCAGCTCAGACATGCAGTGGATGTGTGGAGTTTGGCTGTCTCACGGGTACAGCACTAGCTGCAACCAGCTCAGACATGCAGTGGATGTGTGGAGTTTGGCTCTCTCACAGACGGTAGCACTGGCTGCTCTCAGACATCAGTGGATGTGTGGAGTTATGCTGTCTCACAGGTACAGCACTAGCTGCTACCAGCTCAGACATGCAGTGGATGTGTGGAGTTATGCTGTCTCACAGGTACAGCACTAGCTGCTACCAGCTCAGACATGCAGTGGATATGATCTTCTAATTGTCATCACAGAAGTATAACACACATACGTATGACTACAACAACTTGTATAGTTGATGTTGTCTCTTGTGACACACATGGCACCTCAGAAACTTCGCCAATAGCAAAATTATACATGAACTGGCGTGGGGGGCGACTAATTATTTTGCCTTTTGAAAGTCAATTCAATATAATTATGTTGTTAATGTTTTTCTTTTTGTTTCGTTTCCTCTATAAATATGACGGAGCAGCTTCCTTCCAGAAGTAGCTCACGGTAACTCCCGAACTAACCAATCATAGCAGGTGTTGTTCCTTACCATGTTTAGCACTAAACCATGCATGCGTGCGCACACACAGAGAGAGACTTGCACAGATACAAGCATCTCAAGTAGCTGCCTGCTTGTTTCGAGTGCACTGCTCTGATTTATCAACTTCCTGCAATGAGAAATGTAGTGAGACACTTTCTAACATTTTAGTGCCACCAGAAAGCACAACATTTTTCGAGTGCATGTTCTGGACTCATCTTCTTCTCGGCTGTAGGGGGAAGGCCACAATGAGGAGTATTTGTCAGGTGTGTAAGACTCGCTCTTGCTAGCCTCTTGCTTCATTACAAGCAGCACAAGCCTCAGCCCTGTATGTTTCACTGGGAATCTTGATAGTCTATTTGGTTCAATGTTACCAATCAAGGGGTTGTCTCCAATAAATCCCCCCCCCCCCCCCACACACACACACCCTTCCTTCTCCTCTCCCCACACACCCACACAACAACCTAATACACTAAGCCCGGTGACTAAGGTATGGCATGTGCTGACTTGTGTAGTGTACCACAAGAAGTAACGAGTTTGAGGGACAAGTGTTTTTAAAAGAGATGTCAATTAATTCTATGTGTCCTTTGGCTTTGTGGAGTTCTTGTGTGCAATTGTTCATAAAGGGATGCTCTGCCTGGGGGCTGACTCATAACGACAACAACGAGGACTCGAATAACAAATAACGACAACAACGAGGACTCCAATTAAAAAAATAACGACAACGAGGACTGCAATAACAAATAAAGACAACAACGAGGACTCTAATAACAAGTAACGACAACGACAAGGTATGGTATTATGTGCTGACCTGTGTGGCATACGACACGAAGAAACAAGTTACAAAGTTCCTCTCAACATTGCACACAAAAAAGAGGTACACAGATCACAGCTGATTAGATGACACCTTACCAGTTGACATCCTGTTCACCAATGTGTACTGCTTCTGTGTGCCATTGGTGTACCAAGTGTTGAAGGTCACAGCAGTTGACGTGAGGAAGTAGTCCCTTTCCTCTCCGTTTCTGACAAGTTCATTCATAGGTTTTATTCTTGTGAATATATTGTCCCCGTGTGAGCGGTGATTAGGCCGCCATTTTTAAGTAGAAGCTGCCTCTCTTCTGAAAGGTTTTCGGCATGTTGGAAAAATACCTGCATGTTCCTTGTAAGGGGAGAACGTCTTCCTTGCAAGGGAGTGGTATGTCCTTGTAAGGAAGCAGATGTTTCACTAGTTTATTCCTTGTAAGGAAGCAAATGTTTCACTAGTTTATTCCTTGTAAGGAAGCAAATGTTTCACTAGTTTATTCCTTGTAAGGAAGCAGATGTTTCACTAGTTTATTCCTTGTAAGGAAGCAGATGTTTCACTAGTTTATTCCTTGTAAGGAAGCAAATGTTTCACTAGTTTATTCCTTGTAAGGAAGCAAATGTTTCACTACTTTATTCCTTGTAAGGAAGCAAATGTTTAACTAGTTTATTCCTTGTAAGGAAGCAAATGTTTCACTAGTTGGTTGATTCCTTGTAAGGAAGCACTAGTTTACCTTGTAAGGAAGCAGATGTTTCACTAGTTTATTCCTTGTAAGGAAGCAAATGTTTCACTAGTTTATTCCTTGTAAAGGAAGCAAATGTTTTACTAGTTTATTCCTTGTAAGGAAGTTCATTTGTAGTTGAGTAGTGGAAAGTGTTCCGGTCTAAATTCCGAAGTTAAATTACATAATGTGACCATTGGCCTCCTAATCCCATTGCAGTAAATATTTATTCTTTCTAAAAAAACTATTTTTCCTTTGTCTTTTTATTTTATTACAGGTGCGACTGCCCCTCCTCTCTCCCTCGTACCTGTTGGACACGGTGCACAAGTCAAGCGTGGTCTCGGACAACCTGCGAGCATTGGTGCTTGTGGTGGAGGCTCTGGAGATGCACCTGCTCCCTGACAGGAGGGAAAGCAGACAGTCCAATGATTGGCTGAAGCCGAGAGCATGCAGCAGCAAATTCCAGGTACACACACGCACACGTATAAACACATGCACACATACAAACATACCTTGCACACATCACACATATATACACACATGCATACATTCACACACGTATACACACACTCATACATTCACACATGCATACACACGTGCATACATTCACACACACATACACATGCATACATTCACATATGCATACACACATGCATACACATGCATACATACATACATACATACATTTCCCCCTCCCCATATGCCCCTTCCTATAATAATTGTTACCAAGTTCATGATAATAATTATACAATAAACACGATGGCACTCGTGTGAACAACAACAAACAAGATGGCACTCGTGTGAACAACAACAAACAAGATGGCACTCGTGTAAACAACAGCAAACAAGATGGCACTCGTGTAAACAACAACAAACAAGATGGCACTCGTGTAAACAACAGCAAACAAGATGGCACTCGTGTGAACAACAACAAACAAGATGGCACTCGTGTAAACAACAGCAAACAAGATGGCACTCGTGTAAACAACAACAAACAAGATGGCACTCGTGTGAACAATAGCAAACAAGATGGCACTCGTGTAAACAACAACAAACAAGATGGCACTCGTGTAAACAACAACAAACAAGATGGCACTCGTGTAAACAACAACAAACAAGATGGCACTCGTGTGAACAATAGCAAACAAGATGGCACTCGTGTAAACAACAGCAAACAAGATGGCACTCATGTAAACAATGTCAGCAAACAAGATGGCACTCGTGTAAACAGCAAACAAGATGGCACTCATGCCAACAACAGCAAACAAGATGGCACTCGTGTAAACAATGTCAGCAAACAAGATGGCACTCGTGTAAACACAGCAAACAAGATGGCACTCATGCCAACAATAGCAAACAAGATGGCACTCGTGTAAACAACAGCAAACAAGATGGCACTCGTGTGAACAACAGCAAACAAGATGGCACTCATGCCAACAATAGCAAACAAGATGGCACTCGTGTAAACAACAACAAACAAGATGGCACTCGTGTGAACAACAGCAAACAAGATGGCACTCATGCCAACAACAGCAAACAAGATGGCACTCGTGTAAACAATACTATAAAGACGCCTGCTAAGACTGTTTGTAACGACATGAAATGGGCACTTTAACAACTTCATATGCACTAAATATTGAGAGGTTTAACAACCAGAAAGTTTATGATACTGATTGTGTATTATGATTTTAAGTGGCAAAGATAAGTGGCAAAGAGTTGTCTGACTATTTGTGGTCAACATTGGCACAGTCTGTCTCCTTCCTTTTCTTTTAATCAGGTCAATCCTGTTTATCTTTAAATCTTGTTGCTAGCAGAAGAGGAGAGAACTCTTGTGGTTCTTATATCAAGACAACCAGAACACATGAACACATAATGGGAGACACACACAATGACTCTATGCTGTGTGGTGCTGGTGGACACACAATGACTCTATGCTGTGTGGTGCTGGTGGACACACAATGACTCTATGCTGTGTGGTGCTGGTGGACACACAATGACTCTATGCTGTGTGGTGCTGGTGGACACACAATGACTCTATGCTGTGTGGTGCTGGTGGACACACACAATGACTCTATGCTGTGTGGTGCTGGTGGACACACACACTGACTCTATGCTGTGTGGTGCTGGTGGACACACACAATGACTCTATGCTGTGTGGTGCTGGTGGACACACAATGACTCTATGCTGTGTGGTGCTGGTGGACACACAATGACTCTATGCTGTGTGGTGCTGGTGGACACACAATGACTCTATGCTGTGTGGTGCTGGTGGACACACAATGACTCTATGCTGTGTGGTGCTGGTGGACACACAATGACTCTATGCTGTGTGGTGCTGGTGGACACACAATGACTCTATGCTGTGTGGTGCTGGTGGACACACAATGACTCTATGCTGTGAGGTGCTGGTGGACACACAATGACTCTATGCTGTGTGGTGCTGGTGGACACACAATGACTCTATGCTGTGTGGTGCTGGTGGACTCACACAATGACTCTATGCTGTGTGGTGCTGGTGGACACACAATGACTCTATGCTGTGAGGTGCTGGTGGACACACAATGACTCTATGCTGTGTGGTGCTTGTGGACACACAATGACTCTATGCTGTGTGGTGCTGGTGGACACACAATGACTCTATGCTGTGTGGTGCTGGTGGACACACAATGACTCTATGCTGTGTGGTGCTGGTGGACACACAATGACTCTATGCTGTGTGGTGCTGGTGGACACACAATGACTCTATGCTGTGAGGTGCTGGTGGACACACAATGACTCTATGCTGTGTGGTGCTGGTGGACACACAATGACTCTATGCTGTGTGGTGCTGGTGGACTCACACAATGACTCTATGCTGTGTGGTGCTGGTGGACACACAATGACTCTATGCTGTGAGGTGCTGGTGGACACACAATGACTCTATGCTGTGTGGTGCTTGTGGACACACAATGACTCTATGCTGTGTGGTGCTGGTGGACACACAATGACTCTATGCTGTGTGGTGCTGGTGGACACACACAATGACTCTATGCTGTGTGGTATTTGGTGCTTAAAATAGCTTCCACAGATATGATAATTTTTGCTGTAAAATTGTGTGATTTCTGACTCGCAAAACCGTTCAGACTTGGCATCTAAAAGAGTGTCTGCTGACATACATGTACATGTACATGTATGTATGTATTTGCATGTGAGTCTACTAGGGAGTGTGTGATATTCTCAAGTTCTCTTACAACTAACTACATGCATAAGATTTCTGTTGCAAGCAAGTCATTGTACATGGCCTCCATGTTTGCAGATGATTTTAGCTGTCGGGGGCATGGGACGCAGAGAACCAGCAGGGACCCCCTCCATTGAGCGTTACGACCCCTCCACCAAACAGTGGCAGATTTTGTCACAGATGGCTTCTGGTCGATGGGGGGCAGGTCTTGCTACCATGACAACGGCAGATGGAGAGGAGGTTGTGTATTTGGTAGGAGGGAGTAATGAGTCTTCTCGTCTTAGCAGTGTCCAGAGATATACAGTGTGTAACGACACGTGGAGCTCTGCCAAGGATATGTCCTTCGCTCGTAATGGAGTGGGTGTGGTCACATATGAAGGTATGTTCACAACTCAATGCATGGCTATGGATGGATAGCTATCCCCAAGTTTCAGGGGGAATTCTTTGAGGTGGATATATTGGACCAACACCACACTTGGGTTGAGGCAGGTTGAAGTAGGTTGACAATAGTTCTATGGGGACACACACTAGATCATCACCACACTGGGTTTAGGCAGGTTGAAGTGGGTTGACAATGGCTCTATGGGGATACACACTGGACCAACACCACACTGGGTTGAGGCAGGTTGAAGTAGGTTGACAATAGCTCTATGGGGACACACACTGGACCAACACCACACTCAGGTTGAAGTAGGTTGACAATAGCTCTATGGGGATACACACTGGACCAACACCACACTGGGTTGAGGCAGGTTGAAGTAGGTTAGCTGTATGGGGACACACACTGGATCATCAACCACACTGGGTTGAGGCAGGTTGAAGTAGGTTGACAATTTAGCTCTATGGGGACACACACTGGACCAACACCACACTGGGTTGAGGCAAGTTGAAGTAGGTTGATAATAGCTCTATGGGGACACACACTGGACCAACACCACACTGGGTTGAGAAAGGTTGAAGTAGGTTGCCAATAGCTCTATGGGGACACACACTGGACCAACACCACACTGGGTTGAGGCAAGTTGAGGTCATCACCACACTGGGTTGAGGCAGGTTGAAGTAGGTTGACAATACATAGCTCTATAGGGACACACACTGGACCAACACCACACTGGGTTTAGGCAGGTTGAAGTAGGTGGACAATAGCTCTATGGGGACACACACTGGATCAACACCACCCTGGGTTGAGGCAGGTTGAAATAGGTTGACAATAGCTCTATGGGGACACACACTGGACCAACACCACACTGGGTTGAGGCAGGTTGAAGTAGGTTGACAATACAGCTCTATGGGGACACACACTGGATCAACACCACCCTGGGTTGAGGCAGGTTGAAATAGGTTGACAATAGATCTATGGAGACACACACTGGACCAACACCACACTTGGTTGAGGCAGGTTGAAGTAGGTTGACAATGGCTCTATGGGGACACACCACCACACTGGGTTGAGGCAGGTTGAAATAGGTTGACAATAGCTCTATGGGAACACACACTGGACCAACACCACACTGGGTTGAGGCAGGTTGAAGTAGGTTGATAATAGCTCTATGGAGACACTCACTGGACCAACACCACACTTGGTTGAGGCAGGTTGAAGTAGGTTGACAATGGCTCTATGGGGACACACACTGGACCAACACCACACTGGGTTGAGGCAGGTTGAAGTTGGTTGACAAGTGTAGCTCTACGGGAACACACACTGGACCAACACCACACTTGGTTGAGGCAGGTTGAAGTAGGTTGACAATGGCTCTATGGGGACACACACTGGACCAACACCACACTGGGTTGAGGCAGGTTGAAGTAGGTTGATAATAGCTCTATGGAGACACACACTGGACCAACACCACACTGGGTTGAGGCAGGTTGAAGTAGGTTGATAATAGCTCTATGGAGACACACACTGGACCAACACCACACTTGGTTGAGGCAGGTTGAAGTAGGTTGACAATAGCTCTACGGGAACACACACTGGACCAACACCACACTGGGTTAAGGCAGGTTGAAGTAGGTTGATAATAGCTCTATGGGGACACACACTGGACCAACACCACACTGGGTTGAGGCAGGTTGAAGTAGGTTGACAATAGCTCTATGGGAACACACACTGGATCAACACCACATTGGGTTGAAGTAGGTTGACAATAGCTCTATGGGGACACACACTGGACCAACACCACACTGGGTTGAGGCAGGTTGAAGTAGGTTGACAATGGCTCTATGGGGATACACACTGGACCAACACCACACTGGGTTGAGGCAGGTTGAAGTAGGTTGACAATGGCTCTATGGGGACACACACTGGACCAACACCACACTGGGTTGAGGCAGGTTGAAGTAGGTTGACAATAGCTCTATGGGGACACACACTGGACCAACACCACACTGGGTTGAGACAGGTTGAAGTAGGTTGCCAATAGCTCTATGGGGACACACACTGGACCAACACCACACTGGGTTGAGGCAAGTTGAAGTAGGTTGACAATAGCACACACACTGGGTCATCACCACACTGGGTTGAGGCAGGTTGAAGTAGGTTGACAATACATAGCTCTATAGGGACACACACTGAATCAACACCACACTGGGTTTAGGCAGGTTGAAGTAGGTGGACAATAGCTCTATGGGGACACACACTGGATCAACACTACACTGGGTTGAGGCAGGTTGAAGTAGGTTGACAATAGCTCTATGGGGACACACACTGGATCAACACCACCCAGGTTGAAATAGGTTGACAATAGCTCTATGGGGACACACACTGGATCAACACCACACTGGGTTGAGGCAGGTTGAAGTAGGTTGACAATAGCTCTATGGGGACACACACTGGATCAACACCACCCTGGGTTGAGGCAGGTTGAATAGGTTGACAATAGATCTATGGAGACACACACTGGACCAACACCACACTTGGTTGAGGCAGGTTGAAGTAGGTTGATAATAGCTCTATGGGGACACACACTGGACCAACACCACACTGGGTTGAGGCAGGTTGAAGTAGGTTGACAATAGCTCTATGGGAACACACACTGGACCAACACCACACTGGGTTGAGGCAGGTTGAAGTAGGTTGATAATAGCTCTATGGGGACACACACTGGACCAACACCACACTGGGTTGAGGCAGGTTGAAGTAGGTTGACAATGGCTCTATGGGGACACACACTGGACCAACACCACACTGGGTTGAGGCAGGTTGAAGTAGGTTGACAATAGCTCTATGGGAACACACACTGGACCAACACCACACTGGGTTGAGGCAGGTTGAAGTAGGTTGATAATAGCTCTACAGGAACACACACTGGACCAACACCACACTGGGTTGAGGCAGGTTGAAGTAGGTTGATAATAGCTCTATGGGGACACACACTGGACCAACACCACACTGGGTTGAGGCAGGTTGAAGTAGGTTGACAATAGCTCTATGGGAACACACACTGGATCAACACCACACTGGGTTGAAGTAGGTTGACAATAGCTCTATGGGGGACACACACTGGACCAACACCACACTGGGTTGAGGCAGGTTGAAGTACATGTAGGTTGATAATAGCTCTATGGGGACACACACTGGACCAACACCACACTGGGTTGAGGCAGGTTGAAGTAGGTTGACAATAGCTCTATGGGAACACACACTGGATCAACACCACACTGGGTTGAAGTAGGTTGACAATAGCTCTATGGGGACACACACTGGACCAACACCACACTGGGTTGAGGCAGGTTGAAGTAGGTTGATAATAGCTCTATGGGGACACACACTGGACCAACACCACACTGGGTTGAGACAGGTTGAAGTAGGTTGACAATAGCTCTATGGGAACACACACTGGATCAACACCACACTGGGTTGAAGTAGGTTGACAATAGCTCTATGGGGACACACACTGGACCAACACCACACTGGGTTGAAGTAGGTTGATAATAGCTCTATGGGGACACACACTGGACCAACACCACACTGGGTTGAGGCAGGTTGAAGTAGGTTGACAATAGCTCTATGGGAACACACACTGGATCAACACCACACTGGGTTGAAGTAGGTTGACAATAGCTCTATGGGGACACACACTGGATCAACACCACACTGGGTTGAAGTAGGTTGACAATAGCTCTATGGGGACACACACTGGGCCAACACCACACTGGCTGGGTTGAGGCAGGTTGAATATATAATGTAGCTACATGTACACTACTAAGATTCCATACATTATAGATTACATGCTCTTCAAAGCAGTGGAGGAGGACTCATTCATTGCATGTTGTGGTCCATGTGTATTTAGTGACCTCGTATGTTCATGCATAGGTGTCCTGTATGCGATTGGTGGGTTTGATGGCATGTCTCCGCTGAAGAGCATGGAATCATATGAGCCATCCACCAATCAGTGGACTGCACTTGCTGACATGACAACTAAGAGGTTTGGCCTCGGAGCTTGTGCCATTGATGGTAAGCATCCTAAATGAAGAGCATTTCGAGTTCCATCCAGTGGCATGCATGGTGCTGGGTCTCTCAAACGTTTAGATACGGCTTTAAAACAACCAGCAAGAACACTTGCAATCCACTTTGTATGCGGTGAACTTACACGAACCTGCCATCAGAGTAGCCGTGACTCAGGTCCGTCACAACAAAGAACTAAATGTCAT
The DNA here is from genome assembly GCA_028752905.1 of Cladorhizidae sp. MBARI D1340-BT2. Classification (NCBI taxonomy): domain Eukaryota; kingdom Metazoa; phylum Porifera; class Demospongiae; order Poecilosclerida; family Cladorhizidae; species Cladorhizidae sp. MBARI D1340-BT2. The sequence goes on from JAQNBH010000011.1 coordinate 16,640,473, forward strand.
TGGCTATTGGATTTGTGCTCGCTCAGCATGACCACAAGTATCTGTGCCTGAATAGGTGTTGCCCTAATTGCCTGTAATTAGAGTGAATTAGTGTTACAGATTGAGCCTGCTGTGTTGAGAGGGATGGATGACTCCTCAGCTATTGTGATGGCAGTTAACATAATATAATGACTTTGGTTTTTGATGGACAAAGATGGTAATGGAAAGTGGGGATGTTTTGTCTGGACAAACAAAATACCCCCCTCTAACCCCTCCCCCCCCTTGACCAGTCAATATGTACTCAATAAAAAAAATTAATCTTAAAACCTCCAAGATAAAAACCTCCAAGATGACTTCAAAAGAATTCTTATCCCTCCACCATTGACATGTTGTCTTTGTAAAAGTAGGTGGACCAAGAGAATAATTTTGGTTGATCCAAATCTACATGTACCTCTCCCCTCTCCCTCCTTCCTTCCAACTCTCCCTCCTTCCTTCCAACCTCTCCCTCCTTCCTTCCAACCTCTCCCTCCTTCCTTCCAACCTCTCCCTCCTTCTCTCCCTCCTTCCTTCCAACCTCTCCCTCCTTCCTTCCAACCTCTCCCTCCTTCCTTCCAACCTCTCCCTCCTTCCTTCCAACCTCTCCCTCCTTCCTTCCAACCTCTCCCTCCTTCCTTCCAACCTCTCCCTCCTTCCTTCCAACCTCTCCCTCCTTCCTTCCAACCTCTCCCTCCTTCCTTCCAACCTCTCCCTCCTTCCTTCCAACCTCTCCCTCCTTCCTTCCAACCTCTCCCTCCTTTCTTCCAACCTCTCCCTCCTTCCTTCCAACCTCTCCCTCCTTCCTTCCAACCTCTCCCTCCTTCCTTCCAACCTCTCCCTCCTTCCTTCCAACCTCTCCCTCCTTCCTTCCAACCTCTCCCTCCTTCCTTCCAACCTCTCCCTCCTTCCTTCCAACCTCTCCCTCCTTCCTTCCAACCTCTCCCTCCTTCCTTCCAACCTCTCCCTCCTTCCTTCCAACCTCTCCCTCCTTCCTTCCAACCTCTCCCTCCTTCCTTCCAACCCCTCCCTCCTTCCTTCCAACCCCTCCCTCCTTCCTTCCAACCTCTCCCTCCTTCCTTCCAACCTCTCCCTCCTTCCTTCCTTCCAACCTCTCCCTCCTTCCTTCCAACCTCTCCCTCCTTCCTTCCAACCTCTCCCTCCTTCCTTCCAACCTCTCCCTCCTTCCTTCCAACCTCTCCTTCCTTCCTTCCAACCTCTCCCTCCTTCCTTCCAACCTCTCCCTCCTTCCTTCCAACCTCTCCCTCCTTCCTTCCAACCTCTCCCTCCTTCCTTCCAACCTCTCCCTCCTTCCTTCCAACCTCTCCCTCCTTCCTTCCAACCTCTCCCTCCTTCCTTCCTTCCAACCTCTCCCTCCTTCCTTCCAACCTCTCCCTCCTTCCTTCCAACCTCTCCCTCCTTCCTTCCAACCTCTCCCTCCTTCCTTCCAACCTCTCCCTCCTTCCTTCCAACCTCTCCCTCCTTCCTTCCAACCTCTCCCTCCTTCCTTCCAACCTCTCTTTCCTTCCTTCCAACCTCTCCCTCCTTCCTTCCAACCTCTCCCTCCTTCCTTCCAACCTCTCCCTCCTTCCTTCCAACCTCTCCCTCCTTCCTTCCAACCTCTCCCTCCTTCCTTCCAACCTCTCCCTCCTTCCTTCCAACCTCTCCCTCCTTCCTTCCAACCTCTCCCTCCTTCCTTCCAACCTCTCCCTCCTTCCTTCCAACCTCTCCCTCCTTCCTTCCAACCTCTCCCTCCTTCCTTCCAACCTCTCCCTCCTTCCTTCCAACCTCTCCCTCCTTCCTTCCAACCTCTCCCTCCTTCCTTCCAACCTCTCCCTCCTTCCTTCCAACCTCTCCCTCCTTCCTTCCAACCTCTCCCTCCTTCCTTCCAACCTCTCCCTCCTTCCTTCCAACCTCTCCCTCCTTCCTTCCAACCTCTCCCTCCTTACTTCCAACCTCTCCCTCCTTCCTTCCAACCTCTCCCTCCTTCCTTCCAACCTCTCCCTCCTTCCTTCCAACCTCTCCCTCCTTCCTTCCAACCTCTCCCTCCTTACTTCCAACCTCTCCCTCCTTACTTCCAACCTCTCCCTCCTTCCTTCCAACCTCTCCCTCCTTCCTTCCAACCTCCCTTCTTGCAACTCCTGAATGCAGAAATGAAATGCTGTGTATGTACATGACAATGTTGTACTGTTAAATATGAATATGATTCATGGCAAGTCTGGCCTGCTCCCCACAGAGTTATATATCTAGAGGCATTGATGATATTGGTGATGATATGCTTTGCTGTACAAGCTTCATGTGTTTTACGCACGTCTGTGTGCGCGTGGTGCCCAGTACCAGTGGTGCTACATACAACCTTCTCCTGTGACCTCCAGGGGTTCCCAGGAATGCTACTTGGAATTGTCATGGGATGTCTTCAGTGTGTGTGACTGACTATATATGGGGTGGATCCTGGAACACTCGTGTCCTTGTGTACTCCAGACTGTATGGAGTACCTACTATATATGGCATGGATCCTGGAATACTCATGTCCTTGGGTGCTCCAGACTATCCTGATGTGTTCCTAGCCTTGGAACATCCCGGTACCTCTTGTTGTAGAGTAACAATACCTAAACCTGCTCTAGCCCTAGACTGTCCCAACCTTAGCCCTGACCTATCCTAGCCCTAGAATAGTCCTAGCCCTAGAATAGTCCTAGCCCTAGAATAGTCCTAGCCCTAGAATAGTCCTAGCCCTAGAATAGTCCCAGCCCTAAAATAGTCTCAGCCCTAGAATAGTCCCAGCCCTAGAATAGTCCCAGCCCTAGAATAGTCCTAGTCCTAGAATAGTCCCAGCCCTAGAATAGTGCCAGCCCTAGAATAGTGCCAGCCCTAGAATAGTCTCAGCCCTAGAATAGTCCTAGCCCTAGAATAGTCCCAGCCCTAAAATAGTCTCAGCCCTAGAATAGTCCCAGCCCTAGAATAGTCCCAGCCCTAGAATAGTCCCAGCCCTAGAATAGTCCCAGCCCTAGAATAGTCCCAGCCCTAGAATAGTCCCAGCCCTAGAATAGTCCCAGCCCTAGAATAGTCCCAGCCCTAGAATAGTCCCAGCCCTAGAATAGTCCCAGCCCTAGAATAGTCCCAGCCCTAGAATAGTCCCAGCCCTAGAATAGTCCCAGCCCTAGAATAGTCCCAGTCCTAGAATAGTCCCAGCCCTAGAATAGTCCCAGCCCTAGAATAGTCCCAGCCCTAGAATAGTCCCAGCCATAGAATAGTCCCAGCCATAGAATAGTCCCAGCCATAGAATAGTCCTAGCCCTAGAATAGTCCAAGCCCTAGAATAGTCCTAGCCCTACAATAGTCCTAGCCCTAGTTCTGACTCTAGGAGGACTGCCACCTTCAATGGGAATATCCCGGGATGGTCCTAAGCACCCTGAGAATCCTGGGGTGGTCCTAAGCATGCTACGAATCCTGGGCACCCTGAGAATCCTGGGCTGGTCCTAAGCACCCTGAGAATCCTGGGCTGGTCCTAAGCACCCTGAGAATCCTGGGCTGGTCCTAAGCACCCTGTGAATCCTAGGATGACCTAGGAAATGTTACGGCAGTACTTATGGCGCATGTATACGAGTGTGCAATACACGATACATACCGTAGTTCGGGATTTTTTCATTCTTAATTTAAATAATTTTCGTGGGTTGAGTCGATCACAAAAATATATCTCACAAAAAAATTGAGATTGAATAATTAGAACATCCAAGTGATTAAAGGGGAAGCACACATCCGAGTATCCTGTGTTCACTAACTATTTTCTGTTCTAGCTGTGCCATCAGAGTCCGAGTTTGCTATGGCTCTCCACGAATACTTTAAGCCTAAAAATGGGCTGCATGATCCCAAAGGCCCCGGCTATCAACATCACATCAGAGGTTGAGGAAGAACTAGATGAAGAACCGTCTTTCTTGACTGCTACTGCATACCTGTCATTATCGGGTTCTCGTTCACATGCTAACTGCTCTCCAATGGCCCACCACCAGATGCAGTAGTGATATATTAGCCACGTACATGTATATACCAGGTTCTTTGAAAACACGTCTATCTCTTAGCCTCATGCTTCTCTTGAAACATGTCCATCTCTTAGCCTTGTACTTCTCTTGAAACACGTCCATCTCTTAGCTTGTGCTTCTCTTGAAACACGTCCATCTCTTAGCCTTGTACTTCTCTTGAAACATGTCCATCTCTTAGCTTGTGCTTCTCTTGAAACACGTCCATCTCTTAGCCTTGTACTTCTCTTGAAGCACGTCCATCTCTTAGCTTGTGCTTCTCTTGAAACACGTCCATCTCTTAGCTTGCGCTTCTCTTGAAACACGTCCATCTCTTAGCTTGCGCTTCTCTTGAAACACGTCCATCTCTTAGCTCGTGCTTCTCTTGAAACACGTCCATCTCTTAGCTCGTGCTTCTCTTGAAACATGTCCATCTCTTGGCTTGTGCTTCTCTTGAAACACGTCCATCTCTTAGCTTGCGCTTCTCTTGAAACACGTCCATCTCTTAGCTCGTGCTTCTCTTGAAACATGTCCATCTCTTAGCTTGTGCTTCTCTTGAAACACGTCCATCTCTTAGCCTCGTGCCTCTCTTGAAACTGATGTTTAAAAAAAAGAGTGTGTTTATTTTTCCATTGGGCAACCAGAAAAACGAAAATTTGGCACAACTGTCACAAATATTTAGGAGTTAAATTTTCCCAAACTACGATAGATGCATTTTTATGCTATAGAAAGGATGATGACATGTTGTCCTCTCCTAGCACTTATGTCATCTCATGCAGGGTTGATCTATGCTATGGGCGGACAGGACAGCTCCATCCTGAACTCTGCCGAATGCTACAATATCTGCACCGCAACCTGGACTACCATATCATCCATGGCTATGTGCAGAAAGTTTCCGGGAGCCGAGTGTTTATCGAAACGCATCTTTGTGATGGGAGGCACTGATGCTTCCAACTCCAGACTCAGCTCGGTGGAGGAGTACATCCACAGCCTCGACCAGTGGGTGGTTCTGAATCCCATGCTAAATCCACGCAGTGGGCTAGGGACTGCAGTACTCAACGGTTACATTTACGTTATCGGAGGACATGATGGAAGTGTGCCGCTGTCGACCATGGAGAGGTACGACCCACTGGTGAACGAGTGGTCCGTCCAGCCCCACATGACTGTCAATAGGGATTGCGTAGGTACTGCGGTTGTGGGTGTGGCTTTGAACGCTTGTTCCCCCACTCCCCCTCATGCACGGACTAGCCCAACTGGGCTCAGCGCCAGATCTGACTCACCTGTGATACGTTCCAATGTTTGATTTGTGTTCTTTTTTTCTTTCCATTGAATCATCCTCTGATAAATATTTTTAAGTGTCATCTGAACAAATTTCCAGAGCAGTATAGCTACATGCATGTACATGCCAGAGCAGTGTAGCTACATGTATGTATTTACCAGAGAAGTATAGCTACGTGTATATACTTGCCAGAGCAGTATAGCTACATGCATGTACATGCCAGAGCAGTGTAGCTACATGTATGTATTTACCAGAGAAGTATAGCTACATGCATGTACATGCCAGAGCAGTATAGCTACATGTATGTACTTACCAGAGCAGTATAGCTGCATGTATGTACTTGCCAGAGCAGTATAGCTACATGTATGTACTTACCAGAGCAGTATAGTTACATGTATGTACTTACCAGAGCAGTATAGCTACATGTATGTACTTACCAGAGCAGTATAGCTGCATGTACATATGTACTTACCAGAGCAGTATAGCTACATGTATATACTTGCCAGAGCAGTATAGTTACTGTACGTATGTGTATATACTTGCCAGAGCAGTATAGCTACATATCAGAGCAGTATAGCTATGTGTATATACTTGCCAGAGCTACGTATCAGAGCAGTATAGCTACGTATGTGTATATACTTACCAGAGCAGTATAGCTACGTGTATATACTTGCCAAGCAGTATAGCTACGTGTATGTACTTGCCAGAGCAGTATAGCTACGTGTATATACTTGCCAAGCAGTATAGCTACGTATCAGAGCAGTATAGTATAGCTATGTGTATATACTTGCAGTACACTATTCTTGTGTATAGATGAACACACACACGCACATACAAGAATGATACATATCAAAATGGGGGCAGTAGGAGTGCTCTAGGCAGAATATCCCAGAGGCAGGAGAAGCTACATTTTTTACTAGCAGCAAACATTTTGTCACTCCAGAAAAGAACAGAAATCCAACTTCAAGGCAAGGTGGCGTCCAACAAATGGAGTTCAACCTTGAAGAACGACACTCAGTGTGGCAGTAAATTATATTATCAGTTGATAGTAAAATAAGAGTGAATGGGGTGTTGTAGAAGAAGCCCATCATCAGAGGGTCTCCCACTCATTTAATGCGAAAGTATTTAAAATTGCTGTAGCCATCACACCATCTAAAATTAATCCTGGATCGGCTTGTGGGGGTGAATATTCAGGGTAGGGGGAGCAATGACAATGTTATCAAACTGCTACCAAATCCTAAGAACTAGTGATGTGACCACACCTTAAATGTCTTCCTCCTTCCTCGCCAAAGAAGAAATTGATTGAAAGGGTGGCTCTTGTCATGATGGTTTGAAACTCCTCAAATTGTGAAGCAACATAACATGCATGGCCAAGCTTCTCCTTTGCCGACGGTGGGTCCATTTTAGGAGAGGGGGGAGGGGTTACAAACATCACTCCTTGTGCAATTATTCCAAGTTTATTTTATATCTGAAATTAATAGGAAGTAGAGAAACCACTCCATTAAATGCTATGTGGCATGAGAGTGTGGTGCTCATCAGGACTGCTTGGTGGCCACTTGGGCCCCATCCCATCACAATGCCCTGGATCTGACACTCGACTCTCAACCAAGAGGTGCACATCAATGAGCTTCTTTGACAAACATCAACTGCACTGGAAACCTAGCCTTGATAGAAACAACTCTTGTGTAACCCTTTAAAACAATGCAAAACATGTTTGAGTTGGGGGCCATATAATTATATATACTAGATTTTGAAAGGGGGCATGTTTTGCTGTCAGAAAATCATTAGAATGCAGGCACAGACTTTAACAAAACCAGGCACCTACTTATGATAGTGCATGCTTATATATGAATATTAAACGAGGTAAAATAATATTATCTATGATTGGTTTAATAGATCACGAGTTATCCCAATAACTGACTGCTTGATAATAAATGAACCACAAAAAAAGAGCAGAAAAACATGAGTGTATTTACCACTACACCGACTCTTTACCATTTAAAATCAATCGGCACTACAATATATATATATATTTATATATTGAAAACAATCAACTATATTGGATTAGCCAAGATATGCAACGAGTCCATCACAACTGCTCCTTCGGAAAGCTGTTTAACATCACCAGGATGAAGGTGAAGACAAAAGTAAGGAAAGTCCTCATTAGACTTTGCGAGGTTCTAGTCACTTGGTCAAGACATCCTAACGGCTCCTCATGGGTAGATTATCTTATGCTCGTTACCAAATTGCTTTGACCATGCAGACAATGGTTATTGCTCAGCATTGGGGAGCCTCGTGTGATCGAGTAAGAATATTCCCATGAAATAGTTTACTATTTGAGTAACCTTTCTTCAATGGAAATGAACACCAGAATTGGGAAAGCAGCCACCAACTTTGGCAATCTCACCTTACCATGCTTGTTGAAATAATAAATTACAAAACTCTGAACAGAAAAGATCACTCTCTGTGTCTTTAGTGTCATATTCATATATACTCTACAGCAATGAAACATGTATGCAAAATTGGAAAGGAAACTAAATTTATCCCATTTTCATGCCTACAATGCATTCTTTGCATTCACTGGGAAGACAGAGTCACTAATGCTGAAGTACTCATTCATACCAAGATACCTAGCATCTCAGCCATTCTGAAACAATGACGCCCAAGATGGCTAGGACATAGAGGCCAGTTGAATCCGGAAAGATGAGAGAACGATGGTAACAGGCCAATTGGGCACACAAGTTGATTCAAGGATGCTTGCAAGTATCACACAGTACTTCAATATTGACCCGGAGAGCTGGGAGTACTAGCAGACAAATCTTGCTGGTGTCAACTTGTAACACAGGGCATGGACTAGCTATGATAAGAAATGGCTACAAGAAAGGTGGGAGTGGCAAAGGCAAGAACATGTTACAGCCTTTGCATGAAGAAGGCGGCATCAGAGGGTGTGTCCATCAAGAACCCGACTGGTCAGCTACCCTGAGAAATGCTGTCTTACAATAAAGCGTCAACACCAACATTGCTATATATATAAACCTCATCAGAATATATGGAGTGTGATAACCATGCTTGGTGCCAGCTATATATATATATGTCAACATAAATCTTGACAGGCAGGCAGGAGAGATGGCTGGGATGCAGCCAGGAAGGACCAAGTATGTCTGCATATGATATTACAACATATAGTTCTATAGACCAAGAAACATCTCGTCTCCACCTAAGAACCTACTCACCTGGGAGACAACACTTTCAAGCCAAAGGAAACAACTAAAAGCATGTTGGACACTTCTAAATCAAACAAAACAACTATTGGTATATTTAACATGGGCCTTGTTTGTTTATTGCTTTGGTTCTGTAGTTGTTGTTATTGAACATCTTGCAGCAACAACATATATAGACATATAATTATTATAAAGAAGAAAAACATAGCTACACAATTCTACTATTCTTTTATTTCGTTATAACCAGCTCTCTCATCCCTGTACTTGAACTTGCAATCAGGATCTGTGGAATCTGTGTAAGAGCTGATATGATCCAGTGTCAGTAAGTGAGGTTTGAACCCAAATACAAGATAAACTTCAGAATCCAGTACCCTCTCCTTTCCTGGCTGTATTAGCTCTTCCTGCTGCGGCATGCTTGCATCACAGTCTAGCAAGATACACTGGCAGGGACTTCTTTGGTATGTTTTTGGATGATTCTCTAGCCTGTCGAGATGTTCCAGCATTTTGTCATCGACTTCATACACTTCACCAAACACTTCCTATATTTGGTGCATGTGTTAGGAAATTGGTGCTTTAGAGTTAACAGCAAATACAAGAAATAATAAAGCCATTTTACTACCATGGACAATTCATGTGTACATGTATATGCAAACATGGAATTGGCACAATCCCAGGATTGATGTGCTCATTCCAAAGTTTCCAGCTTCGGTACCACAATTCTAAGATAGTGTGCACAACCCAATGGTTAATACTTAACTCTGCTCAACCCTGAGATTGTGGTATTTTAATTGCTCAGGATTCCAGATTTGGTCACCAATATTAGAGATTGCAATTTTGCATTCCGTTTTATGTGCAACGAACCTGGAAAATAGACAGTGAGCAGATCAAGGACAGCTTAGAAAGACATGAATGACTGCCATAACTGGATAGATCTGCTAACTCAAACTGTCACACACAAAAAAAAGTATTCAAAATCGTACCCACTAGATAATTTTTTTTTTTAACTTGTACATGCACAGTCCACTCCTCTGTCATTATAAAAAAGGCACTCACACCAAAAATGATGACAATCACAACTGCCACCATGAACAGTCAGCCTCTTCCTGGCCTTTTCTGCTGTTTCTAGAAGCTCTTCTTTGGAGAAGAAAGCTGCACAAGCACCTATGCTTACCTGGAAGGGCTCTGAATCTCTTCACATTTTGAAAAAGGAGTCTCTCCCGGATGGATTTCTTTGATGTAAGTTTTGTTTCAACATATATAGTCCAGACAGCTTTTGTTTTACTTACCTCAATGGAGCTGATCATATAGCAAGCTGAAAAAAAGCTTGTTCTGATTATATATGACCTTGTGTTCATTTTTTAACCACAAATAAAGTCAGTGGTTAATGAAGAAATATACTGGCAGACAATTTACATCCACTTCACACATACAGTGTGAGGGAGTTACGAAGCACTTTGCAGCCATTCAACACCTCACCCCTCTCCAACAACAACAACAACAATAACCCTGTGTAAGACCTGCTTAACAAGTAAACAATTGTATTTAAGACCATATTATTACAACAGGAAACACAAAAACATTGTTGTGGTGATGACTTTAAGAGCTCCATAGGGTTGCACACTTCACTCTATAAACTTGAATAGCTATAAAGATAGGTCTCTTCATGTGCTCTCTTTTGATACTAAAAATGTAGGATGAGTGTAACCTTGAGCAAGTTACTGCAGCTAAAATGGAGGTATCTCAAAATCTGAGTGCCTCATTTTGCAACAGTTGTGGCTCCTGATTGGAAATTGCTAGAATGCTTAAATTACGTGAGTAATTGGTCAAGCATGTGCACTTGTGCCGATGGGTTACGATGATTCTTTGCTATTGCTTAACACTTACTCAAGTTTCCTTGCAATAGCCCTCTTCGGGATAGCATTACAAACCACAGAAATAAACAAGAGACCTGTGTCGGTGTATGTGTGTATGTGACATATATGACAAGTAAGGAATCAAGAGAGAAGTTCATAAGGGAAGTTTCTGAGCCAGGTGAAAGAGTTTACTCCCTCCATCTTCTAAAATGGAAGGTAGGGATACAGAGTGAAAGTCAATGTGTATGCAGCAAAAGTGCTCTAAATATGACCTAATGCTAGATTTACACAGGTTGCATAGATGATTCCTAAAGACTGGAGACATCTGAAAAATGACTGAGAAAGTTTAGTTGCCTGAAGTATGAGGTCTAAAGCCCAGCCCCACATATGGCACCAACTAGATGCAATGGGAGAAGATGAAGTGACAGGCTTCAGCGATAGATGAGAACTTGCTTTTGACAGAGTACATTCCCAGGTTATCTGTTTATGGAAAATTGCAATCAATATTGCATAATCAGGATTCATTATCAATGGCAGCATCTGCTGTATCTTCAGCAGCCAAGTTCTGAATACATACTCATCATTTTAGTGCCTTGAAAGCACTCACTGTATAGAGTAGGACTTCCTCTTGCCACTGGCTACTAATTTCAGCCGTCGAACACTTTCCAACCAAGAATCATAACTGTTGCAGCACTCAGATTCTGAGGTACCCCCACTTTAACTGCAGTAACTTGGGCATAGTTACACCTATCCAACATTTTCAGTATAAAAAGATAGCACACAGACCCATATTTTGAGCTACACACAAAGCTCATGGAGTGAAGTGTGCAGAACCTATGGAGCTCTAAAGTCATCATCACAATTCTTTTAGTGTTTTCTATTTTGTGTTGTAGTCAGAGATATCAATATTGAGGGAGGGGGCATGCACACATTTCTGCTCCCTTCTTTACTTAGCACTTGAATACAGCACAGTGGAAATCAAAGGCATGAAGGAAAGCCTTCTAGCTTCATCAACTTTACAATTGTTCTAGCTTTGAGGCAACTTATCTTGTGTGTTGATCATATTTTTCAATGCTAAAACTTGCAGATGAACTGTAGAGTACTGTTACTAACTGGTAAATCTGGTGAAGCTCTGTGATGAAGTGGGTAATGGTGGGGTATATAGTATGGAAGAGTAAATGAGCTGAGCATGCCGTCTCAGAGAACAAGGTTACAAAACATACTCTAGTTATGTACTGAAGCCAAGGCCATTACTTTTTCTAACTTTGCTGGAACTTGTCAACCTTGACTCTCCTTGAAGTACATATATACTGCTGTAGCATTTCTATGCTTTCATGACAACCACTCCAAGACTCTGGAAGTCCAACAAGGAAAACTGAGAACTGTGGCTCGAGGGCGAACTAAAACAATCTGAGAGGTTTTCAGCTCATTCATATGTGGAGTTTCTAGGTCATGAAGGGACCACATCATTCTGGATAGTTGCTTTAAGCAGCAGTACTTCGTGCTGCCTGTTTTCGAGTTTCCATAAATTAATACCATTTCTTGTTATATACTCCAAACCAAAATTTTCTTTTATTTAATTTTTTTAAATAATCACCATTACTTTTCTCCTCTTTCTTCTGTGTAGATATATAGTTTGGGTATAAAATTGTTGCTTATATTCTGTGTGCTTTCAAATCATATGTAGAATGTCTCTACAGGCACATGTTCTTAGAAGACGGATCCAGCAACATCACGGTCTCAAAAATTGCACACCACCTTATTTTCAGGTTTGGGTGATCTAAAGTTCACCCATCTTTTAGTCCCAATATCATTTGAGACTCTTTTAGTGGTCTGTCACCAGCTGTTGTCTTTACTGCAAGCATTTGAAGAGGTGGCCCTGGGTTTTAATCACACCTGGTGGCCATTACACAATAAGTGCACCTAATTTCCTACCACTAATATCACAGCAACTAATATCACAGCAAAGTCCTTTGATAAACCACAGACAAAATTACGGAGATATATATAGTCCCACAGTTATTGAGTGACCTTGATGTTGCTGGATGCATCTTCTAAGAACATCTGTCTAGAGAGAAATTCAACATATCATTGGAAAGCACACAGACTAAGCAAAAAAACAATTTATATCAAAATAACTACTAGCATTTATAGAGTTAAGGGCATCAGACCTTTTTCTTTAAGGTAAAGGGTCAGCTATAAGGTCTCATAAATTACCAGTACGTGCTAAATAAGTATATAGTGCATATGGAAATATAACCTTGCAACCTTGCAACTATATAACAAACAAGTACTTACTTATAGAACACTTACTTATAGAACATAATGTAGTGGAAGGTACATAATGACAAAACATGTACAACTGAATATGAATAGTTGACCTCAAATTCCTGAAACAATCCTAGAGGTGCAAAAAAAACAAACTTTAAAAAAGCTATTTTTAAATTTATTGCAGAGCTACACTGTAAAATGCTCCAACTCTGGAAATAAGTTTGTGTGCTATCTTTCCTCAATAAACTAGAATTTTTCATCGGTGAGTGTGTAACCTCACATCAAGCAACTCCAGCTCAATTCTTCAAACTCGGTATGTTCTCTACAAAAGTAAGCCTGCCCCATGTGCACAGAGATAAATCCCACAGCCAAGGTTGTAGAAGAGCATTGTGGTGAACGAGAGCAAGTGTTAAAATATCCAATCCTGAAGCATAATTAACATTTATTGGCAGCCAACAAGATCTTGTGGACCTTGAGAGCGAGTCGTAGCCCAGGGACAGGGATGTGGGGGGAAGTAGAGTTGCAACCATCCCCACCCCCACCCCCTTTTACTATAAAACTACCGCTTCTTTGTTGTTGTTGTTCAAACAGGAAGTGATAAAAACACTGTAAAAGTTTTGTGGCTTAATAAACATGACAAATCTTCAAACACTGCCTGGTGGCCATTTTTGTCCCACAACCCACTCCTTTCTGCTTTGGGTGTTCCCCAGATAATGATAGAGACATTGAAAAACATGATTCTTGGGTAGATTACCTTGCCATTCCCAGGGTCAGCTAAAAGCATAGGGATGTTACAAGGAGTCCCTACCACCAAAGGATACCTCTCACTTAGCTTCGCTTTACCCAGGAATCGTGCAACACCATTGGCTTTATCTAGCAGGCGAAAGTGGTTCGGTTCTCCTTTTTTGAGAGTGCCGTAGACAAATATCCTGCTAGCCATTGTAACTCATCTCATCGTAATGACTTTAGTCTGACGACATTGCCAACCCTTTACCAACGCTACACTGTTCGCGATTGGTTACTTTGAACCTCCCTTCCCAACCCCCAAAACAACTCTCTTTGTACGTCGCTCCCTTTCAATATAATCATCAACAGATCATGGTTGTTATGATTAGCTATGCTACACTCGCCTCTGAGGGTCACTTCGCTTGCCAAATGTTTATGTTGGCCATTTCTTCTGTCTTGTCTTTTCTCTTAATCCTCAATGGGCACTCACTGGGAGGACTCAGGGAGGGTGGGGCCAGGTGGGATGGCAGTAATACGGAAACATAGAGAAACAATGGTCATTGAGAAGGTCGTTGGTCCTTAAAAAGAAAATCTCTCGAGGAACTCTCAGTTGACATAAACTTGATAAAGGAACCCCCCCCCCCCCCCTAAAACCTAGCAATTATTATAACACAATAATTGCTGTTAGATATGTACTTTCGATCTTTAGCTTGCAAATAAATGAATATCATTGCTCATCCCAGGCCAAACAAACAATGGCAACGCATCCTTAGCCTTGTTGATAACTAAATGATTACTGGCATGGATGCTTCTGATAATTCTCAATCTCTGGGCAGCATCCCCAATGACAAGTCTCTTCAAACTTTCCTTCCCTGTTAGGAGAGCAATAATACTTACAGCAGTTACTGAGGACCAAGTGACCCACCCAATGTTTAGAAACCATCTGCCTATGCTATAACTCATTTATCATTTGTTGGTATCCTTCACTGCAAAGAAAGTAACTCTTTCTCTTGCAGCACATGTCATTCTTGACAAAACCATCAGGATAGCTTCCACCATTCAAAATTTTTGGATAAAGAAAATCTAATCATTTCTGCATGCTATCATGCACATGCAGTATATACATATTACACGTGCATGAATTGGGGGGTCTAATTTTATGAGGGGGGGGGGGGGGGCTAATATTATGGTGGCCCTAAGATTTTATGACACCGATACATTATAATCACAAATCTACAAATGGATCAGAATCACAGACATCTTGGTCTTCCAGATTCTTAGGGCTTCTCTTGCTAGCTTGGTAAGCATTACACTTCAAAGTAGCGGTCAAGACTCATCGTTACAATACACACAGAGCAAGAGGTAGGAACTTGCCATCACACATGTTAAAATATATATGTTACTACATGTAATTAGAATAATTGCAGCTAAAAGGGTCAGCTGTTCAAGAGGGTGGGGGGAATAGACCAAAGATCAACCATTAGCTCTCCATTCAACAATTCCTTCTTGCTCTGCCACCACTTCCCCTGACACCCCTCCTCCCTCCATTCTAGACCTCCACCCCTGACTTTCTTAAACCATCATCCACCTCCTCAACACTGCATTACTTACTCCCTCCACCCCAACAGCTAAAACTTGCAATTCGCAAATTATAACCTTCCCGAAACATCGTCCACCTGCACCCCTACCAGTTCCAAATTGGCTGTTAATCATCTGCTGGCAGACCTTCCCACAAAAGGGAGGCCAAGCTGTGGTCATCTATGGGTGGACACTCCACAGTCCGGCTTCGACCAACACAGAGCGCCTCTCTACGGTAATACCATCCGTCTGTTTGTTTCATTTTCTTGGACCTGCTGCAACAGCAAGGGCCGAGGCTTGGGGACTTCGACCCTCACCAACCAGTGCCAGTCTCAGATTTAGTTCAGAGGTCTTTTAAACATTGCTAATATAAATCAACTCTACAGCGAGCATAATGTTGGGGATCTTCCAACCTAGAAGAGCTCCAACAAGCGAACAGAACAATAATTATATAGACAACATAACTGAAGGAGAATATAGTAGAGTATGTTTGATTGCTTGTAATGAGTGTAAATGAGTTGTGGTCTCATGAGTTAAGGGTTGGGTAAAGTAATGAAGCTCACCTGACTTGAACCTCATGGGTAGTAAAATATGTTGTGGAATATAGTGTGGAGTTATAATATTGTTAGTTTATCTGGATCTGTCTAGAGAACAGATCCCTAACACATAATGAGCAAAATTCTAATGAACCGAGTACAGGAGCTAGCTAGGGGGGAAAGGAAAACTGACACAAAGACAGCAGCTGTAGAAGGCTTGTGTTTAGCTTCAAGAGCTCTTTTGGATCATTGTTTATTATTTGGGTTTTATCATCATAAATCTTGATTTAAGAACAGCCGAGTACTATGTATTCACATACACACACTCAAGGAATTAGTCCACCAGCCCTTCCCAGATATGACTTACATAACTGCCTGCCATTGAGCAGGCACAGAGCAGAGAAAAGTAATTGAATGCACCACACGTACATGTTTGTGCGGTCAAAAGGATCTCGAGATATCCACTTTAAATATTTCTCTCGTAATTAGCCCATTCCATTTCCTTGTGGTTTCCCCCCTTTTCTTCTTCTTTGTCCAATTTGTTTCTCCAGTGTAAAAGTCAACATGTATTGTAAATATAATTTGTTATCGTATAACATCATCATACCCTCCTCCATATGTATCATCTTTACAATTATTATGTACAATATATGATCAATATATATACCAAACAGGAAGATTATTTCCATTAAAAAAAAAGGATATGATTCTCAGTATACAAACACATCCTTCGTTGTTCGCTGTGAAAATATAGCTGCTGGATCAGCCGCTACTAGCATGCCTAAACTTACACTTGCTAAGGTCCATTGACAAACAATCACCACCAATTTCCTCACTCATTGTTGTAAAATTGTTATGAATGAACTCTCAATGAACTCTCAGTTGACGTAATAACATTAAAATCACCTTCTCAATAATCAACTTCAAATTTTATTCACTCGACGTTTCGACTAGATGCTCTAGTCTTCCCCTGTGGTATTCAAGTTATGCTTGGTAGAGAATGGATAAGACCTTGAAGATAAAAAAATTAATATCAATAATTGCTTTTTAGGCTGCATTACAGAATAATAATTATTCTGGGCACCCTGGAAATGTTTGGGAACTTCCAAACCAGGGTTAAGGCTGCCAAAGTGAGTTTTAGCTGATGTATGCACTTCTTATGTTTGGAAGTCCACCATTTTGTAAAATTAATATGTAGAGTCTGCACTCTTCTGATAACTATGAACTTAGAGTTATTTAATGCCCATTTCCAGAAGAAAAACTGTGTCCAACAGCACACCATAAATTATTCAAAAAATTTATGAAATACAAAAGGCCAAGGGCAGCTGAAGATGAAGTTGTGATGTCATCACAAACCTCAACTTCTATGGTGGACTGCAAAGTATTGTGAAGCATGTCTATAGCACTGTCAGTTTATCCTATAGCAGACTATATATATAGTTCACACACGTGAAGGCAGCTACTATTTTCACCTTTCATTGCACAAACTTCATTAAAACAAACAAGAGTAGTAATCAAGCCCCCAAAAACAAGCCACACCAAAAAGTGGAAAAAAGTGGCAGTTCACCCAAGTTGGTGATAACACATAGCTACTGTTGTCTTCCAGAGTGAATAATTTATTTAAATGTAGTCTATGCATATATGTACAAGCCAAAAAAACTTTCAGGAATTTTGTCATACTGTAGTTGTGGTGTTGGATGATGCACAAGAATGAGACAGATGATAGTGAAAGAAAAACATTTCTCTGTGACAGTGATGATGAACATAATTATTGTGTTGGTGTACAAGCGATATTTTGCACTAGGTGACAGTAATTAGAGAATGTTAAGTGCCAATTGTGCCAAATAAAATCATGTTAAAAGGAGAAGCCTCCATTAAAATAAGATAAGAGTTGCTACGAATTGTTTATATTTCTTGTGATTCAGTGCTATTGCTCAAACTTACAGCATTCAGTTTCCTTCTCAAAGCAATCACCAGACGCTGTGATCTAATATAGTTATATGCACACAATACACAATAAGACATCAGCAGTCCTATATATACATTATCAATAGGGCATGGATTTTTTCATCATAAGTTACAGGACAGGATGAGTAGTGATTTCTGTAAATTTGGGTTGGATGTTTAGTGCACAAAAAATTAGTAAGCCCCCTTCTCTTCTTTATAAACCGATTTTGTTGGCCTTGTGGAATCTTGCTATGAAGTGCTGGTTAGTAAAGCAAGAATTGTCAGTGGACTACCTGTACTATTAGTAGCTAAAATTCTTCTCAATTTCTTGCTCACAGTATTTTTTTTAAACGTGAATTATTTTCCTCTTTTCCTCTTTGCCCAAGCAGACTCTTTCACTGATGAAGGTGCTAGGGCTACGGCTAGGGTCATCTAAATTGATTTATAGATGTGGTGGACTTGACCAATACCTGGAACAATACCTGGGAACATTAAGTTGGCCAGAATTGCATCTGTAAGCTCATTTCTATTGTCCTTACCTGACAAAAAGTGGAGCGCTAAACAACCAGAGTCTATGGTATTGTGAATAATGTGGTAGAAGTCTTTACCTTTCAGCTCGTTCATGTTCCTGTTGGATTTGCAGGATGAGTTGTGTTCTCTCTTGCATCAAATGGTTCCTTTCTTGAAAAAATTGGCTGGACTGCTTGGATAGCAATTCTATTTGCTGTTGACTCTCTAACAACTTATCCTCATATTTCTTCTTTATTTCATCTTCTCGCAACATGGACTTCTGTAAACTGCGTAGGTCAGCACAATAATATGACGCAAACTCACATGAATTCTACAGTTACAGTATATATATATATACAATACCAAGTAAAACATAGCTCATAACAATCATATATTACTCTCTGGTGGTAGGCTAACCTGTTCAACATTCTCAGAGTTTCACAGGTGTCTTCAAACTTTTCAGCTCTTGTTTGCCATTTATCTCTCTCAGACAACAAAGTTTGAAGCTGAGCCTATTGTAATATGCAATTTCTAGTCACATTAATCAAGACAGAGAGTTAGACTAACCTGAAGGGCTTTGATTCTTGTTTTGTCCACTAGCTTGTATTCTTTTTTCATCATGTCCAACTGTCTCATCAACCTCCCAACTTGTTCATCTGCAGCCTCTTTCTAATGACAGCACAAAAATAAAATAAATACCAAATTCTATTATATAGCTCTGTGAATGTTTCTGCATCTGAACTGAACACACAAATGGTCCACAAGTTACCTTGCTCTTAGCTTTTAGGATTTCTTGTTTCAGCATGTCAATCTTGCTCTGTACATCTCTTCTTTTCCTATCTTCCAATTCTCTCACCATCTTCACTAGCTCGTCACCTGTTTCCTGAAGCTGAGCGACCCCTGAAGCTCCTCGCAAGGTGCTGACAACTTCCATCAAATCATGTGCCTATAAATATTCAAGACTCAAGTATGACTTGTTTAAAAATTAAACGAGGATACGGTACATTAGATCAACGATGTTAATCGCAAATAAAGTATTGAGGTTTTGTCAGAATTACAAAAAATAGAGAGGAAGAGGAAGGATAAGGAGGATATTACATTAAATAATCACACGATGCCTGTGGTGATTTGAAAATAGTCAGAGACCCCTATCCTCATGTTCTTATGTAATCAGGGATGTCTAGTGCTGCCACAATCTTTCCTAGAACATCCAAAGATGGCACAAGATGTTCCTGGTCTTAGCATAAGCTCATAGGAGGCAATCTTTGGTTGATGAGGTTGCAAAATGTACTCATTTGGGGAGTCTGGTGGCATGCCCCCTCAGGAATTTTTTATTTTTTATTTCACATGCTCTAAGATCACTTCTAATGATGCAATCTTCGGGTGAAATAGCAAGAGTTGGGCAACCTGCTGCCACATCTACAAATGCATTTAAAGCTGGCAGGACTTCACTTTGCTGTCAAGAGTTGGGCAACCTGTTACCACACCTACAAATGCACTTAGATGAGCAAGCGCAACTCGGAGATATTACATACAGGCCTTGATAGCTACTACATGTGGATTTGTAAATAATAGGTGTGGCTGAATTCATTCAGTGCATGCTACTGCACTTCAGCCACACCTATGTTGTCTTTTTACGGCATTTTAGAGTGTTGGTACACCACACCTGCTCCTACACCGCTTAGCCCTATAAATTCTCCTTTCCCAGATCCCTAGAATAGCCAGTCCTAAACCCCTAGCCCAGGTCACAGTCCTAAAATATTTAATATTTCTATCCTTAGCCCTAACCCCAGCTCTAAAATATTTCTAGTCTTATCGCGGCTCTAGCCCAATAGTACTGACCATAGCACAAAATATCTGCCTTGGCCCTAGCCTTAAAATGCCTCTAGCCTTAACTCTGGCCATGTCTCTAACCATAGCCCAAGAATAACATCAAGACATAGGCATCGGTAAGAATTTATCTTTGTCTTATTGTCCTTGGTAAGGGGTCTACATTTGCACTGAGCAATCTCTCTGACCATCCCACGCACCTGCTGTAGGCTCACTAAGATGGATATAGAATCTACAGGGATCAGAGATGTCCTGCATGCTTTTGGACCGGACACAATGCCACTAGTGGAACCTTAACCATCGCCCTAGTCCTAGCCATAGAACACACATAGCCCTAGGGATAGAAGACCACTAACCCTAGAATACCCTATTTCCTGGCAACATCTCAGCCCTAACTCTACAATACCCCAGCCCTAGAATACACCTAGCCATAACCCTAATTCTGGGATTCATGGTACATAAAAATCCTCCTCCTCTAAGGCCATCCTCGGTCTTCTATCCCAGGGAATAGCAAGATATCCTACCGAAGGCCAACACCGATATTCTCCATTGGAACCTGGCCTCCCCACCAGCTGCAACTTGCCCTTCTATACCTCGTGCTATGACCACATCAAATTTATACCTAGGATAGTCAGACCAGAGTTATAACTTTTTTCATTGTTAGAATGATATACAACAAGCCACAGTTTGACTCCATTGAAGTAAGCAAACAAAAGCTTCATCAGACTAGGTCTACAACAGAACTTACAGCAAAGAAATCCATCCAAGAATACCTCCTCAAAAAGCTTGAGGTCAAGGGATTTAGGATAAGAAATCGGATCCATCCAAGAATACCTCCTCAAGGCTTTAGGTGAAGGATTTAGGATGTTGCTTCTTAGTAGGCATAGGTGCCCTGAAACTTTCCTTAAGCAAGAAAAGCTTCCAGAAACAGTAGGGTCAGTCAGACGGAGTTCCTTGTAGAGAGCAATTGTAATCATCAGCCATTCTCCTAAAACAATTTACATACTGAAACTTGCAACCTCCCTTCTAATAGTAGCCTTCCTTTCCAATAGCATTGGCAGGTGGATTGGACTGAAACTGTCTTCCTATTACAGAATGTATGAAGTTTCTAGAACACCTTAGCTTGGACAAAGCATGGGAAGTGGATGCCTGTGGGAGCCAGAGGAAAAAAGAACGGGGAAAAAGTGCTCTTCTGCATTCTTCTTTTGAAAATGATGGGTCACCCAAACAAAAATCATTGGAGGTAATACTACAGATTGACTTCAAATTTTAAAGTTCCGTTTAGGTGGGAGAACATGATGTTGTTCATGGTTATGACAGGTGACTATTGTACGATCATGATATACAGGAAATACATACAGACATGGATGGCCCCCAATTCTCACTTCACAAATTTTAAATGCTTGGTAGAACTTACCACTTCTTTGACTTTGACACTTCCATGTTCCCGTTCCTCCATCACACTGAAATAAATAGTTAATAATGTCTCGTAGTGATATATATTTAGTATATATAATGTAAAATGTAGAGTATGTATATCTATGTAATTGATATTTATTTCATGTCACTTGCATGGATTTTGGTCCTAATGCACGTCAGAACTAGTTTTTGAGTTTCTATGAGTTCTGTTCATGAAGTAAGCATAACAGAGTTCAGACTAGCTATCACATGCTATGAGTTTCTATGAGTTCTGTTCATAATGATGCAGTGCACGCATCTACGTCATGGTCCTAGTGGTAATGATGCACTGCATGCATCTACATCATGGTCCTGTGGTAATGATGCAGTGCATGCATCTACGTCATGGTCCTAGTGGTAATGATGCGGTGCATGCATCTATATCATGCATGCACTGCATCATTACCACTAGGACCATGACGTAGATGCATGCAGTGCATCATTACCACTAGGACTATGACGTAGATGCATGCACTGTTTACCACTAGGACCATGATGTAGATGCATGCAGTGCATCATTACCACTAGGACCATGACCTAGATGCATGCACTACATCATTACCACTAGGACTATGACATAGATGCATGCACTGTTTACCACTAGGACCATGATGTAGATGCATGTAGTGCATCATTACCACTAGGACCATGACGTAGATGCATGCACTACATCATTACCACTAGGACTATGACGTAGATGCATGACGTAGATGCATACAGTGTATCATTACCACTAGGACCATGACGTAGATGCATGCAGTGCATCATTACCACAGGACCATGACGTAGATGCATGCACTCATCATTGCCAATAGGACCATGACGTAGATGCATGCAGTGCATCATCATGTACATTAAACATACTACTAGGAGACAAAAATGTATAGTTGATAAATAATAAAAAAAGCTCTGTTTACCACTAGGACCATGATGTAGATGCATGCACTCATCATTGCCAATAGGACCATGATGTAGATGCATGCACTCATCATTACCACTAGGACCATGACGTAGGTGCATGCACCGCATCATTACCACTAGTACCATGACGTAGATGCATGCAGTGCATCATTACCACTAGGACCATGACGTAGATGCATGCAGTGCATCATTACCACTAGGACTATGACGTAGATGCATGCACTGTTTACCACTAGGACCATGATGTAGATGCATGCAGTGCATCATTACCACTAGGACCATGACGTAGATGCATGCAGTGCATCATTACCACTAGGACCATGATGTAGATGCATGCAGTGCATCATTACCACTAGGACCATGACGTAGATGCATGCACCGCATCATTACCACTAGGACCATGACGTGGGTGCATGCACTGTTATGAACAAGGCTCATCAGTATTTGCATTGATTGGATGCCAGCCATCTGTGCCCCTGCATGCATAGAAGCCCACATCTTCCTCTTTCTCTTCTACTCCATAAGCTAGCTTTTGCCAGATGAAGCTCTCCACAACTATCCCTGTTCATTTCTTCTCGACCTTACTTGTCACCTACCTCCTGAAGGCACACATACCCCACCAATCCCACCACCACCTGCACCTATTCTGAACCTGATATTTATGTCACAGCCTAACAAGCAACAACCAAATTTGATTATAGTTCAAAAAAAAAGAGCCACAGGAGGTTCCAAAGACATCAAAAATGCTGATCATTTATGGTGGTTATTATAGGGTGCCCCACTCCTTAAAAATAAGTGAGTGGAATGTTTTGGTGCTACATCTTCTTGTTTGTAACTTTTACTTGGTTATTTTTGGAAACCACAACTGCATACTCCTCAAGGTGGAAATTTCCTCTCCTGATGTGACATGCTATATATATATATAATTATATATACAGTATATATAGGTAGTTACAAGTATTTTTACAATCCTAATGAAAAATGTATGTCTCCCTAATTGCAGATATGTGGCTCACCCTTCCGGATCTACAGTACATGTGAGATAATTCTTCAGCTGTGGATTTTGATCAGCCAGAAAAGTGACATTTTCTTTCCTGATATCACGCCCCTTTATTTCCAAAATAAGAAGTTGCATCACTGCCGTAGGCCACACCCTTTTGTGATTTTAATGCTAGGCATATAGTGGCGAGCGAAGAAAAACTAGAACATGTTGATGAACCCAGTAACTATGTATACAGAGTAACTATGTATACAGACAGTCATGCATCCCGCTCTCACTGCCTGTGCAGCAATAAAAAAATAAAACTTGGCCTTGGTTTTATTCAGCGTTAAAATGCACGTGACCCATGCCTTCACGTTCTGACAACGGGGGCACGGCAAAGTCGCGGGTTGCAGCACTGATCAGATCGATCCTCCTCACAAGAAACTCTTTCGATTCGCTGGCTCTATCAATCACAGAGGTATCTTACAATATTGGGTGGTGTTTGTTCCACGCTTGTTCTTGCTCTGATGAAGACTGAAGTATTTCGTTGAAACGTTGCCAAAAGGCTGGTTAAAGTTTGTTTTATTTCATATGAAGGTCTATGTGGGAGATGGTTTTGGAGGGCTTGCGGGGAGGGGGGGGGGGGGGGGGGGGGGGGGGAGGTGGGGTTGATTGTGCAGTATACACCAAGTTTTCTGACCAACTCATTTCCCCCCAAATCGTAAACCTGGTCCTAATTGTATAAAGTGGAAGGGGTTGTAGACTATATAGACACTCATGAGTTCATGGATGCTGAAAGTGATGTTCGTAGAATTGGCAACACTCTACTTAGTGGTGTCTCCTGACTCCTATGGCTGAACAAGCAGGGGAATATCTAACAAGTGTCTGCATCAGTGAGCAGTGTTGTACTGATTCGCTTTACTGATTCACTAAAGCGAGAAGAAAAGTACACTTTAATGGAGGTCACATAAAGAAGAAGACTTTTATTTGCAGGTGAGCAAGAAATTGGTAGTAGAGATGCCTTCTGAAGGTATATAATGATGCACATTAAAAACAACTAAAATTTAATTTGCATCAGAACAAGAGATGATGATTCCAGTTCTTTATTATATTTATCTAGCAAGCACCCCAGTTAGAGCAGAGGGAAGGCTTTGGGATAACTGATGATGTGGGAGTGAGGGATTTTCCCAAGGACCACAGAGGGGATCCTTAGAATTGGACATGGGAAGCCTGTAGTCCTCTTAGATGAGCAACAATGCCATCATGAGCACTTATACAACTTATTTTATAATTATGACGATTAACAACCTACACCACCACCCTATTTGTATGGACACTCGTATTCCTAACAGCAGGGGCGGATCTAGGAATTCTTGCAGGGGGGGGGGGGGGGCTCTTTTATATAGATATATTATATCAAATACAGCATATACAAACTTGTAGAGAGAAAAATATTAAGACTAAATTACATTGAATAAACGAAACAACAAATCAGTTGTTATTTCTCCTGTCTTCTCCATATTCTTTAACACACAAATAACAACTGCATTATACAATATAATTAGGCCCACTGGAAGTAGACCACCATTGATGGACTCCCTAAGATACATAAACCTGGGGTTCCCCTTAGGCCTATTGTGTCTTGTATACGTGCACCGTCGTATAATCTTTCCAAGTTCATAGCGTATTTGATCTAGCTGGAAATACAAGTACATATGTCAAGGATTCTGGACAATTTATTAAGTGTATTCATGGTGAATCTCTGACACAGGATGAGTGTCTTGTCAGTTTTGATGTGTCTTCTCTTTTTACCAATGTTCCCATTGATGAAGCTGTGGAAAATGTTGACGAAAGATGAGAGCTTGAGTGAGAGGACTACTACACTAGGTGCTGACAGGATTTCTGAACTGTTGGAGTTGTGCCTGAAATCCACCTACTTCAGGTATCAAGAAAAATACTACGAGCAGAAAGAGGGTGCAGCAATGGGCTCTCCAGTATCTGCAGTAGTAGCCACCCTTTATATGGAATTCTTTGAGGAATTGGCATTCACAACTGCCCCACTGAAGCCTAGGGTTTGGAACAGATACGTGGATGGTACCTTCTGCATTGTGAAGAAGGGAAGTGAGCAGGAGTTGTTGACCATCTGAACAACATTAGGCCATCCATAAAGTTTACCATGGAGCTTGAAGTGGCTGGATCATTGCCCTTTCTGGACTGCCACATACACGGAAAGGAAGATGGAAGTCTAACTGCAACCATCTACAAAAAACCCATGCATACCAACCAGTACCTTGATTATAGATCACATCATCTTATCCACGTCAAAAGAGGAGTGGTGAAGAGCTTGTATGATCAGAAGAGGAGTGACTGAGAAGGAGGACCTTTGGAAGGAAAAACATCACTTGAATAAGCTTCATCGAAAACGGTTATCCGCAAGCCTTCATCAACCTTTCATCTGCAGAAACATCAAAATGCAGAAAGGAAGAAGAATACACCAGTACAGGCAATGAGGGGTCTATCCTATGATAGTGATTCCTTATGATAGAGATGAGTGAAGACATCAGGAAGGTCTGCAGGAAGTTCAACATCGAAGTCAAGATGATCAGAAGACTGGAGACCAGAGTGAAGGAACATCAAGATGCTTGAGGGAAGTGTAATAAAGAGAAGTCTGCAATTGCTGAGCATGCATGGGATAATGGACATCTTATTCTGTGGGAGGAACCACCATCTTAGACCAGGCCAGAAGACAGAAGGAACTGCTAGTGGAGGAGGCATTGTACATTGGCCTAGCACCAAAGTGTGAGCAGTTCAATGAGACTGTGGAATGGACTTGCCTGGATGCTGGGGAGCTACTCTGAACAGCCTGAACTTGAAGCCACGACCACCAAAATTACACATTTTATTTTATTATTATTATTATTTTTAAATTTTATTATATTTTTTAATTTATTATTATTATTATTTTTAAATTTATATATTAATATATTAATATTTATTACTATTATTATTACTATTATTATCACTTACTATTATTATCACTATTATTATCACTATCATAATTTTTTGACAATTTTTTATTATTTTTATTATCTCCTTTATTATTTAAATTTTATTATCATCATCATCATCATCATCATCATCATCATCATCATCATCATCATCATCATCATCATCATCATCATCATCATCATCATCATCATCATCATCATCATCATCATCATCATCATCATCATCATCATCATCATCATCATCATCATCATCATCATCATCATCATCATCATCATCATCATCATCATCATCATCATCATCATCATCATCATCATCATCATCATCATCATCATCATCATCATCATCATCATCATCATCATCATCATCATCATCATCATCATCATCATCATCATCATCATCATCATCATCATCATCATCATCATCATCATCATCATCATCATCATCATCATCATCATCATCATCCATCAGCAGCAGCAGCAGCAGCAGCAGCAGCAGCAGCAGCAGCATTGTTGTTGTTGTTGTTGTTGTTGTTATTGCTGTTATTATTGCTGTTATTGTTGCTGTTATTCTTGCTGTGCCGTTGTTGTGCTGTTATTATCTTTGTTGTTATTGTTGTTGTTATTGTTGTTATTATATTATCATCGCCATCGGTTCTTTTTCATTGTTATCAAATACTGTAATGATAATACAACACAACATAATTAACAATAAATAATCAGCAATACCATGCCATGCCCCCCAAAGCTCATAATAGTCAAACTAGGTTAGCTACAGGCCCGGGTCAGCACTAAAGTGCAAGAAGGGGGAAGGGGGTACCTTAAAATGTACCCTGGAGACAACTCGATGGCAAATATGAAAGATTTTTCACATTTATTTTCTCGCTGCTGGTTTATTCTTTTAGTGAGGGTCAAAGGTCAAGGCACTGCTTGGAGTATTTTTTAATAGCCTTTGAAACCACCATTGAGAATTTCGGCAGCTCTAAAACTGAGTTTTAGCTGCTTGTGAGAGAAGAAGGGGGAGGTGGGGGTTAGGCTGGAGTATCAGAGGCTGTCATGCATGTGTAGGCTTGAGTATCAGAGGCTATCATGCATGTGTAGGCTGGAATATCAGAGGCTGTCCTGCATGTGTAGGCTGGAATATCAGAGGCTATCATGCATGTATAGGCTGGAGTATCAGAGGCTGTCGTGCATGTGTAGGCTGGAGTATCAGAGGCTGTCGTGCATGTGTAGGCTGGAGTATCAGAGGCTGTCGTGCATGTGTAGGCTGGAGTATCAGAGGCTGTCGTGCATGTGTAGGCTGGAATATCAGAGGCTGTCATGCATGTGTAGACTGGAGTATCAGAGGCTGTCGTGCATGTGTAGACTGGAGTATCAGAGGCTGTCATGCATGTGTAGTCTGGAATATCAGAGGCTGTCATGCATGTGTAGGCTTGAGTATCAGAGGCTATCGTGCATGTGTAGGCTGGTGTATCAGAGGCTATCATGCATGTGTAGGCTGGAATATCAGAGGCTGTCCTGCATGTGTAGGCTGGAATATCAGAGGCTATCATGCATGTGTAGGTTGGAGTATCAGAGGCTATCATGCATGTGTAGGCTGGAATATCAGAGGCTATCATGCATGTGTAGGCTGTGTATCAGAGGCTGTCATGCATGTGTAGGCTGGAGTATCTGAGGCTGTCATGCATGTGTAGGCTGGAATATCAGAGGCTATCATGCATGTGTAGGGAGGCTGTCGTGCATGTGTAGGCTGAAGTATCAGAGGCTGTCGTGCATGTGTAGGCTGGAATATCAGAGGCTATCATGCATGTGTAGGTTGGAGTATCAGAGGCTGTCGTGCATGTGTAGGCTGGAGTATCAGAGGCTGTGGTGCATGTGTAGGCTGGAGTATCAGAGGCTGTCATGCATGTGTAGGCTGGAGTATCGGAGGCTGTCGTGCATGTTTAGGCCAGAGTATCAGAGGCTGTCGTGCATGTGTAGCTGGAGTATCAGAGGCTGTCATGCATGTGTAGGCTGGAATATCAGAGGCTGTCATGCATGTGTAGGCTGGAGTATCAGAGGCTGTCGTGCATGTGTAGACTGGAGTATCAGAGGCTGTCATGCATGTGTAGGCTGGAATATCAGAGGCTGTCATGCATGTGTAGGCTGGAGTATCAGAGGCTGTCGTGCATGTGTAGGCTGGAATATCAGAGGCTGTCATGCATGTGTAAGCTTGTGTATCAGAGGCTGTCATACATGTGTAGGCCGGAGTATCAGAGGCTATCATGCATGTGTAGGCTGGAGGACCAGAGGCTGTCGTGCATGTGTAGGCTGGAGTATCAGAGGCTGTCATGCATGTGTAGGAGAGGCTGTCATGCATGTGTAGGCTGGCGTATCAGAGGCTGTCGTGCATGTGTAGGCTGGAGTATCAGAGGCTGTCATGCATGTGTAGGAGAGGCTGTCATGCATGTGTAGGCTGGAATATCAGGGGCTGTCGTGCATGTGTAGGCTGGAGTATCAGAGGCTGTCGTGCATGTGTAGGCTGGAGTATCAGAGGCTGTCGTGCATGTGTAGGCTGGAATATCAGAGGCTGTTATGCATGTGTAGGCTGGAGTAGTATCAGAGGCTGTCATGCATGTGTAGGCTGGAGTATCAGAGGCTGTCATGCATGTGTAGACTGGAGTATCAGAGGCTGTCATGCATGTGTAGTCTGGAGTATCAGAGGCTGTCGTGCATGTGTAGGCTGGAGTATCAGAGGCTGTCGTGCATGTGTAGGCTGGAGTATCAGAGGCTGTCGTGCATGTGTATGCTGGAATATCAGAGGCTCTCATGCATGTGTAGGCTGGAGTATTAGAAGCTGTCGTGCATGTGTAGGCTCGAGTATCAGAGGCTATCATGCATGTGTAGGCTGGAGGACCAGAGGCTGTCGTGCATGTATAGGCTGGAGTATCAGAAGCTGTCGTGCATGTGCAGGCTGGAGTATCAGAGGCTGTCGTGCATGTGTAGGCTGGAGTATCAGAGGCTGTCGTGCATGTGTAGGCTGGAGTATCAGAGGCTGTCGGGCATGTGTAGGCTGAGTATCAGAGGCTGTCGTGCATGTGTAGGCTGGAATATCAGAAGCTGTCGTGCATGTGTAGGCTGGAGTATCAGAGGCTGTCGTGCATATGTAGGCTGGAGTAACAGAGGCTGTCGTGCATGTGTAGTCTGGAGTGTATCAGAGGCTGTCGTGCATTTGTAGGCTGGAGTAGTATCAGAGGCTGTCCTGCATGTGTAGGCTGGAATATCAGAGGCTATCATGCATGTATAGGCTGGAGTATCAGAGGCTGTCGTGCATGTGTAGGCTGGAGTATCAGAGGCTGTCGTGCATGTGTAGGCTGGAGTATCAGAGGCTGTCGTGCATGTGTAGGCTGGAGTATCAGAGGCTGTCGTGCATGTGTAGGCTGGAATATCAGAGGCTGTCATGCATGTGTAGACTGGAGTATCAGAGGCTGTCGTGCATGTGTAGACTGGAGTATCAGAGGCTGTCATGCATGTGTAGGCTGGAATATCAGAGGCTGTCATGCATGTGTAGGCTTGAGTATCAGAGGCTATCGTGCATGTGTAGGCTGGAGTATCAGAGGCTGTGGTGCATGTGTAGGCTGGAGTATCAGAGGCTGTCATGCATGTGTAGGCTGGAGTATCGGAGGCTGTCGTGCATGTTTAGGCCAGAGTATCAGAGGCTGTCGTGCATGTGTAGCTGGAGTATCAGAGGCTGTCATGCATGTGTAGGCTGGAATATCAGAGTCTGTCATGCATGTGTAGGCTGGAGTATCAGAGGCTGTCGTGCATGTGTAGACTGGAGTATCAGAGGCTGTCGTGCATGTGTAGGCTGGAATATCAGAGGCTGTCATGCATGTGTAGGCTGGAGTATCAGAGGCTGTCGTGCATGTGTAGGCTGGAACATCAGAGGCTGTCATGCATGTGTAAGCTTGTGTATCAGAGGCTGTCATACATGTGTAGGCTGGAGTATCAGAGGCTATCATGCATGTGTAGGCTGGAGGACCAGAGGCTGTCGTGCATGTGTAGGCTGGAGTTTCAGAGGCTGTCATGCATGTGTAGGAGAGGCTGTCATGCATGTGTAGGCTGGCGTATCAGAGGCTGTCGTGCATGTGTAGGCTGGAGTATCAGAGGCTGTCATGCATGCGTAGGAGAGGCTGTCATGCATGTGTAGGCTGGAATATCAGGGGCTGTCGTGCATGTGTAGGCTGGAGTATCAGAGGCTGTCGTGCATGTGTAGGCTGGAGTATCAGAGGCTGTCGTGCATGTGTAGGCTGGAATATCAGAGGCTGTCATGCATGTGTAGGCTGGAGTAGTATCAGAGGCTGTCATGCATGTGTAGGCTGGAGTATCAGAGGCTGTCATGCATGTGTAGACTGGAGTATCAGAGGCTGTCATGCATGTGTAGTCTGGAGTATCAGAGGCTGTCGTGCATGTGTAGGCTGGAGTATCAGAGGCTGTCGTGCATGTGTAGTCTGGAGTATCAGAGGCTGTCGTGCATGTGTAGGCTGGAATATCAGAGGCTGTCATGCATGTGTAGTCTGGAGTATCAGAAACTGTCGTGCATGTGTAGGCTCGAGTATCAGAGGCTATCATGCATGTGTAGGCTGGAGGACCAGAGGCTGTCGTGCATGTATAGGCTGGAGTATCAGAAGCTGTCGTGCATGTGCAGGCTGGAGTATCAGAGGCTGTCGTGCATGTGTAGGCTGGAGTATCAGAGGCTGTCGTGCATGTGTAGGCTGGAGTATCAGAGGCTGTCGGGCATGTGTAGGCTGAGTATCAGAGGCTGTCGTGCATGTGTAGGCTGGAATATCAGAAGCTGTCGTGCATGTGTAGGCTGGAGTATCAGAGGCTGTCGTGCATGTGTAGGCTGGAGTATCAGAGGCTGTCGTGCATGTGTAGGCTGGAGTATCAGAGGCTGTCGTGCATGTGTAGGCTGGAGTATCAGAGGCTGTCGGGCATGTGTAGGCTGAGTATCAGAGGCTGTCGTGCATGTGTAGGCTGGAATATCAGAAGCTGTCGTGCATGTGTAGGCTGGAGTATCAGAGGCTGTCGTGCATGTGTAGGCTGGAGTATCAGAGGCTGTCATGCATGTGTAGGAGAGGCTGTCATGCATGTGTAGGCTGGCGTATCAGAAGCTGTCGTGCATGTATAGGCTGGAGTATCAGAGGCTGTCATGCATGTGTAGGAGAGGCTGTCATGCATGTGTAGGCTGGAGGACCGGAGGCTGTCGTGCATGTGTAGGCTGGAGTATCAGAAGCTGTCGTGCATGTGCAGGCTGGAGTATCAGAGGCTGTCGTGCATGTGTAGGCTGGAGTATCAGAGGCTGTCATGCATGTGTAGGCTGGAGTATCAGAGGCTGTCGGGCATGTGTAGGCTGAGTATCAGAGGCTGTCGTGCATGTGTAGGCTTGAATATCAGAAGCTGTCGTGCATGTGTAGGCTGGAGTATCAGAGGCTGTCGTGCATGTGTAGGCTGGAGTATCAGAGGCTGTCGTGCATGTGTAGGCTGGAGTGTATCAGAGGCTGTCGTGCATGTGTAGGGTGGAGTAGTATCAGAGGCTGTCGTGCATGTGTAGGCTGGAATACCAGAGGCTGTCGGGCATGTATAGGCTGGAGTATCAGAGGCTGTCATGCATGTGTAGGCTGGAATATCAGAGGCTGTCGGGCATGTGTAGGCTGGTGTATCAGAGGCTGTCGTGCATGTGTAGGCTGGAATATCAGTGGCTGACATGCATGTGTAGGCTGGAGTATCAGAGGCTGTCATGCATGTGTAGGAGAGGCTGTCATGCATGTGTAGGCTGGAGTATCAGAGGCTGTCGTGCATGTGTAGGCTGGAGTGTATCAGAGGCTGTCGTGCATGTGTAGGCTGGAGTAGTATCAGAGGCTGTTCTGCATGTGTAGGATGGAATATCAGAGGCTATCATGCATGTATAGGCTGGAGTATCAGAGGCTGTTGTGCATGTGTAGGCTGGAGTATCAGAGGCTGTCGTGCATGTGTAGGCTGGAGTATCAGAGGCTGTCGTGCATGTGTAGGCTGGAGTATCAGAGGCTGTCGTGCATGTGTAGGCTGGAATATCAGAGGCTGTCATGCATGTGTAGACTGGAGTATCAGAGGCTGTCGTGCATGTGTAGACTGGAGTATCAGAGGCTGTCATGCATGTGTAGGCTGGAATATCAGAGGCTGTCATGCATGTGTAGGCTTGAGTATCAGAGGCTATCGTGTATGTGTAGGCTGGAGTATCAGAGGCTGTGGTGCATGTGTAGGCTGGAGTATCAGAGGCTGTCATGCATGTGTAGGCTGGAGTATCGGAGGCTGTCGTGCATGTTTAGGCCAGAGTATCAGAGGCTGTCGTGCATGTGTAGCTGGAGTATCAGAGGCTGTCATGCATGTGTAGGCTGGAATATCAGAGGCTGTCATGCATGTGTAGGCTGGAGTATCAGAGGCTGTCGTGCATGTGTAGACTGGAGTATCAGAGGCTGTCGTGCATGTGTAGGCTGGAATATCAGAGGCTATCATGCATGTGTAGGCTGGAGTATCAGAGGCTGTCGTGCATGTGTAGGCTGGAACATCAGAGGCTGTCATGCATGTGTAAGCTTGTGTATCAGAGGCTGTCATACATGTGTAGGCTGGAGTATCAGAGGCTATCATGCATGTGTAGGCTGGAGGACCAGAGGCTGTCGTGCATGTGTAGGCTGGAGTTTCAGAGGCTGTCATGCATGTGTAGGAGAGGCTGTCATGCATGTGTAGGCTGGCGTATCAGAGGCTGTCGTGCATGTGTAGGCTGGAGTATCAGAGGCTGTCATGCATGTGTAGGAGAGGCTGTCATGCATGTGTAGGCTGGAATATCAGGGGCTGTCGTGCATGTGTAGGCTGGAGTATCAGAGGCTGTCGTGCATGTGTAGGCTGGAGGACCAGAGGCTGTCGTGCATGTGTAGGCTGGAGTATCAGAGGCTGTCATGCATGTGTAGGAGAGGCTGTCATGCATGTGTAGGCTGGCGTATCAGAGGCTGTCGTGCATGTGTAGGCTGGAGTATCAGAGGCTGTCATGCATGTGTAGGAGAGGCTGTCATGCATGTGTAGGCTGGAATATCAGGGGCTGTCGTGCATGTGTAGGCTGGAGTATCAGAGGCTGTCGTGCATGTGTAGGCTGGAGTATCAGAGGCTGTCGTGCATGTGTAGGCTGGAATATCAGAGGCTGTTATGCATGTGTAGGCTGGAGTAGTATCAGAGGCTGTCATGCATGTGTAGGCTGGAGTATCAGAGGCTGTCATGCATGTATAGACTGGAGTATCAGAGGCTGTTATGCATGTGTAGTCTGGAGTATCAGAGGCTGTCGTGCATGTGTAGGCTGGAGTATCAGAGGCTGTCGTGCATGTGTAGGCTGGAGTATCAGAGGCTGTCGTGCATGTGTATGCTGGAATATCAGAGGCTCTCATGCATGTGTAGGCTGGAGTATTAGAAGCTGTCGTGCATGTGTAGGCTCGAGTATCAGAGGCTATCATGCATGTGTAGGCTGGAGGACCAGAGGCTGTCGTGCATGTATAGGCTGGAGTATCAGAAGCTGTCGTGCATGTGCAGGCTGGAGTATCAGAGGCTGTCGTGCATGTGTAGGCTGGAGTATCAGAGGCTGTCGTGCATGTGTAGGCTGGAGTATCAGAGGCTGTCGGGCATGTGTAGGCTGAGTATCAGAGGCTGTCGTGCATGTGTAGGCTGGAATATCAGAAGCTGTCGTGCATGTGTAGGCTGGAGTATCAGAGGCTGTCGTGCATATGTAGGCTGGAGTAACAGAGGCTGTCGTGCATGTGTAGTCTGGAGTGTATCAGAGGCTGTCGTGCATTTGTAGGCTGGAGTAGTATCAGAGGCTGTCCTGCATGTGTAGGCTGGAATATCAGAGGCTATCATGCATGTATAGGCTGGAGTATCAGAGGCTGTCGTGCATGTGTAGGCTGGAGTATCAGAGGCTGTCGTGCATGTGTAGGCTGGAGTATCAGAGGCTGTCGTGCATGTGTAGGCTGGAGTATCAGAGGCTGTCGTGCATGTGTAGGCTGGAATATCAGAGGCTGTCATGCATGTGTAGACTGGAGTATCAGAGGCTGTCGTGCATGTGTAGACTGGAGTATCAGAGGCTGTCATGCATGTGTAGGATGGAATATCAGAGGCTGTCATGCATGTGTAGGCTTGAGTATCAGAGGCTATCGTGCATGTGTAGGCTGGAGTATCAGAGGCTGTGGTGCATGTGTAGGCTGGAGTATCAGAGGCTGTCATGCATGTGTAGTCTGGAGTATCGGAGGCTGTCGTGCATGTTTAGGCCAGAGTATCAGAGGCTGTCGTGCATGTGTAGCTGGAGTATCAGAGGCTGTCATGCATGTGTAGGCTGGAATATCAGAGTCTGTCATGCATGTGTAGGCTGGAGTATCAGAGGCTGTCGTGCATGTGTAGACTGGAGTATCAGAGGCTGTCGTGCATGTGTAGGCTGGAATATCAGAGGCTGTCATGCATGTGTAGGCTGGAGTATCAGAGGCTGTCGTGCATGTGTAGGCTGGAACATCAGAGGCTGTCATGCATGTGTAAGCTTGTGTATCAGAGGCTGTCATACATGTGTAGGCTGGAGTATCAGAGGCTATCATGCATGTGTAGGCTGGAGGACCAGAGGCTGTCGTGCATGTGTAGGCTGGAGTTTCAGAGGCTGTCATGCATGTGTAGGAGAGGCTGTCATGCATGTGTAGGCTGGCGTATCAGAGGCTGTCGTGCATGTGTAGGCTGGAGTATCAGAGGCTGTCATGCATGCGTAGGAGAGGCTGTCATGCATGTGTAGGCTGGAATATCAGGGGCTGTCGTGCATGTGTAGGCTGGAGTATCAGAGGCTGTCGTGCATGTGTAGGCTGGAGTATCAGAGGCTGTCGTGCATGTGTAGGCTGGAATATCAGAGGCTGTCATGCATGTGTAGGCTGGAGTAGTATCAGAGGCTGTCATGCATGTGTAGGCTGGAGTATCAGAGGCTGTCATGCATGTGTAGACTGGAGTATCAGAGGCTGTCATGCATGTGTAGTCTGGAGTATCAGAGGCTGTCGTGCATGTGTAGGCTGGAGTATCAGAGGCTGTCGTGCATGTGTAGTCTGGAGTATCAGAGGCTGTCGTGCATGTGTAGGCTGGAATATCAGAGGCTGTCATGCATGTCTAGGCTGGAGTATCAGAAACTGTCGTGCATGTGTAGGCTCGAGTATCAGAGGCTATCATGCATGTGTAGGCTGGAGGACCAGAGGCTGTCGTGCATGTATAGGCTGGAGTATCAGAAGCTGTCGTGCATGTGCAGGCTGGAGTATCAGAGGCTGTCGTGCATGTGTAGGCTGGAGTATCAGAGGCTGTCGTGCATGTGTAGGCTGGAGTATCAGAGGCTGTCGGGCATGTGTAGGCTGAGTATCAGAGGCTGTCGTGCATGTGTAGGCTGGAATATCAGAAGCTGTCGTGCATGTGTAGGATGGAGTATCAGAGGCTGTCGTGCATGTGTAGGCTGGAGTATCAGAGGCTGTCGTGCATGTGTAGGCTGGAGTAATAGAGGCTGTCGTGCATGTGTAGGCTGGAGTATCAGAGGCTGTCGGGCATGTGTAGGCTGAGTATCAGAGGCTGTCGTGCATGTGTAGGCTGGAATATCAGAAGCTGTCGTGCAAGTGTAGGCTGGAGTATCAGAGGCTGTCGTGCATGTGTAGGCTGGAGTATCAGAGGCTATCATGCATGTGTAGGCTGGAGGACCAGAGGCTGTCGTGCATGTGTAGGCTGGAGTATCAGAGGCTGTCATGCATGTGTAGGAGAGGCTGTCATGCATGTGTAGGCTGGCGTATCAGAAGCTGTTGTGCATGTATAGGCTGGAGTATCAGAGGCTGTCATGCATGTGTAGGAGAGGCTGTCATGCATGTGTAGGCTGGAATATCAGAGGCTGTCGTGCATGTGTAGGCTGGAGTATCAGAGGCTGTCGTGCATGTGTAGGCTGGAGTATCAGAGGCTGTCGTGCATGTGTAGGCTGGAATATCAGAGGCTGTCATGCATGTGTAGGCTGGAGTAGTATCAGAGGCTGTCATGCATGTGTAGGCTGAAGTATCAGAGGCTGTCATGCATGTGTAGACTGGAGTATCAGAGGCTGTCATGCATGTGTAGTCTGGAGTATCAGAAGCTGTCGTGCATGTGTAGGCTGGAGTATCAGAGGCTGTCGTGCATGTGTAGGCTGGAGTATCAGAGGCTGTCGTGCATGTGTAGGCTGGAATATCAGAGGCTGTCATGCATGTGTAGGCTGGAGTATCAGAAGCTGTCGTGCATGTGTAGGCTCGAGTATCAGAGGCTATCATGCATGTGTAGGCTGGAGGACCGGAGGCTGTCGTGCATGTATAGGCTGGAGTATCAGAAGCTGTCGTGCATGTGCAGGCTGGAGTATCAGAGGCTGTCGTGCATGTGTAGGCTGGAGTATCAGAGGCTGTCATGCATGTGTAGGCTGGAGTATCAGAGGCTGTCGGGCATGTGTAGGCTGAGTATCAGAGGCTGTCGTGCATGTGTAGGCTTGAATATCAGAAGCTGTCGTGCATGTGTAGGCTGGAGTATCAGAGGCTGTCGTGCATGTGTAGGCTGGAGTATCAGAGGCTGTCGTGCATGTGTAGGCTGGAGTGTATCAGAGGCTGTCGTGCATGTGTAGGGTGGAGTAGTATCAGAGGCTGTCGTGCATGTGTAGGCTGGAATATCAGAGGCTGTCGGGCATGTATAGGCTGGAGTATCAGAGGCTGTCATGCATGTGTAGGCTGGAATATCAGAGGCTGTCGGGCATGTGTAGGCTGGTGTATCAGAGGCTGTCGTGCATGTGTAGGCTGGAATATCAGTGGCTGTCATGCATGTGTAGGCTGGAGTATCAGAGGCTGTCATGCATGTGTAGGAGAGGCTGTCATGCATGTGTAGGCTGGAGTATCAGAGGCTGTCGTGCATGTGTAGGCTGGAGTATCAGAGGCTGTCGGGCATGTGTAGGCTGAGTATCAGAGGCTGTCGTGCATGTGTAGGCTGGAATATCAGAAGCTGTCGTGCATGTGTAGGCTGGAGTATCAGAGGCTGTCGTGCATATGTAGGCTGGAGTAACAGAGGCTGTCGTGCATGTGTAGGCTGGAGTGTATCAGAGGCTGTCGTGCATGTGTAGGCTGGAGTAGTATCAGAGGCTGTCCTGCATGTGTAGGATGGAATATCAGAGGCTATCATGCATGTATAGGCTGGAGTATCAGAGGCTGTTGTGCATGTGTAGGCTGGAGTATCAGAGGCTGTCGTGCATGTGTAGGCTGGAGTATCAGAGGCTGTCGTGCATGTGTAGGCTGGAGTATCAGAGGCTGTCGTGCATGTGTAGGCTGGAATATCAGAGGCTGTCATGCATGTGTAGACTGGAGTATCAGAGGCTGTCGTGCATGTGTAGACTGGAGTATCAGAGGCTGTCATGCATGTGTAGGCTGGAATATCAGAGGCTGTCATGCATGTATAGGCTTGAGTATCAGAGGCTATCGTGTATGTGTAGGCTGGAGTATCAGAGGCTGTGGTGCATGTGTAGGCTGGAGTATCAGAGGCTGTCATGCATGTGTAGGCTGGAGTATCGGAGGCTGTCGTGCATGTTTAGGCCAGAGTATCAGAGGCTGTCGTGCATGTGTAGCTGGAGTATCAGAGGCTGCCATGCATGTGTAGGCTGGAATATCAGAGGCTGTCATGCATGTGTAGGCTGGAGTATCAGAGGCTGTCGTGCATGTGTAGACTGGAGTATCAGAGGCTGTCGTGCATGTGTAGGCTGGAATATCAGAGGCTATCATGCATGTGTAGGCTGGAGTATCAGAGGCTGTCGTGCATGTGTAGGCTGGAACATCAGAGGCTGTCATGCATGTGTAAGCTTGTGTATCAGAGGCTGTCATACATGTGTAGGCTGGAGTATCAGAGGCTATCATGCATGTGTAGGCTGGAGGACCAGAGGCTGTCGTGCATGTGTAGGCTGGAGTTTCAGAGGCTGTCATGCATGTGTAGGAGAGGCTGTCATGCATGTGTAGGCTGGCGTATCAGAGGCTGTCGTGCATGTGTAGGCTGGAGTATCAGAGGCTGTCATGCATGTGTAGGAGAGGCTGTCATGCATGTGTAGGCTGGAATATCAGGGGCTGTCGTGCATGTGTAGGCTGGAGTATCAGAGGCTGTCGTGCATGTGTAGGCTGGAGTATCAGAGGCTGTCGTGCATGTGTAGGCTGGAATATCAGAGGCTGTCATGCATGTGTAGGCTGGAGTAGTATCAGATGCTGTCATGCATGTGTAGGCTGGAGTATCAGAGGCTGTCATGCATGTGTAGACTGGAGTATCAGAGGCTGTCATGCATGTGTAGTCTGGAGTATCAGAGGCTGTCGTGCATGTGTAGGCTGGAGTATCAGAGGCTGTCGTGCATGTGTAGGCTGGAGTATCAGAGGCTGTCGTGCATGTGTAGGCTGGAATATCAGAGGCTGTCATGCATGTGTAGGCTGGAGTATCAGAAGCTGTCGTGCATGTGTAGGCTCGAGTATCAGAGGCTATCATGCATGTGTAGGCTGGAGGACCGGAGGCTGTCGTGCATGTATAGGCTGGAGTATCAGAAGCTGTCGTGCATGTGCAGGCTGGAGTATCAGAGGCTGTCGTGCATGTGTAGGCTGGAGTATCAGAGGCTGTCATGCATGTGTATGCTGGAGTATCAGAGGCTGTCGGGCATGTGTAGGCTGAGTATCAGAGGCTGTCGTGCATGTGTAGGCTTGAATATCAGAAGCTGTCGTGCATGTTTAGGCTGGAGTATCAGAGGCTGTCGTGCATGTGTAGGCTGGAGTATCAGAGGCTGTCGTGCATGTGTAGGCTGGAGTGTATCAGAGGCTGTCGTGCATGTGTAGGCTGGAGTAGTATCCGAGGCTGTCGTGCATGTGTAGGCTGGAATATCAGAGGCTGTCGGGCATGTATAGGCTGGAGTATCAGAGGCTGTCGTGCATGTGTAGGCTGGAATATCAGAGGCTGTCCGGCATGTGTAGGCTGGTGTATCAGAGGCTGTCGTGCATGTGTAGGCTGGAATATCAGTGGCTGTCATGCATGTGTAGGCTGGAGTATCAGAGGCTGTCGTGCATGTGTAGGCTGGAGTATCAGAGGCTGTCATGCATGTGTAGGATGGAATATCAGAGGCTGTCATACATGTGTAGGCTGGAGTATCAGAGGCTATCATGCATGTGTAGGCTGGAGGACCAGAGGCTGTCGTGCATGTGTAGGCTGGAGTATCAGAGGCTGTCATGCATGTGTAGGAGAGGCTGTCATGCATGTTTAGGCTGGAGTATCAGAGGCTGTCGTGCATGTGTAGGCTGGAGTATCAGAGGCTGTCGGGCATGTGTAGGCTGAGTATCAGAGGCTGTCGTGCATGTGTAGGCTGGAATATCAGAAGCTGTCGTGCATGTGTAGGCTGGAGTATCAGAGGCTGTCGTGCATATGTAGGCTGGAGTAACAGAGGCTGTCGTGCATGTGTAGGCTTGAGTGTATCAGAGGCTGTCGTGCATGTGTAGGCTGGAGTAGTATCAGAGGCTGTCCTGCATGTGTAGGCTGGAATATCAGAGGCTATCATGCATGTATAGGCTGGAGTATCAGAGGCTGTCGTGCATGTGTAGGCTGGAGTATCAGAGGCTGTCGTGCATGTGTAGGCTGGAGTATCAGAGGCTGTCGTGCATGTGTAGGCTGGAGTATCAGAGGCTGTCGTGCATGTGTAGGCTGGAATATCAGGCTGTCATGCATGTGTAGACTGGAGTATCAGAGGCTGTCGTGCATGTGTAGACTGGAGTATCAGAGGCTGTCATGCATGTGTAGGCTGGAATATCAGAGGCTGTCATGCATGTGTAGGCTTGAGTATCAGAGGCTATCGTGCATGTGTAGGCTGGAGTATCAGAGGCTGTGGTGCATGTGTAGGCAGGAGTATCAGAGGCTGTCATGCATGTGTAGGCTGGAGTATCGGAGGCTGTCGTGCATGTTTAGGCCAGAGTATCAGAGGCTGTCGTGCATGCGTAGCTGGAGTATCAGAGGCTGTCATGCATGTGTAGGCTGGAATATCAGAGGCTGTCATGCATGTGTAGGCTGGAGTATCAGAGGCTGTCGTGCATGTGTAGACTGGAGTATCAGAGGCTGTCGTGCATGTGTAGGCTGGAATATCAGAGGCTGTCATGCATGTGTAGGCTGGAGTATCAGAGGCTGTCGTGCATGTGTAGGCTGGAACATCAGAGGCTGTCATGCATGTGTAAGCTTGTGTATCAGAGGCTGTCATACATGTGTAGGCTGGAGTATCAGAGGCTATCATGCATGTGTAGGCTGGAGGACCAGAGGCTGTCGTGCATGTGTAGGCTGGAGTTTCAGAGGCTGTCATGCATGTGTAGGAGAGGCTGTCATGCATGTGTAGGCTGGCGTATCAGAGGCTGTCGTGCATGTGTAGGCTGGAGTATCAGAGGCTGTCATGCATGTGTAGGAGAGGCTGTCATGCATGTGTAGGCTGGAATATCAGGGGCTGTCGTGCATGTGTAGGCTGGAGTATCAGAGGCTGTCGTGCATGTGTAGGCTGGAGTATCAGAGGCTGTCGTGCTTGTGTAGGCTGGAATATCAGAGGCTGTCATGCATGTGTAGGCTGGAGTAGTATCAGATGCTGTCATGCATGTGTAGGCTGGAGTATCAGAGGCTGTCATGCATGTGTAGACTGGAGTATCAGAGGCTGTCATGCATGTGTAGTCTGGAGTATCAGAGGCTGTCGTGCATGTGTAGGCTGGAGTATCAGAGGCTGTCGTGCATGTGTAGGCTGGAGTATCAGAGGCTGTCGTGCATGTGTAGGCTGGAATATCAGAGGCTGTCATGCATGTGTAGGCTGGAGTATCAGAAGCTGTCGTGCATGTGTAGGCTCGAGTATCAGAGGCTATCATGCATGTGTAGGCTGGAGGACCAGAGGCTGTCGTGCATGTATAGGCTGGAGTATCAGAAGCTGTCGTGCATGTGCAGGCTGGAGTATCAGAGGCTGTCGTGCATGTGTAGGCTGGAGTATCAGAGGCTGTCGTGCATGTGTAGGCTGGAGTATCAGAGGCTGTCGGGCATGTGTAGGCTGAGTATCAGAGGCTGTCGTGCATGTGTAGGCTGGAATATCAGAAGCTGTCGTGCATGTGTAGGCTGGAGTATCAGAGGCTGTCGTGCATGTGTAGGCTGGAGTATCAGAGGCTATCATGCATGTGTAGGCTGGAGGACCAGAGGCTGTCGTGCATGTGTAGGCTGGAGTATCAGAGGCTGTCATGCATGTGTAGGAGAGGCTGTCATGCATGTGTAGGCTGGCGTATCAGAGGCTGTCGTGCATGTATAGGCTGGAGTATCAGAGGCTGTCATGCATGTGTAGGAGAGGCTGTCATGCATGTGTAGGCTGGAATATCAGAGGCTGTCGTGCATGTGTAGGCTGGAGTATCAGAGGCTGTCGTGCATGTGTAGGCTGGAGTATCAGAGGCTGTCGTGCATGTGTAGGCTGGAATATCAGAGGCTGTCATGCATGTGTAGGCTGGAGTAGTATCAGAGGCTGTCATGCATGTGTAGGCTGAAGTATCAGAGGCTGTCATGCATGTGTAGACTGGAGTATCAGAGGCTGTCATGCATGTGTAGTCTGGAGTATCAGAGGCTGTCGTGCATGTGTAGGCTGGAGTATCAGAGGCTGTCGTGCA
The DNA here is from genome assembly GCA_028752905.1 of Cladorhizidae sp. MBARI D1340-BT2. NCBI lineage: Eukaryota > Metazoa > Porifera > Demospongiae > Poecilosclerida > Cladorhizidae > Cladorhizidae sp. MBARI D1340-BT2. The sequence continues at coordinate 16,682,360 of JAQNBH010000011.1, forward strand.
TGTGTAGGCTGGAGTATCAGAGGCTGTCGTGCATGTGTAGGCTGGAATATCAGAGGCTGTCATGCATGTGTAGGCTGGAGTATCAGAAGCTGTCGTGCATGTGTAGGCTCGAGTATCAGAGGCTATCATGCATGTGTAGGCTGGAGGACCGGAGGCTGTCATGCATGTATAGGCTGGAGTATCAGAAGCTGTCGTGCATGTGCAGGCTGGAGTATCAGAGGCTGTCGTGCATGTGTAGGCTGGAGTATCAGAGGCTGTCATGCATGTGTAGGCTGAAGTATCAGAGGCTGTCGGGCATGTGTAGGCTGAGTATCAGAGGCTGTCGTGCATGTGTAGGCTTGAATATCAGAAGCTGTCGTGCATGTGTAGGCTGGAGTATCAGAGGCTGTCGTGCATGTGTAGGCTGGAGTATCAGAGGCTGTCGTGCATGTGTAGGCTGGAGTGTATCAGAGGCTGTCGTGCATGTGTAGGCTGGAGTAGTATCAGAGGCTGTCGTGCATGTGTAGGCTGGAATATCAGAGGCTGTCATGCATGTGTAGGCTGGAGTATCAGAGGCTGTCGTGCATGTGTAGACTGGAGTATCAGAGGCTGTCGTGCATGTGTAGGCTGGAATATCAGAGGCTGTCATGCATGTGTAGGCTGGAGTATCAGAGGCTGTCGTGCATGTGTAGGCTGGAACATCAGAGGCTGTCATGCATGTGTAAGCTTGTGTATCAGAGGCTGTCATACATGTGTAGGCTGGAGTATCAGAGGCTATCATGCATGTGTAGGCTGGAGGACCAGAGGCTGTCGTGCATGTGTAGGCTGGAGTTTCAGAGGCTGTCATGCATGTGTAGGAGAGGCTGTCATGCATGTGTAGGCTGGCGTATCAGAGGCTGTCATGTATGTGTAGGCTGGAGTATCAGAGGCTGTCATGCATGTGTAGGAGAGGCTGTCATGCATGTGTAGGCTGGAATATCAGGGGCTGTCGTGCATGTGTAGGCTGGAGTATCAGAGGCTGTCGTGCATGTGTAGGCTGGAGTATCAGAGGCTGTCGTGCATGTGTAGGCTGGAATATCAGAGGCTGTCATGCATGTGTAGGCTGGAGTAGTATCAGATGCTGTCATGCATGTGTAGGCTGGAGTATCAGAGGCTGTCATGCATGTGTAGACTGGAGTATCAGAGGCTGTCATGCATGTGTAGTCTGGAGTATCAGAGGCTGTCGTGCATGTGTAGGCTGGAGTATCAGAGGCTGTCGTGCATGTGTAGGCTGGAGTATCAGAGGCTGTCGTGCATGTGTAGGCTGGAATATCAGAGGCTGTCATGCATGTGTAGGCTGGAGTATCAGAAGCTGTCGTGCATGTGTAGGCTCGAGTATCAGAGGCTATCATGCATGTGTAGGCTGGAGGACCGGAGGCTGTCGTGCATGTATAGGCTGGAGTATCAGAAGCTGTCGTGCATGTGCAGGCTGGAGTATCAGAGGCTGTCGTGCATGTGTAGGCTGGAGTATCAGAGGCTGTCATGCATGTGTAGGCTGGAGTATCAGAGGCTGTCGGGCATGTGTAGGCTGAGTATCAGAGGCTGTCGTGCATGTGTAGGCTTGAATATCAGAAGCTGTCGTGCATGTGTAGGCTGGAGTATCAGAGGCTGTCGTGCATGTGTAGGCTGGAGTATCAGAGGCTGTCGTGCATGTGTAGGCTGGAGTGTATCAGAGGCTGTCGTGCATGTGTAGGCTGGAGTAGTATCCGAGGCTGTCGTGCATGTGTAGGCTGGAATATCAGAGGCTGTCGGGCATGTATAGGCTGGAGTATCAGAGGCTGTCGTGCATGTGTAGGCTGGAATATCAGAGGCTGTCCGGCATGTGTAGGCTGGTGTATCAGAGGCTGTCGTGCATGTGTAGGCTGGAATATCAGAGGCTGTCATACATGTGTAGGCTGGAGTATCAGAGGCTGTCATGCATGTGTAGGAGAGGCTGTCATGCATGTGTAGGCTGGAGTATCAGAGGCTGTCGTGCATGTGTAGGCTGGAGTATCAGAGGCTGTCGGGCATGTATAGGCTGAGTATCAGAGGCTGTCGTGCATGTGTAGGCTGGAATATCAGAAGCTGTCGTGCATGTGTAGGCTGGAGTATCAGAGGCTGTCGTGCATATGTAGGCTGGAGTAACAGAGGCTGTCGTGCATGTGTAGGCTTGAGTGTATCAGAGGCTGTCGTGCATGTGTAGGCTGGAGTAGTATCAGAGGCTGTCCTGCATGTGTAGGCTGGAATATCAGAGGCTATCATGCATGTATAGGCTGGAGTATCAGAGGCTGTCGTGCATGTGTAGGCTGGAGTATCAGAGGCTGTCGTGCATGTGTAGGCTGGAGTATCAGAGGCTGTCGTGCATGTGTAGGCTGGAGTATCAGAGGCTGTCGTGCATGTGTAGGCTGGAATATCAGAGCTGTCATGCATGTGTAGACTGGAGTATCAGAGGCTGTCGTGCATGTGTAGACTGGAGTATCAGAGGCTGTCATGCATGTGTAGGCTGGAATATCAGAGGCTGTCATGCATGTGTAGGCTTGAGTATCAGAGGCTATCGTGCATGTGTAGGCTGGAGTATCAGAGGCTGTGGTGCATGTGTAGGCTGGAGTATCAGAGGCTGTCATGCATGTGTAGGCTGGAGTATCGGAGGCTGTCGTGCATGTTTAGGCCAGAGTATCAGAGGCTGTCGTGCATGTGTAGCTGGAGTATCAGAGGCTGTCATGCATGTGTAGGCTGGAATATCAGAGGCTGTCATGCATGTGTAGGCTGGAGTATCAGAGGCTGTCGTGCATGTGTAGACTGGAGTATCAGAGGCTGTCGTGCATGTGTAGGCTGGAATATCAGAGGCTGTCATGCATGTGTAGGCTGGAGTATCAGAGGCTGTCGTGCATGTGTAGGCTGGAACATCAGAGGCTGTCATGCATGTGTAAGCTTGTGTATCAGAGGCTGTCATACATGTGTAGGCTGGAGTATCAGAGGCTATCATGCATGTGTAGGCTGGAGGACCAGAGGCTGTCGTGCATGTGTAGGCTGGAGTTTCAGAGGCTGTCATGCATGTGTAGGAGAGGCTGTCATGCATGTGTAGGCTGGCGTATCAGAGGCTGTCGTGCATGTGTAGGCTGGAGTATCAGAGGCTGTCATGCATGTGTAGGAGAGGCTGTCATGCATGTGTAGGCTGGAATATCAGGGGCTGTCGTGCATGTGTAGGCTGGAGTATCAGAGGCTGTCGTGCATGTGTAGGCTGGAGTATCAGAGGCTGTCGTGCATGTGTAGGCTGGAATATCAGAGGCTGTCATGCATGTGTTGGCTGGAGTAGTATCAGATGCTGTCATGCATGTGTAGGCTGGAGTATCAGAGGCTGTCATGCATGTGTAGACTGGAGTATCAGAGGCTGTCATGCATGTGTAGTCTGGAGTATCAGAGGCTGTCGTGCATGTGTAGGCTGGAGTATCAGAGGCTGTCGTGCATGTGTAGGCTGGAGTATCAGAGGCTGTCGTGCATGTGTAGGCTGGAATATCAGAGGCTGTCATGCATGTGTAGGCTGGAGTATCAGAAGCTGTCGTGCATGTGTAGGCTCGAGTATCAGAGGCTATCAATGTGTAGGCTGGAGGACCAGAGGCTGTCGTGCATGTACAGGCTGGAGTATCAGAAGCTGTCGTGCATGTGCAGGCTGGAGTATCAGAGGCTGTCGTGCATGTGTAGGCTGGAATATCAGAAGCTGTCGTGCATGTGTAGGCTGGAGTATCAGAGGCTGTCGTGCATATGTAGGCTGGAGTAACAGAGGCTGTCGTGCATGTGTAGGCTTGAGTGTATCAGAGGCTGTCGTGCATGTGTAGGCTGGAGTAGTATCAGAGGCTGTCCTGCATGTGTAGGCTGGAATATCAGAGGCTATCATGCATGTATAGGCTGGAGTATCAGAGGCTGTCGTGCATGTGTAGGCTGGAGTATCAGAGGCTGTCGTGCATGTGTAGGCTGGAGTATCAGAGGCTGTCGTGCATGTGTAGGCTGGAGTATCAGAGGCTGTCGTGCATGTGTAGGCTGGAATATCAGAGCTGTCATGCATGTGTAGACTGGAGTATCAGAGGCTGTCGTGCATGTGTAGACTGGAGTATCAGAGGCTGTCATGCATGTGTAGGCTGGAATATCAGAGGCTGTCATGCATGTGTAGGCTTGAGTATCAGAGGCTATCGTGCATGTGTAGGCTGGAGTATCAGAGGCTGTGGTGCATGTGTAGGCTGGAGTATCAGAGGCTGTCATGCATGTGTAGGCTGGAGTATCGGAGGCTGTCGTGCATGTTTAGGCCAGAGTATCAGAGGCTGTCGTGCATGTGTAGCTGGAGTATCAGAGGCTGTCATGCATGTGTAGGCTGGAATATCAGAGGCTGTCATGCATGTGTAGGCTGGAGTATCAGAGGCTGTCGTGCATGTGTAGACTGGAGTATCAGAGGCTGTCGTGCATGTGTAGGCTGGAATATCAGAGGCTGTCATGCATGTGTAGGCTGGAGTATCAGAGGCTGTCGTGCATGTGTAGGCTGGAACATCAGAGGCTGTCATGCATGTGTAAGCTTGTGTATCAGAGGCTGTCATACATGTGTAGGCTGGAGTATCAGAGGCTATCATGCATGTGTAGGCTGGAGGACCAGAGGCTGTCGTGCATGTGTAGGCTGGAGTTTCAGAGGCTGTCATGCATGTGTAGGAGAGGCTGTCATGCATGTGTAGGCTGGCGTATCAGAGGCTGTCGTGCATGTGTAGGCTGGAGTATCAGAGGCTGTCATGCATGTGTAGGAGAGGCTGTCATGCATGTGTAGGCTGGAATATCAGGGGCTGTCGTGCATGTGTAGGCTGGAGTATCAGAGGCTGTCGTGCATGTGTAGGCTGGAGTATCAGAGGCTGTCGTGCATGTGTAGGCTGGAATATCAGAGGCTGTCATGCATGTGTTGGCTGGAGTAGTATCAGATGCTGTCATGCATGTGTAGGCTGGAGTATCAGAGGCTGTCATGCATGTGTAGACTGGAGTATCAGAGGCTGTCATGCATGTGTAGTCTGGAGTATCAGAGGCTGTCGTGCATGTGTAGGCTGGAGTATCAGAGGCTGTCGTGCATGTGTAGGCTGGAGTATCAGAGGCTGTCGTGCATGTGTAGGCTGGAATATCAGAGGCTGTCATGCATGTGTAGGCTGGAGTATCAGAAGCTGTCGTGCATGTGTAGGCTCGAGTATCAGAGGCTATCAATGTGTAGGCTGGAGGACCAGAGGCTGTCGTGCATGTACAGGCTGGAGTATCAGAAGCTGTCGTGCATGTGCAGGCTGGAGTATCAGAGGCTGTCGTGCATGTGTAGGCTGGAGTATCAGAGGCTGTCGTGCATGTGTAGGCTGGAGTATCAGAGGCTGTCGGGCATGTGTAGGCTGAGTATCAGAGGCTGTCGTGCATGTGTAGGCCAATATCAGAAGCTGTCGTGCATGTGTAGGCCGGAGTATCAGAGGCTGTCATGCATGTGTAGGCTGGAGTATCAGAGGCTATCATGCATGTGTAGGCTGGAGGACCAGAGGCTGTGGTACATGTGTAGGCTGGAGTATCAGAGGCTGTCGTGCATGTGTAGGCTGGAGTATCAGAGGCTGTCGTGCATGTGTAGGCTGGAATATCAGAGGCTGTCATGCATGTGTAGGCTGGAGTAGTATCAGATGCTGTCATGCATGTGTAGGCTGGAGTATCAGAGGCTGTCATGCATGTGTAGACTGGAGTATCAGAGGCTGTCATGCATGTGTAGTCTGGAGTATCAGAGGCTGTCGTGCATGTGTAGGCTGGAGTATCAGAGGCTGTCGTGCATGTGTAGGCTGGAGTATCAAAGGCTGTCGTGCATGTGTAGGCTGGAATATCAGAGGCTGTCATGCATGTGTAGGCTGGAGTATCAGAAGCTGTCGTGCATGTGTAGGCTCGATTATCAGAGGCTATCATGCATGTGTAGGCTGGAGGACCGAAGGCTGTCGTGCATGTATAGGCTGGAGTATCAGAAGCTGTCGTGCATGTGCAGGCTGGAGTATCAGAGGCTGTCGTGCATGTGTAGGCTGGAGTATCAGAGGCTGTCATGCATGTGTAGGCTGGAGTATCAGAGGCTGTCGGGCATGTGTAGGCTGAGTATCAGAGGCTGTCGTGCATGTGTAGGCTTGAATATCAGAAGCTGTCGTGCATGTGTAGGCTGGAGTATCAGAGGCTGTCGTGCATGTGTAGGCTGGAGTATCAGAGGCTGTCGTGCATGTGTAGGCTGGAGTGTATCAGAGGCTGTCGTGCATGTGTAGGCTGGAGTAGTATCCGAGGCTGTCGTGCATGTGTAGGCTGGAATATCAGAGGCTGTCGGGCATGTATAGGCTGGAGTATCAGAGGCTGTCGTGCATGTGTAGGCTGGAATATCAGAGGCTGTCCGGCATGTGTAGGCTGGTGTATCAGAGGCTGTCATGCATGTGTAGGCTGGAATATCAGAGGCTGTCATACATGTGTAGGCTGGAGTATCAGAGGCTGTCATGCATGTGTAGTAGAGGCTGTCATGCATGTGTAGGCTGGAGTATCAGAGGCTGTCGTGCATGTGTAGGCTGGAGTATCAGAGGCTGTTGGGCATGTGTAGGCTGAGTATCAGAGGCTGTCGTGCATGTGTAGGCTGGAATATCAGAAGCTGTCGTGCATGTGTAGGCTGGAGTATCAGAGGCTGTCGTGCATATGTAGGCTGGAGTAACAGAGGCTGTCGTGCATGTGTAGGCTTGAGTGTATCAGAGGCTGTCGTGCATGTGTAGGCTGGAGTAGTATCAGAGGCTGTCCTGCATGTGTAGGCTGGAATATCAGAGGCTATCATGCATGTATAGGCTGGAGTATCAGAGGCTGTCGTGCATGTGTAGGCTGGAGTATCAGAGGCTGTCGTGCATGTGTAGGCTGGAGTATCAGAGGCTGTCGTGCATGTGTAGGCTGGAGTATCAGAGGCTGTCGTGCATGTGTAGACTGGAATATCAGAGGCTGTCATGCATGTGTAGACTGGAGTATCAGAGGCTGTCGTGCATGTGTAGACTGGAGTATCAGAGGCTGTCATGCATGTGTAGGCTGGAATATCAGAGGCTGTCATGCATGTGTAGGCTTGAGTATCAGAGGCTGTCATGCATGTGTAGGCTGGAGTATCAGAGGCTGTCGTGCATGTGTAGGCTGGAGTATCAGAGGCTGTCATGCATGTGTAGGAGAGGCTGTCATGCATGTGTAGGCTGGAATATCAGGGGCTGTCGTGCATGTGTAGGCTGGAGTATCAGAGGCTGTCGTGCATGTGTAGGCTGGAGTATCAGAGGCTGTCGTGCATGTGTAGGCTGGAATATCAGAGGCTGTCATGCATGTGTTGGCTGGAGTAGTATCAGATGCTGTCATGCATGTGTAGGCTGGAGTATCAGAGGCTGTCATGCATGTGTAGACTGGAGTATCAGAGGCTGTCATGCATGTGTAGTCTGGAGTATCAGAGGCTGTCGTGCATGTGTAGGCTGGAGTATCAGAGGCTGTCGTGCATGTGTAGGCTGGAGTATCAGAGGCTGTCGTGCATGTGTAGGCTGGAATATCAGAGGCTGTCATGCATGTGTAGGCTGGAGTATCAGAAGCTGTCGTGCATGTGTAGGCTCGAGTATCAGAGGCTATCAATGTGTAGGCTGGAGGACCAGAGGCTGTCGTGCATGTACAGGCTGGAGTATCAGAAGCTGTCGTGCATGTGCAGGCTGGAGTATCAGAGGCTGTCGTGCATGTGTAGGCTGGAATATCAGAAGCTGTCGTGCATGTGTAGGCTGGAGTATCAGAGGCTGTCGTGCATATGTAGGCTGGAGTAACAGAGGCTGTCGTGCATGTGTAGGCTTGAGTGTATCAGAGGCTGTCGTGCATGTGTAGGCTGGAGTAGTATCAGAGGCTGTCCTGCATGTGTAGGCTGGAATATCAGAGGCTATCATGCATGTATAGGCTGGAGTATCAGAGGCTGTCGTGCATGTGTAGGCTGGAGTATCAGAGGCTGTCGTGCATGTGTAGGCTGGAGTATCAGAGGCTGTCGTGCATGTGTAGGCTGGAGTATCAGAGGCTGTCGTGCATGTGTAGGCTGGAATATCAGAGCTGTCATGCATGTGTAGACTGGAGTATCAGAGGCTGTCGTGCATGTGTAGACTGGAGTATCAGAGGCTGTCATGCATGTGTAGGCTGGAATATCAGAGGCTGTCATGCATGTGTAGGCTTGAGTATCAGAGGCTATCGTGCATGTGTAGGCTGGAGTATCAGAGGCTGTGGTGCATGTGTAGGCTGGAGTATCAGAGGCTGTCATGCATGTGTAGGCTGGAGTATCGGAGGCTGTCGTGCATGTTTAGGCCAGAGTATCAGAGGCTGTCGTGCATGTGTAGCTGGAGTATCAGAGGCTGTCATGCATGTGTAGGCTGGAATATCAGAGGCTGTCATGCATGTGTAGGCTGGAGTATCAGAGGCTGTCGTGCATGTGTAGACTGGAGTATCAGAGGCTGTCGTGCATGTGTAGGCTGGAATATCAGAGGCTGTCATGCATGTGTAGGCTGGAGTATCAGAGGCTGTCGTGCATGTGTAGGCTGGAATGTCATGCATGTGTAAGCTTGTGTATCAGAGGCTGTCATACATGTGTAGGCTGGAGTATCAGAGGCTATCATGCATGTGTAGGCTGGAGGACCAGAGGCTGTCGTGCATGTGTAGGCTGGAGTTTCAGAGGCTGTCATGCATGTGTAGGAGAGGCTGTCATGCATGTGTAGGCTGGCGTATCAGAGGCTGTCGTGCATGTGTAGGCTGGAGTATCAGAGGCTGTCATGCATGTGTAGGAGAGGCTGTCATGCATGTGTAGGCTGGAATATCAGGGGCTGTCGTGCATGTGTAGGCTGGAGTATCAGAGGCTGTCGTGCATGTGTAGGCTGGAGTATCAGAGGCTGTCGTGCATGTGTAGGCTGGAATATCAGAGGCTGTCATGCATGTGTTGGCTGGAGTAGTATCAGATGCTGTCATGCATGTGTAGGCTGGATTATCAGAGGCTGTCATGCATGTGTAGACTGGAGTATCAGAGGCTGTCATGCATGTGTAGTCTGGAGTATCAGAGGCTGTCGTGCATGTGTAGGCTGGAGTATCAGAGGCTGTCGTGCATGTGTAGGCTGGAGTATCAGAGGCTGTCGTGCATGTGTAGGCTGGAATATCAGAGGCTGTCATGCATGTGTAGGCTGGAGTATCAGAAGCTGTCGTGCATGTGTAGGCTCGAGTATCAGAGGCTATCAATGTGTAGGCTGGAGGACCAGAGGCTGTCGTGCATGTACAGGCTGGAGTATCAGAAGCTGTCGTGCATGTGCAGGCTGGAGTATCAGAGGCTGTCGTGCATGTGTAGGCTGGAGTATCAGAGGCTGTCGTGCATGTGTAGGCTGGAGTATCAGAGGCTGTCGGGCATGTGTAGGCTGAGTATCAGAGGCTGTCGTGCATGTGTAGGCCAATATCAGAAGCTGTCGTGCATGTGTAGGCTGGAGTATCAGAGGCTGTCATGCATGTGTAGGCTGGAGTATCAGAGGCTATCATGCATGTGTAGGCTGGAGGACCAGAGGCTGTCGTGCATGTGTAGGCTGGAGTATCAGAGGCTGTCGTGCATGTGTAGCTGGAGTATCAGAGGCTGTCGTGCATGTGTAGGCTGGAATATCAGAGGCTGTCATGCATGTGTAGGCTGGAGTAGTATCAGATGCTGTCATGCATGTGTAGGCTGGAGTATCAGAGGCTGTCATGCATGTGTAGACTGGAGTATCAGAGGCTGTCATGCATGTGTAGTCTGGAGTATCAGAGGCTGTCGTGCATGTGTAGGCTGGAGTATCAGAGGCTGTCGTGCATGTGTAGGCTGGAGTATCAAAGTCTGTCGTGCATGTGTAGGCTGGAATATCAGAGGCTGTCATGCATGTGTAGGCTGGAGTATCAGAAGCTGTCGTGCATGTGTAGGCTCGAGTATCAGAGGCTATCATGCATGTGTAGGCTGGAGGACCGGAGGCTGTCGTGCATGTATAGGCTGGAGTATCAGAAGCTGTCGTGCATGTGCAGGCTGGAGTATCAGAGGCTGTCGTGCATGTGTAGGCTGGAGTATCAGAGGCTGTCATGCATGTGTAGGCTGGAGTATCAGAGGCTGTCGGGCATGTGTAGGCTGAGTATCAGAGGCTGTCGTGCATGTGTAGGCTTGAATATCAGAAGCTGTCGTGCATGTGTAGGCTGGAGTATCAGAGGCTGTCGTGCATGTGTAGGCTGGAGTATCAGAGGCTGTCGTGCATGTGTAGGCTGGAGTGTATCAGAGGCTGTCGTGCATGTGTAGGCTGGAGTAGTATCCGAGGCTGTCGTGCATGTGTAGGCTGGAATATCAGAGGCTGTCGGGCATGTATAGGCTGGAGTATCAGAGGCTGTCGTGCATGTGTAGGCTGGAATATCAGAGGCTGTCCGGCATGTGTAGGCTGGTGTATCAGAGGCTGTCATGCATGTGTAGGCTGGAATATCAGAGGCTGTCATACATGTGTAGGCTGGAGTATCAGAGGCTGTCATGCATGTGTAGTAGAGGCTGTCATGCATGTGTAGGCTGGAGTATCAGAGGCTGTCGTGCATGTGTAGGCTGGAGTATCAGAGGCTGTTGGGCATGTGTAGGCTGAGTATCAGAGGCTGTCGTGCATGTGTAGGCTGGAATATCAGAAGCTGTCGTGCATGTGTAGGCTGGAGTATCAGAGGCTGTCGTGCATATGTAGGCTGGAGTAACAGAGGCTGTCGTGCATGTGTAGGCTTGAGTGTATCAGAGGCTGTCGTGCATGTGTAGGCTGGAGTAGTATCAGAGGCTGTCCTGCATGTGTAGGCTGGAATATCAGAGGCTATCATGCATGTATAGGCTGGAGTATCAGAGGCTGTCGTGCATGTGTAGGCTGGAGTATCAGAGGCTGTCGTGCATGTGTAGGCTGGAGTATCAGAGGCTGTCGTGCATGTGTAGGCTGGAGTATCAGAGGCTGTCGTGCATGTGTAGACTGGAATATCAGAGGCTGTCATGCATGTGTAGACTGGAGTATCAGAGGCTGTCGTGCATGTGTAGACTGGAGTATCAGAGGCTGTCATGCATGTGTAGGCTGGAATATCAGAGGCTGTCATGCATGTGTAGGCTTGAGTATCAGAGGCTATCGTGCATGTGTAGGCTGGAGTATCAGAGGCTGTGGTGCATGTGTAGGCTGGAGTATCAGAGGCTGTCATGCATGTGTAGGCTGGAGTATCGGAGGCTGTCGTGCATGTTTAGGCCAGAGTATCAGAGGCTGTCGTGCATGTGTAGCTGGAGTATCAGAGGCTGTCATGCATGTGTAGGCTGGAATATCAGAGGCTGTCATGCATGTGTAGGCTAGAGTATCAGAGGCTGTCGTGCATGTGTAGACTGGAGTATCATAGGCTGTCGTGCATGTGTAGGCTGGAATATCAGAGGCTGTCATGCATGTGTAGGCTGGAGTATCAGAGGCTGTCGTGCATGTGTAGGCTGGAACATCAGAGGCTGTCATGCATGTGTAAGCTTGTGTATCAGAGGCTGTCATACATGTGTAGGCTGGAGTATCAGAGGCTATCATGCATGTGTAGGCTGGAGGACCAGAGGCTGTCGTGCATGTGTAGGCTGGAGTTTCAGAGGCTGTCATGCATGTGTAGGAGAGGCTGTCATGCATGTGTAGGCTGGCGTATCAGAGGCTGTCGTGCATGTGTAGGCTGGAGTATCAGAGACTGTCATGCATGTGTAGGAGAGGCTGTCATGCATGTGTAGGCTGGAATATCAGGGGCTGTCGTGCATGTGTAGGCTGGAGTATCAGAGGCTGTCGTGCATGTGTAGGCTGGAGTATCAGAGGCTGTCGTGCATGTGTAGGCTGGAATATCAGAGGCTGTCATGCATGTGTTGGCTGGAGTAGTATCAGATGCTGTCATGCATGTGTAGGCTGGAGTATCAGAGGCTGTCATGCATGTGTAGACTGGAGTATCAGAGGCTGTCATGCATGTGTAGTCTGGAGTATCAGAGGCTGTCGTGCATGTGTAGGCTGGAGTATCAGAGGCTGTCGTGCATGTGTAGGCTGGAGTATCAGAGGCTGTCGTGCATGTGTAGGCTGGAATATCAGAGGCTGTCATGCATGTGTAGGCTGGAGTATCAGAAGCTGTCGTGCATGTGTAGGCTCGAGTATCAGAGGCTATCATGCATGTGTAGGCTGGAGGACCAGAGGCTGTCGTGCATGTACAGGCTGGAGTATCAGAAGCTGTCGTGCATGTGCAGGCTGGAGTATCAGAGGCTATCGTGCATGTGTAGGCTGGAGTATCAGAGGCTGTCGTGCATGTGTAGGCTGGAGTATCAGAGGCTGTCGGGCATGTGTAGGCTGAGTATCAGAGGCTGTCGTGCATGTGTAGGCTGGAATATCAGAAGCTGTCGTGCATGTGTAGGCTGGAGTATCAGAGGCTGTCGTGCATGTGTAGGCTGGAGTATCAGAGGCTATCATGCATGTGTAGGCTGGAGGACCAGAGGCTGTCGTGCATGTGTAGGCTGGAGTATCAGAGGCTGTCATGCATGTGTAGGAGAGGCTGTCATGCATGTGTAGGCTGGCGTATCAGAGGCTGTCGTGCATGTATAGGCTGGAGTATCAGAGGCTGTCATGCATGTGTAGGAGAGGCTGTCATGCATGTGTAGGCTGGAATATCAGAGGCTGTCGTGCATGTGTAGGCTGGAGTATCAGAGGCTGTCGTGCATGTGTAGGCTGGAGTATCAGAAGCTGTCGTGCATGTGTAGGCTGGAATATCAGAGGCTGTCATGCATGTGTAGGCTGGAGTAGTATCAGAGGCTGTCGTGCATGTGTAGGCTGGAATATCAGAGGCTGTCATGCATGTGTAGGCTGGAGTATCAGAGGCTGTCGTGCATGTGTAGACTGGAGTATCAGAGGCTGTCGTGCATGTGTAGGCTGGAATATCAGAGGCTGTCATGCATGTGTAGGCTGGAGTATCAGAGGCTGTCGTGCATGAACATCAGAGGCTGTCATGCATGTGTAAGCTTGTGTATCAGAGGCTGTCATACATGTGTAGGCTGGAGTATCAGAGGCTATCATGCATGTGTAGGCTGGAGGACCAGAGGCTGTCGTGCATGTGTAGGCTGGAGTTTCAGAGGCTGTCATGCATGTGTAGGAGAGGCTGTCATGCATGTGTAGGCTGGCGTATCAGAGGCTGTCGTGCATGTGTAGGCTGGAGTATCAGAGGCTGTCATGCATGTGTAGGAGAGGCTGTCATGCATGTGTAGGCTGGAATATCAGGGGCTGTCGTGCATGTGTAGGCTGGAGTATCAGAGGCTGTCGTGCATGTGTAGGCTGGAGTATCAGAGGCTGTCGTGCATGTGTAGGCTGGAATATCAGAGGCTGTCATGCATGTGTAGGCTGGAGTAGTATCAGATGCTGTCAAGCATGTGTAGGCTGGAGTATCAGAGGCTGTCATGCATGTGTAGACTGGAGTATCAGAGGCTGTCATGCATGTGTAGTCTGGAGTATCAGAGGCTGTCGTGCATGTGTAGGCTGGAGTATCAGAGGCTGTCGTGCATGTGTAGGCTGGAGTATCAGAGGCTGTCATGCATGTGTAGGCTGGAATATCAGAGGCTGTCATGCATGTGTAGGCTGGAGTATGAGAAGCTGTCGTGCATGTGTAGGCTCGAGTATCAGAGGCTATCATGCATGTGTAGGCTGGAGGACCGGAGGCTGTCGTGCATGTATAGGCTGGAGTATCAGAAGCTGTCGTGCATGTGCAGGCTGGAGTATCAGAGGCTGTCGTGCATGTGTAGGCTGGAGTATCAGAGGCTGTCATGCATGTGTAGGCTGGAGTATCAGAGGCTGTCGGGCATGTGTAGGCTGAGTATCAGAGGCTGTCGTGCATGTGTAGGCTTGAATATCAGAAGCTGTCGTGCATGTGTAGGCTGGAGTATCAGAGGCTGTCGTGCATGTGTAGGCTGGAGTATCAGAGGCTGTCGTGCATGTGTACGCTGGAGTGTATCAGAGGCTGTCGTGCATGTGTAGGCTGGAGTAGTATCCGAGGCTGTCGTGCATGTGTAGGCTGGAATATCAGAGGCTGTCGGGCATGTATAGGCTGGAGTATCAGAGGCTGTCGTGCATGTGTAGGCTGGGGCTGTCCGGCATGTGTAGGCTGGTGTATCAGAGGCTGTCGTGCATGGGAGGCTGGAATATCAGTGGCTGTCATGCATGTGTAGGCTGGAGTATCAGAGGCTGTCGTGCATGTGTAGGCTGGAGTATCAGAGGCTGTCATGCATGTGTAGGCTGGAATATCAGAGGCTGTCATACATGTGTAGGCTGGAGTATCAGAGGCTATCATGCATGTGTACTGGAGGACCAGAGGCTGTCGTGCATGTGTAGGCTGGAGTATCAGAGGCTGTCATGCATGTGTAGGAGAGGCTGTCATGCATGTGTAGGCTGGAGTATCAGAGGCTGTCGTGCATGTGTAGGCTGGAGTATCAGAGGCTGTCGGGCATGTGTAGGCTGAGTATCAGAGGCTGTCGTGCATGTGTAGGCTGGAATATCAGAAGCTGTCGTGCATGTGTAGGCTGGAGTATCAGAGGCTGTCGTGCATATGTAGGCTGGAGTAACAGAGGCTGTCGTGCATGTGTAGGCTTGAGTGTATCAGAGGCTGTCGTGCATGTGTAGGCTGGAGTAGTATCAGAGGCTGTCCTGCATGTGTAGGCTGGAATATCAGAGGCTATCATGCATGTATAGGCTGGAGTATCAGAGGCTGTCGTGCATGTGTAGGCTGGAGTATCAGAGGCTGTCGTGCATGTGTAGGCTGGAGTATCAGAGGCTGTCGTGCATGTGTAGGCTAGAGTATCAGAGGCTGTCGTGCATGTGTAGGCTGGAATATCAGAGGCTGTCATGCATGTGTAGACTGGAGTATCAGAGGCTGTCGTGCATGTGTAGACTGGAGTATCAGAGGCTGTCATGCATGTGTAGGCTGGAATATCAGAGGCTGTCATGCATGTGTAGGCTTGAGTATCAGAGGCTATCGTGCATGTGTAGGCTGGAGTATCAGAGGCTGTGGTGCATGTGTAGGCTGGAGTATCAGAGGCTGTCATGCATGGGTAGGCTGGAGTATCGGAGGCTGTCGTGCATGTTTAGGCCAGAGTATCAGAGGCTGTCGTGCATGTGTAGCTGGAGTATCAGAGGCTGTCATGCATGTGTAGGCTGGAATATCAGAGGCTGTCATGCATGTGTAGGCTGGAGTATCAGAGGCTGTCGTGCATGTGTAGACTGGAGTATCAGAGGCTGTCGTGCATGTGTAGGCTGGAATATCAGAGCCTGTCATGCATGTGTAGGCTGGAGTATCAGAGGCTGTCGTGCATGTGTAGGCTGGAACATCAGAGGCTGTCATGCATGTGTAAGCTTGTGTATCAGAGGCTGTCATACATGTGTAGGCTGGAGTATCAGAGGCTATCATGCATGTGTAGGCTGGAGGACCAGAGGCTGTCGTGCATGTGTAGACTGGAGTTTCAGAGGCTGTCATGCATGTGTAGGAGAGGCTGTCATGCATGTGTAGGCTGGCGTATCAGAGGCTGTCATGCATGTGTAGGCTGGAGTATCAGAGGCTGTCATGCATGTGTAGGAGAGGCTGTCATGCATGTGTAGGCTGGAATATCAGGGGCTGTCGTGCATGTGTAGGCTGGAGTATCAGAGGCTGTCGTGCATGTGTACTGGAGTATCAGAGGCTGTCGTGCATGTGTAGGCTGGAATATCAGAGGCTGTCATGCATGTGTTGGCTGGAGTAGTATCAGATGCTGTCATGCATGTGTAGGCTGGAGTATCAGAGGCTGTCATGCATGTGTAGACTGGAGTATCAGAGGCTGTCATGCATGTGTAGTCTGGAGTATCAGAGGCTGTCGTGCATGTGTAGGCTGGAGTATCAGAGGCTGTCGTGCATGTGTAGGCTGGAGTATCAGAGGCTGTCGTGCATGTGTAGGCTGGAATATCAGAGGCTGTCATGCATGTGTAGGCTGGAGTATCAGAAGCTGTCGTGCATGTGTAGGCTCGAGTATCAGAGGCTATCATGCATGTGTAGGCTGGAGGACCAGAGGCTGTCGTGCATGTATAGGCTGGAGTATCAGAAGCTGTCGTGCATGTGCAGGCTGGAGTATCAGAGGCTGTCGTGCATGTGTAGGCTGGAGTATCAGAGGCTGTCGTACATGTGTAGGCTGGAGTATCAGAGGCTGTCGGGCATGTGTAGGCTGAGTATCAGAGGCTGTCGTGCATGTGTAGGCTGGAATATCAGAAGCTGTCGTGCATGTGTAGGCTGGAGTATCAGAGTCTGTCGTGCATGTGTAGGCTGGAGTATCAGAGGCTATCATGCATGTGTAGGCTGGAGGACCAGAGGCTGTCGTGCATGTGTAGGCTGGAGTATCAGAGGCTGTCATGCATGTGTAGGAGAGGCTGTCATGCATGTGTAGGCTGGCGTATCAGAGGCTGTCGTGCGTGTATAGGCTGGAGTATCAGAGGCTGTCATGCATGTGTAGGAGAGGCTGTCATGCATGTGTAGGCTGGAATATCAGAGGCTGTCGTGCATGTGTAGGCTGGAGTATCAGAGGCTGTCGTGTATGTGTAGGCTGGAGTATCAGAGGCTGTCGTGCATGTGTAGGCTGGAATATCAGAGGCTGTCATGCATGTGTAGGCTGGAGTAGTATCAGAGGCTGTCATGCATGTGTAGGCTGAAGTATCAGAGGCTGTCATGCATGTGTAGACTGGAGTATCAGAGGCTGTCATGCATGTGTAGTCTGGAGTATCAGAGGCTGTCGGGCATGTATAGGCTGGAGTATCAGAGGCTGTCGTGCATGTGTAGGCTGGAATATCAGAGGCTGTCGGGCATGTGTAGGCTGGAGTATCAGAGACTGTCGTGCATGTGTAGGCTGGAATATCAGAGGCTGTCATGCATGTGTAGACTGGAGTATCAGAGGCTGTCGTGCATGTGTAGGCTGGAATATCAGAGGCTATCATGCATGTGTAAGCTTGTGTATCAGAGGCTGTCATACATGTGTAGGCTGGAGTATCAGAGGCTATCATGCATGTGTAGGCTGGAGGACCAGAGGCTGTCGTGCATGTGTAGGCTGGAGTATCAGAGGCTGTCATGCATGTGTAGGAGAGGCTGTCATGCATGTGTAGGCTGGCGTATCAGAGGCTGTCGTGCATGTGTAGGCTGGAGTATCAGAGGCTGTCATGCATGTGTAGGAGAGGCTGTCATGCATGTGTAGGCTGGAATATCAGAGGCTGTCGTGCATGTGTAGGCTGGAGTATCAGAGGCTGTCGTGCATGTGTAGGCTGGAGTATCAGAGGCTGTCGTGCATGTGTAGGATGGAATATCAGAGGCTGTCATGCATGTGTAGGCTGGAGTAGTATCAGAGGCTGTCATGCATGTGTAGGCTGGAGTATCAGAGGCTGTCATGCATGTGTAGACTGGAGTATCAGAGGCTGTCATGCATGTGTAGTCTGGAGTATCAGAGGCTGTCGTGCATGTGTAGGCTGGAGTATCAGAGGCTGTCGTGCATGTGTAGGCTGGAGTATCAGAGGCTGTCGTGCATGTGTAGGCTGGAATATCAGAGGCTGTCATGCATGTGTAGGCTGGAGTATCAGAAGCTGTCGTGCATGTATAGGCTCGAGTATCAGAGGCTATCATGCATGTGTAGGCTGGAGTAGTATCAGAGGCTGTCGTGCATGTGTAGGCTGGAATATCAGAGGCTGTCGGGCATGTGTAGGCTGGAGTATCAGAGGCTGTCGTGCATTTGTAGGCTGGAATATCAGAGGCTGTCGGGCATGTGTAGGCTGGAGTATCAGAGGTTGTCGTGCATGTGTAGGCTGGAATATCAGTGGCTGTCATGCATGTGTAGGCTGGAGTATCAGAGGCTGTCATGCATGTGTAGTCTGGAGTATCAGAGGCTGTCATGCATGTGTAGGCTGGAATATCAGAGGCTGTCATGCATGTGTAGGCTGGAGTCAGAGGCTGTCATGCATGTGTAGACTGGAGTATCAGAGGCTGTTATGCATGTGTAGACTGGAGTATCAGAGGCTGTAGTGCATGTGTAGGCTGAAGTATCAGAGGCTGTCGTGCATGTGTAGTCTGGAGTCTCAGAGGCTGTCGTGCATGTGTAGGCTGGAGTATCAGAGGCTGTCATGTATGTGTAGGCTGGAGTATCAGAGGCTGTCATGCATGTGTAGGCTGGAGTATCAGAGGCTGTCGTGCCTGTGTAGGCTGGAGTATCAGAGGCTGTCGTGCATGTGTAGGCTGGAGTATCAGAGGCTGTCATGCATGTGTAGGCTGGAGTTTCGGAGGCTGTCGTGCATGTTTAGGCCAGAGTATCAGAGGCTGTCGTGCATGTGTAGCTGGAGTATCAGAGGCTGTCATGCATGTGTAGGCTGGAATATCAGAGGCTGTCATGCATGTGTAGGCTGGAGTATCAGAGGCTGTCGTGCATGTGTAGACTGGAGTATCAGAGGCTATCGTGCATGTGTAGGCTGGAATATCAGAGGCTGTCATGCATGTGTAGACTGGAGTATCAGAGGCTGTCGTGCATGTGTAGGCTGGAATATCAGAGGCTGTCATACATGTGTAGGCTGGAGTATCAGAGGCTATCATGCATGTGTAGGCTGGAGGACCAGAGGCTGTCGTGCATGTGTAGGGTGGAGTATCAGAGGCTGTCATGCATGTGTAGGAGAGGCTGTCATGCATGTGTAGGCTGGCGTATCAGAGGCTGTCGTGCATGTGTAGGCTGGAGTATCAGAGGCTGTCATGCATGTGTAGGAGAGGCTGTCATGCATGTGTAGGCTGGAATATCAGAGGCTGTCGTGCATGTGTAGGCTGGAGTATCAGAGGCTGTCGTGCATGTGTAGGCTGGAGTATCAGAGGCTGTCGTGCATGTGTAGGATGGAATATCAGAGGCTGTCATGCATGTGTAGGCTGGAGTAGTATCAGAGGCTGTCATGCATGTGTAGGCTGGAGTATCAGAGGCTGTCATGCATGTGTAGACTGGAGTATCAGAGGCTGTCATGCATGTGTAGTCTGGAGTATCAGAGGCTGTCGTGCATGTGTAGGCTGGAGTATCAGAGGCTGTCGTGCATGTGTAGGCTGGAGTATCAGAGGCTGTCGTGCATGTGTAGGCTGGAATATCAGAGGCTGTCATGCATGTGTAGGCTGGAGTATCAGAAGCTGTCGTGCATGTATAGGCTCGAGTATCAGAGGCTATCATGCATGTGTAGGCAGGAGGACCAGAGGCTGTCGTGCATGTATAGGCTGGAGTATCAGAAGCTGTCGTGCATGTGCAGGCAGGAGTATCAGAGGCTGTCGTGCATGTGTAGGCTGGAGTATCAGAGGCTGTCGTGCATGTGTAGGCTGGAGTATCAGAGGCTGTCGGGCATGTGTAGGCTGAGTATCAGAGGCTGTCGTGCATGTGTAGGCTGGAATATCAGAAGCTGTCGTGCATGTGTAGGCTGGAGTATCAGAGGCTGTCGTGCATGTGTAGGCTGGAGTATCAGAGGCTGTCGTGCATGTGTAGGCTGGAGTGTATCAGAGGCTGTCGTACATGTGTAGGCTGGAGTAGTATCAGAGGCTGTCGTGCATGTGTAGGCTGGAATATCAGAGGCTGTCGGGCATGTGTAGGCAGGAGTATCAGAGGCTGTCGTGCATGTGTAGGCTGGAATATCAGAGGCTGTCGGGCATGTGTAGGCTGGAGTATCAGAGGCTTTCGTGCATGTGTAGGCTGGAATATCAGTGGCTGTCAAGCATGTGTAGGCTGGAGTATCAGAGGCTGTCATGCATGTGTAGGCTGGAGTATCAGAGGCTGTCATGCATGTGTAGGCTGGAATATCAGAGGCTGTCATGCATGTGTAGGCTGGAGTCAGAGGCTGTCATGCATGTGTAGACTGGAGTATCAGAGGCTGTTATGCATGTGTAGACTTGAGTATCAGAGGCTGTCATGCATGTGTAGACTGGAGTATCAGAGGCTGTCGTGCATGTATAGGCTGGAGTATCAGAAGCTGTCGTGCATGTGCAGGCTGGAGTATCAGAGGCTGTCGTGCATGTGTAGGCTTGAGTATCAGAGGCTGTCGTGCATGTGTAGGCTGGAGTATCAGAGGCTGTCGTGCATGTGTAGTCTGGAGTATCAGAGGCTGTCGTGCATGTGTAGGCTGGAGTATCAGAGGCTGTCATGTATGTGTAGGCTGGAGTATCAGAGGCTGTCATGCATGTGTAGGCTGGAGTATCAGAGGCTGTCGTGCCTGTGTAGGCTGGAGTATCAGAGGCTGTCGTGCATGTGTAGGCTGGAGTATCAGAGGCTGTCGTGCATGTGTAGGCTGGAGTATCAGAGGCTGTCTTGCATGTGTAGGCTCACTGGAGTATCAGAGGCTGTCGTGCATGTGTAGGCTGGAGTATCAGAGGCTGTCGTGCATGTGTAAGCTGGAGTATCAGAGGCTGTCATGCATGTGTAGGCTGGAGTATCAGAGGCTGTCATGCATGTGTAGGATGGAGTATCAGAGGCTGTCGTGCATGTATAGGCTGGAGTATCAGAAGCTGTCGTGCATGTGTAGGCTGGAGTATCAGAGGCTGTCGTGCATGTGTAGGCTGGAATATCAGAAGCTGTCATGCATGTGTAGGCTGGAGTATCAGAGGCTGTCATGCATGTGTAGACTGGAGTATCAGAGGCTGTCATGCATGTGTAGGCTGAAGTATCAGAGGCTGTCATGCATGTGTAGGCTGGAATATCAGAAGCTGTCATGCATGTGTAGGCTGGAGTATCAGAGGCTGTCGTGCCTGTGTAGGCTGGAGTATCAGAGGCTGTCATGCATGTGTAGGCTGGAGTATCAGAGGCTGTCGTGCATGTGTAGGCTGGAGTATCAGAGGCTGTCGTGCATGTGTAGGCTCACTGGAGTATCAGAGGCTGTCATGCATGTGTAGGCTGGGGTATCAGAGGCTGTCATACATGTGTAGACTGGAGTATCAGAGGCTGTCGTGCATGTGTAGGCTGGAGTATCAGAGGCTGTCGTGCATGTGTAGGCTCACTGGAGTATCAGAGGCTGTCGTGCCTGTGTAGGCTGGAGTATCAGAGGCTGTCATGCATGTGTAGGCTTGTGTATCAGAGGCTGTCATACATGTGTAGGCTGGTGTATCAGAGGCTATCATGCATGTGTAGGCTGGAGGACCAGAGGCTGTTGTGCATGTGTAGGCTGGAGTATCAGAGGCTGTCATGCATGTGTAGGAGAGGCTGTCATGCATGTGTAGGCTGGCGTATCAGAGGCTGTCGTGCATGTGTAGGCTGGAGTATCAGAGGCTGTCATGCATGTGTAGGAGAGGCTGTCATGCATGTGTAGGCTGGAATATCAGAGGCTGTCGTGCATGTGTAGGCTGGAGTATCAGAGGCTGTCTTGCATGTGTAGGCTGGAGTATCAGAGGCTGTCGTGCATGTGTACGCTGGAATATCAGAGGCTGTCATGCATGTGTAGGCTGGAGTAGTATCAGAGGCTGTCATGCATGTGTAGGCTGGAGTATCAAAGGCTGTCATGCATGTGTAGACTGGAGTATCAGAGGCTGTCATGCATGTGTAGTCTGGAGTAACAGAGGCTGTCGTGCATGTGTAGGCTGGAGTATCAGAGGCTGTCGTGCATGTGTAGGCTGGAGTATCAGAGGCTGTCGTGCATGTGTAGGCTGGAATATCAGAGGCTGTCATGCATGTGTAGGCTGGAGTATCAGAAGCTGTCGTGCATGTGTAGGCTCGAGTATCAGAGGCTATCATGCATGTGTAGGCTGGAGGACCAGAGGCTGTCGTGCATGTATAGGCTGGAGTATTAGAAGCTGTCGTGCATGTGCAGGCTGGAGTATCAGAGGCTGTCGTGCATGTGTAGGCTGGAGTATCAGAGGCTGTCGTGCATGTTTAGGCTGGAGTATCAGAGGCTGTCGGGCATGTGTAGGCTGAGTATCAGAGGCTGTCGTGCATGTGAATGCTGGAATATCAGAAGCTGTCGTGCATGTGTAGGCTGGAGTATCAGAGGCTGTCGTGCATGTGTAGGCTGGAGTATCAGAGGCTGTCGTGCATGTGTAGGCTGGAGTGTATCAGAGGCTGTCGTGCATGTGTAGGCTGGAGTAGTATCAGAGGCTGTCGTGCATGTGTAGGCTGGAATATCAGAGGCTGTAGGGCATGTGTAGGCTGGAGTATCAGAGGCTGTCGTGCATGTGTAGGCTGGAATATCAGAGGCTGTCGGGCATGTGTAGGCTGGAGTATCAGAGGCTGTCGTGCATGTGTAGGCTGGAATATCAGTGGCTGTCATGCATGTGTAGGCTGGAGTATCAGAAGCTGTCATGCATGTGTAGGCTGGAGTATCAGAGGCTGTCATGCATGTGTAGGCTGGAATATCAGAGGCTGTCATGCATGTGTAGGCTGGAGTCAGAGGCTGTCATGCATGTGTAGACTGGAGTATCAGAGGCTGTTATGCATGTGTAGACTGGAGTATCAGAGGCTGTCATGCATGTGTAGACTGGAGTATCAGAGGCGGTCGTGCATGTGTAGGCTGGAGTATCAGAGGCTGTCATGTATGTGTAGGCTGGAGTATCAGAGGCTGTCATGCATGTGTAGGCTGGAGTATCAGAGGCTGTCGTGCCTGTGTAGGCTGGAGTTTCAGAGGCTGTCGTGCATGTGTAGGCTGGAGTATCAGAGGCTGTCATGCATGTGTAGACTGGAGTATCAGAGGCTGTCATGCATGTGTAGGCTGAAGTATCAGAGGCTGTCATGCATGTGTAGGCTGGAATAACAGAGGCTGTCATGCATGTGTAGGCTGGAGTATCAGAGGCTGTCGTGCCTGTGTAGGCTGGAGTATCAGAGGCTGTCGTGCATGTGTAGGCTGGAGTATCAGTAGCTGGAGTATCAGAGGCTGTCTTGCATGTGTAGGCTCACTGGAGTTTCAGAGGCTGTCATGCATGTGTAGGCTGGGGTATCAGAGGCTGTCATGCATGTGTAGACTGGAGTATCAGAGGCTGTCGTGCATGTGTAGGCTGGAGTATCAGAGGCTGTCGTGCATGTTTAGGCTCACTGGAGTATCAGAGGCTGTCGTGCCTGTGTAGGCTGGAATATCAGAGGCTGCCATGCATGTGTAGGCTGAGGTATCAGAGGCTGTCATGCATGTGTAGACTGGAGTATCAGAGGCTGTCGTGCCTGTGTAGGCTGGAGTATCAGAGGCTGTCGTGCATGTGTAGGCTGGAGTATCAGAGGCTGTCGTGCATGTGTAGGCTGGAGTATCAGAGGCTGTCGTGCATGTGTAGGCTCACTGGAGTATCAGAGTCTGTCATGCATGTGTAGGCTGGAGTGTCAGAGGCTGTCATGCATGGTTAGCAGCTGCCCAGTCTCTCGGAATGTTGACTTGGTGAAACTTTGTAACCCAGTGCTCTCTATTGTGACAAGTCGATTTCTCTCTCTATATATATACACACACACACATAGTTAAAAGCCATTGACACGGGCCGACCAGCTCAACTGGTGGACCACCCTGGCTGGGGACTGGGGTTGGGCCGACCAGCACTGGTGGACTACCCTACCTGGGGACTGGTTGAGCCGACAAGCTCAACTGATGGACTACCCTGCCTGGGGTCTGGGGTTGGGCCGACCAGCTCAACTGTGATGAAGGCCAACTCCTTAACCTGCTGATGTGGTGTTTGCGAGAGATGTCCGGCAGTACACAAACTTTCCCAGTATATCCTGCGATGATTCTTGCGCTGATTGAGATTATCCTAGAATGTCCCTAGTGAGTAACTGACCATGGCCTGAATCCTGGAATATATTATTTTTATCTTGGACTGTTCTTAGGTGCCCGAAACCTTAGCATACCTGAAAGAACCAACTCTCATAGCATTGTTTCAAAAGAAACAACTGCATATATTATTGGAGTGTCTTGAAAAAGAAAAAGAGAAGAAAAAGAAAAACATGAATGTGATTTATACCACTACACCGACCCTCGATATTGGTAGTAAATGGTAAAGGATCATTGAATTTTGGTAAAGAAGAGTGCGGTTCTGTTTGTGTTCTTGCAGTTTAAGTGCAGAAAATATGCCTAGAAAAAATATGCCAAACAGTGTCGGTGCCAAAAGCACGTCTTTGCTTTATTCTGACGTTGATTGTGAAGTTGTCACGATGATTGTCCATGGAACTGTATGATTCCTCTCATGCTGGTATATATGGAAGCTAAAAATCAGTTTCAGGAGCTTTGGGGATATCAATCTTGTTGAAGAGCCCTTTCTGTAGGTAGTGTCTAAAGTAGATTAACAAAGTTTGAAAGTAACGGCTCACAATGTTTATGGTACAGCCTTTTGGAATGGATGCAGGGAGAACACGATATCAATCATTGATCTGTTTGAGTGGAACCACACAGAACTTTGGGTATGCCTGGTCATCAAGAAGCTGGAGCTTGTTTGATATGATTTTGGCAAATGGAGTGAGATTCCATGGTAGTTATTGCATCCCCTAATCACCTTTGATGTTTATGTTGGTAGTGTTACACATATCTTGAGGCATATATATATAGCACTTTCCTCAAAGCACATCAGGACAGGCAGAAGTGAGGGTTTGCAGACTTCAGTAGTTTTTCTAGTAGGCTATTGCTGCCAGGTGCTTTCCCATTTGAAAGTAAGCTAATAGCATCACTGAGATCTTCGAATGTCCTGGATTGGTTTGTAGTGCTGAGATAGCACTGTGATTGTGATCTACTTCTTCTTACAAGAGTTCAGCTCAGAGTAGTGTTCCATCCAATGACTTTTCCACCAATATGGTTCCATCCTTAGTTGTAAGTGGAAGAGTTGGTTATTTATGGCTTTATGGCTCAAGTGTAATCTTAATTCATTAAATCATTCCACGTAGGTCACCATGGTCAGATGCTAGAAAAGGTTAGTACAGTATTGGTTGGTGTAATACCTTGCTACAGACATTTGCCTTGGCTGTTTTCAGATATTTAAAGATTTCTTAAGAGTGATGATTCTGCACCACTCTTATCTTGAATGAACCAATTCATTTCAGCAACATAGACTGCTAAACAGTCTGATTCTTTTGCCAAGGAGTTTCAAGAGTGAACCATCAATTATTTTCTTGAGTTGGTCCATTTGCTGTTCTGATAACTTGAAAGTAAGGTGTGAGAGGAGCTTCTCTACTAATGTGACTTTCATTATTCATGAACTTTAGTGTTGTTGGATGTTCATTAGTGGAATCGTTTCAAATGCTTTGATCAGTTGGATTGCCTTCAATCTCATTCTTGCCTTGCTGCGGACAAGGGAGTAGTCTGTATCTCCATTTGCACTGTGGAAGGAGCAAGTGTGCAGGATGATGTTTAGATCACACTATCGAGTGATGATTGGGTCAAGTTGATGCCAGTGGCCTGAGTATGGGAGGCACCAAGATATCTTGCACAAGGTTTTCCCATGGTAGCAAGTGTTAGTTACACATCACCCATGTTTTGCACATAGCTCAAGTAGTGGTTGATCATTTTGTTCAATCTACCGAATCCATGAAGATCCACCAGGCTTGATGGCTATGTTTCATTATCACCTCTATATATACAAGTATTAAAGTGTCCGAGGATCAGCA
The DNA here is from genome assembly GCA_028752905.1 of Cladorhizidae sp. MBARI D1340-BT2. Taxonomy (NCBI): domain Eukaryota; kingdom Metazoa; phylum Porifera; class Demospongiae; order Poecilosclerida; family Cladorhizidae; species Cladorhizidae sp. MBARI D1340-BT2. The sequence continues at coordinate 16,708,014 of JAQNBH010000011.1, forward strand.
ACTTTTCGCTCTGATACGCTCTCAATAATTCCAGCAAGGTTGTCTTTAACAACTAGTAGGTACATATATAGGCACAAATAATTGACAAAGTGCTTCCTGTTGTGGTGAGCTGTGGCATGAGCCATTGAGGGTGTAGATTTAAGTCTTTGATTTTTCCAAGAAGTACTTTCTTATGTAAATTCAACACTCTGTTCCGACAACATAATTCCCCCCTTATCAAAAAATGTATAGTGGGATTATCAAATTGACTCTGTCAGCAAGCATGGTTTGTTGTGGGGTTAGTTTGGATAGCTGTATGTCAGTGCAGGCTGTCTTGTACACTGCCTCTGTGTTTGTTATATCTCTACTTATGCCAGGACACAACATTCCAAGTACTAAATCTCTGAATCTTTAATTTCTTGTTTCTGGTGCCTTGCCAATGTGCTTTTCTAAAGAAGCTTTGTGAGCCCCACACACTCAAGGGAAACCAAGCATTGGTGAGTCAGTGCATTAGATTTTGAGGTAGCTTGAGGCTGGAGATGGACTAACCAAAGAGAAGTGATGATCTTTCACACGCACAGAGTCAGCCTGTGGTGCATGGTCTGCCACATCAAGATAAAACTTATAGCTCACAACTGACATCTCCAATGATTACTGTAAGTGTAAGATGGGAATGAAGTGTCCTGATTATAAAAAATCAATCGAAAAACAACAACAACCCTGGTCCAAGCCTGTGTAGGATCATGTTGCCCCTCTCAACCTTATCCAGCATTATCTGGTGGGAGCAGAAGCTGCTGAAGGATGACAATAACCAATTCTTAGATGGGATATTACTCCACATTTGTAAGGAGGTCTTATCTTATCATCAGCCATGCCCCTACCCTTGACTAATTCTGGGTGACTGTTTGTTGCACAGATGATATTCTTCTGTGCTTGAGTGATTCCAGCATCCTCCATTCCTCATGTGATCTTATCTTGGATGCTGTTATACTGGGTGTCACCCGGCCAGTCTGGGAGCTATATGGTAGTGGTGTTCATTTTTACATGGCCATGAAGTAAAAATACAAAATTATGTTTACAGTTTAAACTATAACTGTAAAAATTTATATATTATTGAATAAAAACTGTCTCTATAGTCTCATTAGCTAGACACTCAAATGTGTGCATGCATGGAAAGAGAGTCTGATCAAATTCAATCATGGTTTTATGTTCAGGTGACTAAATTCACCCAGTCTGAAGTTTGTGTTCAGAACCAGAAAGAATAAGTCCAACAGATCTAGCAGTTGCAGTTATGGTGGAGAACATTTATTTTGAAGCCATCCTTAATTACACTAGTTGTTTGGACTAAGAGGCTATCTGCACATTACTAGTCTCGTTAGCAACTCTCAAACATGCACGTGCGAATGCATTAGGAGTTTTGTTTTGGTAGGCATGTCACATAAAAAAGTGAAATTAAATGTAAAACTCCAATAACAGGTCATGTGGCTAATAAAATGCATTTTTTATTTGTGCCAGAAGCCACAAAAATCCGCTCTATGGAACTTGGCTAGACTCACTACTAATGTATTCGTCCGTGCACATTTGAGAGTCTGGCTAGTGAGAGACTAGCACATACAGGAGCTTTATCCTTTAGCTTCATGACCCTTTCCACATAATCTGGGCCCAGTGCACATCATGCGTAGAAATCCCATGTCATGTGACTGACTTGGGACGGGATGAATTTAGTCTTTCCTCTCTGCACATAACAAACTTTGTTAGTCCTGCTTACTTCACATCAGCCAAACCCTTAAAAAATGTTGCTAGTAGGGTAGACGCTACAGCAAAAGGAACAGAGAAATGTCCCAAAATATTTGGTCCAGTGTAGAGTGAGATCTATCGACCAGACAAAAAAAGATTTACATGATAAAAGGATTTGTGGGCCTCAAGCAGCCTACGTAGCTGAGATAGGTCAAGTCTAAGTAATAAACCAATCAATACGTGCAATCATTGTACAATGAAAAGCCGACAAAGACAAAAGGTGGGAGTGAAGATTGCAAATCAAACAGCAGAACTGAGCACTAATGCAAGCACTTGAGTATATGTAAAAATAGACATCAAGTTCAAGGTAGTTGTGGTTGCCACCACTGTGAGGAGAATATTTCAATTGGCTCCATCAGTTGATGCTGAATTGACTTTCAAGAGACTGGTCATGCTGGAAGAGATGGCAAACAAGCCACACCAATTTTTTATAATTTCTAAAAAAATCAGCGTGGAAGAGGTATGATATAAGAGTGGAGATCGCCAGTGCAAGTTGCGACTTTGATGAAGTGATTCCAACCCATAACATGCATAAATTTTGCATTTCACAGCAGAACCATTATGTCTCAAGTAGGGGAGACATTCGCGTGTCGTAAGGAAAGAGGGGGAGGGAAAAAATATAGAACATGCACGATGGGGCCACGACCTCTGCTCGACGAAATTTCCAGCTCGAACATGATGTCTGCAATTATTAACCGGTGTCGGAGGGTCTAGTGAGCCCCGAGTCCTAGGATTCAGTGACTCCTTTAGGATTCTGTGACCTCCCCTCATCTTCCCGGGCAAACCTCTTATCATCGTCTTGACAAAGTAGCGAGAAGGGACACCTCTACCATCAGCGACTAGGGGTTCCACTAGCGGTGTCCACTTGCTACTTCTTCCAGAGCTTAGCTTGGCCATCGCTGACTTTATACAGAGGACAAACCATAGATTGTAGACCCTCCGAGACTGGTAACAAATCTCTCTGGAGATTTGTGATAGCTCCACTAGATCTTGATGTCTGTCTTTCAACTTTACATAATTTTCTATATCAACACATCACTATTCCACATTGTCATAAGTTTATAATAATAGTAAATGTGAAAGGGAAAATAGCAAGTTTCAACAAGTAGCTAGGATTACACACTTTATTATGAAAATGCGTTTTTGATCTTATTGATAGATTGATTGTTTTGGAAATGGTCATAAGATCAAACAATTGTGGATTGACCCCTAAAGATAGTCAGTATCCCCCTAGAAAAATTATGCAGAACAGTGAGTCCAGAGGCTTTCACAGTAATTTTATTAAGACGAAAAAAGTGCAATTAATACTTCTTTCTACACTAGAGAATATTATTATGCATATACACAACTGTAGTACTCTGTGTTTACTTATAGTCATTAAATAACTACAAATGCAAAGATGGCACCTTGTATTTCAAGACATCTACGAGAAAAGCAAGCAAAGGTTCACTATGGAGAATTTGTGTTAAATCTGTCGAAGAAAAAGAGCAAGTAATGCATGCATGTCACACCTCACATACAGGTATAATATTGTTAGTTACTACTCATAAAATATCTTATTCTAGGTGGTCATTTGGGTCGAGACAAATCATTGCACAAGATTTGTTCAAGGTTTTATTGGAAACCTGACATGACCAGTGATGTTAAACAATACGTAGAGACTTGTGACAATTTGTCAGAGTGAATGACAAATTTAACAAATCCTCTGCACAGCTCCATCCAATACATATATATATATTTTTTTGATGTATTAGGAATTTGAAGTTAGTTCTCATGTTCTCATGAGGAATTCTAAGCGGGACAGCAGGAAAGTAGACAAAAAGTGTTTTCTAAATGGAGTGGCTCATACGAAATTGTCGAACAAAAGGATCAAAAGCTTTTCCGGTTGCCTAACCTCAAGTCTAACATTATCCTTGTCAGTCTGGGCAATGCTGACAGACTGAAGGTGTACAGAGAATCATCTGCAAACAACCCATCACCAGAAAAAATCCACGAGTCTGCACAAAAAATAAAGGATGAGTGAGTAAATGATGATGTTTATTGGTGATGTGGTAAATGTTGCTTATAAAAGTGTACATGTCATGCAGAAATCCACAATGCCATGCATTTGGATCACTTAGACTTATTGTAACTGTATTTCTTATTCCAGAGGATGTTAAGAAATAAAGAAGAAGGAGCTGGAAACTGGAAAATGGCTAACTGATGAGCACATCACTTTGACACAGGAACTTATTCAAAATGAATGCCAAATATTTCTGGGTTGCAGTCCCCACTTTGGGTTTAACATGATGGTTTCTTACGTGCACAAAGTCATTCAGAGGAAACTATCCAAATCCGTAACATCAATGGCAACCACTGGGTTATATCTGGTAGTAAGGATACACAAGAGACAGTCTTGGACAGCAAGTTGGTGGAGAGTGGCATGAGCCCATCATTGACTCAGCAGCTAGCAATGATTTCGCCATTTGTTCATCGAAGACCTGGTACGGTGGGGACACAGTTAGTTGTCCATGTCCCAGAGATGCAACAGCAAAAGGGTATAAGTGACTGTGGTGTCTTTGCTATCGCATATGCATACCACATGGCCAGGGGTGACGCCATTGGATATGGAATTCAAACAAGAAATATCATTTATTCGATTGTTTTAGCTGTGGGAAGTTACTTCCATTCCCTCTACTAAAAGAAAAGCATTTTCAACAAAAAAATTGCTAACCATATACCTCTATTCATATCTATTGCTCATGTAAGATGCCAGAGACATTTGGAACAACACTGAGCACTGGTTTTGCAGCGATTGTAATGCTTAGTTGTTATATGTCCAAAGATGTTTGCTTTGATAGACATACTGTAATAATACTGGCTGTCATTTGTCACTGTGGCTTATTGTAGGATACAATGAAAGGGGGGAGGGCGTGGTAAAAGGTGTCACGGGGGGTCACTAGATCCTGCATTTTAGAGAAGGGCCAGAAAACTACATTTTCCATAATGCAGAGACTGAAATATATACAGGCAACTCCATTGTGCACACAAATGAATGTGGTCACAGTTTCCTCACTCAAATGGACTCCATCCTAACAACTCGGTAAGGCAAATATCCCAGCCAAGCCATACACTCTAAGTTGAAAAGATGTTTCCTCGCTCAAATATAATCATCCTCAAGTAGATCACAACTTAACAAGACTTCCCCCTGGCCTAGCCTAGAAATGGACCCTCAGATGAGGGGCTAGTATCCCATTAGCCGGTGAACACAACATAGATAGCTTATATTATGTAAACATGATTAGTAATCTTTAAAGTGTTCCATAACCTCCACTCCTGATCCATTTATTTTGAGTCTTTCAAAGAGAGGTCACAACAAACTGGGGCGAAGTCACTCCATCCAGAGGTAGGTAACTGTACAGGGGGTTATTGTTTTCTCATTCAAATGTACTCCATCCTCAGATAGGTCAGCTGCACTAAAATGCAACTCTTTGATGTCTGCCTCACTGAAATCTAGTCTATTTACACAAAAATGTATAGCCTCCTCAGAGTAGCAAGACAGGGATCATTCAATCCCATAGTAGGTCACTATACAGTGACCCTCAGGGTCATTTTAAAGGGAAAGGCGTCACCATGCATGCACTGCAACACCTTTCATGTTGTACCTGAAATACACTGTAACATCTGCTTCGACAGGTCACAACAAACTGGGGTAGGGTACTCCATTCAGAGGTAGGAGGGGTCTATTCTCAGATAGATCACAATTAAGTAAGATAAATATTTGGCACAGATATTCTAAATTGTAATCCTCAGCTGTCTGCCTCACTGAAATCAGTATCTAAAATGAACTGCATCCTCGGAAGATCATAAAGCAAGGTGGTCACAGTGGTGACCATTTCCTTAGAATCTGCACTCCATCCTCAGATAGAACACAATAAACTACTCCAATAACTGTTTATGCTCAAATCAACTGCCTCCCAGACCAACATGGAATATTGAGAGGGGTGTCACTCCATCCTGAGATATGTCACTATGCACTGAATAAGGGCCACTGAGAACTAGGATACATTGACTCCCAGGGTTTAAGGGGGGGTCACCAGATACTGGCAACACCTGTCATGCATTGCACCTGAAATGCACTGTAACACCTGCTTAGACGGGTCACAACAAACTCGGGGGTAGGGTACTCCCTTCAGAGGTAGGAGGGATCATTGTCACTGTTCTCTGTCACTGTTCTCTTTCAAATGCACTCGGATAAGTCTCAATTAAGCAAGACAAATATTTTCCCCCAGCTATTCTAAAATGCAGTTCTCAGCTGTCTGCCTCACTGAAATGATTGCATATAAAATGAACTACATCCTCGGAAGATCATGGATAGAGAGGCAGTTACAGTCAAGTACAGTGGTCACTGTTTCCTTACACAACTGCACTCCATCCTCAGATAGGACAGAACTAATATCTTGGCTAACTATTCCAATAACAGATGCTTTATTCCCTCACTGAATCTATGCTAAAATAAACTGCCTCCTCAGCCGATTATCGATGAGAAGGGGGATCACTCTATCCCACGGTAGGTCACTGTATCCTAGTACTTGGTGACTGGGGGTCGCTGAGAAATAGGATACAGTGACTGGGGTCATTTTAAAGGGGGGTTGCCAGATAACGGAGGCTATCCATCCAATACTTTAAACTATTGTTACATTTCTGTGAGGTACTGTATTGTCAGTTATTGATTATGTGATTTGTTCATGCGTGTATACTTGAACTTGACCATATGCTTTTGCCAGATATTTAATTGAACTGGGCCTTAGCTGATCCACGAATTAGCGATTGGACGTTAACTTGTTCCTTCAGCCCAGATCATGGATCGTGGAAAGGTGACGCAAACAAACCCCGAAAGATTGAGATGGCTGAAGCTGAGGGGTTTAGCAGAAAGAAAAAAGTGAGAGCAGCCCACCAGCATCAGTCACGCGCTTCAAGTACAAGCAATGGCCTAGGAGAAGGTGATGAGTCAAATGTGGCAAATTTGAAATAAGCCCTTCAAGTAAAGGCTGAGCTTCTAAATAAACTAGATGATGAGAGCACAGAGTTGGTTGAGGAGGAGAAACTCAATGAAGAAATCAAAGTAGCTGATGAGATTCGTAAGTGTATCGAGCTAGCAGTTACAGAGCTTGAGGCCACATTAGGGGCATTCAAGTTGCGACTGGGCACATGAAGGGTTCTAAGAACCCCTGAACACACCCCAGAAATGGGTCACCATTCTGACCCAGCTGATGTCACATAACATGAGCATTCTGAAACTGAAACCCCACCAGTAGATGTACTTGTGTCCGCCACATCGGGCAGTACAAACCCCACCTCCGAGTTCTGTGTTTACCAAGACACATACCATGTGTGAGATTACCCAAACTGTCACTTAAGGAGACCTTACCAAGTGGATGACATTCTGGGATATGTTTGAGTTCTCTGAGCCACAACAACTTGTCAAGCATTGACAAATTCAATTATTTGAACTCAATGTTGGAGTCTTAGGAAGCTGATGCTATCTGTATCTGGTCTAACACTGACAGCAACCAATTACGAAGAAGCAGTGGCCTCCCTAAAGCAGAGATTCGGGAACAAACAGTTGATATTAACCGACACATGGACCTTCTACTGATCCTTGAAGTGATAACAACACAGCACTATTTGAAGGGTCTCAGACACCTTTTTGACATAGTGGAGTCGAATGTGAGATGCCTGAGAGTACTTGTAGTTCCCTCTGATAGCTATGGTGGACTTCTGTAGTCAATCCTGATGAGTAAGCTACCCTCAGAGCTATGCTTGATCATAAGCAGAGAATTATCAGAAGGTGATTGGGATTGGGATTCGATGATGAGAATAATGGAGAGGGAAGTGGAGGCCAGGGAGCGTTCTGTGGGAAGGCCACCTCCACCACCATGGAAGCCCCATGGAACGGTGGGGAGCCCAGAGACCACACTGTCATATGACCGGTGTTTCTGCACAGGTGAACTGTGTGTTCTGCAATCATCCTCATCCCTCCAACTCCTGTCAGACAGTCACTTGTCCCGTGTCACAGAAGCAAGCACTTTGCACTGCAGGGTGCTGCTTTGTGTGACTCAGATGATGGCACATTAGCAGGAGTCTCCGTCATCTGGTGTTCCTGATTAACTCACCATTGGAGGATGGGGCAGCACATGGACCAGCCTCATCAGTGAGTTCACACAATCCAATTCTACTTCAGATGGCCAAGGCTGTGTTGTTTGATGTCTATCAATCACTGACTTCTCCTTCATAGGAAGTGAGGGCAATCCTTGATCCAGGAAGTCAAAGGTCGTATGTGATAATGTGACATCCCATGTCCATGAAAGGCTCTCCTTGAGGAAGATATGTTCTAAATCGATGATTAAGGCATTTCGCATAAAAAGGGAGAACAGGAGGACAGACAGTCCATTTCTCCTGAATGCTACTATTGGTTATCACCTTGAGAAGTTCAAGTCGATCGATCAAATCTTTGTTGAAAAATGTTGCCGATCAATCTACGTGGGGATGACCTCACGATGTTAATGTAAGAGTGCTTATGAGTTCTACTTCAAGTCGAAATTGCGTTTTGCAGAGGCTGGGTTTAACCCCTGGAAGTTTACAACTAATTCGGCATAATTGCATAAGATAATCAATGACCAAGAAGAGAAACTACGTCAAGAATGAGGCCAGTGCTACTCCCTGACAGGCCAGTGCCACTCCCGGATCCAGATGCTCAGAGGCCAGAGCCAGCATGGGGATGTTATTGTAGAAACAGACCACTACACCGCATAAGACAACCAAACATGAGCGAGCTTTTATTTACAGAATTGAAGCTTCCAGAACATCCCTCTACAATCCCATTGGTCTACTCAAATTCGTGACTTAGAGATAGTATAAAAAGGACAGTCGAAGAATAGCCTAGAGCGATTGGAACTACTATGTTACATGTCTAATGTACCAGTGTATTTGCTCTGTGACTCTGACCAGAATGTACCTGTTAGGGAGTGCCCTACTGGTGGGACCCTCTAACCTGTCTGTCCTTGGCAAAACTAAACTACCCAGACCCCACCGCTTGGAATTGGTAGTATCATTAAATAAAGTCAATATACTCAACAGAACTGAGACACACTCTCCTCTCTTCCACACCCAAGTTACCCCATTCACACCTTAGCAAATCAATTAACAACTGTTCAACATATCAATTCTAGCTATAACAGTTCTGTTCAGTCAGGGAGCCCTGCAGATGGAGGTAGATGGTGGGGCTCCCTGACAGCACCGTTGAGTATCTATTCATTTGTATATATATCTATAGTGAGATAGAAGGGTCAAAAGGAGGTGAGTCTTCATAATAAGAAGCTCAGGGATAGGTCACTGGTTGGTCTAGACGGACTCTAACTATGTGAGAGTTAGGGTTGGTGCGTCTAGGCGTCATGGGGAAAGACCTGTTGTGGCTAACCAGAGAGCTACACCTAGGTATTGTCAGGCAGTGGAATTAGGTTGGTGTAATACATTCCCCCCCCCTCCCCTCCATCCCCCCACCCCCCACTGACAAACTGCTTCAAGGTAGTGATAGTGAAGTTCCGCATAGATAGGCATTGGGGAAAGTCAAGTCATTGGAGTGCGGTGGGAAATCATCGGTGACCAGCTCATCTTCGATGTCAGTGATGTTTTACTAGCCATGAAGGAAACATCACCAACCAAGAGGAATGCTGTAAGCCTTGCGACAAGGTTCTTTGAGCCATTGGGAGTGATCTCACCACTCACTGTACGGTTCAAATTGCTGTTTCAGCAACTATGTGAGGCCAAGACGGGTTGGGATGAACCACTCTATGGAAGGTCACTGTCTGAGTGGAATGGGTTGATAATCAAGCCAAGCCTATATTATGAAGTCATTGCAATACAGAAGAGGAGATTGATTCCACCAAGTTGTATTCTCTGTAAGGATTCTGTGATGCTTCTCAGAAGGCCTATACAGCAGTTGTCTACCTCTGAGTGGAAAAGGTAACTGGAGTCTTCTTGCATTTCCTCTGTGCAAAGACCAGGGTAGCCCCTGAAAAAGATCTAACCATTCCCAGATTAGAGCTTCTGTCTACTTTGCTTCTGGCCTGGCTCATCTCCTCAGTGGGACGAGCTATGAAAGATGAGATCAAGCTAAACAGGCCAAACTGCCATACACACTACTAAGTAGCACTATGTTGGATCCAAGTCCAGAACAAGGAGTGGAAACAGTTTGGGCAGAACAGGCTGATTGAAATAAGAGAACTGGTTTCAGTCCAGAACTGGAGACATTGTCCGGGATCACAGAACCCTGCTGACATACCCTCGAGGGGCATTTCCCATTTGAACTCCACAGATCTGCATCATTACCACCCCTGCAGAATGACTCTTTCCAAGGAGATAGCGTCCTTGCCTGAAGAGTGTCTCCTGGAGATGAAGAAAGGAGATCGGAAGTTTACGGTCAACTTGCACAGCTCTTCTGAACCTGATATGGCAATCAGGTGTGAGAACTACAGTAGTCTAAAGAGGCTGCTGAGGATAATTTCTTATGTCCTAAAGTTCATCATAGCCATCAGAGTGTCTCAGAATCAGCCCCTAAATCAGCTAAGAAGTGCAGATTGTGAGCTGACTGCAAATGACATGCAAATGGCACTGACATGTTGGATCAACATTTCACAGTCAACATTACCAAAATTGGAGAAGTTTCGACAGTGAACACAACAGTTAGGGTTGTTCCAGGACAAGCATGGACTGTGGAGATGTCATGGCAGACTGGCTAACTCAGAGCTGCCTTTAGAAGGAACCCATCCTATTGAACAAAGATCACTACTTGACGAACCTCATCATTAAGGACTGCCATGAAAGGGTCATGCACAGAGGCGTGAAGGGAACATTGAAAGAAATACGTTCCAGATACTGGATAGTATGTGGAAGACAACTGGTGAAGAAGCTCCTATACAATTGTATTAGCTGTTGCAAGTTCCAGGCCAAACCAAACAGCACACCACCTGCTCCTCCACTCCCATCATTTCGAGCTAGTAAATCGCTACCCATTCCCCACACTGGGGTTGATTTTGCTGACCCTCTATATGAGCATGATATGATCGCTTCAAGTTCAAGGAAAGTCTGTATACATATTGTGTGACTCTAGGCAGTCCACTTGGACATAGTTCCTGATATGATGTCGCAAGAGGGCTATGGAAATTGTGATGGGTCCAAGAGCTCATAAGTGCCATTGATGGGAATATCAAGAGGTGCAATTGTCAGGATGCAGTCAGGTGGAGGACATTCTACAATCAGGAGACCTGTTCAACGGCTGTAACCACTTGAAGTCAGAGAGCTTATTGTCTGCCAGGAAGCTACGTCACCTACTTGTGAGCCTAACACATCTTTTGATGATCCATTGATCAGTTAATCCTCTGAAGACCTTCCTTCGACAAGCCAGAGTGATTTTGTACCATTATCACGCCCGAAATGCCAAGCATTCATGGAGGCTTGGAAGAAGGTGCAAGCATGGACTAAGGACTTTGACCTGGACACCAAAAGGGAAAATGTACTGTATAGTTACATGCATTTATTGGAACAGTTTCACTGCCCAACAGGGGAGTATGTGAGGTACTATACTGTCAGTTATTAATTACGTCATTTGTTCATGCATGTGTACTTCATGTGAATATGAGAAAGATTTGATGTACACTTTTGCTGAGATTCATTAACTATTAATTGTACTGGGCCTTGGGTTAGCTAGCTGATCCATGAATTAGTGATTGAATAGTCAAGACGTTGGCTATAATTCACACTCTGACCTGTAGTATGCACACATTAAAGTTAAAAGTCGGTGGTGCTAAACAAAAATACTTCTGTGAGAATTTCCACTAGCCATTAAGTCTTCTAAGTGAATACTATTAGCAATGATTAATATTAATTTGTTGACCTCTGTGTGGTCAGGATGAAGAAAAGCATCGGGTGTCTCTAGCATATATAATGACTCATATAATTTCGACCCAATGAGATTGCTGTATTCCTGTTGATTGCACTCCAGACCCCAGAAGGGTGAATGCTAAATTTTAATTCTCACCAGCGAGACCAGCTGGCCTCGGTGCTGAGTGACACACACAAAAGGCATGCTAGTCAGTCTGAGTTGTCATCACTACACTTCCAAAAAATTGTATTATTACACGTGCAAAATATTGTCTGCCGTTTTTAGATGTAGGTGGTGAGGTGTTAAATTCTTGCTGCATGAGTCCTAGATGCTAGAGATAGGAGGTGGCTATGTCAGACTAGAATTAATTATCAGTTTTTTAAAAATTGAAATTTGTAAGTCCCATTAATCCCTTCACTGATATAACAGTCCAGTGGTGGTTTGAAGATGCTATCAAGAAACTTCTCAGCCTCTCTGGCCAATTTTGATAGAATGTAGATCACCACATGCTTAAAGCATAATATCTCTAGAAGCAGGGAAAATCCCTAGTCCCATAAGCTAAAATAAAATATAATGAGACAGCAGTGCAGCTGAATTGATGGTGTTCACGTATACTGCTAGGAAGTATTGGCGATACTTTTGAGGAACATTTGGAGCCATCAGATGGCAAACTGAGCGATGAAAAAGGAAAATAAGTCTCTGCTTGCTTGTGGGAGCCTAGCTTGAACTGTGAGTGATGATTCTCTCGACAATACCAGCTTCAGATGTACGCCAATTATTATACAGATTTTTAAAAACACCAAAAAATTCGTGCTCACCTATATTAACCCCATTCACTGGTTAAACACCGTGTGGTATTGAAGATGGTATCAAACTTCACAGCATCTCAGGCCTTTTAAAAAAAAAACTGGTGCTTGATTAATAGATCAGTGCATGCTCAAAACATAGCTCTAGAAGCTGGGAAAATCCCTAGTCCATAGTCATTAGGTTTCTATGGTAAAATTAGACCAGCATCGCAACTGATTATTTTTCTTCTGATGGTGTCTAGATATTAGAGAAGTGTCGACGGCACTTTTTGATGATCATTTTGGTGCTGTCTGACAGCAATAAAAAAAGGATAAGAAGTGTCTGCTTGCTTGTGGGAGGCTGGTTAGAAATGTGCAGAAGTCAAGACACTGAGCAGAGAAATAAAATCAGTGTGAGTGATGATTCTCTTGACACTGCCAGCTTCAGCACAGAGATAGAGAAGGAAGGAGGAAATGAAGAACCATGGTAAGGCTGAATTAGTTGTATATCTGGAATTTGGCAGAAGAGAGCCAAGAGCAAATCATTCTTTCCTGGGTAACTGGAAGTTGTGTGTGTGTGTGTGGTGTGTGTGAGTGTGTTGTGTGCATGCGTAAAAACTGAAGAGAGCACCACTTATTCCTAGCACTGCACGTGTATTTTGCAACTTAGCCAGTCAGAGTATTGATCCCTCATGTGTGACTGGTCCCGTGCCATGAAAATCTCCCAGTGTGAAACTGTTGATAGCATCCTATCGAGTGTTTCTTCGGATGTCAAATAATAATATTCATATCTCTGTAAACCTTTCATGGTTAGTTGCCAGGAAACCATTTTCATTGGGTCATATTCCGTTCATTCTGAAAATATATGGTTGCTAGGGAGTCTAAAAATAGTGTATAATGATACCACTACCTTTACAGTTGCTGGAATAAAGTATCATGAACACTGTTTATTGCGAATGTGAGTTAAAGTATCATGAACACTGTTTATTGAGGATGGAGTTAAAGTATCACGGACACGTTTATTATCATCCTGTTCCGAGCAAGTGAAGATTAATTTCAGAATGCTGCAGTCGCAATTGCTGCCCAACTAGCCATAGCTCGAGCTCCGTACGAGGTGTGCAAGGTCTCTGGACCTTGGACCTAGATAAATGTTATATGTTCCTAGGATTGCTATATCAGCATTCCAGGATGCACAGGGCAAGTGACAGCAGCGAAGATTCTGAGTAGATTGATGAGGCAAGCAATATGTACAAGCTGCTAGTAGACTGTTGCTGCTAGCTGTCTGGCTGCATCACTACATGAGCTACTATCTGCCTGGCTTCCTCAGTACATGAGCTACTAGAAGACTGTCGCTACTATCTGCCTGGCTACATCACTGCATGAGCTGCTAGAAAACTGTCACTATTATTTGCCTGGCTGCCTCAGTACATGAGTTACTAGAAGACTGTCACTACTACCTGCCTGGCTACATCACTGCATTAGCTGCTAGAAAACTGTCACTACTATTTGCCTGGCTGCCTCAGTACATGAGCTACTAGAAGACTGTCACTACTAGCTGCCTGGCTGCATTACTACATGAGCTGCTAGAAGACTGTCACTACTAGCTGCCTGGCTACATCGCTACTAGAAGACTGTCACTACTGGCTGCCTGGCTACATCACTACATGAGCTGCTAGAAGACTGTCACTACTAGCTGCCTGACTATATCACTACATGAGCTGCTAGAAGACTGTCACTACTAGCTGCCTGGTTGCATCTCTACATGAGCTGCTAGTAGACTGTCACTACTAGCTGCCTGGCTGCATCACTACATGAACTGCTAGAAGACTGTCACTACTAGCTGCCTGGCTACATCACTACATAAGCTGCTAGAAGACTGTCACTAGAATTTTGCACATTATGCATTAACAGCTAACTTAGAACTGGAATGGGGTGCAGACAGTTGACATTTTGGTAAGGTTGTAATTTGCAAATTGCTGTTGGGATGGAGGGAGCAAGTAATGCAGTGATACAGGAGGTGGATGAGGGTTATATATATATTGGTTAGGAAAGTCAGTGGCAGAGGGGGTGCCAAAGCCATTTAGCACTGATATAGTATGTGTATTAATAATAGCAAGTGTTACATCAGCCAGTGCACTAGTAGTCTGGTCTAGAATGGAGGGGGGAGAGGTTCCAGGAGAAGTGGTGGCAGAGGAAGTAGGAATTGTTGAATGGAGAGCTAATGGTTGATCTTTGGTCTATTCCCCCCACCCTCTTGAACAGCCGACACTTTTAGCTATTATTATATAATTATTCTTCTTATTCAATGGACTCTCAGTTGACATAACATTAAAGCCACCTTCTCAATTCAAATTTTATTCACTCAACGTTTCGACTAGATGCTCGAGTTTTCATCAGAAATAATGAGAGATGCTAAGGCTCGCGTGAGCCCATTATATTCCTGATGAAGATTAGAGCATCTAGTCGAAACGTCGAGTGAATAAAATTTGAAGTTGATTATTGAGGTGATTTTAATATTATTTTATAAATTAGTTCTTGTTATAATATATATATTTTAACATGTGTGATGGCAAGTTCCTATGTCTTGCTCTGTGTTTATTGAAACGATGAGGCTTGACCGCTACTTTGAACCTTCCAGAGGATCTCCTATGCTTACCAAGCAAGCAAGAGAGGCCCTAAGAATCTGGAAGACCAAGATGTTAGTGTATAGATTTGTGATTATAATGTAACGGTGTCATAAATCTTAGGGCCCCATAATATTAGCCCCACCCCCCTTGCACCACAATTTCATACTAAAATGGGGGGTCGTAAAATTAGACCCCCCAATTTATGCATGTGTTGGTATTGATAGATGTAGAAATGATTGGATTTTCTTTTATCCAATTTTTTTTGAATGGTAGCTATCCTGATGGTTTTTCAAGAACGACATGTGCTGCAAGAGAAAGAGCTACTTTCTTTGCAGTGAAGGATACTAACAAGTGATAAATGAGTTTTAGCATTGGCAGATGGTTTGTAAACATTTATTATTTCTCTCAACAGGGAAGGAAAGTTTGAAGAGACTTGTCATTGGGGATGCTACCCAGAGATTGAGAATTATCAGAAGCATCCATGACAGTAATCATTTGGATATCAACAAGACTAAGGATGTGCTGCCCCATCGTATGCTTGGCCTGGTATGAGCAATGATATTCAGTTATTTGTAAGCTAAAGATGGAAAGTACATATGAAAACAGCAACTATTGTTTTATAATAATTGCTAGGTTTCATCATGTGACAAGTGCCACAAACACAATTATAAACTTAAGCAGGCTTATGGGGAATTACACCCAATTCCTGTCCTGCCCAAACTCTGGCATCAGGTTGGGATTGGATCCTCGATCGAACACACCACATGGGATTAATATGTCATCACCTTTGCTGACTGTTTCTTGAAATGGGCAGAAGCTGGACCTCTTCCAGGTAAAACAGCTTAGTGGAATAGCCAAGTTCTTTTATGTAATGATCGCATGCATTGTTATCAATAACTCCAATGTGTATAGGTGATAATTATGTGGACACGGATGTCTGATCACTGATCAGGGTCGAGGATTTGTCAATGAGTTCTCAAGATGAATTGTATGTTGTTGTTCAATACAGAACAGAGAATCTCAAGTGCCTACCATCCTCGGGTAAGATGACTGCATCGTCTTATTACAGTGGAGCGTCTCAATGTGGACACCCTTAAATGCCAAAAAAATCTCATTACTACACTCCTGAAAAAGGGACACCTCTCTAACTAGAACATTCTGCATTGAATGCTTGCACTAAAGGATGTAAACATGAAAATGCATTGCAACCCCCCCCCCCCCCCCCCCCCCCCCCACTCATAATAACGGGGGTGGTTAGTTGATTGTGAGAAAGTCATTTATGTCAACTGAGAGTTTCGAGAGAGAGAGAGAGAGATCTTTTTAAGGGCCAACGACTTTCTCAATGACCATTGTTTTTCTGTGTTTCGGCTATCCCACCTGGCAACACCTTCCCTGAGTCCTCCCTGTGAGCCATTGAGGACTAAGAGAATAGACAGACAGACGGAATGGCCAACATAAGTATTTGGCAAGCGAAGTGATCAGAGGCGAGTGTAACATACCATCTCTAAGTTTTCTTTCATTTTTCGCGCTCAAGATCGCTGGAGCAGTCTACTGGGCATGTGCAGGTGAATTATCTGCTTTTGTGAAGCCATGTCTAAACAGATCATGGTTGTTATGGTTAGCTAAGCTAATCATAACAACCATGATATGTTAATGATTATATTGAAAGGGACAAAGCGACGTACAAAGAGAGTGTTTTGGGGATGGGGAAGGGAGGTTCAATATTCCCCTTGCTTCGTATATACCTTCTGCATCGCACGCAGCCAGCAATCGCCAACAGTGTAGGTATTGGCCCTAGTCCCCATCAACCCCGATGGCGTCATTTAAAAACTTAACGTAGTTATTTCTCCCCACCTCCCTCTTGCGTACTTATAACTTTGTCTTTTCATTAAAAAAAATTCTCAAAAAAAAAAAAAAAAAAAAAAAAGAAAAAAAAAGTAAATGGTAGGCAACGTCGTCAGACAAAGTCATTACGCAGACGAGACCCTACTTTGAGTTGCAATTGCAATGGCTAGCAGGATATTTGTCTACGGCACTCTAAAAAAAGGAGAACCGAACTACTTTCGCCTGCTAGATAAAGCCAATGGCGTAGCACGATTCCTGGGTAAAGCGAAGCTAACTGAGAGGTATCCTTTGGTGGTAGGGACTCCTTTTAACTTCCCTATGCTTTTAGCTGACCCTGGGAATGGCAAGGTAATCTACCCCAGAATCATGTTTTTCAATGTCTCTATAGATAATTTGGGGAACACTCAAAGCATCATGAAAGGAGTGGGTTGTGGGACCAAAATGGCCACCAGGCAGTGTTTGAAGACTTGTCATGTTTATTAAGCCACAAAACTTTTACAGAGTGTTTTTATCGCCTCCTATGTTTATCACTTCCTATTTTTAACACTTCCTGTTTGAACAACAGCAACAAAGAAGCGGTAGTTTTATAGTAAAAGGGGGAGGGGGTGGGGATGGTTGCAACTCCACTTCCCCCCACATCCCTGCCCCTGGGCTGCGACTGCCTCTCAAGGTCCACAAGATCTTGTTGGCTGTCAATAAATGTTAATTATGCTTCAGGATTGGAAATTTTAACACTTGCTCTCGTTCACCACAATGCCTTGGCTGTGGGATTTATCTCTGTGCACATGGGGCAGGCTTACTTTTGTAGAGAGCATACCAAGTTTGAAGAAGAGAAGAATTGAGCTTGATGTGAGGTTACACACTCACTGATGAAAAATTCTAGTTTATTGAGGAAAGATGGCACACAAGAGTGTAGAGCGTTTTACTGTGTAGAATTAAGTAAAAAAACAGCTTTTAAGTTGGTTTTGTGCACCTCTAGGATTATTTCAGGAACTAATGAGGCCAACTATTTATATTCAGTTGTACATGTTTTGTCATTTTAAATATGTTCTTTTTATATACCTTCCACTACATTATGTTCTATAAGTAAGTACTTGTTTTTTTAATATAGTTGGACTACTTATTTAGCACGTACTGGTTATGTGCTAAAAATGAACATTAATTTTATTAAGGCGTGGCTGACCCTTTACTTTAAAGAAAAAGGTTTGATGCCCTTAACTTTGAGTCTATAAATATTTAGAGGCCTCTGGAATGGCTGTATAATTCCTCTAAAGCAAGGCAAGCAACTAGCCTTGGTACTGAAGAGGAATGTACAGAAGTACCCATCAGCCCACTGCTATTTAATTAGCATCACTAGATGCATGCTAAAGTTTGTCTTGCATTTATGAGATGTAAGCCAAAAAATGAAAATTCCTGGTATATACACAAGTTCTATATGCTGGAGACACCGCACCCTTTTTTTCTTCCTCCACCCCAAAGATAAGGAAGGTCAAGGGTTGGCTGTGCCCAAAAACATAAAGTGGTAGCTACTGGCCAACCCCCCAAAATGTTGTACCGAATTTGCAATTATCATAAGTTTTCCCCCTCATCCTTCTGTGCTAGTAGTAATTTTGATACAAATTGTTGCTTAGTCTGCTTAGTCTGTGTGCTTTCCAATGATATGTTGAATTTATCTCTAGGCAGATGTTCTTAGAAGATGCATCCAGCAACATCAAGGTCACTCAATAACTGTGGGAATATAATCTCTCTCTCTGTAATTTAGTGTGTGGTTTATCAAAGGACTTTGCTGTGATATGAGTGGTAGGAAATTAGATTAAAACCCAGGGTCACTTCTTCAAATGCTTGCAGTCAAGACAACAGCTAATGACAGACCACTAAAAGAGTCTCAAATGATATTGGGGCTAAAAAATGAGTGAACTTTAGAAAAGTTATGGTGATTAAAAAAAATTAAATTAAAGAAAATTTTGGTTTTGGCCAGTAGTACAAGAAATGGTATTAATTCATGGAAACTCGAAAACAGGCAGCACGAAGAACTGCTGTAGTTAAAAAGAAAATTTTGGTTTTGGCCAGTGGTAACAAGAAAATAATGGTATTAATATGAAACTCGAAAACAGGCAGCACGAAGAACTGCTGCTTAAAGCTATTCAGAGTGTTGTAGCTCCTTCATGTCCTAGAAACTCCCACATACGAATGAGCAGCAAACCTCTCAGATTTTTTTTGTTCGCGCTCGAGCCACAGTTCTAATTTTTCCTTGTTGGACTTCCAGAGTCTTGGAGTGGTGGTCATGAAAGTGTAGAAATGCTACAGAAGTATATATGTAATTCAAGGAGAGTCAAAGTTGACAAGTTCCAGCAAAGTTGGGAAAAGTAAAGGCCTTGGCTTCACTAGAGTATATTTTGTAACCTTGTTCTCTGAGATGGCATGCTCAGCTCATTTACTCTTCCATACTACCCCACCATTACCCACTTCATCACAGAGCTTCCCAGATTTACCAGTTAGTAACAGTACTCTACAGTTCATCTGGCATAGTCAACCACCCAAGATGAGTTGCCTCAAAGCTAAAACACTTGTAAAGTTGATGAAGCTAGAAGGCTTTCCTTCATGCCTTTGATTTCCACTGTGCTGTATTCAAGTGCTAAGTAAAGAAGGGAGCAGAAACGTGTGCATGCAGCATATTCATTGACTTTGTGATTACTGTACTTGAAATGTCTACCTCCACCTCCATCATATGAAAATAGTATGCTCTGACTACAACACAAAATAGAAAATACTAAAAGAATTGTGATGATGACTTTAGAGCTCCATAGGTTCTGCATGCTTCACTCCATGAGCTTTGTGTATAGCTAAAAAGATAGGTCTCTCTGTGTGCTCTCTTTTTATACTGAAAATGTTGGATAGGTTTAACTATGCCCAAGTTACTGCAGTTAAAGTGGGGGTACCTCAAAATCTGAGTGCTGCAACAGTTATGATTCTTGGTTGGAAAGTGCTCGACAGTTGAAATTAGTAGCCAGTGGCAAGAGGAAGTCCTATTCTATACAGCGAGTGCTTTCAAGGCACTAAAATGATGAGTATGTATTCAGAACCTGGCTACTGAAGATACAGCAGATGCTGCCATTCCTGATCGGTCAAGATATTTCAATTCTTTCCATAAACAGATAACTGATTCAGACAGGGAATGTACTTTGTCAAAAGCAAGTTCTCATCTATCGCTGGAGTATGTCACTTCATCTTCTCCTATTACATCTAGTTGGTCCATATGTGGGGCCAGGCTTTAGACCTCAGACTTCCTGGACTAAGCTTTGTTGGTCATTTTTCAGATGTCTCACCAGACGTCTTCAGGAATCATCTATGCAACCTGTGTAAATCTAGTATTAGGTCATATTTAGTGCACTTTTGTTCCATACACATTGACTTTCACTCTGTATCCCTACCTTCCATTTTAGAGGATTCACCTGGCTCAGAAACTTCCCTTATGAACTTCTCTCTTGATTCCTTACTTGTCATATATAATATGTCTCACACACACACACACACACTCACACACACACCCACACCGCACACACACACACACCACCATATATAGGAAGTGTTTGGTGAAGTATATGAAGTCGATGACAAAATGCTGGAGTATCTCGACAGGCTAGAGAATCATCCAAAAACATACCAAAGAAGTCCCTGCCAGTGTATCTTGCTAGACTGTTATGCAGGCATGCCGCAGCAGGAAGAGCTAATACAGCCAGGAAAGGAGAGGGTACTGGATTCTGAAGTTTATCTTATCTTTGGGTTCAAACCTCATTTACTGACACTGGATCATATCAGCTCTTACACAGATTCCACGAATCCTGATTGCAAGTTCAAGCGCCTGGATGAGATAGCGGGTTATAACTTTCTGGATGAAATAAAAGAATAGTAGAATTGTGTAGCTATGTTTTGCTTCTTTATAATAATATGTCTATATATGATGTTGTTGCAAGATGTTCAAAGACAGAATAACAACAACTACAGAACCAAAGCAATAAACAAACAAAAGTCCCATGTTAAATATGCTAATAGTTGTTTTGTTTGATTTAGAAAACATGCCGTTAGTTGGTTCCTTCGGCTCCAAACTGTAGTCTCCCAGGTGAGTAGGTTCTTAGGTGGAGACAAGATGTTTCTTGGTCTATAGAGCTATAGGCTGTAATATCATATGCAGACATACTTGGTCCTTCCTGGATGTATCCCAGCCACCTCTCCTGCCTGCCTGTCAAGATTTATGTTGACTTATATATAGCTGGCACCAAGCATGTTTATCACTCTCCTTCATATTATTTTGATGAGGTTTAAATAGCCAATTGTTGGAGTCAACACTTTATTGTAAGACAGTTCTGAAATATCCTGGATATATATCTAGCATTTCTCAGAGTAAACTGAACAGTCGAATTCTTGATGGGCACACCCTCTGATGCCGCCATCTGCATGCAAAGATGTTGCCTTTGCCAGTCCCACCTTTTTTGTAGCCATTTCTTATCATGGCTAGTCATGCCCTGAGTTACAAGATGACACCAGCAAGATTTGTCTGCTTCAAAGTACTCCCAGCTCTCCGGGTCAATTTGGAAATACTGTTGTCTTGCTTGCAAGCATCCTTAAATCAACTGGATCGTCCAATTGGCCAATTACCATCATGCTCTCGTCATTCAGGATTCAACTGGCCTCTATGTCCTAGCCATCTTGGGTGTCATCATTGTTTCAGAATGGCTGAGATGCTAGGTATCTTGGTATGAATGGGTACTTCAGCATTAGTGACTCTGTCTTCCCAGTTAATGCAAAGAATGCATTGTAGGCATGAAAATGGGATAAATTTAGTTTCCTTTCTACAATGTTTCATTGCTGTAGAGTATGACACTAAAGATACAGCCTTTGAGGAGAGTGATCTTTTCTGTTCAGAGTTTTGTAATTCATTATTTCACCAAGCATGGTAGGTGAGGTTGCCAAAGTTAGTGGCTGCTTTCCCAATTCTGGTGTTCATTTCCCTTGAAGAAAGTTTACTCAAATAGCAGAACCATTATATCTCAAGTCAGTTTCTGTAATTACATGTATGCATGTTAGGAGGGAAAAAGGAGGGGGTGAAGTTATATAATAAAGGGAGAAGTCTGTCTCTCCTGTCTGTATATTTGGTGACCAAAATGTTAGATGCTAGACTAAATCCTTTCAAATTTGGCATGGAGGAAGGTTTTGACCCAACCTAAACAATAGGATATAGAATGTTAGCCTTTAAGGTAACAGGAATCACTCCAGGTCATTATAGGGGTTAGGAGAGCTGTTTTGGGCAAAAGGAGGTGTCTAACAGAAAATTTTATTGTTCACAGACCCCCCTAATGGGGGATCTGGTCAGGTCAGACTTTCATCTCAGAGCTTACTTGGAGGCCAGGGTTGTCAGAGGTCATTTCTATGGCCACAAAGAGCATTTGTAACCAGTCACAAGATAAGGTTTTGAGAAAAATCTATTTCAAATTTCCCTCTTGTTTTAACTGGGCATGCGCTCAGTTTAAAATATCAGACAGAGACCACTCAAAATGTTGGTGAGCAGTCCCAAAACCTATACTTCCTCTCCCAAAGCCAAGAATTTGAAACTAGTGTTTATGATGCTAATGAGAGGCCAGCTATAGATAGTTTTGATTGTTCTTGTCAATTTGGTGAAGGCAACACACCATGCTCTAAGTCAATTTCATTAGCTAATGTTATCAAGTACAGGAGCAATTGCATAAGGATGAGCTTGTAATTCTTGGACAGATTCATTCACACTATGTTTCTCCAACTTCAGCTTCAGCTGATGTCAGAAACAAGTCATGCAAGTCTCTATTTTTTCCAAGACAAGCCTATTTGCCTTAAAACCTTCCTTTTTCTTCATTCTATTAGTGACAAAAGATATCGGAATTTAGTAGAGCACTACAGGAAGGATAGCCCCGAGATAAAAACTAGATGGCATGGTAATTCTAGAAAGTCATCTTACAAGGTGGCATCTATGTCAGCTGTTCAAGATGTTGTACAGTTCATAAAAAACACAGCTTCTGCTATGGCTCTTCCTTTACCAGGAAGAATGCCAAACTTTAAAGATGAACGTTTCCTTCTGCTTCCAACAAATATGACTAAAGCAGAAGTCCATAGAAGTTATGAAAAGGCATGTGCAAAAGAAGGAAAGAAACTTTTCTGCAGAACAAAGTTCATTGAGCTGTGACTTAGATATCTTCCATTCATTAGTGTAACTAAGCCTGCCACTGACTTGTGTTGGGAATGCCAGAAAAATTCAAGTCTGATAGCAAGGTCAGCAAATTTATCCAAGTCAGAAAAGTCTGACCGTGTTAAGCGGGCTCAAATTCATCTAGAACTTGTGTCAGTCCAACGGAAGTGCTACAATTCTGATGTGAAGAAATGTGAAGATGAGTGGAATGCCCATGACAAAAACACTGAGTATGAGGGGCACAACTTTCTTGAGCAACATGCAATTACAGGGAATGAGATTTATCTTCAAGCAGATAATTGCATAGGCCAGAATAAGAATAATGCAGTTATTCATTACATTTGTTGGCGAGTTGGCACATGCAAAAATGACAAGATTTCTTTGTCCTTTATGCTTGCAGGGCATACCAAGTTTGCCCCTGATCGCTATTTTGGTCTTTTAAAAATAAAATACAAACACTCTCACGTATCCACATTAGGAGGTATTGACACAGAAGTAAGCATTTTGCACTGCAGGATGCTGCTTTGTGTGCCTCAGATGAGGGCACATTAGCAGGAGTTGTCGGTTAACCACACACTGCAACAAATGCCGTGGAAGGCACCATGCAAGCATCTGCTTCACTCCAGGAACTGGTCATAGGGCTCCGCCATCTGGTGTTTCTGATAACCCACAGTTGGAGGATGGAGCAGCATGTGGACCAGCCACATCAGTTAATTTAGTGAGTTCACACACTCCAATTCTACTTCAGATTGCCAAGGCTGTGTTGTTTGATGTCAGTCAATCACTGCCTACTCCTTCATAGGAAGTGAGGGCAATCCTTAATCCAGGAACTCAAAGGTCATATGTGACTGTCAATGTCCAAGCAAGGCTCTTCTTGAGGAAGATATGTTCCGAATCAATGATCATCAAGGCATTTGGCACAGAAAGTGATAGGAGGATGTGTGATATCATTGAAGTGGGAATCTTGACCAAAGATGGCATATCCCTAAAGTTATCAGCAGTTGTCGTCCCTCACATTTGTGACACTGTACATATTCAAACCATCACCACTGCCAAGCAAATGTACGAGCATATTTCAGGACTGCATCTGGCTGACTCAGCCGATGTCACTGGTAGGCTGGAGATACATATGCTCATTGGTTCTGATCAGTACTGGATGTTTGTTACTGGGAGAGTAACCAAGGGACCTACTGGGCCCACAGCCATTGAGACTCTACTTGGGTGGGTACTGTCTGGACCAGTTGAATGGGCAGAGGACACCATGGTGAGCTTTGTTGCCTCACACTCCGAGGTTTGAAGCTATCACCGAAGAACATATAGTTTGGAAACTGGATTGAAGAAGTTTTGGGAACAGGAATCACTTGGGATCCTCAAGAAGGAGAAATCAGTTTATGATAGATTCACACAACAGATATCCTTCAAAGGAGGAAGGTACGAGGTGCATTTACCATGGAAGGAGTCTCATCTGCATCTCCTAGACAACTAAGTATTGTGTCGTAAGAGATTCACCTTACTTCTCCAGAAACTGAATCTAAACCCAGAACTCCTCATCGAGTATGATGCAGTCATCAAGGATCAGCTTTGCCGGGGGACGATCGAAGTTGTGCACTCTTAAAAAGAAAATGCACTACCTTCCACATCATGCAGTAATCTGACAGGATCAACAGACTATGAAGTAGAGGATAGTGTGCAATACCTCTGTGAAGACAAGTGGCCCATCACTCAATGATTGTCTTTATATGGTTCCTAACTTTGGGCAGTCCATACTGGATATTCTCCTCAGATTCAGGCTCCACAAGATTACCCTCATTGCAGATATAGAAAGTGCCTTCCTTATGGTCTCAGTTGCCCTACAGACCGAGATGTCCTGAGATTCTTATGGGTTATGAAGCGAGGGATCTATTCTTGGGAATTACTGAGCTACGGTTTACTTGAGTGGTTTTTGGAGTGTCAGCCAGTCCATTTCTCCTGAATGCTACTATTGATCATCACCTTGATAAGTTCAAGTCAATCGATCAACCCTTTTTTTTTAAATTTCGCCCATCAATCTACGTGGATGACCTCATGACAGGATCCTAAATAATGTCAAGAGTGTTTATGAGTTCTACCTCAAGTCGAAATTGCATTTGGCAGAGGCTGGGTTTAACTCCGGAAGTTTGCAACTAACTTGGCAGAATTGCATAAGATAATCAATGACCAAGAAGATAAAATGTTTCAAGGTACGTAGTGGCAATGAAGTTCAGAATGAGTCACACAGGGACCGGCATTGGTAGAATGTCAAGTCCTTGGAGTGCGGGGATATCATCAGACCAGCTCATCTTTGATGTCAGTTCTAGCCATGAAGGAAACATCACCATCCAAAAGGAATGCTGTATGCCTTGCCACAAGGTTATTTGATCCATTGGGAGTGATCTCACCACTCATTGTATGGTTCAAATTGCTGTTTCAGCAACTGGCCAAGACGGGGTGGGATGAACCACCCAATGGAAGGTCACTGTCTGAGTGGAATAGGTTGACTATTGATCTCCAACAAGCCAAGCCTATCTCATTAGATCATTGTTTTACAGAAGAGGAGATTGATGATTCCACCAAGTTAAATTCTCTGCAAGGATTCTGTGATGCTTCTCAGAAGGCCTATGCAGCAGTTGTCTACCTCTGAGTGGAAAAGGGAACTGGAGTCTTCTTGCATTTCCTCTGTGCAAAGACCAGGGTAGCCACTGCAAAAGATCCAGCTTAGAGCTTCTGTCCGCCTTGCTTCTGGCCAGGCTCATCTCCTCAGTAAGACGAGCTAAGAAAGATGAGATCGAGCTAAACAGGCCAACCTGCCATTTGGACTCTGAAGTAGCACACTGTTGGATCCAAGGCCAGAACAAGGAGTGGAAACAGTTTGTGCTGAACAGGGTGATTGAAATAAGAGAATTGGCAGAACTGGAGACATTGTCCGTGATCACAGATCCCTGCTGACATACACTCACACAGACCTGCATCGTTACCGCCCCTGCAGAATCTGACTCTCTCCAAGGAGATAGCGTCCTTGTCTGAAGAGTGTCTCCTAGAGATGAAGAAAGGAGATCAGCTGAATTTCACGGTCAACTTACACAGCTTTTCTGAAACTGATATGGCAATCAGGTGTGAGAACTACAGTAGTCTCAAGAGACTGCTGAGGATAACTGCTTATATCCTAAAGTTCATCAGAGCCATCAGGATGTGTCAGAATCAGACCCTAAAATGGCGGAAGTGCAGATTGTGAGCTGACTGCAAATGAAATGCAAATGCCACTGACATATTGGATCAAGGTTTCACAGTCAACATTACCAAAAATGGAGAAGTTTCGACAGTGCACACAACAGTTAGGGTTGTTCCAGGACAAGCATGGACTGTGTAGAAGTCGTGGCAGACTGGCTAACTCAGAGCTGCCTTTAGAAGGAACCCATCCTATGTTCTTGAACAAGAATCACTACTTAAAGAACCTCATCATTAAGGACTGCCATGAAAGGGTCGGGTCATTCACAGTGGCATGAAGGGAACATTGTCAGAAATAGGTTCCATATACTGGATAATACAAGTGGAAGACAACTAGTTGTATTAGCTGTCGCAAGTTCCAGGCCAAACCATACTGCCCACCACCTGCTCCACCTCTCCCATCATTTCAAGTCAGTAAATCACTACCCTTTTCCCACACTGGAGTTGGCCCTCTATATGTGCATGATATGATCGCTTCATGCTCAAGTAAGGCATGGATATGTGACTCGAACAGTCCACTTAGATATAGTTCCCGATATGACGTCTCAAGCATTCATTCGCTGCTTCAACTGCTTCACATCCCGGAGAGGCTTCCCAGTGAGAATTGTTTATGAAGACAACTAGTTGCAAAGAAAGCCATCGCCACAGTACTGGACAGCGAGGAGGTCAAGCACCATTTCTCCGGTGTCAATGTCAAGTGGATCTTCAATCTGGAGAAGGCACCTTGGTGTGGTGGAGTGTTCAAAAGAATGATTCAGAGCATGAAGAGACGTCTGCGGAAAACTGTAGGTAACACACGATTCACGTATGATAACTGCTGACATTGGTCACCAAAGTCGAATTGGTACTAAACTCCAGACCCTTGTTGGACTTTCAACTGTTGATGTTGAGGAACCACTCAAGCTATCACACCTTCTAATTGGAAGCCGTGTTCTCATTCTGCCTGATCCCACAGTCGATGATGACACAAGCTTTAATGCTGACATCTCTCGGGATTATCTGACCCGTAGGATGCGACACCTCAGCAAGACGGTGGATGATATCTGCAGAAGATGGAGAATAGAGTATCGATTGCAGTTAATAGAAGCATGCTGTCATCTCTGATTGTCCGAAGGGCACTCCCAACTCTATTACTGTGGGAGACGTTGTGGTACAATGAGTACCACCCAAGAGGATTATGAAAATTGGGGCGAATCGAAGAGCCCATACGTGGCATTGATGGGAATATCAGAGGTGCAATTGTCAGGGTGCAGTCAGGTGGAGGACATTCTACAATCAGGAGACCTGTTCAACAGCTGTAACTTCTTGAAGTCAGAGAGCTTATTGTCTGCCAGGAAGCTACGTCACCTACATGTGAGCCTAACCCATCTGTTGATGATCCATTGGTCAGTCAACCCTCTGAAGACCTTCCTTTGACATGCAAGAGTGGTTTTGTACCATCATCACGATCGAAACACGAAGCATCCATGGAAGCTCAGAAGAAGGTGCAAGCATGGACTAAGGACTTTGACCTGGACACATAAAGGGAAAATGTACTGTATAGTTACATGCATTTATTGGAACAGTTTTACTGCCCAACAGGGGGAGTATGTGAGGTACTGAATTGTCAGTTATTCATTACGTAACGTGTTCATGTGTGTGTACTTTAACCTTGATCATGTGAATATGAGAAAGATTTGACGTTCTCTTTTGCTGAGATTCATTTAACTATTAATTGAACTGGTGGGCCTTGAGGTAGCTAGCTGCTCCATGAATTAGTGATTTAATACTCAAGACATTGGCTATAATTCACAATCTGACCTGTAGAATGTACACATTAAAGTTAAAAGTCGGTGATGCAAAACAAAAAGTCTTCTGTGAGAATTTCCACTAGCTCCTAAGTGAATAATATTAGCAATGAATAATCTGTTCACCTCTGTGTTGATAATCCAAGGGAACAAAAGTGTCTTACTTAATTTTTGACTTCTGAAAGGGTTCATGTGTGGGTGCATTTTGCGATATGTTGGCAGAGGAGGAAAGGACTGATTTATGGCCTCCCCCCACCCACTCCACCATAACCAGCAGTACAACTCATTTAGAACATAAACTTAATGTTTATCAGGTATGTATGTCATAGTGTTTATTAAAGTACAATTCATCTTACCTCATCACTATGCTTGCCAAAAAGTTGTATTATTACTCATGCAAGGTAGGTGGTGAGGTGTTAAATTCTTGCTCCTAGATGCTAGAGATAGAAGCTGGCCTATGTCAGTCTAGAATTAATTATCAACTTTTCATAATGTAAGTCCCATTAACCATTTCACTGGTATAACTGTCATGTGGTTGTTTGAAGATGCTATCAAGAAAATTTGTAGCATCTCTGGCCATTTTTTTGCTAGAATGTAGATCAGCGCATGCCTAAAGCCCAGCTCTAGAAGCATGGAAAATCCCAAGTCCTATAATCGTTAGGTTGTTAAAATAAAATAAAATGAGACAGCATTGCAGCCGAATTGATGGCATCTACGTATACTGCTTGGGAACCATTGGCGGTACCTTTTGAGGAAGATTTGGGCCCGTCAGATGGCGCTGAGTGATGAAAAAAGAAAACAAGTCTCTGCTTGCTTGTGGGAGGCTGGTTAGAAACATGCTGAAGTCAAGACACTAAGCAGAGAAATAGAATCAACGTGAGTGATGATTCTCTTGCCACTGCCAGTTTCAGCACAGAGATAGAGAACGAAGGAGGGAATGAAGAACCATGTTAAGGCTGAATTATTTGTAGCAGTGACTGTATCTGGAATTTGGCAGAAGAGAACCAAGAGCAAATCATTCTTTCCTGGGTAAATGAATGTTGTGTGTGTGTGTGTGTGTGTGTGTGTGGTTCGTGCGTGCACAAGATTTGAAAGAGACCACAACTTACCTAGCACTGCATGTATGTTTTGGAACTAAGCCAGTCAAAGTACTGATCCTTTAGGTGTGACTAGTCCACTGCCATGAAAATCTCCTATTGTGAAACTGTTGATAGCATCCTCATCGAGTTTTTCTTCCTCTGGTGTATTCATATATCTGTAAACCTTTAATAGTTAGTTGCTAGGCAACCATTTTCATGGGTCATATTTTATTTCATTCTGAAAATATTGGTTGCTAGGGAGACTAAACATAGTCAGTGTATAATGATACCACTACCTTTACAGCTGCTGGAATAAAGTATCATGGACACTGTTTATTGCGAATATGTGTTAAAGTATCATGAACACATTTATTGATGATGTGATTTAAAGTATCATGAGCACTGCTTATTGAGGATGTGAGTTAAAGTATCATGAACACGTTTATTGTCATCCTGTTCCATAGCAAGTGAAGGTTAGTTTCAGAATGTTGCAGTCTCAATTGCTGCCCACCCAGCCATAGCTTGAGCCCCATACGAGGTGCGCAAGGTCTCTAAGGGCATTGATATATGTTATATGTTCCTATGGAAGGCCATATCAGCATTCCAGGATGCACAGGGCAAGTGACAGCGGCGAAGATTCTGAGTAGGTTGATGAGGCAAGCATTATGTACAAGCTCCTAGTAGACTGTCACTACTAGCTACCGGGCTGCATCACTACATGAGCTGCTAGAAGACTGTCACTACTAGTGCCTGGCTGCATCAGTACCAGCTAGCTCCACAACTTTGAACCTGACTTAATTACACAGCCAGAAACTACTCTGTGTCCAGTTATAAGCATGTGTCTGCTTGTGTTCCCCCTAAACCAGCTATCATTCTGTGACTAGCAGGAACTTGCCGGCCTGGGAGCAGGATCCGCACCTTCCAGTGAGTTTCTCACTGTATGCTAAAATTTACTAGAAGCTCAACAGCTTACCGTGCATTCTGATTGGTGCAATGCAGCATGCTACGGGTGATGGGAGCACAACCACATCCTTTTCTTGTGTTTCATTTGTGCTAGATTCGGCAGCGATGATCCAGCATTACCTCATAATGCAATGATGCAATACCTGGTCCAGCTTGATGCAATGAGCCTGCATTAATAATTAAGGAGGGGACCTAAACCTGAGAAGAAAAAAAGTTGTCGGCCTTCAAGGGCTTATAACTTCTGAACCATATCCCCTATGCCAGTGACAGACAGTAGTAGGCTCAAATAGACCGTTTTTTTTGGTAGAACTGCTCTTGGCAGATGTAACTCCACTATAATAACAGCTAAAGTGGTTGTGGTTTTCCGTAGGCTTCTGGGTGAAATAAAACTTTGAGGAGGCCAGCTAAGTGGCATTACATTTTTATGAGTGGTTGTAGATAGAGGTCAGAATTTTTCATGAGGTACACACATTCATTGTATTATAACTTGAACATATAATTATTCAAAGTTTTATTGCACAGAAGAAAGAAACGGCTTTCACATGATATATATATACCAATAAAATGACAAAGGGAGGAGTGCCAAGAGAAAAATATATATATATACATGACTCTCAAGTTGAGGTTTGTTTTATAACTTTATTACAAGTGTCCAGACAAATTCTTGACTGTTCTTTTTTCCCCTTTTTTCTTTAGGTCCTTGACATCATCAGGGTCGACGTCCCGTAATCTGATCAGGTTAGCAGCGGTGGACAAATAATTAGACAGAGCCTCCTTTTCAGTACACTCGGCCAGTATGTTATGGTCCTGAAAGCTCGGTGTAGAGATAGACAGAAGCAGGCCCACCAGTGCTGTGAACTCTTGAAGAAGGTCGCTTCCCATGCCAAAAACCTTTGCACCATGATGCCCTGATCTATGCCAGACAAATAATCAGGCCTGGGTATACCTAGGTTGCAGCAACTGCCTTGGTATACCTAGGTTGCATCAACTGCCTGGGTATACTTAGGTTTCATCAGCTGCCTTGGTATACCTAGTTGGCATCAACTGCCTGGCTATACCTAGGTTGCATCAATTGCCTGGGTATACCTAGGTGGCATCAGCTGCCTGGCTATATCTAGGTTGCATCAACTGCCTGGGTATACCTAGGTTGCATCATCTGCCTGTGTATACCTAGGTTGCATCAACTGTCTGAGTATACCTAGGTTGCATCAACTCTCTGGGTATACATAGCTTGCATCAACTGCCTGGGTATGCCTAGGTTGCATCAACTGCCTGGGTATACCTAGGTTGCATCAACTGCCTGGGTATACCTAGGTGGCATCAGCTGCCTGGCTATAACTAGGTTGCATTACCTGCCTGGATATACCTAGGTTGCATCAGCTTCCTGGCTATACCTAGGTTGCATCAACTGCCTGGGTAAACCTAGGTTACATCAGCTGCCAGGGTATACCTAGGTTACATGACCTGCCTGGGTATACCTAGGTTGCATCAACTGCCTGGGTATACCTAGGTTGCATCACCTGCCTGGGTATACCTAGGTTGCATCAACTGCCTTGGTATACCTAGGTTGCATTACCTGCCTGGATATACCTAGGTTGTATCAACTGCCTGAGTATACCTAGGTTGTATCAACTGCCTGGGTATACCTAGGTTTCATGAGCTGACTGGGTATACCTAGGTTGCATCAGCTGCCTAGGTATACCTAGGTTGCATCAACTGCTTGGGTATACCTAGGTTGCATCACCTGCCTGGGTATACCTAGGTTGCATCAACTTCCTGATTATACCTAGGTTGCATCAACTGCCTGGGTATACCTAGGTTGCATCAACTGCCTGGGTATACCTAGGTTGCATCAATTGTCTGGGTATACCTAGGTTGCATCAGCTGCCTGGGTATACCTAGGTTGCATCAACTGCCTGGGTATACCTAGGTTGCATCAACTGCCTGGGTATACCTAGGTTGCATCAATGGTCTGGGTATACCTAGGTTGCATCTGCTGCCTGGGTATACCTAGGTTGAATCAACTGCCTGGGTATACCTAGGTTGCATCACCTGCCTGGGTATACCTATGTTGGATCAACTGCCTGAGTATACCTAGGTTGCATCAACTGCCTGGGTATACCTAGGTTGCATCAGCTGCCTGGGTGTACCTGGTTGCATCAACTGTCTGGGTATACCTAGGTTGCATCAATTGCGTGGGTATACCTAGGTTGCATCAGCGGCCTGGCTATACCTAGGTTGCATCACCTGCCTGGGTATACCTATGTTGGATCAACTGCCTGAGTATACCTAGGTTGCATCAACTGCCTGGGTATACCTAGGTTGCATCAGCTGCCTGGGTGTACCTAGGTTGCATCAACTGTCTGGGTATACCAAGGTTGCATCAATTGCGTGGGTATACCTAGGTTGCATTAGCTGCCTGGCTATACCTAGGTTGCATCAATTGCCTGGGAATACATAGGTTGCATCAACTGCCTGGGATTCCTAGGTTGCATCAACTGCCTTATACCTAGGTTGCATCAACTGCCTGAGTTTACCTAGGTTGCATCAACTGCCTGGCTATATCTAGTTTGCATCAACTGCCTGGGTATACCTAGGTTGCATTAACTGCCTGGGTATACCTAGGTTTCATCAGCTGCTTGGCCATACCTAGGATTCATCAACTGCCTGGGTATACCTAGGTTGCATCATCTACCTGGGTATACTTAGGTTGCATTAACTGCCTGGGTAGGTTGCATCAGCTGCCTGGCTAGGTTGCATCAACTGCCTAGGTATACCTAGGTTGCATCAGCTGCCTGGCTATTCCTAGGTTACATCAGCTGCCTGGGTATACCTAGGTTGCATCAACTCCCTGAGTATACCTAGGTTGCATCGACTGCCTGGGTATATCTAGGTTGCATCATCTGCCTGGGTATACCTAGGTTGCATCAACAGTCTGAGTACACCTAGGTTGCATCAACTGTCTGAATATACCTAGGTTGCATCAGCTGCCTGGCAATACCTAGGTTGCATCAATTGCCTGGGTATACTTAGGTTACATCAGCTGCCTAGGTATACCTAGGTTGCATCAACTGCCTGGGTATACCTAGGTTGCATCAGCTGCCTAGCTATACCTAGGTTGCATCCATTGCCTGTGCATACTTAGGTTACATCAGCTGCCTGGGTATACCTAGGTTGCATCAACTGCCTACGTTGCATCAGCTGCCTGGGTATACCTAGATTGTATCATCTGCCCTAGGTTGCATCAATTTCCTGGTATACCTAGGTTGCATCAACTGTCTTAGTATACCTAGGTTGCATCAGCTGCCTGTGGCTATACCTAGGTTGCATCAATTGCCTGCGTATACTTAGGTTATATCAGCTGCCTGGGTATACCTAAGTTGCATCAACTGCCTGGGTATACCTACGTTGCATCAGCTGCATGGGTATACCTAGGTTGCATCAACTGCCTGGCTATACCTAGGTTGCATCGACTGCTTGGGTATAACTAGGTTGCATCAACTGCCTGGGTATACCTAGGTTGCATCAGCTGCCTGGGTATACCTAGGTTGCATCAGCTGCCCTAGGTTGCATCAACTGTCTGAGTATACCTAGGTTGTATCAGCTTCCTGGGTATACCTAGGTTGCATCATTGCCTGAGTATACCTAGTATGCATCAGCTGCCTGGCTATACCTAGGTTGCATCCATTGCCTGTGTATACTTAGGTTACATCAGCTGCCTGGGTATACATAGGTTGCATCAACTGCCTGGGTATACCTGCATGGGTATACCTAGGTTGAATCAACTGCCTGAGTATACCTAGGTTGCATCAACTGCCTGGGTATACCTAGGTTGCATCAGCTGCCTGGGTGTACCTAGGTTGCATCAACTTCCTGGGTATACCTAGGTTTCATCAATTGCGTGGGTATAACTAGGTTGCATCAGCTGCCTGGCCATACCTAGGTTGCATGAATTGCCTGGGTATACATAGGTTGCATCAACTGCATGGGTTTCCTAGGTTGCATCAACTGCCTTATACCTAGGTTGCATCAACTGCCTGAGTATACCTAGGTTGCATCAACTTCCTGGCTATATCTAGTTTGCATCAACTGCCTGGGTATACCTAGGTTGCATCAACTGCCTGGGTATACCTAGGTTTCATCAGCTGCCTGGCTATACCTAGGTGGCATCAACTTCCTGGCTATACCTAGGTTGCATCAATTGCCTGGGTATACCTACGTGGCATCAGCTGCGTGCCTATAGCTAGGTTTCATCAACTGCCTGGGTATACCTAGGTTGCATCATCTACCTGGGTATACCTAGGTTGCATCAACTTCCTGGGTAGGTTGCATCAGCTGCCTGGCTAGGTTGCATCAACTGCATAGGTATACCTAGGTTGCATCAGATGTCTGGCTATTCCTAGGTTACATCAGCTGCCTGGGTTGCATCAACTCCCTGAGTATACCTAGGTTGCATCGACTGCCTGAGTATATCTAGGTTGCATCATATCATCATATGCCTGGGTATACCTAGGTTACATCAGCTGCCTGTGTATACCTAGGTTGCATCAACAGTCTGAGTACACCTAGGTTGCATCAAATGTCTGACTATACCTAGGTTGCATCAGCTGCCTGGCAATACCTAGGTTGCATCAACTGCCTGGGTATACCTAGGTTGCATCAGCTGCCTAGATATACCTAGGTTTCATCCATTGCCTGTGCATACTTAGGTTACATCAGCTGCCTGTGTATACCTAGGTTGCATCATCTGCCCTAGGTTGCATCAATTTCCTGGTATACCAAGGTTGCATCAACTGTCTGAGTATACCTAGGTTGCATCATCTTCCTGTGGCTATACCTAGGTTGCATCAATTGCCTGGGTATACTTAGGTTATATCAGCTTCCTGGGTATATCTAAGTTGCATCAATTGCCTGGCTATACCTAGGTTGCATCGACTTCTTGGGTATACCTAGGTTGCATCAACTGCCTGGGTATACCTAGGTTGCATCAGCTGCCTGGGCATACATAGGTTGCATCAACTGCCTAGGTATACCTATGTTGGATCAGCTGCCTGGGTATACCTTGGTTACATCAGCTGCCTTGGTATACCTAGGTTGAATCAACTGCTTGAGTATACCTAGTTAGCATCAACTGCCTGGGGATACCTAGGTTGCATCAGCTGCCTGGGTGTACCTAGGTTGCATCAACTGCTTGGGTATACCTAGGTTATATCAATTGCGTGGGTATACCTAGGTTGCATCAGCTGCCTGGCTATACCTAGGTTGCATCAATTGCCTGGGTATACCTAGTTGGCATCAACTGCCTGGCTATACCTAGGTTGCATCAATTGCCTGGGTATACCTAGGTGGCATCAGATGCCTGGCTATACCTAGGTTGCACCAATTGCCTGGGTATACCTAGGTTGCATCATCTGCCTGTGTATACCTAGGTTGCATCAACTGTCTGAGTATACCTAGGTTGCATCAACTCTCTGGGTATACATAGCTTGCATCAACTGCCTGGGTATACCTAGGTTGCATCAACTGCCTGGCTATACCTCGGTTGCATCAACTGCCTGGGTATACCTAGGTTGCATCAGCTGCCTTGGTATACCTAGGTGGCATCAACTGCCTGGCTATAACTAGGTTGCATCAATTGCCTGGGTATACCTAGTTGGCATCAGCTGCCTGGCTATAACTAGGTTGCACCATCTGCCTGGGAATACCTAGGTTGCATCAGCTTCCTGGCTATACCTAGTTTACATCAGCTGCCAGTGTATACCTAGGTTACATGACCTGCCTGGGTATACCTAGGTTGCATCAACTGCCTGGGTATACCTAGGTTGCATCACCTGCCTGGGTATACCTAGGTTGCATCAACTGCCTTGGTATACCTAGGTTGCATTACCTGCCTGGATATACCTAGGTTGTATCAACTACCTGGGTATACCTAGGTTACATGAGCTGACTGGGTATACCTAGGTTGCATCAGCTGCCTAGGTATACCTAGGTTGCATCAACTGCCTGGGTATACCTAGGTTGCATCACCTACCTGGGTTTACCTAGGTTGCATTAACTTCCTGATTATACCTAGGTTGCATCAACTGCCTGGATATACCTAGGTTGCATCAACTGCCTGGGTATACCTAGGTTGCATCAACTGCCTGGGTATACCTAGGTTGCATCAATTGTCTGGGTATACCTAGCTTGCATCAGCTGACTGGGTATACCTAGGTTGCATCAACTGCCTGGGTATACCTAGGTTGCATCAACTGCCTGGGTATACCTAGGTTGCATCAATTGTCTGGGTATACCTAGGTTGCAACTGCTGCCTGGGTATACCTAGGTTGTATCAACTGCCTGGGTATACCTAGGTTGCATCACCTGCCTGGGTATACCTATGTTGGATCAACTGCCTGAGTATACCTAGGTTGCATCAACTGCCTGGGTAAACCTAGGTTGCATCAGCTGCCTGGGTGTACCTAGGTTGCATCAACTGTCTGGGTATACCTAGGTTGCATCAATTGCGTGTGTATACCTAGGTTGCATCAGCTGCCTGGCTATACCTAGGTTGCATCAATTGCCTGGGAATACATAGGTTGCATCAACTGCCTGGGATTCCTAGGTTGCATCAACTGCCTTATACCTAGGTTGCATCAACTGCCTGAGTATACCTAGGTTGCATCAACTGCCTGGCTATATCTAGTTTGCATCAACTGCCTGGGTATACCTAGGTTACATGAACTGCCTGGGTATACCTATGTTTCATCAGCTGCCTGGCTATACCTAGGTTGCATGAATTGCCTGGGTATACCTAGGTTGCATCATCTGCCTGTGTATACCTAGGTTGCATCAACTGTCTGAGTATACCTAGGTTGCATCAACTCTCTGGGTATACATAGCTTGCACCAACTGCCTAGGTATACCTAGGTTGCATCAACTGCCTGGGTATACCTAGGTTGCATCAACTGCCTGGCTATACCTCGGTTGCATCAACTGCCTGGGTATACCTAGGTTGCATCAGCTGCCTTGGTATACCTAGGTGGCATCAACTGCCTGGCTATAACTAGGTTGCATCAACTGCCTGGGTAAACCTAGTTGGCATCAGCTGCCTGGCTATAACTAGGTTGCACCATCTGCCTGGGAATACCTAGGTTGCATCAGCTTCCTGGCTATACCTAGGTTGCATCAACTGCCTGGGTATACCTGGGTTACATCAGCTGCCAGGGTATACCTAGGTTACATGACCTGCCTGGGTATACCTAGGTTGCATCAACTGCCTGGGTATACCTAGGTTGCATCACCTGCCTGGGTATACCTAGGTTGCATCAACTGCCTTGGTATACCTAGGTTGTATCAACTGCCTGAGTATACCTAGGTTGTATCAACTACCTGGGTATACCTAGGTTACATGAGCTGACTGGGTATACCTAGGTTGCATCAGCTGCCTAGGTATACCTAGGTTGCATCAACTGCCTGGGTATACCTAGGTTGTATCACCTACCTGGGTTTACCTAGGTTGCATCAACTTCCTGATTATACCTAGGTTGCATCAACTGCCTGGGTATAACTAGGTTGCATCAACTGCCTGGGTATACCTAGGTTGCATCAATTGTCTGGGTATACCTAGCTTGCATCAGCTGACTGGGTATACCTAGGTTGCATCAACTGCCTGGGTATACCTAGGTTGCATCAACTGCCTGGGTATACCTAGGTTGCATCAATTGTCTGGGTATACCTAGGTTGCAACTGCTGCCTGGGTATACCTAGGTTGTATCAACTGCCTTGGTATACCTAGGTTGCATCACCTGCCTGGGTATACCTATGTTGGATCAACTGCCTGAGTATACCTAGGTTGCATCAACTGCCTGGGTAAACCTAGGTTGCATCAGCTGCCTGGGTGTACCTAGGTTGCATCAACTGTCTGGGTATACCTAGGTTGCATCAATTGCGTGGGTATACCTAGGTTGCATCAGCTGCCTGGCTATACCTAGGTTGCATCAATTGCCTGGGAATACATAGGTTGCATCAACTGCCTGGGATTCCTAGGTTGCATCAACTGCCTTATACCTAGGTTGCATCAACTGCCTGAGTATACCTAGGTTGCAACAACTGCCTGGCTATATCTAGTTTGCATCAACTGCCTGGGTATACCTAGGTTACATCAACTGCCTGGGTATACCTAGGTTTCATCAGCTGCCTGGCTATACCTAGGTTTCATCAACTGCCTGGGTATACCTAGGTTGCATCATCTACCTGGGTATACTTAGGTTGCATCAACTGCCTGGGTAGGTTGCATCAGCTGCCTGGCTAGGTTGCATCACCTGCCTGGGTATACCTAGGTTGCATCAATTGTCTGGGTATACCTAGGTTGCATCTGCTGCCTGGGTATACCTAGGTTGCATCAACTGCCTAGGTATACCTAGGTTGCATCACCTGCCTGGGTATACCTATATTGGATCAACTGCCTGCGTATACCTAGGTTGCATCAACTGCCTTGGTATACCTAGGTGGCATCAACTGCCTGGCTATAACTAGGTTGCATCAACTGCCTGGGTATACCTAGTTGGCATCAGCTGCCTGGCTATAACTAGGTTGCACCATCTGCCTGGGAATACCTAGGTTGCATCAGCTTCCTGGCTATACCTAGGTTGCATCAACTACCTGGGTATACCTAGGTTACATCAGCTGCCAGGGTATACCTAGGTTACATGACCTGCCTGGGTATACCTAGGTTGCATCAACTGCCTGGGTATACCTAGGTTGCATCACCTGCCTGGGTATACCTAGGTTGTATCAACTGCCTGAGTATACCTAGGTTGTATCAACTACCTGGGTATACCTAGGTTACATGAGCTGACTGTGTATACCTAGGTTGCATCAGCTGCCTAGGTATACCTAGGTTGCATCAACTGCCTCGGTATGCCTAGGTTGCATCACCTGCCTGGGTTTACCTAGGTTGCATCAACTTCCTGATTATACATAGGTTGCATCAACTGCCTGGGTATACCTAGGTTGCATCAACTGCCTGGATATACCTAGGTTGCATCAACTGCCTGGGTATACCTAGGTTGCATCAATTGTCTGGGTATACATAGCTTGCATCAGCTGACTGGGTATACCTAGGTTGCATCAACTGCCTGGGTATACCTAGGTTGCATCAACTGCCTGGGTATACCTAGGTTGCATCAATTGTCTGGGTATACCTAGGTTGCAACTGCTGCCTGGGTATACCTAGGTTGTATCAACTGCCTGGGTATACCTAGGTTGCATCACCTGCCTGGGTATACCTAGGTTGCATCAATTGCCTGGGAATACATAGGTTGCATCAACTGCCTGGGATTCCTAGGTTGCATCAACTGCCTTATACCTAGGTTGCATCATCTACCTGGGTATACTTAGGTTGCATCAACTGCCTGGGTAGGTTGCATCAGCTGCCTGGCTAGGTTGCATCAACTGCCTAGGTATACCTAGGTTGCATCAGCTGCCTGGCTATTCCTAGGTTGCATCAACTGCCTGGGTATACCTAGGTTGCATCAGCTGCCTGGGTGTACCTAGGTTGCATCAACTCTCTCGGTATACCTAGGTTGCATCAATTGCGTGGGTATACCTAGGTTGCATCAGCTGCCTGGCTATACCTAGGTTGCATCAATTGCCTGGGAATACATAGGTTGCATCAACTGCCTGGGATTCCTAGGTTGCATCAACTGCCTTATACCTAGGTTGCATCAACTGCCTGACTAGGTTGCATCAACTGCCTGGCTATATCTAGTTTGCATCAACTGCCTGGGTATACCTAGGTTGCATCAACTGCCTGGCTATACCTAGGTTTCATCAACTGCCTGGGTATACCTAGGTTGCATCATCTACCTGGGTATACTTAGGTTGCATCAACTGCCTGGGTAGGTTGCATCAGCTGCCTGGCTAGGTTGCATCACCTGCCTGGGTATACCTAGGTTGCATCAATTGTCTGGGTACACCTAGGTTGCATCTGCTGCCTGGGTATACCTAGGTTGCATCAACTGCCTAGGTATACCTAGGTTGAATCACCTGCCTGGGTATACCTATGTTGGATCAACTGCCTGCGTATACCTAGGTTGCATCAACTGCCTGGGTATACCTAAGTTGCATCAGCTGCCTGGGTGTACCTGGTTGCATCAACTGTCTGGGTATACCTAGGTTGCATCAATTGCGTGGGTATACCTAGTTTGCATCAGCTGCCTGGCTATACCTAGGTTGCATCACCTACCTGGGTATACCTATGTTGGATCAACTGCCTGAGTATACCTAGGTTGCATCAACTGCCTGGGTATACCTAGGTTGCATCAGCTGCCTGGGTGTACCTAGGTTGAATCAACTGTCTGGGTATACCTAGGTTGCATCAATTGCGTGGGTATACCTAGGTTGCATCAGCTGCCTGGCTATACCTAGGTTGCATCAATTGCCTGGGAATACATAGGTTGCATCAACTGCCTGGGATTCCTAGGTTGCATCAACTGCCTTATACCTAGGTTGCATCAACTGCCTGAGTATACCTAGGTTGCATCAGCTGCCTGGCTATTCCTAGGTTACATCAGATGCCTGGGTTGCATCAACTCCCTGAGTATACCTAGGTTGCATCGACTGCCTGGGTATATCTAGGTTGCATCAATTGCCTGGGTATACTTAGGTTACATCAGCTGCCTAGGTATACCTAGGTTGCATCAATTGCCTGGGTATACTTAGGTTACATCAGCTGCCTAGGTATACCTAGGTTGCATCAACTGCCTGGGTATACCTAGGTTGCATCAGCTGCCTAGCTAAACCTAGGTTGCATCCATTGCCTGTGCATACTTAGGTTACATCAGCTGCCTGGGTATACCTATGTTGCATCAGCTTCCTGGGTATACCTAGGTTGCATCAACTGCCTGGGTATACCTAGTTGCATCAATTGTGTGGGAATACCTAGGTTAGCATCAGCTGCCTGGTTTCATCAACTGCCTGGGTATACCTAGGTTGCATCAACTGCTTGGGTATACCTAGGTTGCATCAACTGCCTGGGTATACCTAGGTTACATGAGGTGCCTGGGTATACCTAGGTTGCATCAGCTGCCTTGGTTTACCTAGGTTGCATCAACTGCCTGGGTATACCTAGGTTGCATCACCTGCCTGGGTATACCTAGGTTGAATCAACTGCCTGAGTATACCTAGGTTGCATCAACTGCCTGGGTATACCTAGGTTGCATCAGCTGCCTGGGTTCATCAACTGCCTGGGTATACCTAGGTTGCATCAACTGCTTGGGTATACCTAGGTTGCATCAACTGCCTGGGTATACCTAGGTTACATGAGGTGCCTGGGTATACCTAGGTTGCATCAGCTGCCTGGGTTTACCTAGGTTGCATCAACTGCCTGGGTATACCTAGGTTGCATCACCTGCCTGGGTATACCTAGGTTGAATCAACTGCCTGAGTATACCTAGGTTGCATCAACTGCCTGGGTATACCTAGGTTCCATCAGCTGCCTGGGTGTACCTAGGTTGCATCAACTGCCTGGGTATACCTAGGTTTCATCAATTGCGTGGGTATAACTAGGTTGCATCAGCTGCCTGGCCATACCTAGGTTGCATGAATTGCCTGTGTATACATAGGTTGCATCAACTGCATGGGTTTCCTAGGTTGCATCAACTGCCTTATACCTAGGTTGCATCAACTGCCTGAGTTTACCTAGGTTGCATCAACTTCCTGGCTATATCTAGTTTGCATCAACTGCCTGGGTATACCTAGGTTGCATCAACTGCCTGGGTATACCTAGGTTTCATCAGCTGCCTGGCTATACCTAGGTGGCATCAACTTCCTGGCTATACCTAGGTTGCATCAATTGCCTGTATTAAACCTACGTGGCATCAGCTGCGTGGCTATAGCTAGGTTTCATCAACTGCCTGGGTATACCTAGGTTGCATCAGCTGCCTGGCAATACCTAGGTTGCATCAATTGCCTGGGTATACTTAGGTTACATCAGCTGCCTAGGTATACCTAGGTTGCATCAACTGCTTGGGTATACATAGGTTGCATCAGCTGCCTAGCTATACCTAGGTTGCATCCATTGCCTGTACATACTTAGGTTACATCAGCTGCCTGGGTATACCTAGGTTGCATCAACTGCCTACGTTGCATCAGCTGCCTGGGTATACCTAGGTTGTATCATCTGCCCTAGGTTGCATCAATTTCCTGGTATACCTAGGTTGCATCAACTGTCTGAGTATACCTAGGTTGCATCAGCTGCCTGTGGCTATACCTAGGTTGCATCAATTGCCCGCGTATTCTTAGGTTATATCAGCTGCCTGGGTATACCTAAGTTGCATCAACTGCCTGGGTATACCTACGTTGCATCAGCTGCATGGGTATACCTAGGTTGCATCAACTGCCTGGCTATACCTAGGTTGCATCGACTGCTTGGGTATACCTAGGTTGCATCAACTGCCTGGGTGTACCTAGGTTGCATCAGCTGCCTGGGTATACCTAGGTTGCATCAGCTGCCCTAGGTTGCGTCAACTCTCTCACTATACCTAGGTTGTATCAGCTTCCTGGGTATACCTAGGTTGTATAATTGCCTGAGTATACCTAGTATGCATCAGCTGCCTGGCTATACCTAGGTTGCATCCATTGCCTGTGTATACTTAGGTTACATCAGCTGCCTGGGTATACATAGGTTGCATCAACTGCCTAGGTATACCTATGTTGCATCAACTGCCTGGGTATACCTAGTTGCATCAACTGTGTGGGAATACCTAGGTTGCATCAGCTGCCTGGGTTCATCAACTGCCTGGGTATACCTAGGTTGCATCAACTGCTTGGGTATACCTAGGTTGCATCAACTGCCTGGGTATACCTAGGTTACATGAGGTGCCTGGGTATACCTAGGTTGCATCAGCTGCCTGGGTTTACCTAGGTTGCATCAACTGCCTGGGTATACCTAGGTTGCATCACCTGCCTGGGTATACCTAGGTTGAATCAACTGCCTGAGTATACCTAGGTTGCTGCAACTGCCTGGGTATACCTAGGTTCCATCAGCTGCCTGGGTGTACCTAGGTTGCATCAACTGCCTGGGTATACCCAGGTTTCATCAATTGCGTGGGTATAACTAGGTTGCATCAGCTGCCTGGCCATACCTAGGTTGCATGAATTGCCTGTGTATACATAGGTTGCA
Organism: Cladorhizidae sp. MBARI D1340-BT2; assembly: GCA_028752905.1. NCBI lineage: Eukaryota > Metazoa > Porifera > Demospongiae > Poecilosclerida > Cladorhizidae > Cladorhizidae sp. MBARI D1340-BT2. The sequence continues at coordinate 16,751,423 of JAQNBH010000011.1, forward strand.
TCAACTGCATGGGTTTCCTAGGTTGCATCAACTGCCTTATACCTAAGTTGCATCAACTGCCTGAGTATACCTAGGTTGCATCAACTTCCTGGGTATACCTATTGCATCAGCTGCCTAGCTATACCTAGGTTGCATCCATTGCCTGTGCATACTTAGGTTACATCAGCTGCCTGGGTATACCTAGGTTGCATCAAATGCCCACGTTGCATCAGCTGCCTGGGTATACCTAGGTTGTATCATCTGCCCTATGTTGCATCAATTTCCTGGTATACCTAGGTTGCATCAACTGTCTGAGTATACCTAGGTTGCATCAGCTGCCTATGGCTATACCTAGGTTGCATCAATTGCCCGCGTATACTTAGGTTATATCAGCTGCCTGGGTATACCTAAGTTGCATCAACTGCCTGGGTATACCTACGTTGCATCAGCTGCATGGGTATACCTAGGTTGCATCAACTGCCTGGCGATACCTAGGTTGCATCGACTGCTTGGGTATACCTAGGTTGCATCAACTGCCTGGGTATACCTAGGTTGCATCAGCTGCCTGGGTATACCTAGGTTGCATCAGCTGCCCTAGGTTGCATCAACTGTCTCACTATACCTAGGTTGTATCAGCTTCCTGGGTATACCTAGGTTGCATAATTGCCTGAGTATACCTAGTATGCATCAGCTACCTGGCTATACCTAGGTTGCATCCATTGCCTGTGTATACATAGGTTGCATCAACTGCCTAGGTATACCTACGTTGCATCAGCTGCCTGGGTATACCTAGGTTGCATCAACTGCCTGGGTATACCTAGTTGCATCAATTGTGTGGGAATACCTAGGTTGCATCAGCTGCCTGGGTTCATCAACTGCCTGGGTATACCTAGGTTGCATCAACTGCTTGGGTATACCTAGGTTGCATCAACTGCCTGGGTATACCTAGGTTACATGAGGTGCCTGGGTATACCTAGGTTGCATCAGCTGCCTGGGTTTACCTAGGTTGCATCAACTGCCTGGGTATACCTAGGTTGCATCACCTGCCTTCGTATACCTAGGTTGCATCAACTGCCTGGGTATACCTAGGTTTCATCAATTGCGTGGGTATAACTAGGTTGCATCAGCTGCCTGACCATACCTAGGTTGCATGAATTGCCTGTGTATACATAGGTTGCATCAACTGCATGGGTTTCCTAGGTTGCATCAGCTGCCTAGCTATACCTAGGTTGCATCCATTGCCTGTACATACTTAGGTCACATCAGCTGCCTGGGTATACCTAGGTTGCTTCAACTGCCTACATTGCATCAGCTGCCTGGGTATACCTAGGTTGTATTATCTGCCCTAGGTTGCATCAATTTCCTGGTATACCTAGGTTGCATCAACTGTCTGAGTATACCTAGGTTGCATCAGCTGCCTGTGGCTATACCTAGGTTGCATCAATTGCCCGCGTATACTTAGGTTATATCAGCTGCCTGGGTATACCTAAGTTGCATCAACTGCCTGTGTATACCTACGTTGCATCAACTGCCTGGCTATACCTAGGTTGCATCGACTGCTTGGGTATACCTAGGTTGCATCAACTGCCTGGGTATACCTAGGTTGCATCAGCTGCCTGGCTATACCTAGGTTGCATCGACTGCTTGGGTATACCTAGGTTGCATCAGCTGCCTGGCTATACCTAGGTTGTATAAGCTTCCTGGGTATACCTAGGTTGTATAATTGCCTGAGTATACCTGGTATGCATCAGCTGCCTGGCTATACCTAGGTTGCATCCATTGCCTGTGTATACTTAGGTTACATCAGCTGCCTGGGTATACATAGGTTGCATCAACTGCCTAGGTATACCTACGTTGCATCAGCTGCCTGGGTATACCTAGGTTGCATCAACTGCCTGGGTATACCTAGTTGCATCAATTGTGTGGGAATACCTAGGTTGCATCATCTGCCTGGGTTCATCAACTGCCTGGGTATACCTAGGTTGCATCAACTGCTTGGGTATACCTAGGTTGCATCAACTGCCTGGGTATACCTAGGTTACATGAGGTGCCTGGGTGTACCTAGGTTGCATCAGCTGACTGGGTTTACCTAGGTTGCATCAACTGCCCGGGTATACCTAGGTTGCATCACCTGCCTGGGTATACCTAGGTTGAATCAACTGCCTGAGTATACCTAGGTTGCTGCAACTGCCTGGGTATACCTAGGTTCCATCAGCTGCCTGGGTGTACCTAGGTTGCATCAACTGCCTTGGTATACCTAGGTTTCATCAATTGCGTGGGTATAACTAGGTTGCATCAGCTGCCTGGCCATACCTAGGTTGCATGAATTGCCTGTGTATACATAGGTTGCATCAACTGGATGGGTTTCCTAGGTTGCATCAACTGCCTTATACCTAAGTTGCATCAACTGCCTGAGTATACCTAGGTTGCATCAACTTCCTGGCTATATCTAGTTTGCATCAACTGCCTGGGTATACCTAGGTTGCATCAACTGCCTGGGTATACCTAGGTTTCATCAGCTGCCTGGCTATACCTAGGTGGCATCAACTTCCTGGCTATACCTAGGTTGCATCAATTGCCTGGGTATACCTACGTGGCATCAGCTGCGTGGCTATAGCTAGGTTTCATCAACTGCCTGGGTATACCTAGGTTGCATCATCTACCTGGGTATACCTAGGTTGCATCAACTTCCTGGGTAGGTTGCATCATCTGCCTGGCTAGGTTGCATCAACTGCATAGGTATACCTAAGTTGCATCAGCTGCCTGGCTATTCCTAGGTTACATCAGCTGCCTGGGTTGCATCAACTCCCTGAGTATACCTAGGTTGCATCGACTGCCTGGGTATATCTAGGTTGCATCATCTGCCTGGGTATACCTAGGTTACATCAGCTGCCTGTGTATACCTAGGTTGCATCAACTGTCTGACTATACCTAGGTTGCATCAGCTGCCTGGCAATACCTAGGTTGCATCAACTGCCTGGGTATACCTAGGTTGCATCAGCTGCCTAGGTATACCTAGGTTGCATCCATTGTCTGTGCATACTTAGGTTACATCAGCTGCCTGTGTATACCTAGGTTGCATCATCTGCCCTAGGTTGCATCAATTTCCTGGTATACCAAGGTTGCATCAACTGTCTGAGTATACCTAGGTTGCATCAGCTGCCTGTGGCTATACCTAGGTTGCATCAATTGCCTGGGTATACTTAGGTTATATCAGCTGCCTGGGTATACTTAAGTTGCATCAATTGCCTGGCTATACCTAGGTTGCATCGACTTCTTGGGTATACCTAGGTTGCATCAACTGCCTGGGTATACCTAGGTTGCATCAGCTGCCTTGGTATACATAGGTTGCATCAACTGCCTAGGTATACCTACGTTGGATCAGCTGCCTGGGTATACCTTGGTTACATCAGCTGCCTTGGAATACCTAGGTTGAATCAACTGCCTGAGTATACCTAGTTTGCATCAACTGCCTGGGGATACCTAGGTTGCATCAGCTGCCTGGGTGTACCTAGGTTGCATCAACTGCTTGGGTATACCTAGGTTGCATCAATTGCGTGGGTATACCTAGGTTGCATTAGCTGCCTGGCTATACCTAGGTTGCATCAATTGCCGGGGTATACCTAGTTGGCATCAACTGCCTGGCTATACCTAGGTTGCATCAATTGCCTGGGTATACCTAGGTGGCATCAGCTGCCTGGCTATAACTAGGTTGCATCAACTGCCTGGGTATACCTAGGTTGCATCATCTGCCTGTGTATACCTAGGTTGCATCAACTGTCTGAGTATACCTAGGTTGCATCAACTCTCTGGGTATACATAGCTTGCATCAACTGCCTAGGTATACCTAGGTTGCATCAAATGCCTGGGTATACCTAGGTTGCATCAACTGCCTGGCTATACCTCGGTTGCATCAACTGCCTGGGTATACCTAGGTTGCATCAGCTGCCTTGGTATACCTAGGTGGCATCAACTGCCTGGCTATAACTAGGTTGCATCAACTGCCTGGGTATACCTAGTTGGCATCAGCTGCCTGGCTATAACTAGGTTGCATCAACTGCCTGGGTATACCTAGGTTACATCAGCTGCCAGGGTATACCTAGGTTACATGACCTGCCTGGGTATACCTAGGTTGCATCAACTGCCTGGGTATACCTAGGTTGCATCACCTGCCAGGGTATACCTAGGTTGCATCAACTGCCTTGGTATACCTAGGTTGCATTACCTGCCTGGATATACCAAGGTTGTATCAAGTGCCTGGGTAAACCTAGGTTACATGAGCTGACTGGGTATACCTAGGTTGCATCAGCTGCCTAGGTATACCTAGGTTGCATCAACTGCCTGGGTATACCTAGGTTGCATCACCTGCCTGGGTTTACCTAGGTTGCATCAACTTCCTGATTATACCTAGGTTGCATCAACTGCCTGGGTATACCTAGGTTGCATCAACTGCCTGGGTATACCTAGGTTGCATCAACTGCCTGGGTATACCTAGGTTGCATCAATTGTCTGGGTATACCTAGGTTGCATCAGCTGCCTGGGTATACCTAGGTTGCATCAACTGCCTGGGTATACCTAGGTTGCATCAACTGCCTGGGTATACCTAGGTTGCATCAATTGTCTTGGTATACCTAGGTTGCATCTGCTGCCTGGGTATACCTAGGTTGCATCAACTGCCTGGGTATACCTAGGTTGCATCACCTGCCTGGGTATACCTATGTTGGATCAACTGCCTGAGTATACCTAGGTTGCATCAACTGCCTGGGTATACCAAGGTTGCATCAGCTGCCTGGGTGTACCTAGGTTGCATCAACTGTCTGGGTATACCTAGGTTGCATCAATTGCGTGGGTATACCTAGGTTGCATCAGCTGCCTGGCTATACCTAGGTTGCATCAATTGCCTGGGAATACATAGGTTGCATCAACTGCCTGGGATTCCTAGGTTGCATCAACTGCCTTATACCTAGGTTGCATCAACTGCCTGAGTATACCTAGGTTGCATCAACTGCCTGGCTATATCTAGTTTGCATCAACTGCCTGGGTATACCTAGGTTGCATCAACTGCCTGTGTATACCTAGGTTGCATCAGCTGCCTTGGTATACCTAGGTGGCATCAACTGCCTGGCTATAACTAGGTTGCATCAACTGCCTGGGTATACTTAGTTGGCATCAGCTGCCTGGCTATAACTAGGTTGCACCATCTGCCTGGGAATACCTAGGTTGCATCAACTTCCTGGCTATACCTAGGTTGCATCAACTGCCTGGGTATACTTAGGTTACATCAGCTACCAGGGTATACCTAGGTTGCATCACCTGCCTGGGTATACGTAGGTTGCATCAACTGCCTTGGTATACCTAGGTTGCATTACCTGCCTGGATATACCTAGGTTGTATCAACTGCCTGAGTATATCTAGGTTGTATCAACTGCCTGGGTATACCTAGGTTACATGAGCTGCCTGGGTATACCTAGGTTGCATCAGCTGCCTAGGTATACCTAGGTTGCATCAACTGCCTGGGTATACCTAGGTTGCATCACCTGCCTGGGTTTACCTAGGTTGCATCAACTTCCTGATTATACCTAGGTTGCATCAACTGCCTGGGTATACCTGGGTTGCATCAACTGCCTGGGTATACTTAGGTTGCATCAATTGTCTGGGCATACCTAGGTTGCATCAGCTGCCTGGGTATACCTAGGATGCATCAACTGCCTGGGTATACCTAGGTTGCATCAACTGCCTGGGTATACCTAGGTTGCATCAATTGTCTGGGTAAACCTAGGTTGCATCTGCTGCCTGGGTATACCTAGGTTGCATCAACTGCCTGGGTATACATAGGTTGCATCACCTGCCTGGGTATACCTATGTTGGATCAACTGCCTGAGTATACCTAGGTTGCATCAACTGCCTGGGTATACCTAGGTTGCATCAGCTGCCTGGGTATACCTAGGTTGCATCAACTCCCTGAGTATACCTAGGTTGCATCGACTGCCTGGGTATATCTAGTTTGCATCATCTGCCTGTGTATACCTAGGTTACATCAACTGCCTTATACCTAGGTTGCATCAACTGCCTGAGTATACCTAGGTTGCATCAACTGCCTGGCTATATCTAGTTTGCATCAGCTGCCTGGGTATACCTAGGTTGCATCAACTGCCTGGGTATACCTAGGTTTCATCAGCTGCCTGGCTATACCTAGGTTTCATCAACTGCCTGGGTATACCTAGGCTGCATCATCTACCTGGGTATACTTAGGTTGCATCAACTGCCTGGGTAGTTTGTATCAGCTGCCTGGCTAGGTTGCATCAACTGCCTAGGTATACCTAGATTGCATCAGCTGCCTGGCTGTTCCTAGGTTGCATCAACTGCCTGGGTATACCTAGGTTGCATCAGCTGCCTGGGTCTACCTAGGTTGCATCAACTGTCTGGGTATACCTAGGTTGCATCAATTGCGTGGGTATACCTAGGTTGCATCAGCTGCCTGGCTATACCTAGGTTGCATCAATTGCCTGGGAATACATAGGTTGCATCAACTGCCTGGGATTCCTAGATTGCATCAACTGCTTTATACCTAGGTTGCATCAACTGCCTGACTAGGTTGCATCAACTGCCTGGCTATATCTAGTTTGCATCAACTGCCTGGGTATACCTAGGTTGCATCAACTGCCTGGGTATACCTAGGTTTCATCAGCTGCCTGGCTATACCTAGGTTTCATCAACTGCCTGGGTATACCTAGGTTGCATCATCTACCTGGGTATACTTAGGTTGCATCAACTGCCTGGGTAGGTTGCATCAGCTGCCTGGCTAGGTTGCATTAAATGCCTGGGTATACCTAGGTTGCATCAATTGTCTGGGTATACCTAGGTTGCATCTGCTGCCTGGGTATACCTAGGTTGCATCAACTGCCTAGGTATACCTAGGTTGCATCACCTGCCTGGGTATATCTATGTTGGATCAACTGCCTGCGTATACCTAGGTTGCATCAACTGCCTGGTTATACCTAGGTTGCATCAGCTGCCTGGCTGTACCTGGTTGCATCAACTGTCTGGGTATACCTAGGTTGCATCAATTGCGTGGGTATACCTAGGTTGCATCAGCTGCCTGGATATACCTAGGTTGCATCAACTGCCTGGGTATACCTATGTTGGATCAACTGCCTGAGTATACCTAGGTTGCATAAACTGCCTGGGTATACCTAGGTTGCATCAGCTGCCTGGGTGTACCTAGGTTGCATCAACTGTCTGGGTATACCTAGGTTGCATCAATTGCGTGGGTATACCTAGGTTGCATCAGCTGCCTGGCTATACCTAGGTTGCATCAATTGCCTGGGAATACATAGGTTGCATCAACTGCCTGGGATTCCTAGGTTGCATCAACTGCCTTATACCTAGGTTGCATCATCTGCCTGGGTATACTTAGGTTGCATCAACTGCCTGGGTAGGTTGCATCAGCTGCCTGGCTAGGTTGCATCAACTGCCTAGGTATACCTAGGTTGCATCAGCTGCCTGGCTATTCCAAGGTTACATCAGCTGCCTGGGTATACCTAGGTTGCATCAACTCCCTGAGTATACCTAGGTTGCATCGACTGCCTGGGTATATCTAGTTTGCATCATCTGCCTGTGTATACCTAGGTTACATCAGCTGCCTGTGTATACCTAGGTTGCATCAACAGTCTGAGTACACCTAGGTTGCATCAACTGTCTGAATATACCTAGGTTGCATCAGCTGCCTGGCAATACCTAGGTTGCATCAATTTCCTGGGTATACTTAGGTTACATCAGCTGCCTAATTATACCTAGGTTGCATCAACTGCCTGGGTATACCTAGGTTTCATCAGCTGCCTAGCTATACCTAGGTTGCATCCATTGCCTGTGCATACTTAGGTTACATCAGCTGCCTGGGTATACCTAGGTTGCATCAACTGCCTACGTTGCATCAGCTGCCTGGGTATACCTATGTTGTATCATCTGCCCTAGGTTGCATCAATTTCCTGGTATACCTAGGTTGCATCAACTGTCTGAGTATACCTAGGTTGCATCAGCTGCCTGTGGCTATACCTAGGTTGCATCAATTGCCTGCGTATACTTAGGTTATATCAGCTGCCTGGGTATACCTATGTTGCATCAACTGCCTGGGTATACCTACGTTGCATCAGCTGCATGGGTATACCTAGGTTGCATCAACTGCCTGGCTATACCTAGGTTGCATCGACTGCTTGGGTATACCTAGGTTGCATCAACTGCCTGGGTATACCTAGGTTGCATCAGCTGCCTGGGTATACCTAGGTTGCATCAGCTGCCCTAGGTTGCATCAACTGTCTGAGTCTACCTAGGTTGTATCAGCTTCCTGGGTATACCTAGGTTGCATAATTGCCTGAGTATACCTAGTATGCATCAGCTGCCTGGCTATACCTAGGTTGCATCCATTGCCTGTGTATACTTAGGTTACATCAGCTGCCTGGGTATACATAGGTTGCATCAACTGCCTAGGTATACCTACGTTGCATCAGCTGCCTGGGTATACCTAGGTTGCATCAACTGCCTGGGTATACCTAGTTGCATCAATTGTGTGGGAATACCTAGGTTGCATCAGCTGCCTGGGTTCATCAACTGCCTGGGTATACCTAGGTTGCATCAACTGCTTGGGTATACCTAGGTTTCATCAGCTGCCTGGCTATACCTAGGTTTCATCAACTGCCTGGGTATACCTAGGTTGCATCATCTACCTGGGTATACTTAGGTTGCATCAACTGCCTGGGTAGTTTGCATCAGCTGCCTGGCTAGGTTGCATCAACTGCCTAGGTATACCTAGATTGCATCAGCTGCCTGGCTATTCCTAGGTTGCATCAACTGCCTGGGTATACCTAGGTTGCATCAGCTGCCTGGGTGTACCTAGGTTGCATCAACTGTCTGGGTATATCTAGGTTGCATCAATTGCGTGGGTATACCTAGGTTGCATCAGCTGCCTGGGTGTACCTAGGTTGCATCAACTGTCTGGGTATATCTAGGTTGCATCAATTGCGTGGGTATACCTAGGTTTCATCAGCTGCCTGGCTATACCTAGGTTGCATCAATTGCCTGGGAATACATAGGTTGCATCAACTGCCTGGGATTCCTAGGTTGCATCAACTGCCTTATACCTAGGTTGCATCAACTGCCTGACTAGGTTGCATCAACTGCCTGGCTATATCTAGTTTGCATCAACTGCCTGGGTATACCTAGGTTGCATCAACTGCCTGGGTATACCTAGGTTTCATCAGCTGCCTGGCTATACCTAGGTTTCATCAACTGCCTGGGTATACCTAGGTTGCATCATCTACCTGGGTATACTTAGGTTGCATCAACTGCCTGGGTAGGTTGCATCAGCTGCCTGGCTAGGTTGCATCAACTGCCTGGGTATACCTAGGTTGCATCAATTGTCTGGGTATACCTAGGTTGCATCTGCTGCCTGGGTATACCTAGGTTGCATCAACTGCCTAGGTATACCTAGGTTGCATCACCTGCCTGGGTATATCTATGTTGGATCAACTGCATGCGTATACCTAGGTTGCATCAACTGCCTGGGTATACCTAGGTTGCATCAGCTGCCTGGGTGTACCTGGTTGCATCAACTGTCTGGCTATACCTAGGTTGCATCAATTGCGTGGGTATACCTAGGTTGCATCAGCTGCCTGGCTATACCTAGGTTGCATCAACTGCCTGGGTATACCTATGTTGGATCAACTGCCTGAGTATACCTAGGTTGCATAAACTGCCTGGGTATACCTAGGTTGCATCAGCTGCCGGGGTGTACCTAGGTTGCATCAACTGTCTGGGTATACCTAGGTTGCATCAATTGCGTGGGTATACCTAGGTTGCATCAGCTGCCTGGCTATACCTAGGTTGCATCAATTGCCTGGTAATACATAGGTTGCATCAACTGCCTGGGATTCCTAGGTTGCATCAACTGCCTTATACCTAGGTTGCATCATCTGCCTGGGTATACTTAGGTTGCATCAACTGCCTGGGTAGGTTGCATCAGCTGCCTGGTTAGGTTGCATCAACTGCCTAGGTATACCTAGGTTGCATCAGCTGCTGGCTATTCCAAGGTTACATCAGCTGCCTGGGTATACCTAGGTTGCATCAACTCCCTGAGTATACCTAGGTTGCATCGACTGCCTGGGTATATCTAGTTTGCATCATCTGCCTGTGTATACCTAGGTTACATCAGCTGCCTGTGTATACCTAGGTTGCATCAACAGTCTGAGTACACCTAGGTTGCATCAACTGTCTGAATATACCTAGGTTGCATCAGCTGCCTGGCAATACCTAGGTTGCATCAATTGCCTGGGTATACTTAGGTTACATCAGCTGCCTAGGTATACCTAGGTTGCATCAACTGCCTGGGTATACCTAGGTTTCATCAGCTGCCTAGCTATACCTAGGTTGCATCCATTGCCTGTGCATACTTAGGTTACATCAGCTGCCTGGGTATACCTAGGTTGCATCAACTGCCTACGTTGCATCAGCTGCCTGGGTATACCTAGGTTGTATCATCTGCCCTAGGTTGCATCAATTTCCTGGTATACCTAGGTTGCATCAACTGTCTGAGTATACCTAGGTTGCATCAGCTGCCTGTGGCTATACCTAGGTCGCATCAATTGCCTGCGTATACTTAGGTTATATCAGCTGCCTGGGTATACCTAAGTTGCATCAACTGCCTGGGTATACCTACGTTGCATCAGCTGCATTGGTATACCTAGGTTGCATCAACTGCCTGGCTATACCTAGGTTGCATCGACTGCTTGGGTATACCTAGGTTGCATCAACTGCCTGGGTATACCTAGGTTGCATCAGCTGCCTGGGTATACCTAGGTTGCATCAGCTGCCCTAGGTTGCATCAACTGTCTGAGTATACCTAGGTTGTATCAGCTTCCTGGGTATACCTAGGTTGCATAATTGCCTGAGTATACCTAGTATGCATCAGCTGCCTGGCTATACCTAGGTTGCATCCATTGCCTGTGTATACTTAGGTTACATCAGCTGCCTGGGTATACATAGGTTGCATCAACTGCCTAGGTATACCTACGTTGCATCACCTGCCAGGGTATACCTAGGTTGCATCAACTGCCTGGGTATACCTAGTTGCATCAATTGTGTGGGAATACCTAGGTTGCATCAGCTGCCTGGGTTCATCAACTGCCTGGGTATACCTAGGTTGCATCAACTGCTTGGGTATACCTAGGTTTCATCAGCTGCCTGGCTATACCTAGGTTTCATCAACTGCCTGGGTATACCTAGGTTGCATCATCTACCTGGGTATACTTAGGTTGCATCAACTGCCTGGGTAGTTTGCATCAGCTGCCTGGCTAGGTTGCATCAACTGCCTAGGTATACCTAGATTGCATCAGCTGTCTGGCTATTCCTAGGTTGCATCAACTGCCTGGGTATACCTAGGTTGCATCAGCTGCCTGGGTGTACCTAGGTTGCATCAACTGTCTGGGTATATCTAGGTTGCATCAATTGCGTGGGTATACCTAGGTTGCATCAGCTGCCTGGGTGTACCTAGGTTGCATCAACTGTCTGGGTATATCTAGGTTGCATCAATTGCGTGGGTATACCTAGGTTTCATCAGCTGCCTGGCTATACCTAGGTTGCATCAATTGCCTGGGAATACATAGGTTGCATCAACTGCCTGGGATTCCTAGGTTGCATCAACTGCCTTATACCTAGGTTGCATCAACTGCCTGACTAGGTTGCATCAACTGCCTGGCTATATCTAGTTTGCATCAACTGCCTGGGTATACCTAGGTTGCATCAACTGCCTGGGTATACCTAGGTTTCATCAGCTGCCTGGCTATACCTAGGTTTCATCAACTGCCTGGGTATACCTAGGTTGCATCATCTACCTGGGTATACTTAGGTTGCATCAACTGCCTGGGTAGGTTGCATCAGCTGCCTGGCTAGGTTGCATCAACTGCCTGGGTATACCTAGGTTGCATCAATTGTCTGGGTATACCTAGGTTGCATCTGCTGCCTGGGTATACCTAGGTTGCATCAACTGCCTAGGTATACCTAGGTTGCATCACCTGCCTGGGTATATCTATGTTGGATCAACTGCATGCGTATACCTAGGTTGCATCAACTGCCTGGGTATACCTAGGTTGCATCAGCTGCCTGGGTGTACCTGGTTGCATCAACTGTCTGGCTATACCTAGGTTGCATCAATTGCGTGGGTATACCTAGGTTGCATCAGCTGCCTGGCTATACCTAGGTTGCATCAACTGCCTGGGTATACCTATGTTGGATCAACTGCCTGAGTATACCTAGGTTGCATAAACTGCCTGGGTATACCTAGGTTGCATCAGCTGCCGGGGTGTACCTAGGTTGCATCAACTGTCTGGGTATACCTAGGTTGCATCAATTGCGTGGGTATACCTAGGTTGCATCAGCTGCCTGGCTATACCTAGGTTGCATCAATTGCCTGGTAATACATAGGTTGCATCAACTGCCTGGGATTCCTAGGTTGCATCAACTGCCTTATACCTAGGTTGCATCATCTGCCTGGGTATACTTAGGTTGCATCAACTGCCTGGGTAGGTTGCATCAGCTGCCTGGTTAGGTTGCATCAACTGCCTAGGTATACCTAGGTTGCATCAGCTGCTGGCTATTCCAAGGTTACATCAGCTGCCTGGGTATACCTAGGTTGCATCAACTCCCTGAGTATACCTAGGTTGCATCGACTGCCTGGGTATATCTAGTTTGCATCATCTGCCTGTGTATACCTAGGTTACATCAGCTGCCTGTGTATACCTAGGTTGCATCAACAGTCTGAGTACACCTAGGTTGCATCAACTGTCTGAATATACCTAGGTTGCATCAGCTGCCTGGCAATACCTAGGTTGCATCAATTGCCTGGGTATACTTAGGTTACATCAGCTGCCTAGGTATACCTAGGTTGCATCAACTGCCTGGGTATACCTAGGTTTCATCAGCTGCCTAGCTATACCTAGGTTGCATCCATTGCCTGTGCATACTTAGGTTACATCAGCTGCCTGGGTATACCTAGGTTGCATCAACTGCCTACGTTGCATCAGCTGCCTGGGTATACCTAGGTTGTATCATCTGCCCTAGGTTGCATCAATTTCCTGGTATACCTAGGTTGCATCAACTGTCTGAGTATACCTAGGTTGCATCAGCTGCCTGTGGCTATACCTAGGTCGCATCAATTGCCTGCGTATACTTAGGTTATATCAGCTGCCTGGGTATACCTAAGTTGCATCAACTGCCTGGGTATACCTACGTTGCATCAGCTGCATTGGTATACCTAGGTTGCATCAACTGCCTGGCTATACCTAGGTTGCATCGACTGCTTGGGTATACCTAGGTTGCATCAACTGCCTGGGTATACCTAGGTTGCATCAGCTGCCTGGGTATACCTAGGTTGCATCAGCTGCCCTAGGTTGCATCAACTGTCTGAGTATACCTAGGTTGTATCAGCTTCCTGGGTATACCTAGGTTGCATAATTGCCTGAGTATACCTAGTATGCATCAGCTGCCTGGCTATACCTAGGTTGCATCCATTGCCTGTGTATACTTAGGTTACATCAGCTGCCTGGGTATACATAGGTTGCATCAACTGCCTAGGTATACCTACGTTGCATCAGCTGCCAGGGTATACCTAGGTTGCATCAACTGCCTGGGTATACCTAGTTGCATCAATTGTGTGGGAATACCTAGGTTGCATCAGCTGCCTGGGTTCATCAACTACCTGGGTATACCTAGGTTGCATCAACTGCTTGGGTATACCTAGGTTGCATCAACTGCCTGGGTATAACTAGGTTACATGAGGTGCCTGGGTATACCTAGGTTGCATCAACTGCCTGGGTATACCTATGTTGCATCACCTGCCTGGGTATAACTAGGTTGAATCAACTGCCTGAGTATACCTAGGTTGCATCAACTGCCTGGGTATACCTAGGTTGCATCAGCTGCCTGGGTGTACCTAGGTTGCATCAACTGCCTGGGTATACCTAGGTTTCATCAATTGCGTGGGTATAACTAGGTTGCATCAGCTGCCTGGGTATACCTAGGTTACATCAGCTGCCTGTGTATACCTAGGTTGCATCAACAGTCTAAGTACACCTAGGTTGCATCAACTGTCTGACTATACCTAGGTTGCATCAGCTGCCTGGCATACCTAGGTTGCATCAATTGCCTGGGTATACTTAGGTTTGTTACATCAGTTGCCTAGTTATACCTAGGTTGCATCAACTGCCTGGGTATACCTAGGTTGCATCAGCTGCCTAGGTATACCTAGGTTGCATCCATTGCCTGTGCATACTTAGGTTACATCAGCTGCCTGTGTATACCTAGGTTGCATCATCTGCCCGAGGTTGCATAAATTTCCTGGTATACCAAGGTTGCATCAACTGTCTGAGTATACCTAGGTTGCATCAGCTGCCTGTGGCTATACCTAGGTTGCATCAATTGCCTGGGTATACCTAAGTTGCATCAGCTGCCTGGGTATACCTAGGTTGCATCAGCTGCCTGGGTATACATAGGTTGCATCAACAGCCTAGGTATACCTACGTTGCATCAGCTGCCTGGGTATATCTTGGTTACATCAGCTGCCTTGGTATACCTAGGTTGAATCAACTGCCTGAGTATACCTAGGTTGCATCAACTGCCTGGGGATACCTAGGTTGCATCAGCTGCCTGGGTGTACCTAGGTTGCATCAACTGCTTGGGTATACCTAGGTTGCATCAATTGCGTGGGTATACCTAGGTTGCATCAGCTGCCTGGCTATACTAGGTTGCATCAATTGCCTGCGTATACATAGGTTGGATCAACTGCCTGGGTTTCCTAGGTTGCATCAACTGCCTTATACCTAGGTTGCATCAACTGCCTGAGTATACCTAGGTTGCATCAACTGCCTGGCTATATCTAGTTTGCATCAACTGCCTGGGTATATCTAGGTTGCATCAACTGCCTACGTTGCATCAGCTGCCTGGGTATACCTAGGTCTGCCCTAGGTTGCATCAATTGCCTGATATACCTAGGTTGCATCAGCTGCCTGGCTATACCTAGGTTGCATCAATTGCCTGGGTATACATAGGTTGCATCAACTGTCTGAGTATACCTAGCAGGTCCGTACACAGACTTTTGAAAAGGGGGGTGCACAATTTGGTATGTGATTCAAGAAATCGTGTTGCAGGGGTCTAGGGGTATGTTCCCCAGGCCTGTATTTTAGGTGCTCTGAGAGTCAATTTGGTCCTCAAATAATTAATCATTACCACAAAAAAACAATATCACAACATCACTCAAATGGTAAATAATATCATTATGTCACTCAAATAGCAAGTTAGCCTTCTGTAATTTTCGAGGGTACTTCTGCAGAAAAAACTTGCAAATGATATCTAGACTTATCGTATTTTCATAATTCATATGTATTAATGCTAAGGCAGTTAAACGTTCTTCTGTCTGTGTACACCTTAAATAATTGTGTAGTCGTCGGAGAGCTGATGCCGATCTTTCGCATGAACAAGAGGTGGCAGCAAAGATCTTCAATAATATACAGATATTTGGAAGAGATTGAGGACACTGCTTTAGAGAGTCACTTAAAGTTTCAGGACGATCTTTTCTGCAACAAGCAACCACTTTGACTTCCACTGACAGAGTTCTTCATCGATTATATTTGGATTGGGAAGGTCATCAGAGTAGAAATCTATTGCCTCTTTAATATCACTGAAAGATGAATTAGCATTGATGTTTGCAGGTAAAATCCCTTGAAGGGAAGCTGCTCGCTTACTGTGAGCTGTAAATCTCGAACAAATATCAGTTATTAGATGATCAAGGAATGGAATTGCAATAGCTATCTTGAAGTACTCTTCAACTGATGTAAATTGTGGGTTTGAACAATGTTGCTGCCATTGACTTATACGAGGCATTGATACAGATATGCCAGATTGTTCTGCAATTCTACTGCTGTGATCAAAAATACGTTTGGAATAGCTGTCAATATCTTCCCTCACTATCTTCAACTCCTCACAGCATTGCATGACTGTGGATACACCAGTCTTGTTTTCCCCCCTGAATTTTAACAACTGCTTCTTTCAGGTATTAATTTCAGGTAAATTAAGGAACGATAGATCGTTACCATTGAGTAAAGAAACTCAAAAGATTCCAAGGTTTTCATATGGGCAAGTGCATTCTTTTTATATTCTGGTGGAAAATCAATGTCACCATAACTTCACATATACATGGATTAAGAATGGATGAGCTAAGGAGGAGCGCTCCCAACCATCTATGTTCTCAACCCATCTGGTTATGCAGACATTAAGAAGAGGGGCTTGACTTGACCTGTGTTTGTTTCGTGCCACAATTGCTTTTAACAGCCCTTCTCTTTTGGGAGAATTCTTTATCCAAAGGACGAGACTCTTAATTTGATCTATACAATTTCTGATGGGTGGAACAGAGCAAGAACTCACAGTAGCCAGATTGAGTGAATGACTGGCACAGTGAGTGTAAAGTGCTTTGGGTTGCTTTTCGAGTATTCTAGCTTGAACACCAGCTTTTGTTCCACTTATTGTAGATGCACCATCATAACCCTGGCCACGCAAATTACTCAAAGACAACCCAAGATTGTCCAAGGATGTTATGATTGCATCAGCAATGTCAACTGCCCTAGCCCTCTCTAATTTTACAAATGCAATAAATTCTTCACGAATATTACTATCAATGAACCGCAAACAAATGGGAAAATGCTCAATATTGTGACAACTCACTTCATCTGCTAGGACAGAGAAAAATTGGGCAGTCCTCACCTCGGCAGTCTTCACCTCAGCAACAATACCAGATAGAATCATATCAAAGCCAATAACATTAATAATGTCGTTCTGCGATGATCTTGGAGATATGTAAGTTGCATTTCTAGCTATTGGATTGGTGATATGCTTATATAAAATTTTATCAGTCTCAGCATAATCTTTAAGCAAAGCTAGAAAATTTCCTGGATTCGTACTTAGGCAAACATCTTCTCTATCACCTCGAAAAGGAAGCCCCTGCTTAGCCAGAAACAGTATGGCACGAACAATTTGACGTATAATATGTTTGTTCTCATTCATTCGTATCTGAAGAACACTATTTGCCATCACATCAATACGGGAAGGATTATCAATTGTGCCTTTCAAAACGTCAGCATCTTGAAGACACTCACAATGATATTGAAGTGAAGAGTGGTTACTTAAGTCATTACTTATTTTTGCCCAATTAGAGTAAGGTTTATTCACAAGATAACCTTTATATAACCCTTCTATTAATACTAGAAAGAAGAAGTGAACATGGTCCACAAAATACAGCATCCAACTTTGGGCTATACAACAGCCCCAGGGATATTTTTCGAGCCAAGAAATATTAAACTTTCGGTTTTTACCACGAAATTGTGTACATGGCAAAACATTAGGTGGGTTTATAATGATGATAAAGTAAAAAATACTTTTCATCAATAGAAAGACTACTAACTGTGCAAATAATGCTTTCTATTCACTTCTTTGGATCCAATAAGGTCCCAATATCATCAAAAGGGGGTGGTTCAAGACCTGATGAAGACTGCTGACTTGAAATTTGGACGGTAGGTTGACATTCACATCCACATTCAACATTATCACTATCACCTGATGGTGGAAGAATCGTTGGTAGAGAAGGGCTTCTTGGAGCTTCATTCTGGGTGCTTGAACTGGGGAGTCCTAAAGTTACAGTAAAATATCAAATCTCAATTGTAGCTAGAGCCTAAACATGCCTGAGTATACCTACGTTGCATCAGCTGCCTGGGTATACCTAGGTTGCATCAGCTGCCTGGGTATACCTAGGTTGCATCACCTGCCTGGGTATACCGAGGTTGCATCAATTGCCTGGGTTTACCTAGGTTGCATCAACTGCCTGGGTATACCTAGGTTGCATCAACTGCCTGGGTTGCATCAACTGCCTGGGTATACCTAGGTTGCATCAACTGCCTGGGTATACCTAGGTGGCATCAACTGCCTGGCTATACCTAGGTTGCATCAATTGCCTGGGTATACCTAGGTGTCATCAGCTGCCTGGCTATACATAGTTTGCATCAGCTTCCTGGGTATACCTAAGTTGCATCAGCTGCATGGGTATACCTAGGTTGCCTGTGGGTATATCTAGGTTGCATCAGTTTACCTAGGTTGCATCAACTCTCTGAGTATCTAGGTTGCATCAACTGCCTGGGTATACCTAGGTTGCATCAACTCCTGGGAGCATCCGCATGGCATAGCGGCAACTGAAGGTATCAATTCATTGCATTAGAGAGATACCTGTCGAGAGTTCACGCATCTCCATGACATTAACAGAGAGAATCCCTCCTGCTAACATTGGACTGAAGGGCTTGGTGGTTAGTACAAGCTAAATGCCATCGCAGGATCAGGTGTGTTGCTCATTCCTAACCAGGTTGGAGCATTTGGTATGTTTGTTAGGAATTGCTCCTGCCAGTCTGGCATTTAGATCAGTTCTGATAACGACCTTGAGATGCCCAAGGCCTGACCGGTATGTAAAGGTAGTCCAGTAGACAACTGGGCATTACTGGTACCAATATGGTGGAGCAATTACCAAGGCTAACTTAGTAAGTATACAATCCCAAAATGGCGATTATTGACCAACAAAGTAACAAACTAGGTATCGTGATTAAAATATAAATTATTAATGTATATATATATATTCCATGCATACCTTCAATACATACAACAGCAGTCACTGTGATCATGGCATTCTTCAATGGACAAAGTACAAAGCATCATTCTAATGGAGTATTACAGTCCCATCCCAATCAGGGATGGTTACTGCTAGGGTATCATCATTAACTTCTATTGACAATAACACCTCCAACACAAAATGCCCCACCCCAGCTGTAGTGGCAGCTCTAGGACTTTCCGACAGATGATTCACCAATCCCTAATGGGTGGTCCAGGTATAGAGTTGCTAAGAATGGAAGCATGTGGTGCACGTCTCCCGATAGCTGACTTCATAGACACCACAGCCCAGCTATAATCCCGCCTTAGGTACACATAAGTGTAAAATACTGGTCATAAAACCAGTCTACTCTACCACTGATTTAATCTGTACATGCACATTGCTATATGAACAAGACATAAACCAACCTGGTGAACATTTACCCCCCTTCCGCCACAACACAGCCTAACTAATTTGTACATCTTAGGTAGACACCTCACATAACAGCTTAGTGTCTTCTATACCACAGGAAGGCCATGGTTGAATAATGGGTGGAACTGACACATTTTCGTCCCCAGTTCTCTCAGTTAAGCCCAATGTGGAATTATTTGGGCATGTCTCATTCCCTGCTGCCCATGCAGCCAAAGGCGGTCACCATAACAAAGCTAAGTGGCCACAACTGGAGGGGCAGTTCCTAACAGAGCTATTATATGTCCTCTTTTCTGTCATATGAACAATCAATACTTTATATATTATATATATATATACATATATATATATACATAATGTATATATACCTATATATATACATATATATATTATGTATATTTATGGCCGTAGCCACCGGTCAGGTTGGTCAGGTTTCAACCTGACCACTTTTTGGAACTATCACTTCAACAATTCAAACATGTGACGACCAGTACCATTTGTTCCATCGTCGCGATCTGCATTAATTTCATTGAAAAACTCACTCCCTAGTAGACTTCCTGAAACACCCCACCATCCCGCCTTGGGATTTGAATTTCCCAGGCGAAGCTTTGGGAAGTCGAAACCTGTATTCTGCTCAGCCCAGAGCCAGTAGTTCAGCGGCTGGCCCTTTCTTCATTATGACGAAGGTCAAGATGTGGTGTTCTGTCACACTTGTGTACAGCTATAAAACTAAAGAAAATGAAGTACAGTTGCTGTATTTCTGAGTCACATTTCCGAGTCATTTGTAAGTATTTTTTATGTAGCTAGCTTTCTAGATTAATATCTAGCTAAAATTGAAGACATGGCTACATTGAGCAGTGTGTAGCTATATTGTGTGTTAATAAATAATTGTGTATGGCTAGCATTTACTTAGTTTTCTTTTGATGCTCAGGTCACAAGGAGTTACAACTGGAAGGATGCAACAGCTGCTTTCAGGAACCATCTCCGATCCAAGGCACACTGTGAGGCAGTTGAAGTTATTGTAACATTGCCAGCGACAAATGAAAATGTTGGGGAGTTACTGAGTAGAGCACACAAAGAGCAGAAAGAGCAAGCAAGGGGCATGCTACAGCTAATTTTGTACAGTGTCCGTTTTCTTGCGCGTCAAGGACTGGCCCTGCGAGGTGATGGCATGCAGTGATGCATCAGCAAACTTGATGCAGTTGCTTCGTTTGAGGGCAGAAGACAATTCTCAAGTGTTGAAGTGGCTAGATAGGAGTGCCAATAAGCACACTGCTCCAGAAAATCAGAATGAGATGCTCAAAATCATGGCTCATCATTTGTTATGCAGGATCCTTGAAGATATTCACAGCTCCCCGTTCCTTGCTGTGATGGTTGATGAGGCCACTGACATGTCAAACAAGGAACAGCTGACTCTAGTTGTGAGTTGGGTTAGTGAGGATTTCTTGGTTTCTGAGGAGTTTCTGGGAATGTATTGTTTATCTGCAATTGATGCACAGAGCATTGTTTGAGTAATGATGGATGCCTTTCTACGATTCCAAATTCCACTGGCAAAGCTTCGTGGCCAGTGCTATGATGGATGTAGCACTATGGCTGGAGCAAAGGCTGGTGTAGCAGTTAGAATTCAGGAAAAAGAGCCCCGAGCTGTGTTCACACACTGCTTTGGACATGCACTCAACCTTGGTGTAAGCGACACCATGAAACGGTCACCAGTAATGAAGGATTGCCTGGACACATGCTTTGAAGTGGTGAAGCTAATCAAGTTCTCTCCAAAACGAGAAGCAATGATGCGTGAAATAAAGAAAGAGATTGGTAGTGATGCTCCTGGGGTGAGAACCTTGTGTCCAACAAGATGGACTGTCCGTGCAGAGTCTCTGGCCAGCATACTTTCGAACTATGACAACATCATGCTGCTTTGGGAGAGAGCAGTGTGTGCAACATGTGATACCGAGATGAAAGCCAGGATACATGGTGTATGGAGTCAGATGCAGGGTTTCAAGTTCTTTTTTGGTCTGATTTTGTCTGAAATGATCCTACTGCACACTGACCAGACCTTACAGCAACCCACTCTCTCTAGTGTTGAAGGTCACCAAATAGCAATGCTAACAGTGAAGACTCTGGAAGGTTTGCGGACAGAGGACAGCTTTAATTTGGTCTGGGGGAAGGTTGAAAAGGCAAGGGATGAGTTGGATATTGAGGAGCCTAGGTTGGCTAGGAGAGAAAAGGTGCCAAGGCGTTTCGAGCAATCCTGCTCACTTTGCAGAATCTCCAAAAGAAGACTACCGCAACGTATATTTTGAGGCTCTTGACCTTGCTGTGACCAGTATACGCAGCAGATTTGATCAGAAAGGTTTCAAGATTTACTCTAATTTAGAGCAGCTTCTTTTGAAGGCATGTCGAGGGGACTGTTACAACGAGGAGCAAGATGTAGTTTGCACTTTCTTCTATGATGACTTTGATAAAGAGGAATTGGTAGCAGAGCTATTAACCCTCGGTGAGCTGTATCATTCAGTTATGGAGGACGAGGTTACATCGGTTGGTAACATCAAGACTGCACTGTTGACCCTTTCTACACCACAAAGATTGCTAATAAAAACAGTATGTAAGCTCTTTCAGTTACTGCTGATCTTACCAGCAACAAATGCTACTTCGGAGAGATCGTTCAGTGCCCTTCGTCGTATCAAGTCATACTTAATGACCACAATGTCTCAGGAAAGGCTGAACCATCTTATGGTTCTGCACTACCACCAGGACAAGTGTGATAATCTTGACTTGAAGGCTATAGGAAATGAATACATAGAAAAAAATGAAACCAGAAGAAACACATTTGCTATGTTTCCTTAACTTAATAATTATGATTATGTTATTTTCTATATATTAACTTTGCGTATATATGTATATAGCTACTAGTACTTTTTCCCCATATATTTTATTTTCAACAACAACCACAAGTTTCAGTGTTGGGTTGGAGATTGTTGAGATTGTTGGCCAGAACAGGGAGGCTCTATATATATAGTCCTTAAAAAAAGTAATGATAGTTTAGATATGCTAATGATTCGCTGTTCCCAGCAATGAAGTTGAATTGCACCACCACTGAGTCGAATCTGGTAGACCTCCCTTCTCTCCCTGGTGACTATTCCAGCCATAGACCAAGCTCCTGTACAAAACATATTTATTAGAGGTGCATCATACTGCATATTAGATAATTCCAGTTTCAGCAATCAACCTGACCACTTCAAATCTGGTGGCTACAGCCCTGTATGGTGACCTTCATCCTCCATGTGGCAGCCCCAATCTTCCTCCAAGCTTGCTAATGTATGTTGTGATTGTAATGTCCATGTGATTGTAATTATAAGAATTGTATTTTGTATGTCTTCTTACTGCAACATTCCAACTCATCAAAATTCTCTTCATCAAGCTCATCAAGAGTGGGGAGAGTGAAGTAGTCTGCAATAACCTCCAGCATAGATGCCTGGTCCTGTGCATCCAGTTTCATGACCCGATTGATAGTCAAAGCTATCTCATTAGCTTGTTCTGTGGACATTATCAAACCTTTGGAAAATTGCACTGTTGACCCTTTCCAACTACAAACTATGAATGTTATTATAAAAAGGGAAAGTCCCTATCACGTAATAATTATTATTCTCCGCGTGCTAACGTTTGGTCAGTCCAGTTCTAACTGCTGTAACTTATGAGTGAGAGGGATTCAAGGCTTGAAATTTTCTGACCAGTTAGGAGAAAGACCCTAGATAACTAATACCCCAAAAAGTCAAATTTCATAGTGTATGACAATAGGCTCTAAAACTTGTATTATTGAGAAAAGTATATACTATTTGGTCATAAGGCACGTTTTCGCAGATCCTATCACATATGTATGTATATTTATATAAATAGTTCTATTACCACACACCACACAGCATGAAGCAAGGCAAAGTCACCATTTGTCCAACTCTATGTAAGTGTATTATAGAAATACCCTAATCTAAAAGTTAGGTGTGTGTGTAATGGGTTGGGTGGGTTGCATGCATACCATGTTGTGTAACTTCCACTTAAGTGTATGGCATGCTGCTTAGAAGATCTTTGGTACATCTTACCTTTGAAAAATATGTGCAATGCTGCACAAAAGTTATGTGTGTCTAGGAAAGACAAAGTTAATTTTTGACTATTTTTAGGTCTGCTTTGTGTACTTCATTATTGATTACTGGAAGTGTTTCTGGAACTGGAAATATGCAAAGATATGGGCAGTATTTAGCTACTTATGCACACCAATATTAAGCTGTATTGTATGTATAGAAAAGAGAGAATTTTAAAGCTAAAAGATCATTGAATTTGGGAGTTGAATAAAACAATCGATCATTGTCATTTCTACCCTTTATTTACTAGTCAACTTGTTATACAATGTTATGTGACTCTTCTTTCTAGCAAACCATTATACAAACTTTCCCAATATATCTGATATATAAGATACCGACTTTACTCAAAACTCAAATTCTGGTATATAGAAAGTGGCAATGCCAACTGACATAGAAGATCAATGAACTGGGTGGATATAAATAATAAATCATAAATTACTTGCAACATAAATGTTGAAAAGACGTGAATCTCCCTCCTGGTCCCCGCAGTTGATGGCAGTGACAATGAAGGAGTACTGCATGTCCTCCTTTAGTCCAGAGGAGCTGTAGCTCTTATTCGAGTTTACTAACTGGTCTCATCTAAATTTAATGAAGAAGAGGAAGAAGAACCACGGGTGGCAGTAACACGATAATTGTCTACGGCATATTGATTGGAGAAGTTGGAAGACCATTGAAATGTAACAACTGATTTTTTTTGTGATACACTTAGGAAGCAGGAGCCAATGGAGGGAGATGGAAGAGGTGATTCTATATGGAGGGGAGGTAGAGGTTATTTAGGAATTAGCTTCACAAGTATATTAAAGACCAAAACTAATAGACAAGACAGACAAAGATAACAACAGCTTTTATGATTTAGTTTAAGTGGGATGAATAAGATTGACGGCATTGCATTTGATTATCTCAAAAAATAGCTAGTGCCTATTAAACTAAGCACAATAACATTACCTCGAATGATGGCATAATATGTTTCACTATGAAGTCCTTGAGATGCACACTGAATTTTTGTTCTTCTGAAAACATCCACATTTCCTATTAACTCTGATGTAACATTCATAACATAACCATCACTGCTGGCAGCAATTACATTGATATATGGTACAACTCAATTATGTATGTTATCAATAGGAGTAATAGGCAGTGGAAACTTCTGATCATTGAATCTGTAATATCCAGCAACCGTTCCGTTGACTCTCCATTCCAAAACAACAGGTATATTTGTTCCAATACAAGTGAAATTAACAGTTCCAGGACAGTACGATGTATTAGTAGGGGGAAAAGACAGCAGTGAGATCTCAAGAGAATAAGAAACTGTGGAGGAAAAAAGCAAGCAATTGGAACTAATGCTAAAATAGTTTGATGGCATATCTAGAATGTATGCACTGACGTACCTCTCTGAGTAAGTAAGTACAGCAGACTAGTCTTTATAATGAAGTTCATTGCAAAAAGTTTGCAGGACACTGTGAAATACAGAGTTTGTAGCTATAAATGCTAATTAAACCCGTGTCTAAATTATTAGGTTAACCCATCCACTGGGGTAACCACATTACGCTACAGAGAAACAGCTGCTCGGGCCATTTTCTTAGTGCTCAAGCGCATGCCCAAAATATTGCCCCTTCTCCGTAATCGTTAGGTTGCTATGATATTTTAATTGTGGTTAGGTATACCACGTGAAGCGTGGCTGATTTCGGGATGCTTAACTGAGCGATGAAAACGGAGGAGATAAGTTTCTACTTACAATAACCTTCTCAATATAATCAACTTGAAATTGAATTCTCTCAACGTTTTCTATAGATGCTCTAGCCTATAACGAATAATTTATTCCTGATGACTAGAGCATCTAGCCGAAATGTCGAGAGAATACAATTTCAAGTTGATTATTGAGAAGGTTATTGTAATTTACTATGTATTATGTCAACTAAAAGTTCATTACAAGTCTCTACTTGCTTGTGAGAGCCTAGTTTGAATTGTGCTGAAGTCGAAACACTGTGCTGAATGAATTCAAAACACCATACTGAAGTCGAGACACTGAAGAGAGAAATAGAATCAGCATAAGTGATGATCCCCTCTACATTACAGTACAGAGAGAGAAGAGAATAAAGAAATCAATATATAGGACTGTTCATGACAAGCCTAAATTATCTAGAAGTGAATAGAATATAATATATGGTAAGATCAAAACATTCTTTGCTGGGTGACTTGAGATTGTGTGTGTGTGTGTGTGTGTTTTACATGTGTGTTTGTTTGCGTGTGCATGCGTGTGTGTGTGTGTGTGAGAGTGTTTACTTTTGTGAGTGTGAATTTGTTGTTGTTGTTGCAGGTTAGCAAGTCACAGTACTAATATCAGTTATTTGGCTGATGCCCCACCATGCAAATTTCCAAATGTGGACTGTTGATAGCGTCCTCATTTGGTATTTCTTCATCTGGTGTCTATAATGATATTTATATTCCTGTAATCACTTTGTGGTTTGTTGCTAGGCAACCATTTTCAAAATCCACTTTCACTATACATTCTAAAAATATATGGTTGCTAGTTAGTTTAGTGATTCCTAAATTTAGTATACAATGATATCCAACTGAGCCTAGAGCATCTAGTCAAAATGTTTAGAGATTAAAATTAAAGTTAGTCACAGTACTAAAGCATCAATCATAAGCTTCTAGAAAGTCAACGGTGAAGGAGTTCACATTAGAAGGGCTACTTAATCCTGGGCAGTGATTGCTAGAGCCAGTGCGGCTGGCATTCTGTCAGACCATGTGTAGCTAAGTCAGGTTCAGAGCAGAACATCAGAGTTAGAGCCTTGATAGCTGGTATAAGCATTAGATATACCTGGGTGTTTCGAGTGCTGCAAGCCAGATCTAACATTTACACGCTTTTTATTACAAAATTGACATGTAAAATAGGGGCAGTCGCCAGGGCTTATCTTACTCAGTGTTCAGCTCATTCTACAGCTGCTCCAATGAAACCCACTGGCCTCCAACTTTTGACTACAACTCCATTGACGATGGAGTAGTTGATGGAGGCCATAGGAAAATGAGTGTGGAGATGTGCCAGATGCAGCCAAGCCTGGCCTCATGGACCCAGACCAACGATACCAAGCACTTGGAAGGTGGTTCGTTATGTGCATGGTTTTAGGGTAGAGCCTACTGTGGTGAGTGCATGGTCCAAGGGTAGACCCTACTTTGGCAAGGACGTGGGGAGCGCATGGTTCAAAGGTAGAGCCTTCTGTGGTAAGGACATGGTGAGTAGTGAAGTGGTGAGTGCATGTTCATAGGTAGAACCTACTGTGGCAAGGACATGGTGAGTGCATGTTCATGGGTAGAGCCTACAGTGACAAGGACATGGTGAGTGCATGGTTGTAGGGTAGAGCCTACTGTGGCAAGGACATGGGGAGTTTTAGTTTCACCAATGATTCAATGACGGCATTCTTGGGCATATACACAAAGTAGGACCCTAAGCTGCTAGTGTGAAATGTAGTATGAGGCACAAAGTTATTAGGCAGAGACTCAGACTGTGGTGGGCCCAGTCATCCTGCAATGGCAGTGAGAGAAAATGTCCCCATGTTGGCTTCCAATCAGGGTATCCATGTGTAGCTAAAAACTCATTACATAATTATTCAATCATTTCCGATGGAAACTAGAGCATCTAGTCGAAACGTCAAGAGAATACAATTTCAAGTTGATTATTGAGAAGGTTATTGTAATGTTATTATGTCAACTGAGAGACTTATAAATTATGGACAGGTATATGTATAATTATATATGTTCCATCCAATCTATGAATCTGCCCAATCTATAGATTGTGCAGCACAATCTATGAATGCCAATCTATTACCTGCCAATCAATATACTTCAAAGCATGGTAGCATATTAACATCCTTTGCAACAGATTCATAGATTGGATGGAACATATCGACCAGTACTTATTATCGACTAGTTATACTGAGCTAGTGTGCAAGCCAAATATCCTAACCCACCCACACAATATGGGATAGTCGACTAGAATTTACAAAGCCCGCGCTCTCCCACGAAAAGAGAAGAAGGGAGAAGAGCTGTTTGTGAGGCAAGTTTCTCTACATTTGGGGACTATAGCAGTTGTGCGAGTGGTCGTGGGTATTACAAACTGTGCATTATATCTTTTTTGACAGAGCAATATTCTTCAAATATCTTTTTTTGCTCTAGCTACACTTGCCATGTCACTTAGTACTTTATCTGCAAGTCCTTGTGGAACTTTTTCTCAGTACATGTATCACTTTTTTCTACATCATTACACTCTCAGTTGCAATCATCACTTTCTCTGTTTCTCTGTTGCAAAGGGTGTTAATATGCTACCATGTTTGAAGTGTATTGATTGGCAGGCAATAGATGGGTATTCATAGATTGTGCAGCACAATCTATAGATTGGGCAGATTCATAGATTGGATGGAACATATATATATTTAGGTATATATACATTATGTATATATATATATGTATATATACATTATGTATATATATATATATATGTATATATAATATAATATATAAAGTATTGATTGTTCATATGACTGAAGAGAGGACTTATATAATAACATAAATTATTTCCTCTGTTAGGAACTGCCCCTCCAGTTGTGGCCACTTAGCTTTGTTGTGGTGACCGCCTTTGGCTGCATGGGCAGCAGGAAATGAGACATGCCCAAATAATTCCTCATTGGGCTTAACTGAGAACTGGGGACGAAAGTGTGTCAGTTCCACCCATTATTCAACCATGGCCTTCCTGTGGTATAGAAGACACTAAGCTGTTATGTGAGGTGTCTACCTACGATGTACAAATTAGTTAGGCTGTGTTGTGGTGCTTGGGCCAGGAGGGGGGTAAATGTTCACCAGGTTGGTTTCTGTCTTGTTCATATAGCAATGTGCATGTACAGATTAAATCAGTGGTAGAGAAGACTGGTTTTATGACCAGTATTTTACACTTATATGTACCTAAGGTGGGATTATAGCTGGGCAGTGGTGTCTACTATCGGGAGACCTGCACCACATGCTTCCATTCTTAGCAACTCTATACCTGGACCACCCATTAGGGATTGGTGAATCATCTGTCGGAAAGTCCTAGACTGCCACTATAGCTGGGGTGGGGCATTTTGTGTTGGAGGTGTTATTGTCAATAGAAGTTAATGATGATAGCCTAGCAGTAACCATCCCTGATTGGGATGGGACTGTAATATACTCCATTAGAGGGATGCTTTGTACCTTGTCCATTGAAGAATGCCATGATCACAGTGACTGCTGTTGGATGTATTGAAGGTATGCATGGAATATATTTATATTTTAATCACGATACCTAGTTTGTTACTTTGTTGGTCAATAATCGCCTACCACATTCATTTTGGGATTGGATACTTACTCAGTTAGCCTTGGTAATTCCGCCACCTGTGGTTTGTATATTGGTATACCAGTAATGCCCAGTTGTCTGGCTGGACTACCTTTACATACCGGTCAGGCCTTGGGCTTCTCCAGGTCGTTATCAGAACTGATCTAAATGCCAGGACTGGCAGGAGCAATTCCCAACAAACATACCAAATGCTCCAACCTGGTTAGGAATGAGCAACACACCTGATCCTGCAATGGCATTTAGCTTGTACTAACCACCGAGCCCTTCAGTCCAATGTTGGCTAGAGGGATTCGCTCTGTTAATGTCATGGAGATGCATGAACTCTCGACAGATATCTCTCTAATGCAATGGATTGATACCTTCAGTTGCCGCTATGCCATGCGGATGCTCCCAGGAGCACTGAGGCCTAGGTTGCATGAGGTTATGTTTCTACTGACATATTTTTTTAATGGCATATGTGGCCATTAGGTCAACAGATCCAGGAACATGAGACATGCTTGCATATGCATGATGTGAGTATTTGGGGGGCACAGATGCACATAGCAATGTTTGGCTAGGCTATGACAGGGCATTTAGCCAACAGGTGGCTTTTCACTAGAGCAGGCCATGAAACACTTTGCATATTGATATCCAGGCAGTAAGTCTGGTGGGTTAAGGTCACAGTACAGCACCGTGGTGTACATTACCACCAATGACATATGGCCAGAGACTGCATTATTACACATGACAGTTCGGAGTAAAAGAAGGATAATCACAACCCAGTAAAGGATTCAGGGAAAAGCAATAAGATAATTGCAACTTATCAAATTTAGGCCAAGGACATACAGTAGTAGATTACTAACATGAGTGGATTTTGTCTAGGTTTTAAACAGTAACATTGAGGTCCGGCATAATATGTAATTAGCTATAATGAGTGATGTGCATAATTGAGGACTAATCCCACAGACAGACTGCCATAGAATAGACAGGCAGGCAGACACACAGACCAGCAGACAGACTGGCAGGTAGACAGAGGCAGACTGGCAGACACAAACAGACCAGCAGACAGACTGGCAGAGAAACACATATAGACCAACAAACAGACTGGCAGACAGATCAGCAGACAACAGATTGGCAGGTAGACCTATACAGACCACAACATAACCTGGTAGGCAGACCCATACAGACCAGCAGACAGACTGTAAGCAGACATTAGACTGGCGAGCAGATATACAAAAACCAGCGGATAGACTGGCAGGTCAAACAGACAGTGTGGCAGACACATAGACCAGCAGACAGACTGGCAGGCAGACACAGACCAGCAGACAGACTGGCAGGCAGACACAGACCAGCAGACACTCTGGCAGACAGACCATCAGACAAAAGATTGGCATGCAGACACATACAGTCCAGCAGGCAGACTGATAGACAGATCAGAGCAGTTAACAAACTAATCTAATTGTAGGGGCCTACATGTGTTAGCAACTGGATTGCTTCACACTCTAACTATAAATTCGCCTAGTAGATATATGCTGGTTCACTGAGGGGATTTGACATTGGATTTAAATTGTTAAAGCCCTGACTTCACCAAGAAATACCTAGGCCTGTCATCAGTGGTCAGAGACTTTATTTCAGCAGAGCAAGGAGCAGGGAGACTAGTTGGACCTTTGGAGGAGTCAATCTGTCCTCTTGTCCATGTTAACCAAATTGGCTGGGCCTTAGTATGAAGGATGGTATCTCATGGGCACTGTCATTGATGCTTACATTAGTGTGGATGATGCAGTTGAACGCACACTGTATCTGGTTGAACAAAGCTGGCAAACAGCGACCTGAAAATACATGGGCTGAGACAGCCTGCAGAGAACCCAGGCAGTTGATGCAACCTAGGTATACCCAGGCAGCTGATGCAACCTAGGTATACCCAAGCAGTTGATGCAACCTAGGTATACCCAGGCAGCTGATGCAACCTAGGTATAGCCAGGCAGCTGATGCCAACCAGGCAATTGATGCAACCTAGTTATAGCAATGCAGTTGATGCCACCTAGGTATACCAAGGCAGCTGATGCAACCTAGGTATACCCAGGCAGTTGATGCAACCTAGGTATACCCAGGCAGTTGATTCAACCTAGGTATACCCATGCAGCTGATGCAACTTAGGTATACCCAGACAGCCGATGCAAACTAGGTATAGCCAGGCAGTTGATGCAACCTAGGTATATTCAGGCAGTTGATGCAACCTAGGTATACCCAGGCAGTTGATGCAACCTAGTTATACCCAGGCAGTTGACGCAACCTAGGTATACTCAGGCAGTTGATGCAACCTAGGAATACTCAGACAGTTGATGCAACCTAGGTATACCCAGGCAGTTGATGCAACCTAGGTAAACTCAGGCAGCTGATGCAACCTAGGTATACCCAGGCAATTGATGCAACCTAGGTATACTCAGGCAGTTGATGCAACCTAGGTATAGCCAGGCAGCTGATGCAACCTAGGTATACCCAGGTTGATGATGCAACCTAGATATAACCACTCCCGACCTCTTATTCTTCCATGGCTTTCAGATGAAGAAGAAAAAAATGTAACTGATTAAAGCAGCTATATACCTAATCGGCTGATTCCAGGGGCGATTTTAGGAATCCATTTAGGGTATATAGTTCTGATTTACCTGTAATAAGAGGTTAAACTATTTTTCTACTTCTAAAATTACAACGACAAACAAACAGTAACATCAAATTTGTTGCAGTATATATAAACAATACAGTTTACCTAAATAAAGTTAGTCTTCGAATACAAATGGCAGTAGCATCCTTCTTGCATGCTTACTTGCAAATGAACGAACCAAGGCATCCAAGTCAAGGGCCTTTGCCTTCTGTCGATGGATTTTCATCATTGCCAAAGCCTAGAGTCTCTCTTCAGACATGTTTCACCTTAAATATGTCTTTATGAGTTTTAGCTGGCTGTTAGATCGCTCATTTTCACATGTTGTAACTGGTATATAGTTTGCATGCAATCCTTAGCAGTACTTGAATATCAGGGAACATGTCCATTTTACTACATCATATGGTCTGTTGTAGGGAATGTGGCCTTTCTTCTTCAGTGGTAGACATCCACTTCATCTTCCATCTTTGACATTCAGTGCTAAACAATTGAGGTTATGGAAGATCAGTCAGGTAGAGTTGATATACCTCATCAAGTGAACTGTTGCTACTTTCAGCAAGCATGGATGGAATTAAGCCAAGCAACTTCACAATGCTTTGATGAACCCCGCCAAACCGATCTTGTAACTCCACCAGAATATAATCGGGAAAGGGAAGCATAACATTCCTTTGATAATACACTTCCGGGCTATCTGCTGGTGCATTAGCTCTATAAACTTTGCTTTACTACTACTCTAGGGACTGAAATGGAGATAAGTAAATCCTGGGAGAGAGCTTAGTCATTTCTTCAAACCAAATACGCCCGGCGTATATCACCTGTCACTTATGAAATAGCGGTGCCCAGGCGACGTAGCAAGCGCATGGTTCCCCACATCAACTCCCTGAAGGAGTGGAACAGCCCAGATGCCTCGGTGTTACACTTGGTGGTTGTTGGGGAGGAGGTGGAAGAACCTCGGGAAGATGGGATTATGCTCACCTCAGATCATGACCAGAAAACCCAACTTGACAAGGTCATAGGCCAATACAAGGATGTGTTGTGTGTGGAACCAGGTAGAGCCAAGCACAATTGCCACTCCATCAACCCTGGCATGGCTCAGCCCTTAAGAACTGGCATACAGGTTGGCCCCAGCATGGAAGGACCAGCTGCGGGAGGAGGTCCGTTCTCTTGCTGAGGTGGACATTCTCAAACCTTCTCTCAGTCCTTGGTCCTCTCCCATGGTACCAGTTAGGAAGCCAGATGGATCTGTTAGGTTGTGCATAGACTTCAGGCGTATTAATAACATCACACAACCAGACCCCTACTTGATGGATGACATGATTGCCCAACTGGGAGAAGCTTGTTATTTATCTAAGTTAGACCTGAACAAAGGGTTTTACCAGATTCCCCTGGCCAAAGAGGACCAGGAGAAGTCAGCATTTTGTACTCCCTGGGGGAAGTACCAGTTCAGAGTCATGCCCTTTGGATTGCGGAATGCCCCTGCATCATTCCAGCACATGATGGATTGCATATTGAATGGCATGCAGAAATTTGCAGGAGCCTACATGGATGACATCATTGTGTTTAGTCAATCCTGAGAGGATCATGTTGCTCACATCACGCAGGTGCTAGCACAGTTACAGAAATTTGTGTTGACAGCAAAACCGGCAAAATGCGAATGGAGTGCATCATCATTGACATTCCTAGGACACACTGTTGGTCATGGAACAGTCTCAGCGCCAGACCGAGGCACAACTATGAGAACAGTATACCAACTATACTCTCCAGCAGGTATTGTTCTCCGATAATGCTGCCACCAGAGTTCCCCCTCAATCTAGCACAAGCTAAACAGTAAGGTTCTTAACATATGGTGAGCTGTGGAATGATCTTTGGTCCTCTCCCATCCCCCCCTCCTCACGCAGCGGGACACTCGTAACTTAATACTGTGGATAATTTAATTAATTAAGTTACTACTGTTGATTTTTAAATATAGATTGTTATTAGGTTAGTTACTAAATAGTTCCACACTGTGCTGTAATATATATGTGATAAGCTCAGCAATATCAAGATTAAATCATTAAAAACAAAATTTAAAAAAAGAGTTGGTAAGTCTACAATTCAGAACAATTCTCATTTGCAGTAAGGTTTGTGGACAAGGATTTTAATATCAGGGAGGAGTTTCTGGATTTTATTACCATGGAGCATGTCACAGGAGGTGCACTAGCAACAGCTATTATGACCCACCTTCAGACATGGGGGGTTGATTTGGCTAACTGTAGAGGGCAAGGCTATGATGGTGCATCCAACATGTCATCTAGCAGATGTGGTGAGGATTAATCAGAGTGAGTGCTCCACTTGCATTTTATAGTCACTGTCAATGCCATCAACTTAACCTCTGCATAGTCCAAGCATGCTCACTCCCACAAATCAGGAATGCAATTGATACTTTATCTGAGGTATCCAAGTGTTTTGGTTACTCACCAAAGCAGCAATGCTCCTTTGAGAAAATTATTGAAGAGTATGGTGATGACAAAAATAAACTTAAGCTGGAAGATATTTGTAAAACGCGTGGGTTTCATCGCAGAGACTCTTACTCTACTTTCTTTGAATTGTACCATATTGTTAGTAAAACAATGGAAGAAATTTCCTGTCATAGTGTGAACACTAGTGAATGGTCATTGGATTCTGAAACTGTTAGGCGAATGGATTTTTATATCAGCTTTCATCTTTCTAGTTTCTTGTATCTTCATCCATTACCATGAGGTTACTCAGTTATATACCTTCATAGTGTGACAGTTAAATTGCAGAAATGATATACAGATGTCATAACAGCATATGAACAAGTGTCTGTAGTGCTGTATGAATTCCAGCTACTGAAGTTAGACTGCAAGTCTCCCATACGTCATCTAGCTTGCCACTAATGTCTGGTGTCCTTACCAATACCAGGGTATTCTCCTCAAATTCTCTTTCCTTGGCCTTTTTGTCGTAAGAGGCCTTCATTTTTGGCTTGGCAACCTTCTCACTGCCACTCACAACCATTTGCATTTCTGCCAAACTTTCTCCTAAATCATTCACCCAGTCCACTACACTAAACTCCGCTACTTCCCCGGTAAACCATCCCTCCTTGAGCACATCAAGGGGGCCCCTGATTGGCCTCTCAAACACTACTTCAAATGGGAAGAACCCAGTATTTGAGTGGGGGGTGTTCCTATAAGCAAAAACGAAATATTTCAGGATTTTGTCCCATTCAGTTTTCCTTTTTTCACACTTCCTTAACATACACTAGAGCGACCCGTTCCATCTCTCTAAACAACCTTCGGTTTGGGGATGGTAGGGAGAGGTTTTTAAACGTTTTATGTCGAGCAATCGGCACAATTCCTGGGACACATTTCCCATAAACACTGATCCCTGGTCAGTTAGTATTTCTGCTGGGGTCCCAGTCCGGGAGAATATCACTACCATGCTTTCTGCCACTGTCAGGGCATCTATTCTTCTTAGTGGTATAGCTTCTGGGTACTTAGCACCGAGACACATGCAAGTTAGTCAGGATGTATCGGTTTCCAGACTTTGCCTTGGGTAATGGTCCCACCAAGTCAAAAGCCAGTCTAGTAAACGGGACTGAAATCACTGGCAATGGAAAAAGGGGTGCTTTGTGATGTGGCTTCTTCCCTGCCATCTGGCATTTAGGGCAGGACCTACACCATCGTTTTACATCTCTAGATATGCCTGGCCAAGTGAACTGGTGTCGGAGGGTAGCCAGGGTTTTTCTGTGGGAAAAGTGTCCCCCTAGCTTACTAGAATGGGCCAACTTCAAAATCTCTTTCTGTCTAGGAGTGGGAGCTACTATTCTGTCACATTCCTGCCCTCCTTCAATCTCTTGCCTATGGGCTAACATACCATCTTTCCAAAAGTAACCTAGCTCATCTTTATCAGCAAGGGATCTGAGACTAGCTAGGGACTCATCTGTCTCCTGCTGGGCTATGAGGTTATCTCGGTCTGTACATAGTGTGGGAAGGGGTATATATGTCTATTGGTGTACCATCCTGCATGGTCTGAACATCTTCCCCAACACATGCCTCTGAGCTGAACCAATCATCTGCAAAATCAAATGGGTGGATTCCTCGCTTAGTGCTACGTCAGCTCTCTCTTCTGCTGCATCTTTAGCTGACTGCTCTCTGGTTGCAAGAACATGCCCTGCTGTTTTTCCATCTGCCTCTTCCTCACTCATTCTCTCTTTCTTTTGCTCTTTCTCCAGCTGCATTAAATAGTCAAGGTTCAGGAGCCTTGTCAACAACTGCTACCACATGATGGATTTGATAGCAGCCAAAAGTAGTCCACACCCTAGCTAGGGGACTCAGCACATCAAACTTGGTCAAGGTAACATATTTACCAATGTAATCACTGGGCTCTACTAGCTTTGCGTCTACCACAGTTTGCCCAGCTCCAGTATCTATTCTCATCTGGCATTTTTCCTTACCAAGTTTTCCCGCTACATACAAACAGGGTTGTCCGATGGGCACAACCACCAACCCTATAGGGACATTGTCGGGTGTAACATTGTCCTGAACTAAGGAATCATGCTGATTTATTTCTGTGGCCAACCCAATGTTCACTCTGGATGGGCAGTCTGGTCGTTTATGGCCCTTTTTCTATGTGAGAAAACAGGTAGGAACGAACACTTTTTCTCTACCCAGCTGTTGTCTTTGACCGACTTGACCTGCAAACTCCTGCTGTGTCTGTCTGGGTTTGGTCGCTGTATTGTCGCTACCATTATGAGAGGGTTTCTTTGATGATTCATCTCGTTTTTCATTGGCATAGGGTCCACGTTGTCCATCATCATAACGAGTCCAAGGCCTTGACTGGTAAGGCCTCCTCTGTCTCGTGGCTTGATGATCCTCTAGAATGTTTGCCGCCTCAAGGAGTGACTTTGGCGCTTTGTTTCTGACATACTCAGCATCACCTGGGGAGCATAATGACAAAAGTTTACCTACAGCAAAAACCAGAACGTACTCATCAGCTGAGGTGCAGTCGTCTGTCATATGCTTCGCCATGCTTTCGATGTTTCTCGCAGCATCCTGCCATGTTTCGGTTGTCCCATGCTGGAACACCCAGAACTCTCTCGTGCATCGATCTCTGGAGAGTCCCATTGCGTTAAGGAGAGCATCTTTCAAGGAGGAGTAGACTCCTGCTGCCGTCCTAGGGATATTGTTGGTATAGGCCGAGAGTGCTTTCCCTGAAAGAATAGGGATGAGCCTGCTCGGCTACTCAATCTGGGGTATGCCCGCATCAGCCATGACATCCTCAAACCTCCTGAGATAGGAGGTGGGGCAATTTTATCTGTCAGTTTGGTTCTATAATCCTTCTGCCGCTTATGCTCCTCGTGCTCCGCCCGTTTATCTAGGAGTAATAGTTCGTGTTTTTTTCTTGTTCCCTCATCATGTTGACCATCTCCAGTCTCCTCTTGGTTTCCTGCTCCTCTTGCCGCCGTTCTCTTCATTCCTCCCGTTCAAGTTCTTCTTGTCTCCTGCTCTCATCTCTCCTCTCCGTGAACTCCAGTATCATTTGCCACGATTCTGTCAGTCCCGAAGGTTATTTGTCTTGGCTTCTGGAGATGGGCAGGTGATCTAATGCTCCAGACTCACTGTCCTCCATTCCACTAAAATAATCAGCGCGCAACTATCACTGCAGCAATATATCAACAAAAGTATGCAACAATATAGCAATATAACACAAAAATATACAACAATAATATAGCAAAATAACACGTGGAATATGCGCTAGCAACTCAACAACCACAAGAACTTTGCCAACCACTAGCTGAAGCTCTTTCTGTGATGAGAGTTCTCTTATCAATAGTAGCGAATAATCGATGTCCAAGTCTAACACCACTGCCACCAGATGTTAATGCCCCAGCCACCGAGGCACAACAATGAGAACAGTATACCTACTATACTCTCCAGCAGGTATTGTTCTCCGGTAATGCTGGCACCAGAGTTCCCTCTCAATCCTAGCACAAGCTAAACAGTAAGGTTCTTAGGCCTTAAGTTAACTTTAATCAAGTCAAACTAAACACAATTAGACTGAAATGCAGTAGCAGAAGGGAACTCCTGAGTTGGGATTGCAGAGAGGTTTGAATACCCTTGCAATCCCGCCCTTACAGGAAAGGTGATGAATGTATAGACAATTGTAAAGTGATTAGAAGATGAATAGGTGTTGATGAGTTTGTTGTGATGTGATTAGCAGATATGTGTTTATGAGTCTATTGTAATGTGATGAACAAGTCATTGTAGCATGTTTTTAGGGCTTCTTATTGTTTGATGTTCCCAGTTTCTCAGGAATGTCTTCAGCCAGTTAGGGCTAGTACCTGACACCATACAACAGTTCCTTTCTCCTCTGTCACCACTTTCCTAACCAATACATAACACATTCGCCCACCTCCTCCATCACTGCATCACTTACTCCCTCCACATCTTTCTCCAAAAGCAATGCCACCTTTCCATCCTTACTCACTCTTCTAAATTCATCCAGCCGCTGTCCTGCCCCTACAATTCTGCACACCTCACCCATCAGTACCAGCCAATCCCTCTCAAATTCCCTGCGTATCACCAAGATATGTTCCACATCCTCCCCTGCTTCACTATCAAACACCTCTCATCCCTATCCCACATCTCTTCTTATCCTCTAACAACCCAGTCCTCAGTCGAAATTGCAACCGCACCCCTTCCTGACCATGCATTTAACTCACATACCTCTCCACCTTGCACCCAATTTATAATAATTCAGCGTACTCTTTCCGTTTACTTCCTCCTCCCAGTCCTTCTCATTTCTCACCTTCACTTTCCCCTTCCACTTGCGCACTGACCCAACCTCGTTGTTCATCTCATACTTTCTCCTCAAGATCTCATATTCTTCCCACCATCCAATTGCTCCATCCTCTCTTAGTTTATTTACAAAACTTTACCAATCTGCTCTGTTCCAACACCTCTAATCTCTTGCCAAACAAAACCTTCATCTCTTCCCTCCTCTCCTCTAGCTTCCTCCACCCCATATCTCCCCATCTAGCTTCCTCCACCCCATATCTCCCCATATTGCCACTCCTGCTACTGTGTTACTTGCCCCCAACAGTCTCCTATCCACTCTCATCTGTGCTGACTCCAACTTCTTGCAAGCATTCTGTCCTCCTTTCTACCACACTTCGGGTGCATACTCCATACTGGGTCTCACTAGAAGCTCCCACACCATTCTTCCATCTGTCTACTTCCACCTGCCCATTTACTCTACTCATCCATATTACCTTTACAACCCACTCTTCTGCCTTCTTTGCCATCTTCTGATTTTCAATCCAAATAATTTCAATATGTAACAGATAGACTATTTTGCTAGAAACGTACATAAGTCATGCACGGCAATATCAAGTTTTCTGTCCAACTCCCTGGTGATGTCTCACTTTGCTCACCAATTACAGTTCAAAGTTCATTTTTGTCAAATTGGTGTTGCAATAAAATTTCATTTATAATTTATTGTAGTTTTGGTTGGTGATAATTTGCTATAGGTCAAGCTCCACAGTAGCTCCTCTCTCACGAGTGAGACTTGCCAAAATGTGCAGGTCAAGTATTTAGGTAGTGTTCCTAGTGGAGTTTAAACAAGCACAGAAAGGTTGGCTTTGACCCAAAATGGAAGTTAAACTTTCCCTGGATGTTAGAGGTAGAGAGTATGGCATGTTCACTTTCCCAAAAACATAATGCCTAGGAAGGTTGCCATCGGCCAAGCCACATGGATTGACTATCTCGCATGACAAATATGGTGAGGCATGCAAAGTGTGAGTGCCACATTAAGGCATGCTGACTTGGGCTTGGAGGTATGGTGTGTATAAGATCAGTATCTCCCCAAGATGTTTCATATCATATAAGTTCACAGTTCATTTTTATTTCTAGTTATATCAATGCTATGAGATAAAATTCTAGCTAGAATATGCATCTGCTACACAGACTCCTGGAGTAGGTTGCTGTTCTTCACTATGCTGTGTTCTCTTGGGTATGCTTAAGCAGATTCACTCTGGTGGAAGGTGTGGGATTCCCTCATCTTCTAAGCTAAGGAAGACTGGAATAAACTCTAAAAGGAATGCTGACATTCCGTGGATTAGTAATGATGGCCGAGGATTGATGTGCATATTGTGCCGCAAGCACAGCAGCATCCTAAAAACCTGCTCTACAGAGCTATTTGGGTCAGCTTGATCAAACACGGTCAGAGCTAGCCACACAATATTGCAGTTAAGATGAAAGAAGATCTTTATTTCTCCAAGTTAGATGGTGGGACAGCAATGGCATTTCAGCATATGATTTCAGATCAGCACAAGTATTTCTTGGTGCTCTCAAGTGCATGTACTTGCTTAATAAGAGAGAGAGATAACATCCACCACCAACTCTGCACTGCTTCTTGAGTCTGGCAAGTTTCTTGGAGCTTCTTGCTTGTCATATCTGCAACTTAGCAATAATGCACACTAAACATCAGAGCATTGCATGCCAGAGCTGGTTCAGTGTCTTGGTGAAACTGTCTCAGATCCTATAACCTCACACCTATAGAATCACCTTATTTGTTCTATGCATAGATGAAACCACTGTTATTGAGGTTCTTGTAGTTTATGGCCTTTCTGTTGTGGGAGGGGGGATAAAAATGGTTGCATGATGGGCAGGCCATCACAATATCTGACACAATAATGAAGCTTTGCAGTGATGTGCAGCTAGATATATCTCATCTTTTTTGTTGACTGAGGTGGAGTGTCTAGACACCTTAAAGGACAAAGTTTCTTTCCTGGTTTCCAACCACCATTGCTCATTTGCTTGCATTAGCTTGTGGCCAGGCAGAAAATGAAATTCCCTACCTTAAAAGTTCAAAGATATTCTCAAACAGCTTTACTCCTTCTATAAGAACTTGCCAGTTGATGGAAGAAACACAGCAGCCCATGATGAAAAGGCTTATTTAGGCTCATGTGACATTTGATTCTGATTTGGCTACACTATTCATCAACACACTCTAGATATGGATGCGTTTGCAAGATGGAAATAATGGTCATAACAAAATGTTTTTTTTTTTAACTGGAAATGATCATCACAGTCATTATTGGTGGAACTGGTGGACATCCATGTCTACACATCACCAATTGTCACAGGGTGACTTTCCATGCAGGGACTTCAAAGGCTCTAACAAGTTAGAACCGGGAGGATATCATATGCGTATGCTAATATTAGTGGTTGTTAGGTGTTGACTAGTGTAGACTAGATAACATGCAAAACACTGTGAGACATTCCATTGGACAATTAGGGACGTACTTATGTCGTATATTTTACCATATCTGGTCATACTGAGTAAAGAGCAGCCAGCCTATTTAAGGGCAGCTGTCTTATTCTGAAAGCAGTGGAGACCCTTACCTGATTTTTGTAACGTGTGATTGGGGAGGCTCCTAATTATATCTTTCAGTAACCATATAAGGTTGAAGTATTAGAATGAATCTACCTGGTGGCAGCATACAGTGTAGCTACCATGAGTTAGTGTCTTGGGGCATCTTGTGAAGGGACACCCTTCGACATGGTGGCAGCGTTGGGATAAGTGTATCCAGTGCTATCTTGAGTTAGCTAGAGTTTAGCTAGCGCTATTTACAAATATTGTTTCTCTTGCAACAGATGCTACAGAAATAAGAGGACAAATACCTCCTGGGTGAAGTGCATATGTGACTGGTGCTTCAGTGTAGAGATTGCGTGACTGAGAAAGAATCGTATGATGTCTAAGTCGAAATCTAGAGGTGCTAGGGCTAGGGCTAGGGCTAGGGCTAGGGCTAAGGATAGGCACAGGAGGATCCAAAGTCAGATGAAGGAAAGGCTCCAAGCCTGGGTAGCTTTATAGCCTCCAACGATGTACTGACAATACTCCAATTCATGGAGGAAGGCAGGAGAGAGAACCAGAGAAAAGTGGAAGAACTGAGGTTGGAAGCCGAGAATAGGATAGAAAGGAGATCGGAAGAGTTGTTCTCACGGGCGAGGGGAGGCAGTCCCCATTTGGATGATTCAAGGGAATCAACAGTGAGTGCAGGTATAGTAAGGAGAGAGAAGGTCAGCAAGTTTCGAAGGATGGTACAAGATAAAGACGTAGAGATGTACTTCGCTGCATTCGAAGCACATATGGATACCTACAGTGTAAACAAGGCCGAGTGGACTAAGTACCTGGCCCCATTGCTGGAGCCTGAGCCTAATCTAGTAGTGAGTTTGAGATCTCTTGTATCCCTCTGTGCTGCTTCGATCATTGTAGCGATGTCGAAAACTTTGTCAAAGGCAAGATCTTTCTCTGCGAGCAGTCTTTTCTAAATACAGTCGTGCTGCACTCCACAAATGAGTCTGTCTTAGCATCTCTCGCAATGAGTCTCACCATAGCCACAGTGTTGAGCTATCTCTCGCAATGCTGCCACATAAGCAGCAATCGATTCAGCTTGTGCACATAGCCGGGTCTTGAACTTGTTTCTCTGCGCTATCTTTGGAGGAGGTGTTCATTAGTACGATTTCAGCAGTGCGACTATATTGTCAAATGAAGTAGTTTATCTCAGCTGCAGGCAATAAACTGTTAACCAGCTGAAATGTAGAGGGTCCACTAACAGACACCAGTATATTGAGCGCTACTTCGCTTCATCCACAACATCATTTGCGATGAAGTAGTGGTAGGGTCTCGCAACATAGGACGACCAGTTTTCTTTCCCAGCTTCGAATGGTGTAAGGACTCCATGAGTAGCCATAGCTGTGCTTTATCCTCGTCGCCAGATGTGGTTATCTACCGTATAGTTACCTGATGCAGGCTTACTCAAAGCCTGGAGTAGTTTATCAAAGATATAGATACTTGAATTACAACAACGACGCTCAGCATAAGACTGAAAGCAATGACAGAAATACTCCAATATAATGTGACCATAACAGGAAGTAATAAAATACAGGTAGTGACAAGTGATGACAAAACAGTTTAATGATTAACACAGTTCACAATAACAGTTCACATAATTAACAGTTAACATAAGCATTTGCAGTCTATGACAAAAGTGATCCAAATAAGGCTGAAAAAAGTTTGACAAAATGCCTCCAGAGAGACAGTCAAAGACCAACTCCAACTGAAAATAAAAGGTCAGGCAATTAGCTGGCTACATTTTCACCATGTGACCAAGTAACATGACCATGACTGCATGCTCACACATTTATTCATTCAATGGCACATAAATAGGCTTTATCAGGACAATCTCACGATATTTTTGGTGTATATATTATATAGAATTTTTCTTTGCTGTGGAAATATTCAACAATTGTAACTTGCATGACCAAAGACTGGTGCTTTCTTAATTGACAGCACTTTTAACCTATTTTCATTTAGTTTTTAGTTTGTGTGTTGTAGGAAACCATAATGCCATATCTCTCTATCTCAAACACAACAACTTTTCTAGTCAAAAAATGGATTTCTCTATGTAATAAAATGCTATAAGAGGTACTATAAGAGGTACTGCATAAATAAACTTGCATATTTAGACTCGGCTAGGTAACAAAATATAATAGGCAACTAGACAAGCATAATAATTATGTAGGAATTGTGGGAATAGTTAAAAAGCAGAGAAGCTGACATGTTCAAGGTCAAACCACATGCAATATTTCCTTAATTGCATTAGATTGTATCACTAACCAATCAGCTTACAAATTTTTGTTAACCACATCTCTCTATATGAAGTTAGACAACTTCTAGATGTCACAAATGAGGTTAGCTATCAGTAAACTTATGATATGATTGCATACAAACATTATATATCACCAGTTTGCCTGCTTCTCTCCAGGCATGTTTGTTCCATCCTTGCATCTATGACAAAATGTACATTTCACTAAAATAAGATTAGTCACCTTGTTCCATTCACATTATTGCACTTTGACCTAGCCAGAGTCATTTCAGCCAACCAAGCATCTAAGTCATCAACTTCAATAGTGATGACACGTTTTGTCTTTTTATGCGACTTCTTCTGTTTACAGTTGTGAAATTTGGTTTCTTAGTGGCCTGAGTGACACTCACACTTGCATTAGCAGAAGATTAAGATTTACAATTTGCTTTGTGAATGATGAAGTTAACCAAAGAACCATCCCTATGACAAACTTCACAACTTGTTACTGGAACAATGTAGATGAGGAATGTGCAACCAATAATCATCCATTAAGACCTCTACTCTATTGCTGCATCCTTTATGTGATATAATAGTGC
Source organism: Cladorhizidae sp. MBARI D1340-BT2 (assembly GCA_028752905.1). Taxonomy (NCBI): domain Eukaryota; kingdom Metazoa; phylum Porifera; class Demospongiae; order Poecilosclerida; family Cladorhizidae; species Cladorhizidae sp. MBARI D1340-BT2. Next base: position 16,794,943 of record JAQNBH010000011.1, read on the forward strand.
TATTTTTTCATAAGTGTTGTTTAGTCCATGGTCATGATGCAATATCTCTTTGTGCAATACTCATCATATGTGTGGTAGTGCCCTCAACATCAGAAATGCTGGTTGTTTGAAACTACATGCACCTGTCAGTTAGCACAACTGAGAGCATTATCAATTAATATGGCAGTAACTATAGACTAGTTTACCAAAAATTAAAAACTACGTAGGAGGAACATCCCCACATAAATTTATTGGTGAAGGACAACGAATAAGTATTAATTATTACCAGGTATAGTTGTATATAGCTCTTTGTTAAAAACCCCCCCCCCAAAAAAAACACATTTTTTAAAACAGAATTAAATATATATATAAGTGAAACAAAAAGTAAATAAATAGACAAAATAATCTAATAGAAGCAGCAGTAGTATTAATAGCAATAAGCTTCTATAAATAGAAACAATATACATGTACATGATTAAAACAATTTTCATCTAATACACACTAACATGTATATTAGCAAGGTTTTCTTATCATCAGCATTCATGGTGGTCTCCCATGAGAGATAATTTAACAATTTTGTATTACTCATTTAGAAGAAAAGGTTATGGCAGGGCACTAAGACTGGAATGTACTCAGACAAAAGGCTCAAGACTTCCAGAGCTATCTCCCTAACATTTTTTAGCATCACATTTGTTCAGCCTCTCCCCCATACTCACTTTCAATTCCTCTTACTCCAATTCAATCTGTTCCTCTTTTCACAGGATATTCTTGTTTATCAAGACATGAAAACATTAATTAATGATGATCTGGCTTTTACAGAGTTTCCTTGTCCAGAGTACCTGTATTTCAAGACAAAAAGAAAATAATATTAAAAAAACTGTTCATCACATAATCTATTGCTCTCAACAAACGTTCAGTTGACATAATATAATTAAGATAACAATGGGTTTAGCTACCTAAGCACTAGCATAACTACCCACTAGCATTATATAAAAGCAAGCTACTTATAATCATCATGACTGTCACGAAGTAATTTTAGATTTCCAATCAGAGTTTCTAGAAGTAATATATAGTTGGGCAATATCCCAAGCAAGTTAGGTTGTTACACTCAGTTTGATCATCTTACTGTCTGTGATGCTAGAAGAGCAGGATGCATCAAGAGCAATTTGCTGGTTACCACTCCCTTCTTGGCACTAATTCTAAATTTTGCTGATAGAAGAATGGGTGTGACCTTAAGTTACGAGCATTTTACTCTAGCACAGACAACATTTTCTTGTTTTCTGACAATATCTTCAAAATACTTCAATGGGTAGGGTAAGCAACTAAAGCCTAGAAGCTCTGTTATCTGTTAGTTGCTGCATAACTAGTGATTTCTAACTTTATATAGCAAACTTATTTAGTGTTTAAAACTTAGACATTCTTTTAGGGTGTAGAAACTCTTAGGTTATCAAATATCCTCTGGAATATGATGTAGCTGAATCACCCTAACTTCTATGATTTAGTTTAATCCATTAATTACCTTAGATACATCAGTTCTACAACTGGAGTTGTTTTAGAGCTAGTTACCTATCATAATTATGATCATGATTTGTAGAGAAAGGCAAAGTAGCTTGGACTTCATCTAGTTTGGGCATTTGTCAGCTTACCTTATTGTCAGTTAGGTTTGGACAGTTAGCTATCTAGACACTAAGCAACCTACCTTCTGTGATGGCTCTGCTACATAGAGAGACAAGAGGCAAGACGGAACAGAAATTTTGTCTCCTATTAGTGGCCACATCCAGCCGACATTCTATTTTGCCCATACTAAACACCATTAATCCTACGATACAGTTTACGCCACAAAACAGAAGTTGTCACTGGAAAAGCTGTTCTCTGGCTAAGCTACCAAGGTACGTAGCTAAAGCTTAGAAGATCGTTTACAAACGAGCAATTTCTGTAGCTAGCTCTACGGCCAACAACCGAAGGATTTAAAACTGCTTCTGGGCCTTAGAAAGGATTAGACTGACAGATGTCCTATAGTGTGCCTTGGGGTATCGAGCTACATTTTACCAACCACCAGTGACCCGCAATTCACCCGCAGACCGTCAAGCTACGCCATGTAGGTAGCGTACGCTAACTAAAGGCGTCACTTTTTCTAAAGTTCTGAAAAAGTAAAACCCGACTGTTCATTGATCTGATAAATGTCTATTACAACACTAACGTTGCTGTTTACAGCATTTCTACTAATGAGTAGCCTATTTCAAAGGGATATACCGTGGATGGACACTTCCTTCAAAAGACTTGAACTTGGCTATGCTGGCGATCCTGAGCAAGGGCATCCCAATTCCAACTGGCAACCAACCGTCCTTGATTTATCAGGTGTCAGCTACAACTTAAGTTTTTCTGAATTCACCTTCCAGTGTCTAGCTATGGATAACCATGTGGATGTGAAAAAATGGTCAGCCACCACCTATGCCCAAGTTGGCCCCGACATGAGGGAAGAACGTCCAACAAATTCAGATACCATCAAGAGCACAACTTTGGCGATTTACACACCCAAGCTGATGTTGATAATGGATACTGAAGTTTTGGTTATTTTTGTAATTTTATTTGGAGTTGTCATTCTTTATTCATGTGTCTATGAAACATACCATCATGGATTTCTCCCAAGGGAACAGGAGAATACTGTATGTGCGCTTGAGAATGTGATTGCTGCATTGCAGGAAAGAAATGCTAAGCTCGAAAAATTCGAAGAAGATGCAGAGTTCAAGTTGAAATGTGCTGAAGCAAACATAGCTATACTCAAGGTTTTACTGGATGTGGAGAGTGAAACTAACAGCTTTCTCTCTGAGAGGTTGGCTGCAACTAATAGTGAAACTGCCTTGTGGAAGACAAAACTCGAAAGAGAATCCTTCTTGAAGATTGAAGAACTGGAAGTTACCAAGCACAAACTGCAGAACAAATTAAAGAATGTTGATGAATCATACATACAGCTGCAAGTGAAGTATTCCTACATGAACAAGGTCAATAACTGCATCACAGCTGAGCTGACATATCTCAAACTTCACTTGGAAAAGGAACAAAGAATATATTAATCTCTGGTGATGAAGCAGAAGAAGGCTGAAGGAGATATCAATGAGAAAATCAATGAAAATATGGCGTTGGACAAAGTAGAATGCATCTTGGTCTTGGAGGAAGAAAAGGCTCAACTAAAGAATGAAGCAGATCAACTACCATGTAAACATTTGGAGTTGTCACTACTAATGAACGTACATGTGAAAGAAGTTAATGCAGAGGCAGAGAGTGCCACAGAAAATAAACAGAGCAGGATTGTGGCTGTGCAGGAGTCACTAGCATTAGAGTTAATAATGAATAATGAACAATTCAAATGGAGGATGGAGATGCAGAGACATGCAGAAGAAGATGAAAATGCTCTGAAGACAACCAAGAAAAGTGTGGTTCAAGTAAGTGAGGCTAGCTTTGTGTACAAGTAGGAGTGGAAGTTATGTGTGGCCCCGCATGAGATGTACAGTAAAGATAAGAAGAAAGTTGTTCATATCATGTGTGTGGAAGACATGAAGACACAAATGGAGTATTTAAAAACAGTTATGCCTTATGATAACCACAAATACTTTGTCACTAACATGATCTTAGGAGCACTCTCATTGCTGATGGGGAGCGCACCTGCACAAAAGCTGAAGTGAATGACATGAACAACTCGTCAGTTTTGTATTTGGATATTATATAATGAAGCTTTCCAGGAGTTTTTGATATAATTTTAATTTTTATCAGCTCACAGCAGTCTCCTGTTGATAATCATGTGACTGCAAGGGATCTACTGAATGTTTACTGCATCCTTCCTGTCAGGCAACAGTTACCAGTAGTATATGTTGGATTCTTCCTCTCTATTCAGTGATGGTGGATCCTGCTTAATCCAGAGTGTCTTAACTGTCGTTGTCTCTCCTGCTAGTTTAAAACTTTCACTCCACCACTAAACAGAGAAAATGGATACAATATCCCAGCCACAAATAAGCAAGGAATCCTGCTTTACAGTATTGTTCACAAATTACAGAAGAGCTTGGTGTCAGTGGGACTCGACACCAACATTTTTCTAGTTCAAATGTTGAATTTGGTATCCAATATGTAGCCGCACTGCAGCATTTGGCAGAAATGTGCACATTTGGAACATAACTTTCAGACATTCTGTGAAATTGTTTGTGTTGATTAAGCCACAATGAATCTTTTGTAGTAGAACAATATCCCACATGACACTTCCTTGGAACCAGCCAAGACCTCTAAAGCTGCTGAGATAAACATAGAGACTCCTAGAAACCAGGCTACCCCACAAACCAAGGAACCCCTGCTTGATGGACTACATGGAAGGAATACTCCTCCCTTTAAACTTACATTCTACAGACATGGCAGAGATCATAAAGCAAGTTTTTATAAATTGAAAGAATCATAGTGCCACTATTGCAAGAAGAAATGCTATATTGCACAAGTCTACTGAACCAGACAAAGAGGAACCAACTCTAAAATGACTCCAGAGAAGAAGTTCAGACCCACTGTGTTGAATAAGATGTGGAAAATAAGATAGATAAAAAACTTTATAACTTGCAGAGCAAATCTCACTCACCGATTCAAGTGCTAATAATGGTCGATAATGTTCTAAGTGACATAGAATACGATTGGGATCTACATTTTTGCCACTCCACCATCCAACTCAGCAAAAGCACCTATCCAAGAAGATGTTCCAGCTTTTTTATTTCACTTATTGGAGATAAGATAAGCTTGCCAGGATCTGATGTAAGAGTAATGTGAACTGTGATGTGATGTTAATGCATGTAGTAAGACCTGGATGGCCAAACCTTATGGGCTGAGACAGTTTGGTAAAATTAAAAGTTAACTTTGATGATCTGATCACCATTTTCTGTGTAGTGAGGCTGAGTGTGGGCTACAGAAAGCGATGAATTGTCTTGCAACTGTATTCACGAATGTATTTGGGAAAATCAGAGGTTAAACTACATTTTGACCAAGCTCTGACCAAAAGTCTACAATTTGCCACCAGTTTCTTATTCTCTCAAGGTTCAAGTGGAAGAAATGCTCAAGAAGAACGAGTGACATAAGTTGAGAAAATTGGATGTACCCCATAGTGCCAGTCAAGAAGCCATATTGAAGGCTGAGAATTTGAAAGTCATTATCAACAGATTGATCCCTATCCCTTGCCCAGGTTAGATGGGTTGTTTTCAGTTTTGTAAGTAGAGAAGTAATTCTCAAAATTGGATATGTCACAAGGATAGCTACAGCTGGAATTAGAAGAAGACACAAAATATATATTACAAAAATACCCACAAAGGTATTTTTCAGTTCGACAGATTGCCTTTTGGGGTATTCTCACAGCGGAGATAATGGAACAATGCATTTTTGGGGCATTTCAAGGAGTTTCTAACTATATTTTGTTCACTGGCTTCACTTACATTAAACTCCTTGAGAAACTTGAATGAATCCAAGGAAGTCTTCAACTGGCTAACTCTTCTTAGTGTAGAATACTGAGGCATATTATTGACCCGTATAGATAGATTGCAGCTTACTGAGGAGAACATCAAGGTAGTACAATGGGCTAATTGTAACAGAGCTATGGCAAGTAAATGTTTAAGTAAAATTGCCACTGAACTTTTCTACTTGTACACTTTATTGAATAAGCAGCTCAAGCAATCCTGGTAGATTACTAGACTCAATCTTCCCAAGCTGCAAAGAAAGGCTACTGGCCAACAAGTTGGGACACTCTTCTATGAGAGTACAAAACAGCTGGTGCTGGCTTACAATGCTTCTCCTAATGGATTTGATTACTTGATAGCTTGTCAATTCATCACGAATAACCTTTTTTCCAGCCGATTGGATCAACCATTCAGAAGAAGCAGCCATCACATCTATTCATGTTATAGTTCTTACATTGATCCCTTAAACTGTACTGATCTTCCTGATGAGCAACTTTCAGAACATTGATAGTCTTGTGCACCCTGGATTACATACAAGACCCAGTTGGATAGGTATATATGATAAAGTGGAGACAAATTGTCATACATTATGCTTATTCAAGAGTTGTCCATTAGTTAAATGCCACCAGGATGTCCACTGCCATGTGACCTAATCTTCCTAATCATGAAGGAATGGGAAATTGAACCAGAGACATATCAAAGTGCATTAGACATTGTTCTAGTGGTGCTGTAGACCATTCTTCCAACCCAATCTTTGGGCGATGGACTGAATCTATTATTGTGGGACATGCCAATTCCATCCAGGAAGTCCTGAACTTTAATGGTGATAGAAATACCTAAAGGTAATTCAGTATATTCTCTGAGAACATGCTACAGAAATTCTCCAGTCAGATTTCCAGTTCCTCGATGTCCTTCTTTGATAGTGCAGTCTCCTGGCACCAACAACTATTTTCAGCAATGGTGCTGCTTTCTGAGGATGACAAGGCTTCTCCATTCTCAAATTCCTTGAGCAGCAGAGCCAACCTAACCAGAAGAATGCCAATGAAAAAGTCAGCTTAAAGTTAAGCACCTAGAGGCAGAAGTATTTTACCACAGACTTGTTATTTTCACACCATTGCCTGTCATGTATTCAAGCCTTGCAAACATCAAATTGGGAATGAATTATAGTGAAGGAAGGAGGATACAATGTTTTTAATGAATCTCAGGATGTACAGAGCAGCACCATTACGTTAAAATCCTTCTATCAAGTGAAATGCAACTGGCAGATGTTCAATCTGGAGTTATAGGTCATTTACTCTCAACTGCTTGTGTTGAAACCACTAGCAGCATTGGAACCAGGTATATGATGGTGGTCAGTATTGATCTCAGCCTAGTTCATGTCTCCATACCAATGTTCTAAATGAGAGCATGCTCATGGCTCTGGAACTCGAGTGATCATCACTGACTGCGATGAGTTGAAAGAGAATTGATGCGGTGAGCACATACTGCTTTAGCTCCTCTACCAACTTGTTGTTCACCACGACCTCCATGATATCCAAATAGTACCACAACCAATATATGTAGACATACCAGGAGATGGTAGAAAAGAGTACTTATACATTTGGTGGGTTCTATATTTTGAATAGTCGACTTTTGTGCAAGCTTCTGCATCTCAGAGAAAGAGTACCATCTATGGGATCAGATTTGTCTCGGAATGGCTTTGATCAATTCCACCAGTTTTTGGCCTTGTAGTATTATAACTGCTTGGCACAATTTGAATCTTCATTGTTGTGGTAATGGCTGATGTGCTGTGTTAATTATAAAAATGCCAAGCATGAGAGTGTCATGGAGGTCCTTATTGTTAAGTATGTGCTCGATAAACTGGCCGAAAACAGTTTTAGAAAATACCTAGAGGACTTCTAACTACTCAATGCATCTTCACCCACTTGTTTGTAATCTTCTCCTCTCATTCTGTCCTGTTATCTTGTAACACCATCACATAAGGTGAGTTTGTTGTACCTTGCAATCACTTGTATTTATATTTGACCAAACGTCTTTCTATTGCTGTGTCATGCCCTACATTCACATAAGGTATTTGACATACTTAGATGAGGTCATCTGTATTTTTTTAACTTCTGTCATGTGCTGTGCAAGATCTGGATAAAAGCTCTGAGCTGGATGGTTTATGGTATTAATTTTTACGTGACATGATACACATTGATACATATTGAGCATTTATTACACCGAGATATACAAGTAAAAATATTAGTGTACATAAAATAATTAAGTTGTTCTGCAATGGTGGTTAGTTTATGAACATGCCTTGGTTCTTCTATGCAGTAGATCTATTACATGATTGTTTGAGTTGAATCCTATAATATAGAAGAAAAACGGTTTGTCAATAATTATTAAAAAATTATCGGTTCCATGCAGAAAGTCCTAGATTCAGAGAAGTTTCTTGATATTGTCTTCAGCCATATCGCAGTTGCACTGGTGAATGTGTTGGACTTTATGCTATATTTTGTTTTGTCCTCTTAGCAATCTTGAGGTTGGTGGCCACTATCTACCCTTGCCAGCGAGTTCATGTGAACTGGAGAGCATATTAGCAGAGAATCAGTCGAGTGCCATAGTCTCTATTATTCATGTTGGCCATCGTTTTCATCTGCATACATAAAAATGCTCACATCACCTGAATTAGATGCTGATATTGCGGTGGAAGGTTGGTGGAGGTGATAGTGCACAGTTTGTCTGTAAAAAGTTACCATTGCAATATCTTTGCTAACCTTAACCATGTAATCCATCTTCATATAATCTGTGCTAGGGTATACTCGTTAAAAAGATGGGAGTATTGATTATGGAACACCAGCCTAACACAATCTTACTCAGTTTCAGTTGGTTGATATGTTAACCAGGTGGTAGGCTATAATTCAGTAATTTACTTTTCACCAAAGTTAAAAAAATAGTTACAATACAATTTATACAAGCTGATTTTAAAATCTTTCTATTCTTTGTATCAGTTCTTTCTAAGAGAGTTTTTAAAGACAACATGTGCACTTAAAATATTGGTGATGCAAGTCAGGGGGAACTGTGAAGACATTTTCTGAGTTGAGTAGAATGGAATTAGTTTCATAGCCTTTACCCACATTAGTAGTAGAATGGTAATCAGAATGAATTTGAAGATGGTTAAGTTTAAAAAATACTGATAAACATGACATACAATCCCTATAGATTTTCTCAAATTTTTTAATAATGCTTGGGCTGATATTTGACAACATATGCTTAATAACCACTTTTATTGTACTTCTAAATGATCCATAAAAAGAGCACACAGGATGTTTTCTCCTGGAAAATCCCTTAGTGTTGCAGCAAGAAAGTTGAGCCTTCTTACATTCAGAAAGAGATAGTAATATTTGAATAGCAAGTTTATAGCTTCTACATGTTTTTCCAGCATAATTCCAGATTTTCAAAAACACCCTTTTTTCAAAATTATACTAGCATAATCCTCCTAGGCTTAATTGCATTACATTGTGTCACTGACGAACAGGTTTGCATAATTGTGGTGTCTCTATGTGGGAAACCACTTCTAGATGTCACAAATGACCAGTAACCTTATCACGGGATTGACATATAACCATTATATGTGCATTATCACCAGACATGCCTGCTTCTTTCCGAGCATGTTTCTTAGCAATCTCACTGCATTCATGAACTTCAGGTTGCTGTGCTCTGTACAGAGTGCTTTATGACAAAATGTTTATTTCAAAATCTTTCATATCACATAACTGCTTTGCTCCTCAAGAGTTATTTCAGCCAACAGTACAATTAAGTCTTGTTCAACTAGTTTTGTATTTTTATGTGAAATGTTCCTATCTTGAAAAGTAGTTGCTAGAAATCGAGAGCCTCTGTCAGACCTGCAGAGTTTCCAGCTTGGCTTCTCCCTTGATTTTCAACAAAATGGGTTACTTGCAGCTGTAATTTGATCATATTAAGTTGTCAGTTTTGTATTAACTGAAAGCAACACTCCACTATGACTGGTATGCTCTGTCAGGTCATATAAATAGATGTGTGCATCATACAATCGTTGACATTGGACCTAAGTTTGTACTCAATCCACCTTATCGCAGCACTTTCTGTAATATACACTAGACATTTGTGTGATAGCAAATCCAGCATCAGAAATGCTGGTCATTTGAAACTACATGCACCTGTCCAGGGGCGGATCCAGGATTTTATTATGGTTGTGCCTTCAGTTCTGGTTTAATTGAAAAATAAGTATTTGCATGCTATTGCATGCATGAAGAGTTTGCATGACCATCCACACTTTCTCATGATCATCACTCTTTCAGTTGTGAATGATAATTATATATTTTCTCCACAGGTATAGCTAACCTCAGTCCTGTGCCCTCAAAAGCCCTCTAAAACCTACCGACTGTCAGTAGCCTATCATGTCATATTCAGTATATTGACCGTTATGTATAGCATATAGCTAGAGGGTAAATGTAAACACATATTTACCATTAAAACATTATGTATTGTAGATGGTAAATTTTAACATTATAAGTCATTTCATTTAGAATTGAGGGTGGATATAATCAGACTATCATTAATGATTACCCGTTGAATAGAGGGTAATGTAACAATAAGTGCAGAGAAACAGAAGTTTGATGCTATAAAGCAATAATCAGCGAAGTGTAAGGGTTTATAATACCAATATTTTGCGAGGTTGACGCATGACAAATTCTTCAACCACTTCTTCTGGTGTGATACTAATGTCTTAGTGGTAATGTAGCACTCCAGAGACATCGTACTACTTCTAAGAGAAGTCTTGATAAAACATAAGACAGCGATAGACCTATCACACTCACAGGAAGTAACTGGTTGAAATTACAAAAAGAGTAGAAAATAATCATGATCAGTGTGAAGTAAAGTTTGTCCTAGAGTATTTAGCAGAAGGGATTTCCCCAAGGAGATAACTACTTTACTGGAGTTATATAAACTCTTCATGTCAGTGGAGCAGCTGACCTGACAATATGCAAACTGTCCTTGGGCATCTATCAATGATTTTTTTTTGCATGGCCTGAGAATTCTGTATACCTGAATTCTCCCACGATTATGTTTACTTACTATTGTAGAGTGCCTGTTGGATGGTAGCTGGAGGCTAAGCTGAGGGGCCATATGGAGGGACATATTTTTAAAACATAATTTCATACATTGTAATATGAAAAATTAAAAATAGCAGTAACAACAACAATAAAAATACAACAGATAGATTAGGTAATTTATTTCTATAAAACTGCCAAAAAAAAACCCCAAAAAGATTACTCTGGTTGTTGTTTTATTTATTTTTTTAACTTTTTTAATGGATAGCTATAATGACATGTTTTATAAACTTTTTTGTGCTTGGATGTGGCATTTTGGCATTGTTAAGCAGGATTTTAAATGGCTCAAGGTTAAAGCACCCTGTAAGTTGATATTGCAAGACATCAGATTTTCAAGTGTTTCGTGAGATACCTGGCTTCTAAATTCTGTCCTTATGTTACACATAATGCTGAATGCTGAATGCCATTTCTACATTAACAATTGGAATTTAGGAAGAGCTTATTTGCCTTTTTGAAGGAGCCGGACCACAAGATGAGGCAGTGGTACTGGAGAGGTGAAGATCAGAACATACTTTCTTCAGCATGTCTCTAAGCTGCACAGAGAGGGAATGCAACATTTGTGGTAGGGTCAGTGGCGGGCTGGAAACTTGTTCGATAACTAGATAACCAATATAGTTTTTTTTTATAATAAAATATATAATCAACAAATAAAATAATAATAATAATAACAAAAAATATATAAACAGGACATGCTAGATATTATTTCATCAACGAAGAATAACTGAATATAGAAATATTATGGTGATCATGGCTTCAATTCTGGCTCTTGAGAATGGCCCCCCAGCAGCCAGACAACTCCATTCCATAATCTCGATTGAACCATACGCACTTTGGTGCTAGGCTGATGTGCAATGCCTCCTTCACTAGCAGTTCCTTCTGTCTTCTGGCCTGGTCCAAGATGGTGGCTTCCTCCAAAATAGGATGTCCATTATCTCATGCAATTGCAGTTTCTCATTAGCACATTTTTCACAAGCACCTTGATGTTCTCTTTCATTCTGGTCTCCAGTCTTCTGTTGCTCTATCCTATGCAATACTTCCCACAGCTACAAAGGATGCAGAACACAATGCATGAGTGCATACTAGCTGTTAATTCTTCCTTTACTCTGCTCAGTTATGCCCGCAGAGTACTTTCAGATCTTAAATCTGGAACTGTACTCTTATGTTGAACTTCCTGCAGACACTCCTGATGTCTTCATCCATACCTGCTACATAAGGCATTAGTAACAAAGAATCCAGACCCCTGACTGCTGTACTTGCCTTCCTTTCTGCATTTACCTAGATGTATCTACATGAAAGGTTGATGAAGACTTGCAGATAATCATTCCCTATAAAGACCATACTCAAATGATGTTCTTCCTTCCATAGTTCCGCCTTCACCGTCATTACTCTCCGGGCTCTATCATCTTTACCACTCCTCTTCTGACATGGCTCTTCTGACATGGATGAGATGATGTGATCTATAATCAAGGTAGCAGTTGGTGTACATGTGTTTTTGTAACAGATCGTTGCCATTTCTAGATTAGAAGATGGAAGGCTGACTGCAACACTTCAAGCTCCATTATAAATTTTATGGGTTGACTAATGGTCCACAAACTCCTGCTCTCTTAACTTCTTCACAATGCAGAAGGTATCATCCACATCTCTTCCAAACATAGATTTCAGGGGGGTATTTGTGACTCAAAGAATTTCAGGTTGCTTTTGGTTAGAACTGCAGATACTGCAGAGCGCATTGCTGAACCATCTTTCTGCTCGTGGTATTTTCCTTGATACCTGAAGTAGGTGATTTTAGGTACAACTCTAGTGGTTCAGAAATCCTGTCAGTACCTAGTACAGTGCTTTTATGCAAGCTCTAATTTTTTTAATCAAGATTCCAAAAATGACCACCACTGCCACATTTATGAGAACACTGGTAAAACGAGAGAATTAACAAAACTTACAAGATATTCATCCCATGCAAAACACTCACTTGAATAAGCTTGATAAAAATCCCAGACATGTGTATTTGTATTGCCAGCTAGAGGTAATATCAAGTATGCCATGAACTTGGAAAGATTATACGATCGTGCACATATACAAGACAAATTGGTCTAAAGGGAGCCTCAGGTTTATGTATCTTAGTGAGCCCATAAATCAGTGGTTGTCTACTATAATTCTATTGTATAAAGCAGTTGTTATTTCTCCCATCCCCTCTAAATTCTTTAGTACACGACTCACCTTGCTTTCCTGCATTTTGCTAGGATCATTGTTCAGTATTCCATATGTCTTGGTCTCCAGCATTCCCATCAATTTTGAAATGTAACTTTATTTTGTCATCATAAAGCACACCAACACGTGTCGACCGATGCGTTGCCACCGGAACCAGAATAGAAATCAAGTTTAATGACATGTGCACATGTTCTCTTTAATTACATATGCAGATTTTGATTACATGTCCACATCCTATTCTCTATAATTATTTGTACACATGTTCTCTATAATTATATGTGCACATGTTGTCCTCTATAATTACAAGAGGACAAGTTTTTTCTACAATTGCATGAGTGCATGTTGTGTTCTATAATTAGATCAACTCATGTTGTTCTCTATAATTGTAAGGCTGAGTGCAAGTAGTATATTCAATTCTAATTTGGCTAAAATTTAATTAGCATTTTGGATAGGTTTTTAAAAATTTCTTAGGCATTTTCTCTGTGACACATTCCGAACCGTTAAACTTATACTAGAGCCTGAAAGGTAAGCTTGCATGTTTTATATGCAGTAACTCAGCAGCAATTTTTGAGCAAGCATTTGTATAAGTCCATTTTGAGGGTTATCCTCAACCTTGCTCCAGTTCCAGTTCCAAAACTAATGTTCTCTTTCTTTTGCTAATATTTCTCTTTCAGTTTTCTTGTTTACTTTTACTTTTCTTAATTAATAATTAATGCATGAATAGACTTCTACTACAATAGGAAGTTGTGATTGGTATTCAGCTATACCTTTCTGTTTACTACTACCATACCTGTTTACTACAGGTTAGTAAACAGAGATGGCTGTTATTGAATTTCCACTTCCTATTTGGTAGAAGTCCCTTTAGATAAAAGAAAAAAAGGAACCTAGAATGATAAAAGTGAGAGTATTAATTTTGAGACAGCAACTGGAGGACAGTCGGCAATCCCCCCTAGTATGATTTCCATGTCTTTACAAAAATAACTGCTTTTCTTTTATTTGAAAAAGAGAATACTCACTCCTAGTTCCAGTCAGGAGGATACTCACCTATTTTGCTTTTGCTGCATGAAAACCAATAAACCAAAATGTGATACATATATATTCTATATAGTGATTTCATTAACCTACTTCATGTGGATGTGGCAGTTATTGTTTATAGTTCTAGACTAAAGATTACAAGCTCTATCTAGTTGATTGCTCTATATTAGCTCTGTCCCCATGACCAATTAGAATTTGTTGATAGATAATTCATTAGTAAGCAGTCCTATGTCTTGCTACTGGTTGCATCCAGCCTAAGCCCTGCTTCATGGGAATCCAACTATTGGGTGCCTAGGCCCTGCTTTATTGGGAGTCCAAGTACTGGATTAAATTGACAGATCCTGATAACTAGTCATTGCTTAAGTTTTGGAGGTGTGGCCAATAGTGCATCACTTCTACTTTTTGTCCAAACAACAATGAGCATATGGCTCTAGTACATAGCTACTATATAAAAGGAATTTTTCCCCCCCTTCTTCACTTAGGTTCTCAAGGACTCCAGTTCAATCCAGATTGGAATCGGCCCTGTGTATACTCAAGTTTTCCAGTTTAATCCTGGTTAAATCCTGGGTAAATCCTGGGTAAATCCTGGGTAAATCCTGGGTAATTATTTACTTCGTTCGCACCCGCCACTCTTTATCCCTATACCAAACCACACTTTGCTCCTCATCCCTCTGCTTCCTTTTCCTGCCCAACATTGGTAAACTCTGTGGAGAAGCTACGAACCAAAAATCAGTATCTGTTATGGATATCAGTCTCTCTCATATTTTATTTGATTACTCCCTTTTGTTCTTCTACTATATAGAATGGGCATCTAGCACAAGAGCTAGATATATCAAAGGGAATTCAAGAGTAGCCCGCAGCTTTTGTTTCTCTACTGGATAATAACAGGCCTAGATAACTAGGGAAGATGTGGGAGGGAAGGAAATACAGTCTCATGTGGTATAAGTAGGCTAAAGAAGAGTTGGGACAAGAAAGATATGTGAGCACATTCAGTAGAAAGGGTGAAGTGAGTTGAGATATAGGTTAAGAATGGCATCAGCAAGATTCTTGGATGAGGTGTAATATATGTCAGTATTGTAGAAGTGAGCTATGTGGTGAATATATTGTGGCAGATATTGTGCATTTCTTCTACTGTGGCTGTAGTTTACTAATAATCAAGGGAAGATTATTGGATGGAGAAATTAATCTGATGAAGTGAAAGTCGGCCTGGATAGATGAAATGTGGTTTCTTCCAATTTTTTAAAGGTTTTGTGACACTCCTCCAATAAACCAGACATTGCAGAATTGCTTATATACTAATGTTGCAAAAGGCACAGGCTAGTTTTGCAGAGTCAAGCCCCACCTCCATTACACAAGTATCTGCTGACTGCAGTAACTCGCAATTTCAGCAAATTTTCGCCTACCCACACTTATGTAATGGCATGTACTAAGATTTCAGCATATTTTAAACATGCCATCTTAGTAAGTAAAGGGTACAACAAACTACCAGTGGGTAAAAACGTTTGCACTCCACATGGAAGGAAGAATGCACATCCCCTTCCTGCACGATACTGTGTCATAAGTGTGGGTAGGGGAAAATTTGCTGAAATGGTAAACTTGGTCAGTTACGGTCAATAGCTAGCTAGATTATTGGATGTTGTCAAGGACATTGAAGGTTCGTGGAATGGAGAAATTGTCCAACTGCTTTTCCTTGTCTTTCTACTTTCTGGCTGATTCCTATCAGTTCTAAATAGTGTCCCAAGTGTTGAAGTAACTAGTTAATCAGTAACAGAATGACTCTTCTGTATCATAATCTAATACAAGGAAATAAGTGCATACTGCCTAGTTTTAAACAGCCAGGCTCCTTCTCCTCCTTCCCCCTCTCCTTCTCCCTTGTGTACATGCATTATAAAGCTAGCTAGTAACATTTATTAAGACTTATGGAGAACATGCAGTATTTTCAGTCATTACTTTGGAAAACTCGTCTTATAACCAGTCTAAAATACCAAGACAACATCTCCAAGAGTTAAACTGTGTTGTTTTTATATAGCTATTTTGCTATCAAAGTATCACCAAAACAGAACTTGCCAACTATCTTTATTGTCATGATCAAGCAGATAACGGTCTCAAACTCATCCAATCAGATCATCAATGCTATTTTACTTTTTCATCAACACAACACTTATCACAATAACAAAATGTCACTGGACAAACAACTCAGGACAGGATCGTATGCAGAGTTTACAAATGAGCGATACATGATATGATTATACTGATGTGGTAGCTGTGGTGGACATGTGTGTGGGTCGAAGTGTGTGTGGTGTGTGTGTGTGTAGGGGTGGGGTGGGGTTATAATAAATTATGATGATAGTGGCAATATGTGCATTGATTGTTTAAAAGTTAATTGAGGTTATGGAGAATTCAAGCTTGCTACATTGATAGTAGCTTCATATATTAAAATTGTGTGGAGGTGAAACTAAGAATAGCCTGTAACTGATGGAGTGAACAAGTGACGTATAAATGGCTCATTATAAACACTATTGTTCACGGTCTCAGTTGCAGTAGCTTTGGTAGTGCACTGTTGAATGTGGTCACTTCTATAATTCTGGAGGTCATCATAAACCACTTCTTCCTCACATTCTCTACCATATTCATGTGCATGCTTAGCTCCAGTGTAACTCGAGCAAGAGAAAGGTGCCAAATCAAATTTGACTTCTCTCGAGACGAAATATTGTGACATGAAGCTGAAATTTTCTGGCTCTTTTCTTTCTCTACAAATAAACACAATAGAAATTTAAACATCTCATTGACAAATCTTTAGTAATGTTTCTACTCCACAAGTGATACTACCGTACTAATACAAAACTGCGTGGTTACCTTTAACCGATTAAGCGCTAGTACCCGAGGCCTTTAATTAGTTCGTTTTGATTACTTTAAGGGTATTACGGCCTTTTATTTATTAGGAATAGTTTAAGGCCTTTAATTAGTTCGTTTTGATTACTTAAAGGGTATTACGGCCTTTTATTTATTAGGAATAGTTTAAGGCCTTTAATTAGTTCGTTTTGATTACTTTAACCCGCGGTAAAATAATTAACGATTTAATTACTAATTTTTCCCTCGAGCTTCTTATAGGATATCAGCACAGGAAACCTCGTTCATATGGAAGCCCAGTGATTGCTCTACATCCTGATTTTTGAATGAAACGCAAGGACCAAATATCCAGCATTTGGCAAGCTTTTCAAAATTGAACCAACACTTATATACCATATATTTGGGCATATTCATATATCAAGACCAGAACAATCCTAAAACTTCCCAAGACAAAACATCTTGAACAGACAATATATGAATCGAATATTTGAATAGAAAAAGTATGTGTGTGTGGGTAGAATGTGGGTGGGTAATTTGATGAAGAATGAAGGAGAGTGAGAGAGTAGCATTGTAATACATGTTGTGTGTGTGTGTGTGTGTGTGTAGAAGGGCAAGACCAGGCTCTATCAACACTTCCCAGGCATCTAGAACACAAAGACACAACAATAGAGAAAAATGCATTATTAGACACATTTTTTACCAAGAGGCACGCACATATATACACCATACACAACTTATATTTCATGGTCACGAGAACAAAGAGAATACATGCAACACTAATATTCCACCAAGGTATGATACGGTCAGATCCAATGCACAAATGAACCTACAGTAACCAGACTCATTTAGGCATTCATGCCTCGAACCATTTTTATGCACACCAAACAGAAGTAGAAGGGGGAAATGACCTAGTTGCAAATTGAGACGTTCTAGCTGAGATGTAGGAAACGTACAAGGCCTATACGCCAGCGAGAAGAATAGGAACCAATCAATGTTTTTACTAAGCTAATCCGAAGATCTAAATAACTATCCTGCCTCTTATGTTGAGAAGTATTTGAAAAAGAAAACAGATAAAGGCATTCAATAAAGGCGTTGAAAAAAAACACTTCTACCAGAGCAGACCAAAGAATGGGCTACTACAATTTCGGTAGAAAATCAAAGAGATGGTGGAAGGGGTGTTTGCATATTTGGTAGACACCCCTCATGAATGATTGATAATCAGGTAAACAGGAAGGGGGGCAAGACACATACAGTCGAGAACCATCAAGCTGATGATGTTTCACAGTTGGTTGTTGTCCTTGCCACAAAGCTGCATGCATATTAGTCATCATGTCAATCACACCCTTGTCTACCCACTAAAGCCAGGAGTGAACTATTTGATCTGTAATCATATTTTCCTCTATTCTTCCACTTTGTAAGTAACTCCTTAGGAAAGTTTTTCCTATTAGGCCTAGCTGTGCCACATGCACCAACCCCTCTAATAGTCAGCGTGTGAAATAAATTAGGACTTGTATAAAAGTTATCCATGTATACCTGAAAGTTCTTGTGCTCAAATCCCTCCAACAAATCTAACACTATATACCCGACTACACAAACCTGTACTATCTCCTGTTTCCACATTCTTCCCAGTATAAATTTGTAATCGATAAATATAACCATTCCTTGCATCCAAAAGCACAAATACTTTTATGCCCCATTTCGTAGGCTCATCCTTCATATATTGCTTGAAGCCAAGCCTCCCTTGATAGGGTCATGGCTTCATCAATGCTAAGCTCCTGATGCAAACAATACTCGCTTTCAAAGCTTATACAGCCTATCATAATTGGGATTACCAGATGTTACCTGTGAGCTAGCAATGGAGTTGACATGCATGTAGCCGCATCAACTGCCTAAACCTCCAAAGGGGCATTACTCTACTCACCAAACTACATGACAAATCAGGATATTCACAAGACCAGTACATGTCTATATGGGGAAGTTTTGAAATGCCCATAACAATCAAAAGTTCTACAAAAGCCTCCATTTCTTCTTCACATGTATCATGCCAATTATGGGGGAGCCCCACCCTAGAAACATACATATTAGTCTCTCTCACATGGAGGTCCCACACGTCAATAGTAAAAAAAGAAGATAAAAAGCACCTAGTAACGAACTTGTTACACCGAGCAAAGCTGAGTTTGGGCCAGAATTGTCTCTTTTTCCCCCCAGCGACCTTCGACTGGTATTATCTGATAACTAGTGCTAGATGAGCGAGCCTTACTACTACACGCTCGGGACTGGGCCTGCCTATTACCAGTACCTTGTGGTGGTGGGGACTACTAGTACTACTTGAACCTCTACTCTAGCACCACACCTCACATTCTCTGTAACACATAAATATGTATACAAACAAATATTCAAATACCAATTTTGATAACTTACTTATTCCAGAAGAGTCCCCTGTAGCAGATTGTAAGGACGGAGGGTCAGTAGATAGTAAGGATGGAGGGTCAGTAGATGGTAAGGATGGAGGGTCAGTAGATGGTAATAAGGATGGAGGGTCAGTAGATGGTAATAAGGATGGAGGGTCAGTAGATGGTAAGGAAGGAGTGTTCAAATGGTCACTCTCTTCTTCGGAGGCTGAAAGGAAATATATAATAGTAACTCTACAAAATTTCCTTTGTACCAACCTACACTAAGTCCAGAGCTCCCACAAGTAGATGGTAACAATGGATCACCTACATCTCCAACGGACTGCCAAGAAAGAAAAGTTGATAACATAAACCTTAGACGAACGTTTTTTTTGAAAATTCAAATTCAAATTTGATAGTAATAAAAAAGGTCAACCTACATTTATGGCTATAACTAATCTTCTTCAACTGCTACGTTAGAAATATTTATATCCTCAAAAAACACAAGAATAGGCTACAGTTTGGTTAGCGAATTATCTCAGAAGATTTTGGAATACAATGGCAACCAAGCGCTAAGGTAGAAACAAACTTACCATCAGAAATCCTTCCACCCGAGCATTTTGACTTCGAGCCAGGGGATCCAGGGCACAACCATGGTAGGCATATATCTCTGGCCTTCTTTCCCACCAGAATCCGAGCCAGAGCCG
This sequence comes from Cladorhizidae sp. MBARI D1340-BT2, assembly GCA_028752905.1. Taxonomy (NCBI): domain Eukaryota; kingdom Metazoa; phylum Porifera; class Demospongiae; order Poecilosclerida; family Cladorhizidae; species Cladorhizidae sp. MBARI D1340-BT2. The sequence continues at coordinate 16,814,724 of JAQNBH010000011.1, forward strand.
CTAGTGTCGTCGTCAAAAAGAAGAAAAGTTACTTCGTACAAAACAAAGCATCCTCGCCATCTTGAAAACCGAAGTTAGGAGGAGCAAAAAGCGGGGCGCGGCCGGTGTCACAGGGTATTTGGCATGCCAGGGAATATGGTATCCCCACCCTAGCATCCCCTCAGGGAATTTGGTATCCCACGCGCCCTAGGGTATTTGGTATCCCCATCCCGACGCCAGCTAGCACGTACTTTGTAGCTCTTGCTACAAGCACTGGTGGGGCTAGCAGTTATTTGTGATGCTGCCAAGAAAGAGTGCCCTTCAACGTGGTGTCCTCGTCATATACCTGTCTGTGGTGGTTATAAGTAAAATTAAAATAGCACCTACTAGGCCTATATAAAAACTACCTCCTGAAAAGGGTTCATAATATGTAGCTCTAGCAAGAAAACGTTCTATTAATTAATGTCTCCCCCCCCCCCCCCCCTCCCCTACTAGAACTATTAATTCTGCCCTTCATGTTCTGTTGTTTGATGAAAAAAATACATACGAACTGTGGAGGCATGCATAAGTATTAAACAGACAATTTTGTGAACATATTGAATAATCAACATATTGTAATCTCACCTGTCCAATCCAATATCACTTTTGACAAAAAAACAACATGTTTTACCTTATTTGGTTTCTATATGCATAGCTAATTATAACTATATAGAGCTTTCTCAAGGCACTAAAGCACTCTACTAGCTATATATATTTGGGGGGGGGAGGGGCTTGGGGAATTTAGGAGTCTTTATGACCATGTCCTGTTTTCCAGGACTGCCAGAATCATTCCTTTGAACATTCACTTTATATCATGTCAATATCCTGTTCAAAATCAGTTACTTGAACTTGTGCTTCTGCAGGTATATACTGTATTTCAGGTAGTAAACTTCATTCGGTCTCAAAAAACCTACCTATATATGAATATAGCCAAACATATACTAAAATGCACCGCACAGAGCATCTTCATTTCCAAAATTTTCTGCCCCCCTCTCTATATACATCTTCTGGCAATACAGAATACGTGTATTACTTTTTTGAAACCCCCCCCCCCCCCCCTTGAAAATCCTGGATCTGCCCCTGAATATGCAATACATTGTACAGAAATACATTATACAGATGGCTATAATTATATTACATTAGTTTGATTGTTTCAAGTTCAGTCTTCATTTTTTCCCGAATTTCTGGTATTGCAGCCAGGATAAACAAACAAACAAACAAACAATAAATAACATCGTGCAGTGTAACCTCCGAATAATGGACAAGTGGGACATACCCCTTTGTCCATATTCGGAGGTTGTCATATATATATACATAGCTATATATATATATATATATTTTTTACTTTTTAAAAGATAAGCAATTTGGTCACTTTTTCCCCACTTTTACTAAGAAAAGCAATTTGATAAATGAGTCGGAGATATTAACAATATTTATCAGGTGAGATCATATTCTAATGAGTTCTGTGGTTGTGTCTGGCCTGCACAGCAGCTGTCTTTAAGCTTGAAATGAAATGAAATGAAATGAAATGTTAAAGCGTGTAATGAAATGAAATGAAATGAATGAAAATATCCCAATTGTTTTTGAAGGGTCAAAGGTAGAAATTACAGTATATAAAATTATCAATGCAGTAAAAAATTATATTATATTTTATTTTATTTCATGGGCTGCTATTTGGAAGCTGGCACGTGGTCAACTGTGCTCAACTTCAGAGACATCCCTGTGGAGACCAGAAAAATATGGAAGGAAAAAAAAGTGCTTTTCTTTGAAAAAGTGAAATAAAATATTAATAATAAAAAATAAAAATAAAATAAAATTCATTTCATTTCATGGCATTTCATTTTATTATAAAAAAAAAGAGACCAAAGTGCTCATATTTCATTTCATTTCATTACAAGCTTAAAGACAGCTGCTGCGCAGGCCAGACTCAACCACAGAACTCATTAGAATATGATCTCACATGATAATACTCACCTGATAATTATTTTTTATGCATGTAGCTAGGGTAGTTTTGCTGAGTTGACAGAATCAACAGAGGAGCTGGATATGGTTTGCAGATCCCTTTACATACAGTTTTTATGCCTTACACTGATCGAGTGAAAGAAAGAACAGAATTTCTACTTGCAAGTGGACTTTTGTAGTTGAAGACCATCTATTTGAAGTATGAGAGGAGAACCCTTTTAGAAATAGGCAGCCAAGAACTCATGTAGAAAAACAACACACAATCAAACTATCCTAAAGCTAGCTACACAACAATAAAACGATGCCATCTAGGTGGGCGTTAATAAAGTTAATAATTGTCACGAGTACCCAGGATGCTACAATTTCACTGTATCCACGGGTCGTACAATGGTGTCGTACAATGGTGGTATTGGGTCGTACAATGGTGGTATTGAGTCGTACAATGGTGGTATTGGGCCACGCCCATTGTCCGTTAGAGCCGATTTTTTAAAAAATCAATGAATGTCTATTTGGTGCACTGGCTGCTGTCCGTTGTTCAGAATTGGGAGGTTGTCCGCTATTGGGGGACTTTCTAATGCACTATTCATATGGAGAAGAATCAATTGGTGCACCAGCCTCTGTCCAATATAAGGTAGGTGTCCGCTATTGGGAGTGTCCGTTAATGGAGGTTCCACTGTATTAGTAAAATAGGAAGTCACTTGTCTGAAAAAATATAACAAATCAATTGCTTCACACAAAAATGCTACATAAATTAATGATAAGAGCTATGTGCAGGTGGTATGACTTCACTTATCTGAAGACCATGTTCGGACAACTGACTTCATAATATAATACTCACACACACATATAAACCATACCTGATTGAAAGCAAATGTCGTATTAAGTGCTTGGCACCTAGCATACTGGGGAAAAAAATGTGTTGACAAATTGCAAAATCACCATTTGAGATGTTCATGAAGAATTGAAGGAATAGGAAAACAAGACATTACAAATTCTTCTCATGATAATACGTACATACACATAGCAAAAGCAGGTTTCAATAATGTGTCACCACTCAGGTTATTGCTTACCATGCACAAAAATACGCCACAATCATATGCATTGCTTTGAGTTGGTATGTCCTATAACCATGCATGCAAATGTAAAAAGCAATATATAATTACAGTCACTGGGAAGTAAGTGTGTATAGCTATACCTTTGGAGAAAGCATTTTCCACCTAGAAAAATCCACAATTGGATTTCTTTTCATGAGAAAGTCACTGAGGAACACAAATTCAAAATAAAATAACCATCCATGTACACGTAAATAAGATAACCATCCATGTACACGTATAACTAGTTAAACTAACAGAATTTTTTTCAAACAAAGAATATTCTTTCCCATCAAGGAGTCGTAAAATCTCAACTCCTGTTCCTCAATGTCGGCTACCACCAAACACCAATGAAGACCAGTATGTACAGGTACAATACATTTTTTGTAGGTGAAAATGTCAAGCTGCATAAAGAAATATATAATAGCATGTTATATCTTTGGGAAGTCTGCAGTATTTATTACCTTGATCCAATTAGCAACCTGGTCATAACCACAACATAGTTGATCGTAAAAATAGCACGAGACACTGTAAACAGATTTCAATTCTTTCCTGTTCGCTTCTTCCATGATCAGGAACACGTATGAATCTATGATCTGATATTACTAAAATAAATAAATCTGAAGGAGGGAAAGACTTAGAGGATGAAATGAATACCTTGTCATTTAGCCATTCCTTGTTGGTCAGCGTATCAAGGTCATGGCGATACACTTGGCAATCATGTATAGAAGACACAGGAGTTTTAGATGGTGCAACCTATAATTAAATACACATAGCTACATGAATTACTCTAAACAAGTAGGTAATGCAAAAATCAAGAAAACCTGATACCTTTGAACAAAGACCACTTGCTTGCAAATCTTCATTTTCTACAGGTGCACGAATTGTGATGAAGGTTACTTTTTATACTCAGAGTTACTGTTACAACACAACTACATACCATCTTTTTCAGCCCTTAGGTTTAGGCATCTTCTGGATGAGCAACACTGTAGAATACCTTTGCCACCAAATCTTTTCATATCGCAACAAAAAAGACACTTGCCACAATCAGCTGCAGTGCATCCAGCACAAATTCCACACCGTTTGGGTCTCCCTACAAGCATTAATAATTACAGAACAGTATACGACCTGCTAAGAGCCAACTTGTTCACCTTTCACTAATTTTTTGGCCTTTGAATATGGTATGGTAGATACACTCTCGCACTGATCCCGTAGAAATATAATGGTGCATAAAGAGTAAGTTAAAACTCATGCTTAAATCATCTTTGTAGGAAAAAAAAGATTAAATGATTTTTGTATCTGGAGACAGTAATCCACATGTAAACCATAGCCATACCTTTCACTAGCAACAACTGAAGGGCAAGATGGGGTGGAAGGTGGCGAGCACGATATTGAAGCACAATGCCGAAGGAAATAAAATAATAACAGTGAAGAGACCACGACATAGTTATTTCCCACAAAGTTGTTGTTGTTTTTAGCCCAACCAGTGCATTATACAGTCAAGCTCAGTTGAATTGAATTACGACCCATTACTCACTACCAGCACCAACTAACTGCACTGCTCTGAATGGTATGATACTAATAGTATTCAAGCCGTACTGGATAGTCTTACTAAGTCAATCTTGCGCTTCTTCCTGCAGGGTTCCAGAAGCTCAGCATCTCCCTCTGGAGAGAGATTTGTGTCTACCGGAGATGACACATTCAGCGAACCACACAGAGGAATAGCTTCAGAATTCACTAAGTATAAACAAAATGGTTGGGACTATAGCTAAACAATATTTAAAATAATCTACACGTTGGCCCTTCATACACAGTTTTATTTTAAATCAAGTATAAATTGCAGGATATTTGGACAACAATATCAATATCCTCTTTCATTGTTATATATACCTCCTGCTCCATTGGGTGTCAACCACAACTTCAGCTTTTGGGTATTATAGGACTTCCTGAGAAGTTCTCCCTTCTGATCCATAAGATGCCACCTTCCTTTTCCTAGGTCTTCTTTGATTATGTATGGCCCAAAAAACTTGACATCCAGTTCTCCACCTTTTCTTCCTTTATTCTTGGAATTTTCTGCGAGCACTTTATCACCGACCTTAAAAATTTAATAATACATGTACATAGTGTTTATATTATTATCCATCCTGTATACCTTTAGAGTAGTGCCCTTGTTATGCTTCTTGTCATATTGTCGCTTTTGTCTCTCTTGTGCCTTGAGAATGTTGTGCATGACTTGATCATGGACCTTCTTCTTCAGTTCAACAAGCACCTCAACTTTCTCATCCATATCTGCATCATCAGTTTCCTTGCTTCGACCTGGTAAACTTGCATCAATTGGAAGTCTTGCTTCTCGGTGGTACATAACGTAAAAAGGAGTAAACTTCGTTGAATCTTGACAACTTGTCCGCTATGCAAACAAAACGTTATCAACAAGGTTATCCCAATCGTCACATTCATCATTGACCAACTTCTGTAGAGATGCTTTTAATGTTTGGTTAAACCTTTCATCAAGGCCATTTGATTGCGGATGGTACGCACTTGTTACTCTGTGTCTAAATCCAGTCAGAGCTTCCAACCTGTCCACGATCTGGTTACAGAATTCTCTTCCCTATATAAAGGAATAAATATTTTCCAGATTATAAGTTATGGATACAGTAAGACCTTTGTGGGAAATCCCTCCCACCTCACCTAAAATAGCATCCTACAACAAACAAATTGAACTTAGTGCAGATGGTCATTGTGTGGGTTCAGAAAAATTTAAAGAAATTAAAAAAATCTGACCATATGTTTAGTAAAAAAAGCTATGAGATTATTCCTAGTTACTTGATCAGAGATGATTTCTTGTGGACATCCATGCCGCATAATCATCTTGTAGAGAAACTCAGCTACATGTTTAGCCTCTTTAGTCGGAATTGGCTCTGCCTCAGCCCACTTCGAAAAATAATCGATTAATGTGATGCAATATCGATTGCCCCTGGCACTAATGGGAAGTTCAATTAAATCAATCCCAATTTTATTCCAGACATCCGATACTGGAATAGGATGTAGAGCTGCCGCTGGCTTATCAAACTTCCGCTTTGATCGCTGGCACACATCACAACAGCTGACCTAAATGAATAACATTAAGACATTATGCAGGTGCAATACAACACATTAATTATTCCAGGCACACACACACCCCCGCCACACACACACACACGGGAACACACAACAAACTTAACTTAGGGCCGAAGATTAAATAACGCGAGTCACACAAGTGCCGAATTAACTAGCAATTGAAGTAACACAGGTTTTTTTAAACCTACCCATTTCTCTGTGTCATTATTAATTCCCTTCCAATAGTATCGGGAAACGACTTTATTGATGGTTTTGTCCCGACCAAAATGGCATCCACCAACTCTGTTGTCATGACAGGCTTCCAAATTTTTCTTCTTCCTATTTTGATCGGTTATAACCTGCATTAATGACATGTTGAAATAAATTCCAGTAGCAAGGTAATAGTTTTCTCTAAATGTCTGTGGCTTACTTGTCTGATAATATTTTGGCCTCCTCTTTGGTCTTTATAGAACAAAGACCCATCCAAAAGCTCAAATTTTTTGGATCTTTTCCTAATGATAGTTTTATCAGCTTTCTGGGCTCCTTCAGGGTAAACTCCTTGGTGGAGATACTGGTACACTTCGTCATATTTACGTTCTTCTTCTGTAAACGAAGCCATATCCGACGCCGCGTGTGTAAAAGTGGGGATATGAAGGGATACCACGCGGGGATGCCACGCGGGGATGCCAAATACCCTAGCACGGGGATGCCAAATAACCTAGGATGGGGATACCAAATAGTGGGGATGACAAATTCCCTGGGACACCGGCACATAATTAAATTATAGCAGCACGTGTAAATGACGTTTTTAGAATGATTCAGCATTCTTTTGGGCATGTGCAGCACCAAGAATTTGGCGCTTAGTTCAAATATATATTTTTATATAATTTTTTTCGCGAGTCCGATTTCCCTTTGCGCCATATGGCGCTTATGGCGTTTAATCGGTTAAGATAAAGTAGTATTAATACAACAACAGCCACTGCTAGTGTCATTATCACCAACACAAAGGCTAAAACTGTGATTCCCACTTGATACCATTCCAATACCACCCTGTTCTTCATGTCGGCATCCTTGTTGTCAAATGTATATGTAGGCATTGCCACATCATTTGGTTTTCCAGCACAACTTTGGTAGTATGAGCGTACAATCATTTTCAATGTGGAGTTGATTAGCACTGAAACCTGGTAATAATAAATGCTGGATGTCATCTCCTTATAAGGTAAAGGAAATATACGGTTCATGGGTCCAATCACAGGGGGGCTCATATTTTGGTACCAGGGGTCCTTGCCATATTGTATGCTGCAGGTAGAGAGGTCCTTGATGGTGGATATACAAAGTGTATTGTTGATACGAATTAGAGTGGAGTTTATCATCTCCAGGGAGAAGGCAGCTGCACCAGATACACAAAATGACATGACACACCATTAGAAAAGCTAGTTTTGTTTTGAATATCTCAAAAAATAATAACCTTAGCATGCAAGAAAATACTTCCTTCTTCTACTGGCCTATTTGATATCAGAATCTTAGCATTATATGATCATTACTGTACAGATGAACACCGAGCTAACTTAAGCCTTCAACTTGGATTATGGTTAGGGCAATAACTAGGGTTAGGACCAGTGCAATAACTAAAGCTAGGTCTAAGACTATGATAGGGCAATGGCTAGCACAACACAATCTAACTGGGTTTTTTAAATCAGCCAAAAGTTGTATTGAAACCAGTGTAGGACTGGAATCCAGAAAATCATGCAGGAATACCTGCAACGGTTCTTCTCTGTGCAGGAATACCTGCAACATTGCCTATCCATGCAGGAATACTTGCAAGTTGCAAGTATTATTGCCTTTGTAGAGGCTTCATTGCTCAGATATTGTGAAAGCTCTGCTATATATAAAAGTAACAGGGGCACCTGGCATTGCCCGGATAAAACCATGCAGTGATGTAAGAATTTATTGCAGATCATACTGCATTTATAGTTAGTCACTCTGGTTGTCACACCAACTTGAAAAAATAATGGGTGCTGAATAAGCAGGTTCTATCATCTCTACCAAGTAGCTCAGATCCCCATGAAGCAGGGCCTAGGAACCCAAATGCTGGTCTCCCCTTGATGGCCTAGGTATCCAGTAGCTCAGCTTCCATGAAACTGAGTTAATGCAACCAATAGCTTGACTACATTCAGAAGCTGGGCTTCCCATAAACCAGTGCCTAGGTTTCCTTTAGCTGTGCTCCTCATGAAGAAGGGCCTGTATAGGCACCAGATCATTAGCCTCCTATGAAGAAGGGCTTAGGCACCAATTAGCTAAACCCTTAGGCATCTATAGGTGGTCTCCCAAAGAAGCAGGATGTAGGCAACCATTTGCTGAGCTTCGTAAGCACCCAAGTATCTGGTTTCCCCATGAAACTGAGTCCAGACATCTTATCAATCATTATGGTTACCCAATTACGATTTTTTTTCTAGAACTCGCACAACTATGCTGCCTTCTTTATATTTTGCCATTTCTGCAAGTATAGCATTTTTAGTTGGTGCCTGTAAATACAATGAACTAAATATTGTAGGAATGTTGCAGCAAGTTGCTGTCAATTTTTGGTGTGAAAAAACAAGAATGCATTCATAGAATGTGTCGCCAATCTATGTGAAATTACATACTTGCCATTGAAGTACCCATGGCTTGCTTATACGATGTTATCTCCTGAAAAAGCTGATAACAATTGTCGCTGTTCGGTCTCTGCAGGCTCAGCAGTAAGCTGAATTAAGCAGTACCATAATTGCTCGTAATATTGTGTGGACAAACTTTATTTATACAAATCTGACCAGCTGGATTGAGACAGCATTGTAATGAGAGTGAAGACTTCAAATTTTGTGTGTGTGTGTATATGTTGCACATGGTACACAAGTGTGTTTGTACATCTTTTGGGTGTCTTTTTGTAGTAATTTGTAATAAAGGCTGTCTGGACAAAGTCACGATTACTTGCACTGCTTGTTGCATATGTAACATGGAATAATAAAAATAATGTGTATATTCCTTATATAGAGAGAGAATGAGTGTACAACATACGTAATATTTCCAAGTAGGAGTTGGGTGGCACCTTGCATTGATCATATCTATCAGCTGCTGTGGTGACAGAAACTGTATAATATCTTCTCTCGGGTCTAGCAACTCTGTGAGATCTGGAACATTCTGAGTCAGTATTGCAATAGCCATCTTAATTCTGAAGGAAACTCTCATTCTTCAGAATCCTGCCTGTTGAATCACTGATAAGCAAGTGGATCGAAGCTCTGAAGTCATATTCATCGGGTCTGACGGAATGTTCTAGAAGGCTTTCTCTCTGGGTTTATATAATTATTCACATTGTCACTACATGGTGTTACATCGTGACCATTATAATTTAGTGACAAGAACATATTATATCAGATGTTATTCCAGAATTTATTTTAATAAAACTCTTATCTACAGTGTGCATTCAAAATTTGTCATGATGTATATAGCATATGGATATACAATTTCATATATCCTGTACATAGTAGGTGTGTTGACAACCTGCCTTTATAAAGAAGTACAGAAAGCTGTTATTTGGTTTAGTTTGTACATGCTCAGTGATACGTTTGATAACCAGCCTTGATAACAAAGTACAGAACATGGAGGCCATTATGGCTGCACATACTAATTATAACAACTAATTCTATACACTTAAAATAGGTGGAGTCCTTATTGCCTATCAAGAGCACACTAGCTTAGCTCTACACAGCTGGCCTGATGGAATCGTAAGGGCTAATATTTTGCCACTATAATGGCAGCACCAAAATGTTACAAGTGTTTTTAACAACAAGAAATAAGTGCAACTGAGGTATAATATTTTAATAGTCTAGTGAACATAAAATCATCAAAGCCTATGAAGTGGTGATACCCATGTGTTGAGGGCCAGAATAAAGACTGGATGGCTGCGAATGTACAAGACATGGAAACTGTACAAAGGTTAGTTCAAACACAAAAATAATGTTAAGATTATGGTTACACTGGAGTCCTTCTAACTACAGCTCCTTAAGTGCATACCAAACGAGTTTGATTCCAAGTGAGCTGTATGGAGGAGGTCTCTTGCCAGTAGAGCATTGTAACATTGAAGACACTGGAAAGCCTTTCTGTGAAGGAGAGAAATAATACCATTAGATCTAATCCTTGTGACATTTTTGATGACTTTGTACCTGGATGCATATTTAGTATAGAAATTGACTACACACAGACTGTCATTACATGCTTTTATTACACACCACACATGCATGAAGCAAGGCAAAGGCAATGTTATCATGTTCTCTATGTAGGTGTATTATATATATATATATGTATGTATATTTATATAAATGGTTCTATTACCACACACCACACAGCATGAAGCAAGGCAAAGTCACCATTTGTCCAACTCTATGTAAGTGTATTATACAAATACCCTAATCTAAAAGTTAGGTGTGTGTGTAATGGGTTGGGTGGGTTGCATGCATACCATGTTGTGTAACTTCCACTTAAGTGTATGGCATGCTGCTTAGAAGATCTTTGGTACATCTTACCTTTGAAAAATATGTGCAATGCTGCACAAAAGTTATGTGTGTCTAGGAACGACAAAGTTAATTTTTGACTATTTTTAGGTCTGCTTTGTGTACTTCATTATTGATTACTGAAAGTGTTTCTGGAACTGGAAATATGCAAAGATATGGGCAGTATTTAGCTACTTATGCACACCAATATTAAGCTGTATTGTATGTATAGAAAAGAGAGAATTTTAAAGCTAAAAGGTCATTGAATTTGGGAGTTGAATAAAACAATCGATCATTGTCATTTCTATCCTTTATTTACTAGTCAACTTGTTATACAATGTTATGTGACTCTTCTTTCTAGCAAACCATTATACCAACTTTCCCAATATATCTGATATATAGGATACCGACTTTACTCAAAACTCAAATTCTGGTATATAGAAAGTGGCAATGCCAACTGACATAGAAGATCAATGAACTGGGTAGATATAAATAATAAATCATAAATTACTTGCAACATAAATGTTGAAAAGACGTGAATCTCCCTCCTGGTCCCCACAGTTGATGGCAGTGACAATGAAGGAGTACTGCATGTCCTCCTTTAGTCCAGAGGAGCTGTAGCTCTTATTCGAGTTTACTAACTGGTCATCTAAATTTAATGAAGAAGAGGATGAAGAACCACGGGTGGCAGTAACATGATAATTGTCTACAGCATATTGATTGGAGAAGTTGGAAGACCATTGAAATGTAACAACAGATTTTTTTTGTGATACACTTAGGAAGCAGGAGCCAATGGAGGGAGATGGAGGAGGTGATTCTATATGGAGGGGAGGTAGAGGTTATTTAGGAATTAGCTTCACAAGTATATTAAAGACCAAAACTAATAGACAAGACAGACAAAGATAACAACAGCTTTTATGATTTAGTTTAAGTGGGATGAATAAGATTGACGGCATTGCATTTGATTATCTCAAAAAATAGCTAGTGCCTATTAAACTAAGCACAATAACATTACCTCGAATGATGACATAATATGTTTCACTATGAAGTCCTTGAGATGCACACTGAATTTTTGTTCTTCTGAAAACATCCACATTTCCTATTAACTCAGATGTAACATTCATAACATAACCATCACTGCTGGCAGCAATTACATTGATATATGGTAGAACCCTATTATGTATGTTATCAATAGGAGTAATAGGCAGTGGAAACTCTGATCTTTGAATCTGTAATATCCAGCAACCATTCCGTTGACTCTCCATTCCAAAACAACAGGTATATTTGTTCCAATACAAGTGAAATTAACAGTTCCAGGACAGTACGATGTATTTGTAGGGGGGGAAGACAGCAGTGAGATCTCAAGAGAATAAGAAACTGTGGAGGAAAAAAAGCAAGCAATTGGAACTAATTCTAAAATAGTTTGATGGCATATCTAGAATGTATGCACTGACGTACCTCTCTGAGTAAGTAAGTACAGCAGACTAGTCTTTATAATGAAGTTCATTGCAGAAAGTTTGCAGGATACTGTGAAATACAGAGTTTGTAGCTATAAATGCCATTTAAACTCATGTCTAAATTAGGTTAACCCCTCCACTGGGGTAACCACCATTATTATATAAGACGCTACCGAGAAACAGCTGCTCGGGCCATTTTCTTATTGCTCAAGCGCATGCCCAAAATATTGCTCCTTCTCCGTAATCGTTAGGTTGCTATGATAAGTTAATTGTGGTTAGGTATACCACGCGAAGCGTGGCTGATTTCGGGATGCTTAACTGAGCGATGAAAACGGAGGAGATAAGTCTCTACTTACAATAACCTTCTCAATATAATCAACTTGAAATTGAATTCTCTCAACGTTTTCTATAGATGCTCTAGACTACATAACGAATAATTTATTCCTGATGACTAGAGCATCTAGCCGAAATGTCGAGAGAATACAATTTCAAGTTGATTATTGAGAAGGTTATTGTAATTTACTATGTATTATGTCAACTAAGGATTCATTACAAGTTTCTACTTGCTCTAGTTTGAATTGTGCTGAAGTCGAAATACTGTGCTGAATGAATTCAAAACACCATGCTGAAGTCGAGACACTGAAGAGAGAAATAGAATCAGAATAAGTGATGATTCCCTCTACATTCCAGTACAGAAAGAGAAGAGAATAAAGAAATCAATATACAGGACTGTTCATGACAAGCCTAAATTATCTAGAAGTGAATATAATATAATATATGGTAAGATCAAAACATTCTTTGCTGGGTTACTTGAGATTGTGTGTGTGTGTGTGTGTTTTACATGTGTGTTTGTTTGCGTGTGCATGCGTGTGTGTGTGTGTGTGAGAGTGTTTACTTTTGTGAGTGTGAATTTGTTGTTGTTGTTGCAGGTTAGCAAGTCACAGTACTAATATCAGTTATTTGTCTGATGCCCCACCATGCAAATTTCCGAATGGGGAACTGTTGATAGCGTCATCATTTGGCATTTCTTCATCTGGTGTCTATAATGATATTTATATTCCTGTAATCACTTTGTGGTTTGTTGCTAGGCAACCATTTTCAAAATCCACTTTCACTATACATTCTAAAAATATATGGTTGCTAGTTAGTTTAGTAATTCCTAAATTTAGTATAAAATGATATCCAACTGAGGCTAGAGCATCTAGTCAAAATGTTTAGAGATTAAAATTAAAGTTAGTCACAGTACTAAAGCATCAATCATAAGCTTCTAGAAAGTCAACAGTGAAAGAGTTCACATTAGAAGGGCTACTTAACCCTGGGCAGTGATTGCTAGAGCCAGTGCGGCTGGCATTCTGTCAGACCATGTGTAGCTTCAGAGCAGAACATCAGAGTTAGAGCCTTGATAGCTGGTATTAGCATTAGATATACCTGGGTGTTTCGAGTGCTGCAAGCCAGATCTAACATTTACACTCTTTTTATTACAAAATTGACGTGTAAAATAGCGGCACCTACTCGTAGAGGCACGGAGAGTCGCCAGGGCTTATCTTACTCAGTGTTCAGCTCATTCTACAGCTGCTCCAATGAAACCCACTGGCCTCCAACTTTTGACTACAACTCCATTGACGATGGAGTAGTTGATGGAGGCCATAGGAAAATGAGTGTGGGGATGTGCCAGATGCAGCCAAGTCTGACATCATGGACCCAGACCAACGATACCAAGCACTTGGAAGGTGGTTCGTTATGTGCATGGTTTTAGGGTAGAGCCTACTGTGGCAAGGACATGGTGAGTGCATGGTCCAAGGGTAGAACCTACTGTGGTAAGGACATGGTGAGTGCATGGTTCTAGGGTAGAGCCTACTGTGGCAAGGACATGGTGAGTGCATGTTCATGCCTACAGTTGCAAGGACATGGTGAGCATGGTTCTAGGGTAGAGCCTACTGTGGCAAGGAAGTGGTGAGTGCATGTTCATGGGTAGAACCTACAGTGGCAAGGACATGGTTAGTGCATGTTCATGGGTAGAGCCTTCTGTGGCAAGGACATGGTGAGTGCATGGTCCAAGGGTAGATACTACTGTGGGGTAAGGACGGTTCTAGGGTAGAGCCTACTGTGGCAAGGACATGGTGAGTGCATGTTCATGCCTACAGTGGCAAGGACATGGTGAGCATGGTTCTAGGGTAGAGCCTACTGTGGCAAGGAAGTGGTGAGTGCATGTTCATGGGTAGAACATACAGTGGCAAGGACATGGTTAGTGCATGTTCATGGGTAGAGCCTTCTGTGGCAAGGACATGGTGAGTGCATGGTTCTAGGGTAGAGCCTACTTTGGCAAGGATGTGGTGAGTGCATGGTTCAAAGGTAGAGCCTTCTGTGGTAAGGACATGGTGAGTGCATGTTCATGCCTACAGTGGCAAGGACATGGTGAGCATGGTTCTAGGGTAGAGCCTACTGTGGCAAGGACGTGGTGAGTGCATGTTCATGGGTAGAACCTACAGTGGCAAGGACATGGTGAGTACATGTTCATGGGTAGAGCCTTCTGTGGCAAGGACATGGTGAGTGCATGTTCATGGGTAGAACCTACTGTGGCAAGGACATGGTGAGTGCATGTTCATGGGTAGAGCCTACAGTGGCAAGGACATGGTGAGTGCATGGTTGTAGGGTAGAGCCTACTGTGGCAAGGACATGGGGAGTGTTAGTTTCACCAATGATTCAATGACGGCATTCTTGGGCATATACAAAGTAGGACCCTAAGCTGCTAGTGTGAAATGTAGTATGAGGCACAAAGTTATTAGGAAGAGACTCAGACTGTGGTGGGCCCAGTCATCGTGCAATGGCAGTGAGAGAAAATGTCCCCATGTTGGCTTCCAATCAGGGTGGGTATCCATGTGTAGCTAAAAACTCATTACATAATTATTCAATTATTCCCGATGGAAACTAGAGCATCTAGTCGAAACGTCAAGAGAATACAATTTCAAGTTGATTATTGAGAAGGTTATTGTAATGTTATTATGTCAACTGAGAGTTCATGGAGAGTAGAATGATAGACACTTATAAATTATGGACAGGTATATGTATAATTATATATGTTCCATCCAATCTATGAATCTGCCCAATCTATAGATTGTGCAGCACAATCTATGAATGCCAATCTATTGCCTGCCAATCAATATACTTCAAAGCATGGTAGCATATTAACATCCTTTGCAACAGATTCATAGATTGGATGGAACATATCGACCAGTACTTATTATCGACTAGTTATACTGAGCTAGTGAGCAAGCCAAATATCCTAACCCACCCACACAATATGGGATAGTCGACTGGAATTTACAAAGCCCGCGCTCTCCCACGAAAAGAGAAGAAGGGAGAAGAGCTGTTTGTGAGGCAAGTTTCTCTACATTTGGGGACTATAGCAGTTGTGCGAGTGGTCGTGGGTATTACAAACTGTGCATTATATCTTTTTTGACAGAGCGATATTCTTCAAATATCTCTAGCTACACTTGCCATGTCACTTAGTACTTTATCTGTAAGTCCTTGTGGAACTTTTTGTCAGTACATGTATCACTTTTTTCTACATCATTACACTCTCAGTTGCAATCATCACTTTCTCTGTTTCTCTGTTGCAAAGGGTGTTAATATGCTACCATGTTTGAAGTGTATTGATTGGCAGGCAATAGATGGGTATTCATAGATTTTGCAGCACAATCTACAGATTCATAGATTGGATGGAACATATAATTATATTTAATAGGTATATATACATTATATAATTATATATATATATATATGTACATATAATATATAATATATAAAGTATTGATTGTTCATATGACAGAAGAGAGGACTTATATAATAACATATTTCCTCTGTTAGGAACTGCCCCTCCAGTTGTGGCCACTTAGCTTTGTTGTGGTGACCGCCTTTGGCTGCATGGGCAGCAGGAAATGAGACATGCCCAAATAATTCCACATTGGGCTTAACTGAGAGAACTGGGGATGAAAGTGTGTCAATTCCACCCATTATTCAACCATGGCCTTCCTGTGGTATAGAAGACACTAAGCTGTTAGGTGAGGTGTCTACCTACGCTGTACAAATTAGTAGGATGTGTTGTGGTGCTTGGGCCAGGAGGGGGGGAAATGTTCACCAGGTTGGTTTCTGTCTTGTTCATATAGCAATGTGCATGTACAGATTAAATCAGTGGTAGAGAAGACTGGTTTTATGACCAGTATTTTACACTTATGTGTACCTAAGATGGGATTATAGCTGGGCAGTGGTGTCTATGAGTCATGACCAGTATTTTACACTTATGTGTACCTAAGATGGGATTATAGCTGGGCAGTGGTGTCTATGAGTCGGCTATCGGGAGACCTGCACCACATGCTTCCATTCTTAGCAACTCTATACCTGGACCACCCATTAGGGATTGGTGAATCATCTGTCGGAAAGTCCTAGACTGCCACTATAGCTGGGGTGGGGCATTTTGTGTTGGAGGTGTTATTGTCAATAGAAGTTAATGATGATAGCCTAGCAGTAACCATCCCTGATTGGGATGGGACTGTAATACTCCATTAGAAGGATGCTTTGTACCTTGTCCATTGAAGAATGCCATGATCACAGTGACTGCTGTTGGATGTATTTTGAAGGTATGCATGGAATATATTTATATTTTAATCACGATACCTAGTTTGTTACTTTGTTGGTCAATAATCGCCTACCACATTCATTTTGGGATTGGATACTTACTCAGTTAGCCTTGGTAATTCCTCCACCTTTGGTTTGTATATTGGTACCAGTAATGCCTAGTTGTCTGGCTGGACTACCTTTACATACCGGTCAGGCCTTGGGCTTCTCAAGGTCGTTATCAGAACTGATCTAAATGCCAGGACTGGCAGGAGCAATTCCCAACAAACATACCAAATGCTCCAACCTGGTTAGGAATGAGCAACACACCTGATCCTGCGATGGCATTTAGCTTGTACTAACCACCGAGCCCTTCAGTCCAATGTTGGCTAGAGGGATTCGCTCTGTTAATGTCATGGAGATGCGTGAACTCTCGACAGGTGTCTCTCTAATGCAATGGATTGATACCTTCAGTTGCCGCTCTACCATGCGGATACTCCCAGGAGCACTGAGGCCTAGGTTGCATGAGGTTATGTTTCTACTGACATATTTTTTTAATGGCATATGTGGACATTAGGTCAACAGATCCCGGAACATGAGACATGCTTGCATATGCATGATGTGAGTATTTGGGGGGCACAGATGCACATAGCAATGTTTGGCTAGGCTATGACAGGGCATTTAGCCAACAGGTGGCTTTTCACTAGACCATGCCATGAAACAATTTGTATATTGATATCCAGGCAGTAAGTCTGGTGGGTTAAGGTCACAGTACAGCACCGTGGTGTACATTACCACCAATGACATATGGCCAGAGACTGCATTATTACACATGACAGTTTGGAGTAAAAGAACGATAATCACAACCCAGTAAAGGATTCAGGGAAAAGCAATAAGATAATTGCAACTTATCAAATTTAGGCCAAGGACATACAGTAGTAAATTACTAACATGCATGGCAAGGTTTTAAACAGTAACATTGAGGTCCGGCATAATATGTAATTAGCTATAGATGACTAATCCCACAGACAGACTGCCAAAGAATAGACAGGCAAGCAGACACACAGACCAGCAGACAGACTGGCAGGTAGACAGAGGCAGACTGGCAGACACAAAAAGACCAGCAGACAGACTGGCAGAGAAAAACATATAGACCAACGAACAGACTGGCAGACAGATCAGCAGACAACAGATTGGCAGGTAGACCTATACAGACCACAACATAACTTGGTAGGCAGACCCATACAGACCAGCAGACAGACAGACCCGCAGACATTAGACTGGCGAGCAGATATACAAAAACCAGCGGATAGACTGGCAGGTCAACACACAGACAGTGTGGCAGACACATAGACCAGCAGACAGACTGGCAGGCAGACACAGACCAGCAGACACTCTGGCAGACAGACCATCAGACAAAAGATTGGCATGCAGACACATACAGTCCAGCAGGCAGACTGATAGACAGATAAGCAGTTAACAAACTAATCTAATTCCAGGGGCCTACATCTGTTAGCAACTGGATTGCTTCATACTCTAACTATATATTTGCCTAGTAGATATATGCTGGTTCACTGAGGGGATTTGACATTGGATTTAAATTGTTAAAGCCCTGACTTACAGCCAGCACCAAGAAATACCTAGGCCTAATAAATTCATCAGTGGTCAGAGACTTTATTTCAGCAGAGCAAGGAGCAGGGAGACTAGTTGGACCTTTGGAGGAGTCAATCTGTCCTCTTGTCCATGTTAGCTGGGCCTTAGTATGAAGGATGGTATCTCTTGGGCACTGTCATTGATGCTTACATTAGTGTGGATGATGCAGTTGAACGCACACTGTACCTGTTTGAACAAAGCTGGCAAACAGTGACCTGAAAATGCATTGGCTGAGACAGCCAGCAGAGAAGATATGGGGACACCACTCTCTTATAAAATCATGGCGCTCAAAGTAGGTATACCCAACAAAAGAGTAAATAATCATTTCTGGGATATGTGGCTCATTCAGCTTCGATTATACTCCTGGACCGTACTTTACTATTTCAACTAAGTATAGCCAGGCAGTTATGCAACCTAGGCACTTGATGCAACCTAGGTATACCCATGCAGTTGATGCAAACTAGGTATAGCCAGGCAGCTAATGCCACCTAGGTATACCCAGGCAATTGATGCAACCTAGGTATACCCAGGCAGTTGATGCAACCTAGGTATACCCAGGCAGCTGATGCAAACTAGGTATAGCCAGGCAGTTGATGCAACCTAGGTATACCCAGGTATTTGATGCAACCTAGGTGTACCCAGGCAGTTGATGCAACCTAGGTATACCAAGGCAGATGATGCAACCTAGGTATACCCAGGTAGTTGATGCAACCTAGGTATAGCCAGGCAGCTGATGCCACCTAGGTATACCCAGGCAATTGATGCAACCCAGGCAGTTGATGCAACCTAAGGCAGTTGATGCAACCTAGGTATACCCAGGCAGTTGATGCAACCTAGGTATACCCAGGCAGTTGATACAACCTAGATACTCAGACAGTTGATGCAACATAGGTAAACTCGGCAGCTGATGCAACCTAGGTATAACCATGCAATTGATGCAACCTAGGTATAGCCAGGCAGTTGATGCCACCTAGGTATACCTAGGCAGTTGATGCAACCTAGTTATACCCATGCAGCTGATGCAACTTAGATATACCCAAGCAGTTGATGCAAACTAGGGTATAATCACGCAGTTGATGCAACCTAGGTATACCCAAGCAGTTGATGCAACCTAGGTATACCCAGGCAGCTGATGCAACGTAGGTGTACTCAGGCAGTTGAGGCAACCTAGGTATACCCAGGCAGCTGATGTAACCTAGGTATAGCCAGGTAGTTGATGCAACCCAGGTATACCCAGGCAGTTGATGCAACCTAGGTATACCCAGGCAGTTGATGCAACCTAGGTATACCCAGGCAGTTGATGCCAGCTAGGTATATCCAGGCAGTTGATGCAACCAAGGTATACCCAGGCAGCTGATGCAAACTAAGTACAGTCAGAAAGTTGATGCAACCTAGGTATACCCAGGCAGTTGTACCCAGAAAGGCTTGCATGGCACGTTTAGTGACAGGTTTAATAAATTGTTTGATTGCTGCCACCCTGCAGTCTGGCGCTGAGACTGTTCCATGACCAACAGTGTGTCCTAGGAATGTCAATGATGATGCACCCCATTCGCATTTTGCCGGTTTTGCTGTCAACCCAAATTTCTGTAACTGTGCTAGCACCTGCGTGATGTGAGCAACATGATTCTCTCAGGATTGACTATAAACACAATGATGTCATCTGTGTAGGCTCCTGCAAATTTCTGCATGCCATTCAATACCCAATCCATCATGTGCTGGAATGATGCAGGGGCATTCCGCAATCCAAAGGGCATGACTGTGAACTGGTACTTCCCCCAGGGAATCAAAATGCTGACTTCTCCTGGTCCTCTTTGGCCAGGGGAAACTGGTAAAACCCTTTGTTCAGGTCTAACTTAGATAAATAACAAGCTTCTCCCAGTTGGGCAATCAAGGTATCCATCAAGTAGGGGTCTGGTTGTGTGATGTTATTAATACGCCTGAAGTCTATGCACAACCTAACAGATCCATCTGGCTTCCTAACTGGTACCATGGGAGAGGACCATGGACTGAGAGAAGGTTTGAGAATATCCACCTCAGCAAGAGAACGTACCTCCTCCCACAGCTGGTCCTTCCATGCTGGGGCCAACATGTATGCCAGTTCTTAAGGGCTGAGCCATGCCAGTGTTGATGGAGTGGCAATTGTCCTTGGCTCTACCTGGTTCCACACACAACACATCCTTGTATTGGCCTATGACTTTGTCAAGTTGGATTTTCTGGTCATGATCAAGGGTGGATGAGGTGAGCATAATCCCATCTTCCTGAGGTTCTTCCACCTCCTCCCCAACAACCACCAAGTGTAACACCGAGGCATCTGGGCTGATCCACTCCTTCAGGGAGTTGATGTGGGTAACCATGCGCTTGCTACGTCGCCTGGGCACCGCTATTTCATAAGTGACTGGTGATATACGCCAGGTAATCTCAAATAGACCCTCCCATACGTCATCTAGCTTGCCACTAATGTCTGGTATTCTTAACAATACCAGGGTATTCTCCTCAAATTCTATTTCCTTGGCCTTTTTGTCGTAAGGGGCCTTAATTTTTTCCTTGGCAACCTTCTCACGGCCACTCACAACCATTTGCATTTCTGCCAAACATTCTCCTAAATCATTCACCCAGTCCACTACACTAAACTCCGCTACTTCCCTGGTAAACCATCCCTCCTTGAGCATATCGAGGGGGCCCCTGATTGGCCTCTCAAACACTACTTCAAATGGGAAGAACCCAGTATTTGAGTGGGGGGTGTTCCTATAAGCAAAAACGAAATATTTCAGGATTTTGTCCCATTCAGTTTTCCTTTTTTCACACTTCCTTAACATACACTAGAGCAACCCGTTCCATCTCTATAAACAACCATCGGTTTGGGGATGGTAGGGAGAGGTTTTTAAACGTTTTATGTCGAGCAATCGGCACAATTCCTGGGTCACTTTTCCCATAAACACTGATCCCTGGTCAGTTAGTATTTCTGCTGGGATCCCAGTCCGGGAGAATATCTCTACCATGCTTTCTGCCACTGTCAGGGCATCTATTCTTCTTAGTGGTATAGCTTCTTGGTACTTAGCACCGAGACACATGCAAGTCAGGATGTAGTGGTTTCCAGACTTTGCCTTGGGTAATGGTCCGACCAAGTCAAAAGTCTAGTAAACGGGACTACTGAAATCACTGGGAATGGAAAAATGGGTGCTTTGTGATGTTGTTTCTTCCCTGCCGTCTGGCATTCAGGGCAGGACCTACACCATCGTTTTACATCTCTAGATATGCCTGGCTAAGTGAACTGGCATCAGAGGGCAGCCAGGGTTTTTCGGTGGGAAAAGTGTCCCCCTAGCTTACTAGAATGGGCTAACTTCAAAATCTCTTTCTGTCTAGGAGTGGGAGCTGTCACATTCCTGCCCTCCTTCAATCTCTTGCCTATGGGCTAACATACCATCTTTCCAAAAGTAACCTAGCTCATCTTTATCAGCAAGGGATCTGAGACTAGCTAGGGACTCATCTGTCTCCTGCTGGGCTATGAGGTTATCTCGGTCTACAGTGTTTGTACATAGTGTGGGAAGGGGTATATATGTCTATTGGTGTACCATCCTGCATGGTCTGAACATCTTCCCCAACACATGCCTCTGAGCTGAACTAATCATCTGCAAAATCAAATGGGTGGATTCCTCGCTTAGTGCTACGTCAGCTCTCTCTTCTGCTGCATCTTTAGCTGACTGCTCTCTGGTTGCAAGAACATGCCCTGCTGTTTTTCCATCTGCCTCTTCCTCACTCATTCTCTCTTTCTTTTGCTTTTTCTCCAGCTGCATTAAATAGTCAAGGTTCAGGAGCATTGTCAACAACTGCTACCACATGATGGATTTGATAGCAGACAAAAGTAATCCACAGCCTAGCTAGGGGACTCAGCACATCAAACTTGGTCAAGGTAACATATTTACCAATGTAATCACTGGGCTCTACTAGCTTTGCGTCTACCACAGTTTGCCCAGCTCCCGTATCTATTCTCATCCAGCATTTTTCCTTACCAAGTTTTCCCGCTACATACAAACAGGGTTGTCTGATGGGCACAACCACCAACCCTATAGGGAGTGTAACATTGTCCTGAACTAAGGAATCATGCTGACTTATTTCTGTGGCCAACCCAATGTTCACTCTGGATGGGCAGACTGGTCGTTTATGGCCCTTTTTCCCACATAGAAAACAGGTAGGAACGAACACTTTTTCCCTACCCAGTGTTGTCTTTGACCGACTTGACCTGCAAACTCCTGCTGTGTCTGTCTGGGTTTGGTCGCTGTATTGTCGCTACCATTATGAGAGGGTTTCTTTGACGATTCATCTCGTTTTTCATTGGCATAGGGTCCACGTTGTCCATCTTCATAATGAGTCCAAGGCCTTGACTGGTAAGGCCTCCTCTGTCTCGTGGCTTGATGATCCTCTAGAATGTTAGCCGCCTCAAGGAGTGACTTTGGCGCTTTGTTTCTGACATACTCAGCATCACCTGGGGAGCATAATGACAAAAGTTTACCTACAGCAAAAACCAGAACGGACTCATCAGCTGAGGTGCAGTCGTCTGTCATGCGCTTCGCCATGCTTTCGATGTTTCTCGCAGCATCCTGCCATGTTTCGGTTGTCCCACGCTGGAACACCCAGAACTCTCTCGCGCATCGATCTCTGGAGAGTCCCATTGCGTTAAGGAGAGTATCTTTGAAGGAGGAGTAGACTCCTGCTGCCGTCCTAGGGATATTGTTGGTATAGGCCGAGAGTGCTTTCCCTGAAAGAATAGGGATGAGCCTGCTCGGCCACTCAATCTGGGGTATGCCCGCATCAGCCATGACATCCTCAAACCTCCTGAGATAGGAGGTGGGGTGGTCGCTGTCTTTCCACGGGGCAATTTTATCTGCCAGTTTGGTTCTATAATCCTTCTGCCGCTTATGCTCCTCGTGCTCCGCCCATTTATCTAGGAGTAATTGTTCGTGTTTTTTCTTGTTCCCTCATCATGTTGACCATCTCCAGTCTCCTCTCGGTTTACTGTTCCTCTTGCCTCCGTTCTCTTCGTTCTTCCCATTCAAGGTCTTCTTGTCTTCTGCTCTCATCTCTCCTCTCCGTGAACTCCAGTATCATTTGCCACGATTCTGTCAGTCCCAAAGGTTGTTTGTCTTGGCTTCTGGTGATGGGCAGGTGAGCTAATGCTCCAGACTCACTGTCCTCCATTCCACTAAAATAATCAGCGCGCAACTATCACTGCAGCAATATATCAACAAAAGTATGCAACAATATTGCATTAACACAACAATATGCAACAATATAGCAATATAACACAAAAATATACAACAATAATATAGCAATATAACATGCGGAATATGCGCTAGCAACTCAACAACCACAAGAATTTTGCCAAGCACTAACTGAAGCTCTTTCTGTGATGAGAGTTCTCTTATCAATAGTAGCGAATAATCGATGTCCAAGTCTAACACCGCTGCCACCAGATGTTAATGCCCCAGCCACCGAGGCACAACAATGAGAACAGTGTACCCACTATACTCTCCAGCAGGTATTGTTCTCCGGTAATGCTGGCACCAGAGTTCCCTCTCAATCCTAGCACAAGCTAAACAGTAAGGTTCTTAGGCTTTAAGTTAACTTTAATCAAGTCAAACTAAACACAAGTAGACTGAAATGCAGTAGCAGAAGGGAAATCCTGAGTTGGGATTGCAGAGAGGTTTAAATACCCTTGCAATCCCGCCCTTAAAAGAAAGGTGATGAATGTACAACAGACAATTGTGAAGTGATTAGAAGATGAATAGGTGTTGATGAGTTTATTTTGATTTTATTAGAAGATATGTGTTTATGAGTCTATTGTAAAACGAGTCATAGTAGCATGTTTATTAATATTAGCCATTAGGGTTCTTATTGTTTGATGTTCCCAGTTTCTCAGGGATGTCTTCAGCCAGTCAGGGCTAGTACCTGACACCATACAACAGTTCCTTTTTCCTCTGCCACCACTTTCCTAACCAATACATAACACATTCGCCCACCTCCTCCATCACTGCATCACTTACTCCCTCCACATCTTTCCCCCAAAGCAATGCCACCTTTCCATCCTTACTCACTCTTCTAAATTCATCCAGCCGCTGTCCTGCCCCTACAATTCTGTGCACCTCACCCATCACCAGCCGATCCCTCTCAAATTCCCTGCATATCACCAAGAAATGTTTCACATCCTCCCCTGCTTCACTATCAAACACCTCTCATATCCCACATCTCTTCTTATTCTCTAACAACCCAGCTGATGCAGTCCTCAGTCGAAATTGCAACCGCACACATGCATGGACCTCACATACCTCTCCACCTTGCTCCATTCTTTGCCGATTTATAATAATTCAGCATACTCTTTACGTTTACTTCCTCCTCCCAGTCCTTCTCACTTCTCACCTTCACTTTCACCTTCCACTTGTGCACTGACCCAACCTCGTTGTTCATCTCGTACTTTCTCCTCAAGATCTCATATTCTTCCCACTATCCAATTTCTCCATCCTCTCGTAGTTTATTTACAACAACTTTTACCAATATGCTCTGTTCCAACACCTCTAATCTCTTGCCAAACAAAACCTTCATCTCTTCCCTCCTCTCCTCTAGCTTCCTCCACCCCATATCTACCCATATTGCCACTCATGCTACTGTGTTACTTGCCCCCCAACAGTCTCCTACCCACTCTCATCTGTGCTGACTCCAACTTCTTGCAAGCATTCTGTCCTCCTGTCCACCACACTACTTCGGGTGCATACTCCATACTGGATCTCACTAGAAGCTCCCACACCATTCTTCCTCTGTCTACTTCCACCTGTCCATTTACTCTACTCATCCATATTACCTTTACAACCCACTCTTCTGCCTGCTTTGCCATCTTCTGATTTTCAATCCAAATAATTTCAATATGTAACTAGATAGACTATTTTGCTAGAAACGTACATAAGTCATGCACGGCAATATCAAGTTTTCTGTCCAACTCCCTGGTGATGTCTCACTTCGCTCACCAATTACAGTTCAAAGTTCATCTTTGTCAAATTGGTGTTGCAATAAAATTTCATTTATAATTTATTGTAGTTTTGGTTGGTGATAATTTGCTATAGTTCCAGCTCCACAGTAGCTCCTAGCTCCTCTCTCACGAGTGAGACTTGCCAGGTCAAGTATTTAGGTAGTGTTCCTAGTGGAGCTTAAACAAGTACAGAAAGGCTGGCTTTGACCCAAAATGGAAGTTAAACTTTCCCTGGATGTTAGAGGTAGAGAAGAGGAAGAGTATGGCATGTTGGCTTTGCCAAAAACATAATGCCTAGGAAGGTTACCATTGGCCAAGCAACATGGATTGACTTATCTCGCATAACAAACATGGCAGAGATTAGTGAGGAATGCAAAGTGTGAGTGCCACGTTAGGGCATGCTGACTTGGGCTTGGAGGTATGGTGTGGTGAAGATCAGTATCTCCCCAGGATGTTTCTTATCAAAGTTAATTTTTATTTCTAGTTATATCGCTATAATAATATTGAGATAAAATTCTAGCTAGAATATTGCATCTGCTACACAGACTCCTGGAGTAGGTTGCTGTTCTTCACTATGCTGTGTTCTCTTGGGTATGGTTAAGCAGACTCACTCTGGTGGAAGGTGTGGGATTCCCTCATCTTCTAAGCTAAGGAAGACTGGAATAAACTCTAAAAGGAATGCTGACATTCCATGGATTAGTAATGATGGCCAAGGATTGATGTGCATATTGTGCCGCAAGCACAGCAGCATCCTAAAAACCTGCTCTACAGAGCTATTTGTGTGAGCTTGGCCACACAATATTGCAGTTAAGATGAAAGAAGATCTTTATTTCTCCAAGTTAGATGGTGGGACAGCAATGGCAATTCAGCATATGATTTCAGATCAGCACAAGTATTTCTTGGTGCTCTCAAGTGCATGTACTTGCTTAATAAGAGAGAGAGATAACATCCACCACCAACTCTGCACTGCTTCTTGAGTCTGGCAAGTTTCTTGGAGCTTCTTGCTTGACATATCTGCAACTTAGCAATAATGCACACTAAACATCAGAGCATTGCATGCCAGAGCTGGTTCAGTGTCTTGGTGAAACTGCCTCAGATCCTATAATCTCACACCTATAGGAATCACCTTATTTGTTCTATGCATAGATGAAACCACTGATGTGTCAGTTATGAAGGTTCTTGTAGTTTATGGCCTTTCTGTTGTGGGAGGGGGGATAAAAATGGTTGCATGATGGGCAGGCCATCACAATTTCTGACACCATAATGAAGCTTTGCAGTGATGTGCAGCTAGATATATCTCATCTTTTTTGTTGACTGAGGTGGAGTGTCTAGACACCTTAAAGGACAAAGTTTCTTTCCTGGTTTCCAACCACCATTGCTCATTTGCTTGCATTAGCTTGTGGCCAGGCAGAAAATGAAATTCCCTACCTTAAAAGTTCAAAGATATTCTCAAACGGCTTTACTCCTTCTATAAGAACTTGCCAGTTCATGGAAGAAACACAGCAGCCCATGATGAAAAAGCTTATTTAGACTCATGTGACATTTGATTCTGACTTGGCTACACTATTCATCAACACACTCTAGATATGGACGCGTTTGCAAGATGGAAATAATCGTCATAACAAATAACAAAAGGTTGTTGTTTTTAACTGGAAATGATCATCACAGTCATTATTGGTGGAACTGGTGGACATCCATGTCTACACATCACCAATTGTCACAGGGTGACTTTCCATGCGGGGACTTCAAAGGCTCTAACAAGTCAGAACCTGGAGGATATCATATGCGTATGCTAATATTAGTGGTTGTTAGGTGTTGACTAGTGTAGACTACATAACATGCAAAACACTGTGAGACATTCCATTGGACAATTAGGGATGTACTTATGTCGTATATTTTACCATAAATGGTCAGACTGAGTAAAGAGGCAGCCAGCCTATTTAAGGGCAGCTGTCTTATTCTGAAAGCAGTGGTGACCCTTACCTGATTTTTTTAACATGTGATTTGGGAGGCTCCTAATTATATCTTTCAGTAACCATATAAGCTTGAAGTATTTGGTAGAATGAATCTACCTGGTGGCAGCATACAGTGTAGCTACCATGAGTTAGTGTCTTGGGGCATCTTGTGAAGGGACACCCTTCGACATGGTGGCAGCGTTGGGGTAAGAGTATCCAGTGCTATCTTGAGTTAGCTAGAGATTAGCTAGCGCTATTTACAAATATTGTTTCTCTTGCAACAGATGCTACAGAAATAAGTCTGTGACCAAGTAACATGGCTATGACTGCATGCTCACACATTTATTCATTCAATGGCACTGTATATATTATATAGAATTTTTCTTTGCTGTGGAAATATTCAACAATTGTAACAATTCTTACACACACACACTTGCATGACCAAAGACTGGTGCTTTCTTAATTACTTTTAACCTATTTTCATTTAGTTTTTAGTTTGTGTGTTGTAGGAAACCATAATGCCGTATCTCTCTTTCTCAAACACAAACAACTTTTCTCAAAAAATGGATTTCTGTATGTAATAAAAATAATGATAAATATTGCTATAAGAGGTACTGCATACATAAACTTGCAAAATGGCATATTTAGGTAACAAAATGCCTAATTATGAACATAATAGGAAACTAGACAAGCATAATAATTATGTAGGAATTGTTGGAATAGTTAAAAAGCAGAGCTGACATGTTCATGGTCAAACCACATGCAATATTTCCTTAATTGCATTAGATCGTACCACTAACCAATCAGCTTACAAATTTTTGTTAACCACATCTCTCTATATGAAGTTAGACAACTTCTAGATGTCACAAATGAGGTTAGCTATCAGTACACTTATGATAGGATTGCATACAAACATTATATATCACCAGTTTTGCCTGCTTCTCTCCAGGCATGTTTGTTCCATCCTTGCATCTATGACAAAATGTACATTTCACTAAAATAAGATTAGTCACCTTGTTCCATTCACATTACTGTACTTTGACCCTGCCAGAGTCATTTCAGCCAACCAAGCATCTAAGTCACTTCAACAGTGACGACACGTTTTGTCTTTTTATGCGTTTTCCTTAGTAGCTGAGTGATACTCACACTTGCATTAGAAGATTAAGATTTACAATTTGCTTTGTGAGTGGAGAAGTTATCCGAAAAACCATCCTTATAGCAAACTTCACAACTTGTTACTGGAACAATGTAGATGAGCAATGTGTAACCAATAATCATCCATTAAGACCTCTACTCTATTGCTGCATCCTTTATGTGATAATATAATAGTGCTATTTCATAGGTCTTGTTTAGTCCATGGTCATGATGCAATATCTCTTTGTGCAATACTCATCATATTATGTGTGGTAGTGCCCTCAACATCAGAAATGCTGGTTGTTTGAAACTACATGCACCTGTCAGTTAGCACTACTGAGAGCATTATCAATTACTATAATATGGCAGTAACTATGGACTAGTTTACCAAAAACAAAAAAACTACGTAGGAGGAACATCCCCACATAAATTTATTGGTGAAGGACAACGAATAAGTATTAATTATTACCAGGTATTGTTGTAGCTCTTTGTTTTTTAAAAAACAAAAAAACAAAAAAATCTTTTTTTAACAGAATTAAATATATATATTATTATATGTATATAAGTGAAACAAAAAGTAAATAAACAGACAAAATAATCGAATAGAAGCAGCAGTAGTATCAACAATAATAGCAATAAGCTTCTATAAATAGAAACAATTTACATGTACATGATTAAAACAATTTTTATCTAATACACACTAACATGTATATTAGCAAGGTTTTCTTATCATCAGCATTCATGGTGGTCTCCCATGAGAGATAATTTAACAATTTTGTATTACTCATTTAGAAGAAAAGGTTATGGCACTATTTTACAAGCGCATTTTGTGACAACACCAATCAAAATACTGCGTATATAATGGTGATGCACTAAGAGACTGGAATGTACTCAGACAAAAGGCTCAATGACTTCCAGAGCTATCTCCTTAACATTTTTTAGCATCGCATTTGTTCAGCCTCTCCCCCACACTCACTTTCAACTCCTCTTACTCCAATTCAATCTGTTCCTAATTTCACAGGATATTCCTGTATATCAAGACATGAAAACATTAATTAATGATGATCTGTCTTTTACAGAGTTTCCTTGTCCAGAGTACCTGTATTTCAAGACAAGAAGAAAATTATATAAAAATAAAAAAGTTCATCACAGAATCTATCGAACGTAATATAATTAAGATAACAATGGGTTTAGCACTAGCATGACTAACCACTAGCATTATATTAAAACAAGCTACTTATAATCATCATGACTGTCACGAAGAACAAAGTAATTTTAGATTTCCAATCAGAGTTTCTAGAAGTAATGTATAGTTGGGCAATATCCCAAGCAAGTTAGGTTGTTGGCTATCTAACACTCAGTTTGATCATCTTACTGTCTGTGATGCTAGAAGAGCAGGATGCATCAAGAGAAATTTGCTGGTTACCACTCCCTTCTTGGCACTAATTCTAAATTTTGCTGATAGAAGAATGGGTGTGACCTTAATGTAGCCTACACACGAGAATTTTACTCTAGCACAGACAACATTTTCTTGTTTTCTGACAATATCTTCAAAATACTTCAATGGGTAGGGTAAGCAACTAAAGCCTAGAAGCTCTGTTATCTGTTAGTTGCTGCATAGCTAGTGATTTCTAACTGTTTATATAGCAAACTTATTTAGTGTTTAAAACTTAGACATTCTTTTAGGGTGTAGAAATGCTTAGGTTATCAAATATCCTCTGGAATATGATATAGCTGAATCACCCTAACTTCTATGATTTAGCTTAATCCATTAATTACCTTAGATACATCAGTTCTACAACTGGAGTTGTTTTAGAGCTAGTTACCTATCATATGATCATGATTTGTAGAGAAAGGCAAAGTAGCTTGGGATACCCACCTGGACTTCATCTAGTTTGGGCATTTGTCAGCTTAATTTATTGTCAGTTAGGTTTGGACAGTTAGCTATCTAGACACTAAGCAACCTACCTTCTCTGATGGCTCTGCTACATAGAGAGACAAGAGGCAAGACGAACAGAAATTTTGTCTCCTATTAGTGGCCACATCCAGCGGACATTCTATTTTGCCCATACTAAACACCATCAATCCTACGATACAGTTTACGCCACAAAACAGAAGTTGTCACTGGCAAAGCTGTTTTCTGGCTATCTAATTGATAAGCTACCAAGGTACGTAGCTAAAGCTTAGAAGCGCCATTTGATCGTTTACAAACGAGCAATTTCTGTAGCTAGCTCTACGGCAAACAACCGAAGGATTTAAAACTGCCTTAGAAAGGATTAGACTGACAGATGTCCTCTAGTGTGCCTTGGGGTATCGAGCTACATTTTACCAACCACCAGTGACCCGCAATTCACCCGCAGACCGTCAAGCTACGCTAACGATTGTCCTAACACTCCAAACCAGCGACCACAGTTTCCCAATGTATACCTAAGCCCTAATTGTTTAAACATAGGAACAAAGGGAAAAATCTGAAATACACTGAAAATTTTCTGTGTGTTTATTAGCTGCGTAATTAAGATTTTGATCGCGTGTCCACTCTGCGCCTGAGGGGACGGTCAGACTCCGCGCATGCCATGTAGGTAGCGTACGTAACTAACGCGTCACTTTTTCTAAAGTTCTGAAAAAGTAAAACCCGACTGTTCATTGATCTGATAAATGTCTATTACAACACTAACCTTGCTGTTTACAGCATTTCTACTAATGAGTAGCCTATTTCAAAGGGATATACCGTGGATGGACACTTCCTTCAAAAGACTTGAACTTGGCTATGCTGGCGATCCTGAGCAAGGGCATCCCAATTCCAACTGGCAACCAACCGTCCTTGATTTATCAGGTGTCAGCTACAACTTAAGTTTTTCTGAATCCACCTTCCAGTGTCTAGCTATGGATAACCATGTGGATGTGAAAAAATGGTCAGCCACCACCTATGCCCAAGTTGGCCCCGACATGAGGGAAGAACGTCCAACAAATTCAGATACCATCAAGAGCACAACTTTGGCCATTTACACACCCAAGCTGATGTTGATAATGGATACTGAAGTTTTGGTTATTTTTGTAATTTTATTTGGAGTTGTTATTCTTTATTCATGTGTCTATGAAACATATGACTTGGTCCATCATGGATTTCTCCCAGGGGAACAGGAGAATACTGTATGTGCGCTTGAGAATGTGATTGCTGCATTGCAGGGGAAAAATGCTAAGCTAGAAAAACTCGAAGAAGATGCAGAGTTCAAGTTGAAATGTGCTGAAGCAAACATAGCTATACTCAAGGTTTTACTGGATGTGGAGAGTGAAACTAACAGCTTTCTCTCTGAGAGGTTGGCTGCAACTAATAGTGAAACTGCCTTGTGGAAGACAAAACTCGAAAGAGAATCCTTCTTGAAGATTGAAGAACTGGAAGTTACCAAGCACAAACTGCAGAACAAATTAAAGAATGTTGATGAATCGTACACACAGCTACAAGTGAAGTATTCCTACATGAACAAGGTCAATAACTGCATCACAGCTGAGCTGACATATCTCAAACTTCACTTGGAAAAGGAACAAAGAATATATCAATCTCTTGTGATGAAGCAGAAGAAGGCTGAAGGAGATATCAATGAGAAAATCAATGAAAATATGGCGTTGGACAAAGTAGAATGCATGTTGGCCTTGGAGGAAGAAAAGGCTCAACTAAAGAATGAAGCAGATCAACTACCGTGTAAACATTTGGAGTTGTCACTACTAATGAACGTACATGTGAAAGAAGTTAATGCAGAGGCAGAGAGTGCCACAGAAAATAAACAGAGCAGGATTGTGGCTGTGCAGGAGTCACTAGCATTAGAGTTAATAATGAATAATGAACAATTCAAATGGAGGATGGAGATGCAGAGACATGCAGAAGAAGATGAAAATGCTCTTAAGACAACCTAGGAAAGTGTGGTTCAAGTAAGTGAGGCTAGCTTTGTGTACAAGGAGGAGTGGAAGTTATGTGTGGCCCCGCATGAGATGTGCAGTAAAGATAAGAAGAAAATTGTTCATATCATGTGTGTGGAAGACATGAAGACACAAATGGAGTATTTAAAAACAGTTATGCCTTATGATAACCACAAATACTTTGTCACTAACATGATCTTAGGATCACTCTCATTGCTGATGGGGAGTGCACCTGCACAAAAGCCGAATTGAATGACATGAACAACTCGTCAGTTTTGTATTTGGGTATTATATAATGAAGCTTTCCAGGAGTTTTTGACATAATTTAATTTTTATCAGCTCACAGCAGTTTCATGTTGATAATCATGTGACTGCAAGGGATCTACTGAATGTTTACTGCATCCTTCCTGTCAGGCTACAGTTACCAGTAGTATATGTTGGATTCTTCCTCTCTATTCAGTGATGGTGGATCCTGCTTAATCCAGAGTGTCTTAACTGTCGTTGTCTCTCCTGCTAGTTTAAAACTTTCACTCCACCACTAAACAGAGAAAATGGATACAATATCCCAGCCACAAATAAGCAAGGAATCCTGCTTTACAGTACTATTCACAAATTACAGAAGAGCTTGGTGTCAGTGGGACTCGACACCAACATTTTTCTAGTTCAAATGTTGAATTTGGTATCCAATATGTAGCCGCACTGCAGCATTTGGCAGAAATGTGCACATATGGAACATAACTTTCAGACATTCTGTGAAATTGTTTGTGTTGATTAAGCCACAATGAATCTTTTGTAGTAGAACAATATCCCACATGACACTTCCTTGGAACCAGCCAAGACCTCTAAAGCTGCTGTGATAAACATAGAGACTCCCAGAAACCAGGCTACCCCACAAACCGAGGAACCACTACTTGATGGACTAAATGGAAGGAATACTCCTCCCTTTAAAGTTACATGCTACAGACATGACAGAGATCATAAAGCAAGTATTTACAAATTGAAGGAATCATAGTGCCACTATTGCAAGAAGAAATGCTATAAATTATTGCACAAGTCTACTGAACCAGACAAAGAGGAACCAACTCTAAAATGACTCCAGAGAAGAAGTTCAGACCCACTGTGTTGAATAAGATGTGGAAAATAAGATAGATAAAAAACTTTATAACTTGCAGAGCAAATCTCACTCACCGATTCAAGTGCTAATAATGGTCGATAATGTTCTAAGTGACATAGAATACGATTGGGATCTCCATTTTTGCCACTCCACCATCCAACTCAGCAAAAGCACCTATCCAAGAAGATGTTCCAGCTTTTTTATTTCACCTATATTGGAGATAAGATAAGCTTGCTAGGATCTGATGTAAGAGTAATGTGAACTGTGATGTGATGTTAATGCATGTAGTAGGACCTGGATGGCCAAACCTTATGGGCTGAGACAGTTTGGTAAAATTAAAAGTTAACTTTGATGATCTGATCACCATTTTCTGTGTAGTGAAGCTGAGTGTGGGCTACAGAAAGTGATGAATTGTCTTGCACCTGTATTCACGAATGTATTTGGGAAAATCAGAGGTGAAACTACATTTTGACCAAGCTCTGACCAAAAGTCTACAATTTGCCACCAGTTTCTTATTCTCTCAAGGTTCAAGTGGAAGAAATGCTCAAGAAGATTGACATAAGTTGAGAAAATTGGATGTACCCCATAGTGCCAGTCAAGAAGCCATATTGAAGGTTGAGAATTTGAAAGTCATTATCAACAAGCACATTGGATTGATCCCTATCCCTTGCCCAGGGTAGATGGGTTGTTTTCAGTTTTGTAAGTAGAGAAGTAATTCTCAAAATTGGATATGTCACAAGGATATCTACAGCTGGAATTAGAAGAAGACACAAAATATATAATACAAAAATACACACAAAGGTATTTTTCAGTTCGACAGATTGCCTTTTGGGGTATTCTCACAGCGGAGATAATGGAACAATGCATTTTTGGGGCATTTCAAGGAGTTTCTAACTATATTTTGTTTACTGGCTTCACTTACATTAAACTCCTTGAGAAACTTGAATGAATCCAAGGAAGTCTTCAACTGGCTAACTCTTCTTAGTGTAGAATACTGAGGGCATATTATTGACCCGTATAGATAGATTGTAGCTTACTGAGGAGAACATCAAGGTAGTACAATGGGCTAATTGTAACAGAGTTATGGCAAAGTAAATGTTTAAGTAAAATTCTACTGACTTGTACACTTTATTGAATAAGCAGATCAAGCAATCCTGGTAGATTACTAGACTCAATCTTCCCAAGCTGTAAAGAAAGGCTACTGGCCAACAAGTTGGGACACTCTTCTATGAGAGTACAAAAGAGCTGGTGCTGGCTTACAATGCTTCTCCTAATGGATTTGATTACTTGATAGCTTGTCAATTCATCATGGAATAACCTTTTTTTTGGCCAGAAGAAGCAGCCATCACATCAAGTCATGTTATAGTTCTTACATTGATCCATTAAACTGTACTGATCTTCCTGATGAGCAACTTTCAGAACATTGATAGTCTTGTGCACCCTCGATTACATACAAGACCCAGTTGGATAGGTATATGATAAAGTGGAGACAAATTGTCATACATTGTGCTTATTCAAGAGTTGTCCATTAGTTAAATACCACCAGGATGTCCACTGCCATGTGACCTAATCTTCTTAATCATGAAGGAATGGGAAATTGAACCAGAGACATATCAAAGTGCATTAGACATTGTTCTAGTGGTGCTGTAGACCATTCTTCCAACCCAATCTTTGGGCGATGGACTGAATCTATTATTGTGGGACATGCCAATTCCATCCAGGAAGTCCTGAACTTTAATGGAGATAGAAATACCTAAAGGTAATTCAGTATATTCTCTGAGAACATGCTACAGAAATTCTCCAGTCAGATTTCCAGTTCCTCGATGTCCTTCTTTGACAGTGCAGTCTCCTGGCACCAACATCTATTTTCAGCAATGGTGATGCTTTCTGGGGATGACAAGGCTTCTCCCTTCTAAAATTCCTTGAGCAGCAGAGCCAACCTAACCAGAAGAATGCCAATGAAAAAGTCAGCTTAAAGTTAAGCACCTAGAGGCAGAAGTATTTTACTACAGATTTGTTATTTTCACACCATTGCCTGTCATGTATTCGAGCCTTGCAAACATCAAATTGGGAATGAATTATAGTGAAGGAAGGAGGATACAATGTTTTTAATGAATCTCAGGATGTACAGAGCAGTACCATTACATTAAAATCCTTCTATCAAGTGAAATGCAGCTGGCAGATGTTCAATCTGGAGTTATAGGTCATTTACTCTCAACTGCTTGTGTTTAAACCACTAGCAGCATTGGAACTAGGTATATGGTGGTGGTCAGTATTGATCTCAGCCTAGTTCATGTCTCCATACCAATGTCCTAATGAGAGCATGCTCATGGCTCTGGAACTCGAGTGATCATCACTGACTGCGATGAGTTGAAAGAGAATTGATGCGATGAGCACATACTGCTTTAGCTCCTCTACCATCTTGTTGTTCACCACCACCTCCATGATATCCAAATAGAACCACGACCAATTTATGTAGACAGACCAGGAGATGGTGGAAAAGAGTACTTGTACATTTGGTGGGTTCTATATTTTGAATAGTCGACTTTTGTGCAAGCTTCTGCATCTCAGAGAAAGAGTACCATCTATGGGCTCAGATTTGTCTCAGAATGGCTTTGATCAATTCCACCAGTTTTTGGCCTTGTAGTATTATAACTGCTTGGCATGATTATTTCAATTTGAATCTTGGAAATGTCTCCCATTGTTGTGCTACTGGCTGCTGTGATGTGAAAATGCCAAGCATGAGAGTGTCATGGAGTTCCTTATTGTTAAGTATGTGCTCGATAAACTGGCCGAAAGCAGTTTTAGAAAATACCTAGAAGACTTCTAACTACTCAATGCGTCTTCACCAACTTGTTTGTAATCTTCTCCTCCCTGTTATCTTGTAACACCATCACATAAGGTGAGTTTGTTGTACCTTGCAATCACTTGTATTTATATTTGACCAAACGTCTTTCTATTGCTGTGTCATGCCCTACATTCACATAAGGTATTTGACATACTTAGATGAGGTCATCTGTATTTTTTTAACTTCTGTCATGTGCTGTGCAAGATCTGGATAAAAGCTCTGAGCTGGATGGTTTATGGTATTAATTTTTACGTGACATGATTCATATTGATACATATTGAGCATTTATTACACCGAGATACGAGATATACGAGTAAAAATATTAGTGTACATAAAATAATTAAGTTGTTCAGCAATGCTGGATAGTTTATGAACATGCCTTGGTTCTTCTATGCAGTAGATCTATTAGAAGATTGTTTGAGTTGAATCCTATAATATAGTAGAAAAACGGTTTGTCAATACTTATTAAAAAATTACCAGTTCCACGCAGAAAGTCCTAGATTCAGAGAAGTTTCTTGATATTGTCTTCAGCCATATCGCAGTTGCACTTGTGAATGTGTTGGACTTTA
The DNA here is from genome assembly GCA_028752905.1 of Cladorhizidae sp. MBARI D1340-BT2. NCBI lineage: Eukaryota > Metazoa > Porifera > Demospongiae > Poecilosclerida > Cladorhizidae > Cladorhizidae sp. MBARI D1340-BT2. The sequence goes on from JAQNBH010000011.1 coordinate 16,851,694, forward strand.
TGCTATATTTTGTTTTGTCCTCTTAGCAATCTTGAGGTAGGTGGCCACTATCTACCCTTGCTGTGTGAACTGGAGAGCATATTAGCAGAGAATCTGTCGAGTGCCATAGACTCTATTATTCATGTTGACCATTGCACATTGCTGCATACATAAAAATGCTCACATGATCTGAATGAGATGCTGATATGGCGGAAGAAGGTTGGTGTAGGTGATCATGAACAGTTTGTCTGTGAAAAGTTACCATTGCAATATCTTTGCTAAACTTAACCATGTAATCCATCTTCATATAATCTGTGCTAGGGTATACTGGTTAAAAAGATGGGAGTATTGATTATGGAACCACCAGCCTAACACAATCTTACTCAGTTTCAGTTGGTTGATATGTTAACCAGGTGGTAGGCTATAATTCAGTAATTTACTTTTCACCAAAGTTTAAAAAATTGTGACAAATACAATTTATACAACGTGATTTTATTCTTCCTATTCGTTCTCTATAAGAGAGTATTTAAACACAACATCTGAACTTAAAATATTGGTGATGCAAGTCAGGAAGAGCTGTGCTGACATTTTCTGAGTTGAGTAGAATGGAATTAGTGTCATAGCCTACCCACACTAGGAGGGCTATGGTAATCAGAATGATTTTGAAGATGGTGAAGTGTTAAAAATATTGATAAACACGATAAAGAATCCCAATAGATTTTTTCAACTTTTTGAATCATGCTTGGACTAATATTGCACATGTGCTTAATAGCCACTTTTATTCCACTTCTAATTGATGCACACAGGATATTTGCTCCTGGAAAATCCCCTAGTGTTGCACCAGAAAAGTTGAGCCTTCTTACGTTCATAAAGAGATAATAAAGAGATAATAGCAAGTTTATAGTTTCTACATGTTTTTCCAGCATAATTCCAGATTTTCAAAAACACGCTTTTTTCAAAATTATGCTATATAGCATAATCCTCCTAGACTTAATTGCATTACATTGTGTCCCTATCCAACAGGCTTGCATAATTGTGGTTTCTCTATGTGAGAAGGAAATGTTAACCTGCAACTTAACTCTTTGAACGTATATAATTATGTCCGACAAAAATTGCACTCGTATGTGATGGACATAATTATTATGTCCGTAAAGGACTAATGCTTTATTGACTCGCAGGACGATGCTGCTTATTAGTACAGCCACTCACGACGCATCTGCTTATTGGTACAGCTGCTCGTGGTGTTTAATTCACTTGTACTAACCTGGAATTAAAAACTATCTTTGGACAAACCGTGGTTATGTATGGTGGTTATGTAACTTCACTTTAGATCCTTAGATGATCGTGTATTGTGCTGAATACAATTGATGGATAGAATATAATAGAGCTGAAGTGCTGTGTATGTTAGAAGGAGAGATGACATTGATGATGATTTTGGTGGATATATTGATGAGAATTATTTTGAAGGTGTGGAGGATGGTAGAGAGGGTGTGGAGATGGTGAAGAGGTTGTGGATAGTGTTAGTGATGAAGTAGGAGTAGCTCCAGTGAAAGAGTGAGAGATTGGAATGCTTGCACAGTTAGTGAAATAAAGAGGTTCATTGCCCTCATTATTGCCATAGCGTGGAAGAGAAATTGCCGTTGATGAATCAATGATTGGATTTAAGGAGAGGGTCTGGTTCATCCAGTACTTGTCCATGAAGCCCACAAAGTGGGGCACGAAAGCTTATGTCCTGGCAGACAGCTCTAGTGGATATACCTACAGTTGGAAGCTGTATGTAGGTGAGGAGACTTTAGTATACACACAATAATATGATATATAGACTTGTACTCACTCTAAAAAAAAGTAGTGGCTTTGGTGCATGTGGTACAGTTCGGGTGAACAGGAGGGGCGTACCTGCATGTATCAAGGACAAAGACAAAATGAAAAAGGGTGAGATCAAGTCTGTAAGTACAAATGATGTCCTTGCCTTGAAATGGATGGACAAGAGAGCTGTGACCATTCTGAGTACTATCCTCGATGATAGCACTATAACAAAGAGGAGGAGAACAAGGCTGTCAGCAAATGGCATTGAGAAGGTCATAAAGCCAACAGCCATTGTCAAGTACAATAGTCACATGGGTGGGGGTGACAAATCCAATCAGCTGATGAGTTACTATACCTTCCAACATAGGACACAGAAATGGTGGAAACGGGCAGCTTTTCATCTCCTCAAACTGGCATTGGTAAATGCATACATAATATATAAAAGGACACCTTCGACTGGTCGAAAAGTAACACACCAGTCCTTCTTAGTGAAGGTTGCTGTCGGATTTCTTCAGGCATGCCTGACAGAAGCTCAGCTTGATCAAGTGTCTATCCTTAACAATCACCCATGGCTGAACCAGCCAGACTTAGAGGAAGGCATTTCATAGAGCACCTTCCCCCAAATAACAATGGCAAAAGATCCTTGTGTGCTTGCTACCTGTGCAGCAAAAAAAAGGAAGATGTAAAGTCAGAACTTCATTTAGATGTAAGATTTGTGAAGTAGCTTTATATATTAGCTACACCTTGCTTTGAACTATACCACACAAAAATTAGTCCTATGCATCACTTACCATCCATATCAAAACTTTTTTTAAATTTATTGTCATCATTTTCTTTTTTCACTTTTTCTTGATTTTTTTCTTCTTCCACCAATAGCACAACTTTTACCAGTCCTATGTATGCAAACTATGACTATGAAAAATATTTATAGTGGATATGTAATATAAATGCATAGTTAGGGGATCATAGCTAGCTGAGCTGAAATATATACTAGCACTGGCTATAGAATAACTTGGTTTGCTTGACAGTCTACTAGCTACCTCCAGTGGTAGCTATTGCTGGCTATATATCAGCTACAACAAGCGCTAGTGAATTTGCTATCTATAAAGATCAACTAAAACTGCCTATACACTTCAAGTGCTAGCTAATTTTCTAGCTATAAAGACCAGCTAAAACTCTCTATACACATCAAATGCTATCTGCTATAATAATCAACAGGATCTGCTATGAACATCTGCAACTCTCACTGCCACTTCTTCTACCTATCTTAACATGGATATCAACCTCTGCATGAAGCAGATGACCATTCACAATGCTGGAGGGAGTTTTATGAACACACTGTACAAAGGAAAGGGTGACCGATCCTCTCCAGATATGTACCGAGGGATCGCACTTCTGAACACACTCTTCAAAACATTAACCTCTCTCATCAACCACCGTTTTCACCAGATCATCCCTCTCCTCCCAGCTGAGCAGTATGGCTTCCAACAAGGTGTAAAAGGACTCAGGAACCCATTTTCAAACTCATTTCCACAATTAAAGGGAAAAGAAAGGGCACATCTATGCCCTCTTTGTTGACTACCGGAAAGCTTTCGATCTAGTCAACCGTCCCCTTCTCCTGGAGAAGCTTAAGTCACAGTTCGGGATAAAAGGACGCACCCTTGGGGTCATCAAAAATATCTTGCTGGAAATAAAATCAGGATCACTGATGGATTTACGACCATCCTCCAGTTACGAGGGATTTTACAGGGTGACTCCCTATCCCCGACTCTATTCATCACTATATTGCAGACCTCGCCAACCTCCTTCGGGATATACTGGGGTTGAGTTCTCATTTTATGCAGACGATCTAGTGATATACTCCAGAGATAAGGTGTCAGTAGAAGCATCACTCCACTCTCTGGATGGGTGGTGCACCCAAAACTACCTGGACCTGAATATATCAAAGACAAAGGTGATAAAGTTCAGGAAAGGAGGACGTATATATGCAGAAACGATACCTTCTTTTACAAAGGATCAATGATTGAAGTGACCAATTCATATGAATATCTTGGTGTGACTCTCCAACCAACTCTGACTTTTACCAGGCATGTAGAGAAGAAGAAAAAGAAGGCCCTTGCTGTGATATGAAGTCTTCAGAAGCTTCAGCTCATGAGCATAGTTTGTGCCCTCAAGATATTTTATATGAAGCTATTTACTGCTGTGACCTACTGCATGAATGTGATATCCCCTTTCTTAACCTTCCACCTGCTTATAGAGCTCGACAAAAGGCTGAATTCCTTAAGAGGGCCCTTACCGTCCACCAGAATGCTTCCTCAACCCTTGTTCATAAACTCATTAGAATGCCTACACTAGAAGTGATTCCACTGACGAACAGGAGTATTGCTAAGACCCTGGCAGTGGAGTGAGATGCCAGACAGTCACTCCTGATGACACAGGAACAGATAAGGACCTCAGACAATTTGCCAGACAAAACTTTGAGTAAAGTGCCCCAGTGCTGCAGGATGTGGTCAGGCATCCACAAGTCTAGCCTAGTCACCTGCGGGAGGGAAGGGTGTGAGGGGGGGGGGGGGAGGGCTTGTAAATTACAAACACTTTCTCTATCTCACTACGAGTTACAGAGAATAATAATCAAAATAATCCTTGCATTAAGATTGATGGAGTAAACAAGCGATAGTACAATAGCTATTATAATGTTACAAGCAGCTGCAGGTAACCATATACATTATAGGGAGTTGACATCTGACACACTTTGTATTGCTGCATATAAAGTAGCTGTTGGACTCTAGCTGATACGCCTTCTATAGTCTGAGCATACAACACTATTAGCTGATCCTAACATAATGTAGGGCAATAGTAGCTATGTCATTCTGTGTCAACAACAATTTCTAGCAGTATTATAATAGGCCTAATAATAAGTGTAGGCACATACTATACTACCTTAACTAAATAGAAATAATTAATTAACAATCAGAATAGGAGGGGAAATATAATAACAATCTTTCAGCTATATACTAATAATAAACAACATAACAAAAAGAAGAAATATGCAACAATAAACTCCTGAGGCAATAATTAACAACACTACATATACACCATACTAACAAAACAAGTTCATCTGTCCATGGCCTTCCACTGACCCCAACATGGACACCGCATTCCCCCTCCCACCAAGAAATGCTGTAGGAGGGATGCATGAGCCTTCTTCAACCCCTGTCCTTTGATGTTCTCTTCAACCCTCAGGGATTGGCTCAGGGGACTGGTTGTTTAGTGCCTCAGCTATCTTCAGGTCCTCATGGTCTGTTCTCTTCACCCCTCAGGGATTGGCTCAGGGGACTGCTTGTTTAGTGCCTCAGCAATCTTCAGGTCCTCATGGTCTAGCACAATGGAATCCTCCTGGTCCACCTTCAACCCCTCCAGCTCCATTTTCCTCTCTTCCAGCTTATCCTCAGTTTTCCTTGCCCTCCACTTACATCAACGAAGAAAACCTGCACTTGGTTGAGGAGGTTGTGGTAAAGTAGTATTCCTTACTGTTGGAAAAGCTAGAGCATTAACTTGCAAATTGGCATGATGTACCTTTGGTGAGAATATCCTGAAGAGATGCCCACCAAATGGGAGCAGGGATTTCCCGGAACTCACAATAAAAGAACTGATGCTATGGAAATGGATCATGCTAAAATGGTTTCAGCATTCTGGAGCAACTGCACTGAATTCCAACCCATTTAAAATAAATGTGTAGAGGCAGGCATCAGTTATGCAAGAGGTTGAGGTTGGCTAAATAGAGATTTTATTTTGCACACGTAACTATTTTGTTTGGAATGAATATTTATTTTGTGGTGTGGTGATAAATTAATTATGTTTTATGTTGCTAGCACTATATAAATATGTGTTTAGCAGAATTTCAATGCAGTTTATATCTCGAGGGCTGAATAAATAATATACATGCACATCAACAAGTGATAAACCTGTATAAGTTCAGCACTTCAGTTCACTATTTATAATACTGTAGTCTCTCTTTCACGAGAACCATCTTCTGTGAAACATCTCCAATAATGACCCTATTAGAGTGCACTTACCTATACTTCACTTCTACCCACAGACCAACTGTAGCGCAAGACCACTGAAGAGTCCTTAAATAACTTGCACAAATCAACACATTGTGCATTATCAATACAGCAAAAGAGTGTACAGAACCACTGCACCTGAGAGATTATTAACTAGTTGTATGCACTATTAGTGGCAGTTAGCCATTGGTTCTTAAAATTGTACTTGTTTGCTTTGAAAGAGTTGGGTGTTTAAGAATAGAAGTGGCAAGTCCTTGCACACACAAGTCAAACATTCATGGCCACTGTGGAGTGATACACACAGTAGTATAAAGTTAGTCTAACCTCTTGCTCCACTCACCTCCATTTGTAGATGTTTTATGAAAAGATATGCTACTACACCTTCTTTAAATAACTTTCAAGAATTGTTTCCTCCCATTCAGGGTGTATATATCATATAAGCTTTTTTTGTACAACAAAACTGATTTTTTAAAATAATCTAGCACTGCAAAAAAAACATTTGACAAAACAGCAGCTATCCGCCCTTCTGCCCTCCACCCACCACCCAACCACACACCCTCCCCCAAAACAATCAATAATCAGTAGTTTGTGGCCTCTTCACCAGTTTAATCATCTTTGGTAGGACCTTTTGTAAGTATCTAATGTACTTGCTGGACTTAGAACAGCTGAGAGTTCTCTAAACTACACCTACTTCTGTTCCCTACACCAATTCCTCCTTAGTCCTTGCTTTCACCTCCCTCTGTATGAGTTTGTAACATAGATTTTCAATTGGGTTGGCCTCAGGTAATTCCAGTGCAGTTGTGCACCTGTGAACACAGTTATGATCCAAGAAGGTCTTGGCCAAGCGAAATATGTGCTTAATATCATTGTCCTGCATGAACCACTGTTGTGATCAGGCAAAATGTCCTGCAAAAAGGTATCAAGGTGTTATATACATAAACAGGGCCTGCTTGATACCTTCAAAGATGCAAATCTTGCTTGCTCCTCGCAGGCTTATCCCAGCCCAGATGTGAACCTTAACTGAGTGTTTGACCCGAAATTGCATCAATCATCACTAGGTTTGTGGCATCCCAATAATGCACCTTGGTTTGTTCTTGAGGAGAGGGGGGAGTCTTCAGCAGCTCAAGCACCTGCGATGTTCAAGTTGTAGTGTGCACTCATCAGTGGTGTGATGCTCAAGTGGCCAATATTATGCTATTGTAAAATGTATGCCAGGTTGACAATTGATACTCATGGATGATAAATGATGAACTACCGCTAAGCCTTATGGACTTCTTACCCTCCTAACTAAAAGAAAATCACTGGGGTTAAGTTTATAGACTAATTAAAGAGGCTTCGGTCTTTGATTACAACCAAGAACTAAGTTCTGAAAGTGATCCAAAGCGAAGTTATGAGCCGAGGTGCAAACCTCGGCCGATAAATGATGACTTATGCTACTATAGTGATTTCTTTGCTTACTGGCAGGCAGGGTTGCTAGAGCAAGTGCCCACCCATCAGAATTTTGAGAGAAAAGATTAACTGCCTATGAGTGTTGTCTGGTTACTCTATAGTATGTGTCTATATATAAATATGTTGTATATATGTGTATGTGCAGTGGGTGTACCTGTAGCTGTTTCTGCTGCTGCTGCTGGTGCATGCATCTTCCTGCTATTATGTGGAGTTGCTGCAGGAGTAGGTGCGGTCATTGTCTACATCAAGTGCAGCAGGCAGACATGCCCACCCAGCCAGCCCCCACCTCCTGCTCCACTCTATGAGGACATTGAGTTACCTACTAGACATGAAGTTGAGGTTCAACATAATGTAGCTTATGGACATGTGCATTAATTAATACTTGTTAACACTTAATTAACAATTTTGTACAGGACCTCACAAAAGTAAGTGGCTTTATCAAGGGATCTAGATCATGAGCTACAGTTTCATGCTTGCGGCTTCTGATCCTTGCTGAATCAGCATTTTTCAACTTGCAGATAATAAAATCACGTACTTGAATAACAATTTTGACAGATACCTCTAGAAGCCTAGAGTATCTAGCTAAGTGATTAATAACAATTTTAGATTCCCAGTTATCTATGAAAACAGCAAGCACACAATTCTCAGAATGGGTGAACTCTGAACTCATGATGGTGACCACAATCATACTAACAATTATGGGCATCCTGGAAAGGTGATGCAATAACACATTACATTCAAATAGGTATTACATCACTTTCCCCCTCCCATTGTTATTGTGTCCAAAAAAAGTCATGAGTTTACATATACAGGAGCCATAATGATCTGGTGGGCGATGGTTATGTCATGAATAACTTGATGACAATTCAACTGGGTTGTCATTTATGTAGATATATCCTGCTAACTCATCTAGTGGGGCCGCAATATCTAATCCCTGAGCTGTCATTGATGTTTCCTTTGGCTTTTCATAGCATTTTTTAGATTATCGCGATGTACAGTCATTATCTTTGTACCTCCAATTAACTGAATATGATAATTAACAGGACTCATCCTATCAATTTCAGTATAAGGTACCCTCCATAGAGAGGCCAATTCCTTGGTTCTACCAGTTTTAACAGCTGGGATAAACAAGCAGACATGATCACTAACTTCAAATTCTTCAATTTCCTCCTGTAATTTCCTTCATGCAGCTAGCAGCTTTGTGCAATATCACATGAAGTTTGTAGAGACTTGTACACTCTTTGAACATACTGAGATATGCTCGAGTCTGTAACAGAGAGGTTCTCACCAACATTACATCTACAGGTAATTATGGAGATCTTCCAAAAACAGGATAAAGCCAGTAGATTCATTTCCAGATACACGATAGGCCATCTGTAATTCCACATCCCAGTTGTTCTGATTTTCCTAGAGGGTCTTGGCTAACATCTTTCAAAGTGCAATTCATTCTCTCCATTTGGGAAAATGTCCGAGTGCGAGCAATACCCCAAATTTTACAGAGCTGGGCAAGTACTTCACTGCAAAGGTTGGCACCCTGGTCACTATCGAGATGGGAAGGGACAACATATCTACAAACAATCTCATCAACCAGTAAAGTGGCTACTGTTTAACTGTCAGTTTTCTTCGGTGGGAAAGCTTCTAACCACTTACTGAATATATCATTGACTACTAGAGTGTACTGATTGCCTCCCTCTGTTTCTGGCAGTGGGCCGTGATGTCCGAAGAGATCCACTGAAAAGGGTAATCGGCTTTGATTGCTTATAGAGGAGCTTGCGACTTTGGGATTGGGGGTATTCTTTGCTGGCAGGGTCCATATGCTCGCACATGGCTTTCAACATCTCATTCATATTCTTGCAAATAAAATCACTCTTTAACCTTCTCAGTTGTTTTGAAGACAGTAAAGTGGCCTTATTTGTCATGGGGCTGTTCCAGGACAGTGAGCCGAATGCCTGTTGGGACGACGATTTGGCGTTTGAGGGGAAGAATTACGAGTTTCCTTAAATTTTCTATAGAAAACACCCTTGTGTATGAATAACTTGTTTTTCTGATCTGTGAGTCCAGGAGGGCGAACTCCCTGCTTCACAGCAGTCATTACAGTGATCAGGTACTCATCACTTTGCTGAGCTTGCTTGATATCAATGCCACCTAAGATAGGTTGAACTGAGAGGATGTTGTTTTGTGGCATTTCCTGTGGTAGGGCTGGGGACATTTGGTATAATGCATCTGCATTGCCATTGTTGGTGCTGGGCTGGTATTTGACATCAATTAAATGTAGAAAGAGAGTCTACCGCACAAGCCTCCCACATACATCTTTGATTCCCTTAAACAAGTTAAAGGATTGTGGTCAGTGACCAGAGTAAATTCAAAGCCATACAGGTATGTGTAAAACTATTTGATTGTAGCCATAGCAGCAAATGCTTCTCTCTAATTGTGGAATAATTTCTTTCTGCCTTGTTGAGTTGACAGCTCCAGTAGGTGATCACGACTTCTTGCTCTGACTGAACGTGGCTCAGCACACCAATAGCATCACCCGAGGCATCAGTAGTGACCATGAAAGGAGTATCAAAACTAAAATACTAAAATTGGAGGGCACATTAAAAGCACTTTAAGTTGTTCAAATGCTGCTAGGCAGGAAGAGCACCACATAAACCCATTTACAGTCTTCCTCGTTAGCTTATAGATATATGGGCATAATCTTGTATGAAACGGCGATAGAAATTAGACTGGCCCAAAAATCGTCGTGGCTGTTTGATGTTGGTAGGAGCTGGATAATTAAGAATGGCTTCGACTTTTGAAGGATTTGGTATAACTCTGTAGACAATAAAATAACCCCCAAATACTCACCTTTCGGTTGGGCAAAGTGACATTTACTCAGTTTCAGTTTTTAAACCCGAGTTTCTGAACTTTGTCAGCACATTATAAAAAATTAAAAGGTCAAATCAAAATGCGTATCAAAGTTTGGGCTATATATAATAATATCATCTAAGTTTATCAAGCATTCCATGTTAGTCAGGCCTGATAATGCACATTCCATTAACCTCTGAAATGTGGCAAGTGCATTTGTAAGCCCCAATGGCTTGGTGTTAGACTCATAGTGTCCAATAGCAGTAGAGAGTACTGTCTTCTCTTTGGACTTCTCCTCAAGCTGAACTTGCCAATACCCTAATACTAAGTATAGGGTGGTGAAATAAGTGGACCCCCATAGTGAATCCATAGGTGCATCAATTTGTGGTAAAGAGTATGCATCTTTATTGATAACATTGTTTGACCTTACAAAAATCAATGCCAAACCTCCATGACTCATCCCTTTTACATTACAATTGGAGAGGAGCAGGGAATGTTGCTGAGTCATATCACCTCTTGTTTCAACATTCTTTCAAATGAGCATCTGTCTGTAATAACACTGGTAGATGACAGAGTGGTGGCCTGATTGGGGGTCCATTTTTGAATACTTAGTAACCTCAGTTTGTCCAAGTAGCTTGTCAGGTGTCGGAAATAGAACACGAAATTTGGGATGAACATCATGCTTCTGACTTTCAGATAGATTTTGCCATTTGGAGCTGATCACGTTTCAGGTAACTGATGCTGGTTAGATTCTGGTTCTTCATTGATCATCATGATTTCTTGCCAAAGCAGAAATAATGCAATTAGTGACACCTTGTGCAATGTCATTGGCTCTGGTCCTGTATTCCTTGTAATATGACAGCACCAGTGGACACTGATCTCAAGCCAGGAGCAACAAACAGTCGATTAGGAGTAGCACACTCATTCTCTCTATCAAAGCACATGTCACTAAGTGTTCCTTAGAGCAGTTGTATTGAATGGCCTGGGATACACACAGTTTTTGTAATCTGGATGTTTACAGTAGTCCCAAACTCATCAGAGATAATGATTGGGCTAGTTGAAACAGCATATTTTCCTAGACGTAGCTGTAGATTGTTATTAATAACAGCATTATGTTACTAGGAAATCGGCATATAATAGACAGTTAATTCATTCACAATTATAAACTTGTATAGAGCTTGAAATTTTCCCACAGCAATTGGTAATTCCACTTGTCCCCGAATGTCCAAAGGCTGGCCATTGGCTCCCACCATTGAAGCAATTGCATTATGGTTTGTTTTATCACGATAAGCTGTAGCGGATTTGATAACTGAAACTGCTACACGAGTTCAATAAGAATGTAATCGGTCATGTGTTCATGGGCTTGTAATATCATGTTAATGCTAAGTGTTTGTGATCTTGAGAAGTTATACCCTTTTGCCGGCAAGGGTCACGTTGAAGCCGGCAAGTTGTTGTTTAAAGAACACCAATGTTGCAAGTGACTTTGTTTTCCTCATCCGTGACACGTACCGTTACGAGTGTCTTGTCTATGAAGTACACTCTTTCAACCAGTGTATGTGCTTTTCTGATGTTGGCTGTAATGGGCTCAAGAAATTGGAGACACGGATTTGGTATGGCATTGACTCAGTTGCAATTCTAGTGAGTAAAGTCTCTTGGACATATATATAACCATTTTCTCCAACCGGTTGAACTGAGGGGTGATGTGGTGGTTGCACAGCATATACATCCGCTGATTCCTGGGATTTTATTTCTCTAAAAAAAACTTCTGTAGCTTGTTTAACTGCCTCATCAAGTGCAGTCAGTTCAAGTGCAGTTGGTTGACCTTGAGGAGAACAATTATGACCTGTAGATGCTCGAAGAAGACCAGTTACAAATTTCTATGGCAGTACTGTTAAGGTCAAATTCTCTTCTGGATAAGCTTTTTTGAACATCTTTTTAAGCTCAGATGCGTCCTTCTCTGTCAAACCTTGAGCCTGGTTTTGAAATTGATGCAAAGTAGCTATAATGGGATTTTCTTTAAGCCCTCCTTGTTGACCAGGCTCATCCTTAGGGTGGCAAAGGTCTCGACTGTATGGTCGATGTTGTAATCAAGTAGTTTTCCCTGAAGTAGAGTAGAAATTACAAGGAGTTGTTTTTCTCTGTCTCGCTCCTTAGCGGCAGCTACCAAGGAAAAACTCATTCATCCGTAGTTGAAAACCTCAAAACTTTCTGCAATAATTTCTAGTAAAGGTCCATCCAATTTACCAGCCATTGACATCCAACTTCCGACACCTAGTTCGCTATAGTAGGAATCGAATTGTTCTTATGAAAACAGCAAGCACACAATTCTCAGAAGGGGTGAACTCTGAACCCATGATGGTGATCACAATCATGCTACCAAATATGGGCATATTGGGAAATGTACAATACCAATTAACATGGTGATACACAGCTACAGCCCAGCTATTTTAGTCTTGGTGCCACCCAACCCTGATGGCTAAGGACTTGTGGGGTAATGAAGTACCTCTTCTAATCCCCCTGTCCTGCCATCTGTCATCTTGTCCACTTTATAACGTACTCCAATCTGGGCATTTCCTACATGTAGGAATTCCCTAAACCTAGAGCAATCTGACTCGACCACACAATGCAGATAAGCAGCTCTTAATGGTTCCAGCTGACAGATGCTCCTGATACACGAATGCCACAAAATAAGACAAGACCTCGGTTGTAGGATATGCAGTACACCAAATCTGTTCGTAAAACACACATACTGATTTCGTCCCATATTGTAAACTCTGTGGTTGAGGTGGCAATCCACAATGAACAATTCTGGATAGCCATGCCCAAGCCCATGATATCCAATCAGGCTGCTAATATACCAGTAGAGATGGGAGGTCTTGTGAGACGTCATACTGTAAGTTGAGTGCAGGGAACATCAGAGAATAAAATGTTCAGTTTATACCATGAGAGAGCACGCAGAGCCTGCACTCTCCAATACAAGTTCTAAAGATGCAATTTCACAATTTTTACCAGGATTTTGGGAGGACTGGGTGTTTTAGTGCCAATAGTGGCTTTCAATTTTTTGGCTACAACTTTATTAAAAGAAAGGCTACAGTTCAAAGTTGATTTACAACATTAGTACACATGTAAATGTATGGACTGAATGCCGACCATAGTATTGGGTACTACTCTGATAGCTCTATGGGCTCCCAGCTAATGGTGCAGACTAAACTATACACTTTCATATGGATGACATTTCAACTAGCTAGATCTAGCAGTGCTGTCTCTGTGAGGAAACTGTTAGCGATAGTTTTGATGCCTGCTTGTGATTAAGACTAGGTACTAGTAAGTGAGTATACAAGATACAGGCATTATCAGATTATGGAGAACATCTCCAACATTACAGTTGTAATCTACTTTAATTTTGGTCCACACTAATGAATGAAGGCTATCCTGAATTGAGTCATGTTGCTCCGGGTATAATGGCACACTCTCCTGAAAATACTATAGCTGTGAAACTTTTATATGATGATGATCACCAGACATGTCCCTCCTAAATGCATGTCTTTGGATTTCCCAGAAACCATCATGTTTTCTTCTTATATAATAAGTTTTTATGTCTTGTTGTGTTTATGTTTCAGTTTCATTAGTGGCTCACAAATCTTACTTTCTTGAGATAATTAAACTGGCTCCAAATATAAGCATCCACGCCCAGGCCTGTTTTGAAGCTCGCAGTTTAATATCTTCGCAGAGGATTCAAGACATGCAGTATTTTTGGTATTAAAATACACGAAATCACCATTTATGGTACTAAGAAGCTGCCCAAGTAAGTTTTAGCCTTTGGCATAAATAGTGGGGAAGGGGGAGGGGGGGGGGGGGCTGCATCCCATGCCCACTAATCCTCATAAAGACATGGCTGCCAGGATTTTGAAAGTTTTGCACTAACTTAATGCTTAGCTTTGAATTAGCTAACAGCTTTATTGAATATTTAAATTTATGATACTTGATATTTAGCTCTAAATGTACCATAATTGATCAAAGAACCATGTAATTAATGTTAGAGTCTCCAACCACAAGAGACCTAACAGATACCAACTTTGTTAATTCGCTGCCACCAGAGCCTCTCCCTAACTTCTTCTAGCTAAACCCCAAGCTTGACAAAAGAGTTTTAGATCTTAAGTAGCTTATATTAAAACAACAGTCGAGTAGCAGAATATGAAGATAAGATGAGACCGACTATGCCTGGACTGCAGAGGGGTCAAAATAACCTTGCAGCCAGGCTTTCACAGCTAATGGTGTTGATAACAGTATGAGAGTAGTAGAATTACTGTTTGTCCCTACAGGACTTATCTATGAGTGTGAGATGATATCATGATTGTCCTATGTGTTGATAATCTGAGGTCAGGAGTTCTGATTGTCCTATGTGTTGATAGTCTGAGGTCATGAGTTCTAACCCTAGTTATAAATTCTATCTAGCTCTATTTATAAATTCTATTTATAGCTTGATCTTTGCAGGGCTGCTCTGCAGCCAGTCAGGGCTGAGGCATGACAATTAATCTGACATTATAAAATGGGGGTTAAATCAATATGGAGAGTGACTGCAACATGTGCAGCAATGTCAAATTTTCCATCCCCCTACCCACAAGGACTCGCTTCACTCACCAATTACAAGCAGAACAAAATGACACATGCTATTTGGTTTGTGGAGTTCTCACTCTTGGGATGCCGGTACCAAAGTACAAAGGTGACAGTAGCACCAAAACATGTTCCGTTTGTTGATGGAATTCTTCTGGTGACTGCATTCAAACCAACCCAGACCTACCTGTTCGCGATGACCTAGAGAACCTTCCCATGAATAAAATAATGGAAACCATTTGGGGTCTCTGCAGAGTCACAGATTTTGACTCAAAGATAGCTTGGTGCAGTATCTGGGAGACATGGATTTTACCAACAAGGAGTTTATGAAAGATTCTACTGTTATGTCTACATACTTAACCTCAGAAGTTGACACTGGACTGCCCTCAATAGGAGATACACCCTACATGCCAGGACTGCACATCATCTCAAGGGGTAGAGGTTCCAAGGTAAGAATGTTGCCACCCAGATCAGACTATTCCTCATATTTGTGAATGATGGTATACTAGGGAAATTTTCAGGAGATGCCTTCTGACGGATGATGTCACCTGGTTCAACCTGGACTTGTCTCTATGAATTCCAGCAACAGTTATACCCAATAAGAAAATTGTTGATAGTTCAAGTTGCTTTAGCCTTTCAGATCAACAAGTTATAACTTCAATGTAGCTACAAGCTTAAGTAAGGTTAAAGCCATACCAAACAAAGTTTTCAACTTTGCAAAGAGACTGTGAGTTATTGAAGACCTCATGACTGCTGCGTCTCCTCTCACAATGTTGGTCCATGTTGAAGGGATAGTTTACACATGCGTGTGATCTATTTGCACCAAAGATGGGACTTGACAAAAAGCGTAACCTAATTTGGTTCAACTCCCACGTAACCCACTTGCTCAAGTGTACAAAAATAGTGAAATGCATCTTATATGAGAGAAAACAATCTGCTACTAGACTTCATAAACTCGCACATATGGAATTCACTCTCACAAAACTAACAAGAAGTGCTAAGCATCACTTTTAGGGCACTCTAGTCAAAGTTCACCACTCAAACCATGGTAAGCTAAAATACATCTCACTAAATTTTCATCTACACATAATTTTATCATCTACAACAAAAAAAATTCAACTCTACATTCACTAGGAGCAACTTTTAAGTCCCACCAAGAAATGAAATGCCGACTCACATTTCTCAACTAGGACTCATTGCGGTATCAGTCTCGGAGTTGTTTGGGCACTTCACAATCTAGATACTAAATGTTGTGGTTGTGACAATATCAGCCCACTGATTCTCCAGCTCTTCTCAATAGAACCCATTACACACCTTTTCACTCTCTCCCATAATTCATTTACAATCTCTCGGGAAAGGAAATTGCATAAATCATGCCTTCTTCCAAACATGTGAGCATCTATAGGCCCATCTCATTGTTTTGCATCCTTATTCAAAAGTTCAACTCTACACAATTATAACCAAAAATAATTGAACTTTTCTTCTGTCCTCAATTAAATGATCATCAGTTTGGATATTTTATATGATGCTCTTGCCAATCTCAACTGCTCACTAACTTATATAACAGAGATCAGCCAATCAGTGGAAAAGTTATACTTTACAGATGTGATTTTTTATCAGAAAGCATTTGACTCTGCTATACAAATGTGGTTATAGTTCAAGTCTACCTTTCTAGCCACAGCGCATAGAAGACTCATCCTTAACTACTTGACTAGTCCATTCTGTAGTTCCACAAAGAACGATCTTAGGTCCTTAGGTCCTTTTTTTGGTTTACAATCTACACTAATTACCTCATGATGTCTTAAGGTTCTCTTTCGGGGTAGGATTTTCATTTCAAGCAGATTGATTTCCAAATTCCATGAATTATTTACTGAATAAATATCGGACATGAATATTATGATGAAGAAAACATTCTGTTACATGATGTGTAGTGACTGTGAGTGCAGTTAGTTTGAATCAGTATTTAAAATGATTTCCAAATTCCATGAATTATTTACTGAATAAATATCGGACATGAATATTATGATGAAGTAAACATTCTGTTACATGATGTGTAGTGACTGTGAGTGCAGTTAGTTTGAATCAGTATTTAAAATGGTGAACTACAACCATCCAAATAAAAGCTCACATCTCAGCTAAAACACACATTGGCATATTTTTGCTGCTATTAGCTACAAAAAGATTTCTAGCATGCCTTAAAGATTATAACTGGCAGGTAAAAAAACTGTGAAAGTATCAAAAACCATATTTAAAGCTGTATCTTCTCTTTCTGGTTTTCCCTCTCATAACTTGATACAATAGTTCCATCCACAATAATTTTAGTATCAGAAGACTCCATATGTTGCAATACCCATCAGCAACTATTCTCTTTCCTGATTGCAGCAAAAGGGATAGCTAATGTGGTTGTGAATTATGCAATCAAGCTAGCCATGTGATGTTCAATATTAAGGATCGGGTAACGATTGTCATTTTGGAAACATGACTCAAGCTCTCCGAGGAGCAACTTAATTTACACTTTAAACAAAAACATAAACAAAAGCAAGAAACTATACAACTATATATGCATGGAACTTTGGCTATAGACATGGGAACCTTTGCTGTTGGTTGGTTAGTTCTGGAGTTTTCCTATTCAACTCTTGCCAGTTTTTGAAAGAGGCTGCAACTGATTCCTATGGGACTCTAATAACAAAACAACAAGATATGGTATGCACTGACTTGTGCAGAGACAACAATAGTTCTTTAATAGTAGTGTTCTCAGCTAGTTAGTATGCCGTTACTTGGTTTTCCCGAATGTTCTCCTGTAAAACAACCAACAACAACACCATTCAAATATCAGTATTAAAAACACCTAAATGTAAAGAAGGTTGTATCCATGTAGACTACAACCAGCTAAATGACCCTGTACCATATTCAAAATTATGAATGTTAAAGGAACCGGATATAGTAAATGACACACGCTTGTTCCCTTCTTTCTTGACCATTCAATCCATATATATTACATACATGTATATACATGTATCTATGTATATCAATTGTGTTGAACATGAAATATGAAATTAGAATAGAAGATAGCTAGAGTACGAATGCTGCCACTGTCAATATTTGTCAATTGTTTGATATGCAGTGATCTGTATGTAGTTATTGTGAATATTACTCTTAGTCATGTCGAAAGAACAGAATGGATCTCGAATAGTAGTTGGAGACTCATGAAATGTGGCATAATCGATGAAATTCTTGGTAATCTATTTGTAGTGTGAGTGAACGTACACAACAAGTTTTGAATCACTTCTGCTTTACTATGTCTACAATACACTGCATCAAGCCATACCTACTTCTGTGCCTAACCACTTTAAATTTCCCAGCCACCTCTGTTATAAAAAACTATGATTTCCACCCAAACTACAGATAATAAAAAACCATCAACTTAAATCAGTCGACAAAACTTTGCTATCTCTAGCTAAGTTTATGTGGCAGTTGATGACTTCTCTTACTACCATCCCTTAGCTTGATAAGTTAACTAGCTAGCTACATATTAAAAATATTCCTGTTCAAAATTATAGTTGCCTATTTCTTAACTTCATTGCTAGCACTTCGCATCATCCAATCAATAGGCTCAGGAGAAGTTTCTATACTCCATCTGTCCATGTTTCTATAAGAGTAAATAGTGAACAGGAAAGTTTCATTCTGACTTAGCCAGTCTATTCAACACACTCTAGCTATGGATTCATTGTCTAATTGCTATATTGGAAATTATCATCACAACTAAGATGGTTCTCATTTTGTACCAGTTTGGAATCTGTAAGGAACATAATTCTTAACTACTACTCTATATCACAATCCAAACAATTCAATCTCATAAACTCTATAATTATAGATCACTATATGGAGTTATGCCTGCAGCCAGTTCTCACTTGCATAGTGCAGCCAGCTAGTCTAGTTTTGAATATGCTGCAGGACATTATCTAAACCATTCTTCTCACTTGGACATCCATTTGAGATTTACATAAACCCGAATTATTTAAAACTGTTTTATTCATATTTTTATAGATGTATATATTGTGAATACATGATACATAGAGAGATACAAATAGAGATACATATATATGCAGACCCTCCATCTTTTCAAAATTGAAATCCGGGACATTAACCACACCCATGAATATAATTAAATTGTTATGAAGAGTATCATTTTTGCATAGAAAATCATTTTTGCATAGAAATGGTTGTGGCTTGTTGACATTTTGTAAGGAGTTCATCTGAAAGTTTAGCATCAAAACAACAAGAATGAGAATTGCTGTTAAACTTGACTGACATTAAGGAAACAATGGTATCCTGCTTTACACAGGATCTCTTGTCCGTCTGGACTTTTCTCAGTATAGAAAAGCCCCTCTCTGCATCAGCATTGTAGCAGGGTATGGTCAACAGACCAGCCATGAGACGGAACAAGTAACTAAACCTTAACTCCCCAGCCAAAGTTTTGATCTGGCCCACTTTCCACCAAAAAGAGCCAGCACAAGGCTTTTCTACAGTTTTGGTGATGTGGTATGTATCTGGTTTGGGAATGTCAGCTGGGGAAAGATGAAAGTCATTAAATTCCTCTTCAATGCGGTCAAGTGATTCAGAATCAGATAAACTAATCTGCGGAAATGGTCTCACCAATTTCAAGACAGTAGCTGTTGAATGAGTGGATGTTTTGTCTGGTTGAAGAACACCTAATTCTTTAGGAGAGGATCCCCCAAAGGAAACTTCTTTACCATTTTTGCAATGGGGGGTGCCAGGTAGAAGTTGCGTACTGCTGTAAAGAATGGCTTTGGATCTCTATCTTCTTCAAGACAGCCCCAAGTTTTAGTTCCTATTCCTAGACTTCCGTCTGAAACCTGACACTCTTCATCAAACTTGAGAAGTCTAAGGTTGTCACCAGCAGCAAGAATAGTTTCAACTGTCAACAATTTTTTTTGCATACAGCTTTACAAGTCGACTTAGCTCTTCATAAAGTTCGCAGGTAGTATTTTCTGATTAAAACGATCCATTGAAGACAAGATGAAAGCTAAGAATTGAAGAATAAGCTTGGTGAGAGGATTCTGTAGCCTACGAGTGATGCTAATTACTTTCTCAGTCTGTTCATCACAGGATAGGAAGTAAGATATCAAACCTTCAAGCTGATTGAGATATCTATGCACACATCGAAGCAGACTTAGCCATCGTGTGGGACAATGCTAGGCCTTAGGTTCAGAATCAAAAAGAGAGCACCAATGGTCAACAAAAAGCTGACCTCTCTTGCTGCTATGATAAAAAACAGCTGGTCTACATTCACTGGTAATGTCTGTAACCCAGCTTTGATAGTGAGATCAGCCAAGTGGCAAATGCAACCAACATCATAGAGATGAGGCATCTAATTTTTTTATGAGCTTTTGTACTCCAGATCTCGCACCTTTCATGACATTGGCAGTGTCAGACATGAAAGCAAGGGCCTTGTTGATATCCAAACCATTCTTTTCAAAGATTCTGTAAGAGCCTGGAAAATGTTTCTAACACAGTACCAATGTTGACCACTGGCATATCCAGGAACCTTGTACACACATTCTTCTCTTCAGTGTCAAAGATTCTTATGAGAATGATACAAGACTTATCAGTGCGATCATTTGATTCGTCCAGCATGATGGAAAACGGTTTATTGGTCATATTATCTGTTATAGACTTTTTATAGTTAGGTGCAAGAGCCTTTGTTACAATGGCTGCTGTCTTGGTGTGCCCACATGCAAAAATTTTGGCAATATCCGGAACTTTGAACAGCTTAGTGGCATGATCACTAGTTTGGAGAGAAATGTTGTGTTTAGCCACAAACAATGCCCACCTCGTCTCAGCCTCAGTAACATTCTTTCATGCTTGTGGTCTAAAAAATGATGGGGATGTAGTAGCACTAAGCAGCCATTGCCATTTCCTTGTGATGTTTCCCTGTAATATGGGTAGTCACATCATTTCTCCCCCCATGGGAAACACTAAAATCGGAAGAGCACAAGGAGCAGTGTGCAAATGTGTCACCTATAAAGTCATGATCTACATTAGTACAGTCAATATAAGTTCTAACAGGCTATTACCTCTATAACTCTTTCCTATTCCTTGGAATTCTTTTACCCATGTAGAGGTAAAGTGACACTGCCTCTTTGGCTTCTTGCGTGGAGGTAGTACTGATTCCTCAGGCTCATCCATAATAGAGAGAGAGAGAGAGAGAGGCCAAGGTAAAGTAGAAGCAACTCTGACTGTCAGGTAGCAGCAGCTCTGACTGTGTAGCAACTGGATCTTCCTCTGCTCGTCAGTTGTGAAGTGAAGCGCTGACTTGTGTAGGGGCCTGGTGTAGCAGCTGCTAAGGAGGAGCCTTTAGTCTCACAGTGCTGTATATAGCCAATTGTAAATTGGCAGCTGCTAAGCAGGAGCCTTTAGTCTCACAGTGCTGTAGCCAATTGTAAACTGTACAGACAATTACTAATCCAGCATTTCTGGGACAAACACCAAATCCGTGCGGGACACATTTTATCAAGTGCAAATCCGTGATGTCCCGGAGCTTCCGGGACAGTTGGAGGGTATGTATATGTCTGTAACAGTCATGTGTAGAAATACCAAGTTTTCAATCAAACTTCCCAGTGTGGTGACACTTAGCTCACCAACAACTGTACCTGGAGTTCAGTGTCAAGCAAAGAAAAGGAAAAAATACAGCATTTTGATGAACGAAGTAACTAAGTCCATTATCCTTTCCAGTTACCCATGCTTTCTGTTCTCACCTGCCAGTGCAGCAATTCTTTGGTTGGTATGTGGCCTATCGGTCATGTAGTTTTGGAAGAATTATGTCATGGTTTATTGTTTGTCATATATGTTTGCTGGATTGGATGGAAAGATTAGTTTTGACAAGCATGGCATATATATTTATGTACCATACATTCAAAACCTGTAATAATGGGTCCATGCAGATTTATGTAAATCTGATTTGTCATTCATGTGAAGAGATTGAAATAGACCGCTACAAATATCAGTTGTCATAAGTTCTATTTAATGTTACTGTCTTTCTCTTTTATTTTCTGCAGGCTGATGACGATCGATGATGCTCATCCTCTGCAGTGGGGTGATTCCCAAAGTGGGGTGATTCATAAGTCTCGGAGTCAGAAGTCTCGTGATCAGCCTTATTTACTGGTTGCATCATTACGCCACCTACTTCCTTCTTCACTGTAAGGCTTCCTGTGCGATCTGACTCCGACAGTTACCTAAACATATCCAAGGTAGCTCATTCACCCAGTTGGATTAAGTCGATCCTTCAGAGATTATTTAATTTGCCTATTAAATATTTCAACTATGCTAGTTAGCTTGAAGATGGTATGAGGTTGTACATTGGCAAGTTATACCATAGCTGACCACACCACAAAATGAACTGCTCTCCTGCATCCGATGTATGTCAGAAAGAATTCCCAACATTGTGATCCAATTAGAGATAAGGTCCCTAGCACAGGTCATAATGCTTGTATCTGGAATGAGAATACCTTCAGGCCAGCTAGTTGTCCTGTCGACTATAGTGAACAGGTACCGGTAACCTTGAGATGGGGGTTGAGGATGAACAATATTTACATTGGTGTTGTCAAATATTCTCGCTGGCAGTTTGAATTTTTCAAGCAGTGACCTGGTGTACTGTTGAATCTTGAAGGTCTGACATGCAATGCAAGTTCCCACCCAAAATATGACTAGTTTTTTATGGCATTCCACATGAAATGGTCTGGGAATGTATCTGATACGTCATAGATCAATCGAAACTCTTTCTGTGCCAAAGTTCCGGGAAGGATGGAATGTTTCCCAGTAGAGCTCTCACAGAAAAAGGTATAACTGGATGAGGCAAAAGGTATATCCTCCAACTGAAGGCCTGTATGAGCACTTTCAGTTTAGCATCCTGAGCTTGTGCTAGAGCAAGTTCAGAGTTCGGAATAGTCGATGTCACAGGTAGTGCTCCGTTAAAGGAGGGCACTTTTTTCCTCAATGTTTCTGAACCTGTGGTGAATACAGAAAATTATAACAGGTGGCATTGTTGCCTAGGACAACAACAATCTGCAGCTTTTGAGGAAGTGAAGGATATGGCCTGGTCTATGAATGCAACAAACAGTCATCACTCCAAGAAATAACAGAAATGGCAAGATAGAAAGGGTTCATGCTTTTTGGAGTGGCAGCATATTGTGTACTGTGTACTGTTTTCTGCTGCCATATCTTCTGCACTGCTCTCCTAGTAGCATGTTAAGCCTGATTGTCTTACCAAATCTCTCTCTTAATCATCATCTCAGTAATAATGAGTCATTACATACTTCAATTATTGAAAAAGTCACTGTAATTCAATCAAGCAAATTAATAAGAGGCAAGGAATGCAGTTGAGATGCAAAAGGATAACTTTCAGGAGAATATTAACTCCTGTAGTGACAAGAATCTAACCAGTCGGTCTATTGGTTATCACACTTCTCTGGTGAACTCTAGTTTATCCATTACAGTCCTCCACCTAATTTGAAGATTCTCTGTTGAATGTTATTTCATTATCTTATTGGTCAGTCACCAGATATCATAATGCCATCCTAAAAGTGCAAACCTAGTTCTAAGGATGAACGCAGTGGTAGAGTAAACCCTGATTTGAATGAAGAATCTACATTTATGTCTTTGCTCTAAACCTCCATACCTAACCCAAAAGCAGGATAACTAATCTATTGAGCAAGATTTGGTTAACTGGATCGAGAGAACCCAAAGCGGATGCCAGGAAAGCCGATGGAGCCAATATGTCAACTTGACCACCAAATTTAACTGGCAGGGAGGCCAGTAGCCAAGTATCACTGTGCGATGGGATGCTAACATTAGTGATATTTCTGAAAATGGCACACTGAGCGGAGTCAAATTCATTATTATTATTATTATTATTATTATTATTATTATTATTATTATTATTATTATTATTATTATTATTATTATTATTATTATTATTATTATTATTATTATTATTATTATTATTATTATTATTATTATTATTATTATTATTATTATTATTATTATTATTATTATTATTATTATTATTATTATTATTATTATTATTATTATTATTATTATTATTATTATTATTATTATTATTATTATTATTATTATTATTATTATTATTATTATTATTATTATTATTATTATTATTATTATTATTATTATTATTATTATTATTATTATTATTATTATTATTATTATTATTATTATTATTATTATTATTATTATTATTATTATTATTATTATTATTATTATTATTATTATTATTATTATTATTATTATTATTATTATTATTATTATTATTATTATTCAATTTTTATTCACCTGACATT
Source organism: Cladorhizidae sp. MBARI D1340-BT2 (assembly GCA_028752905.1). NCBI lineage: Eukaryota > Metazoa > Porifera > Demospongiae > Poecilosclerida > Cladorhizidae > Cladorhizidae sp. MBARI D1340-BT2. Next base: position 16,875,827 of record JAQNBH010000011.1, read on the forward strand.
TCGACTATATGGATGGCTCTAGTCTTCACCAATAATGAGCCGTTCACCAATAATGAGCCGCTAAGGCTCACGTGAGCCTGTTATATACCGGTAGCTAGCTTTCCTCCATGTGCCAGTACACATGCCTACACGATGAAAAAAATTTAATAATAATAATAATAATAATAATAAAAACAAATAGAAAATAAATAAAAATATAAAAATTAAATGAATAACAAATACCTTGTCTTGCCTCCTCCAGCCCCACCTGCTTCCCATCAGCAGAAGTCGTGGTACATCCCTCGTATTTTGGAAAGGGCAGAGTCACTTTTGCGGAATGCTAGTGGCCCCAAAACCAGAGCTCGTCTCCTTGCAGTGTCTGCATGTGAGTCGGGTGCCTGGCTTAATGCCCTGCCAATCTCCTCACTGGGTCTCCGAATGACCGATGATGTAGTTCGAATAGCAGTTGGGCTACGTCTTGTGTGCTAGCCACACTCTTGTAGTTACTGTAAATCGGATGTCAACCAGTTTGGCATGCATGGGTTGAGCTGCAGGCACAGTCAGGGAAGGCTTTCTCGCCATGGTACTTTAAATGACATCATCCATCGATCATTAACTGCTGCAAATGTCCCTTCGCGGCTGGAGCCCTCAGGTCTGCTTCGGTTTGATGGAAAGAGACCTGATGGCATGTCCATCATTCCATGGTCAAGCGGTAGACTCTTGGTATGGGATGCAACCTGCAGTGACACCTCTGTCCCATCCTACCTTTTTGCTGCAGTCACTTGAGGCCGGTGCAGTGGCAGCCCAGGCAGAGGGTGAGAAGTACGCCCACCTGGACTCGGCATACAAGTTTGTACCTGTGGCGGTAGAGACTTGTGGATCCGATGGACCTCAAGCAAAGACATTCTTCAAGGGAGTTGGGACGCTGCCTGAGGTCAGTGACTTACGAAGAGAACTCCCATCAACATCTTCTTCAACAGATTTCTGTGGCGGTGCAGCATGGGAATGCAGCCTCAGTAATGGGATCTTTGCCATCAAGGTTGGGGACGAGCCATTTCCCTAGTCATCACTTGAACATTTGAACTTGTGGGGAGGAGGTTCTATAAACTATTATTAATATTATTATTATTATTATTATTATTGTTATTATTATTATTATTATTATTATTATTATTATTATTATTATTATTATTTTTATTATTATTATTATTATTACCATTATTATTATCGTTATTATTATGGTTATTATTATCATCATTATTATTATCATCATTATTTTTATCATTATAATTATCATCATTATTATTATTATTATTATTATTATTACCATTATTATTATCATTATTATTATCGTTATTATTATCAGCATTATTATTATCATCATTATTTTTATCATTATATCATTATTATTATTATTATTATTATTATTATTATTATTATTATTATTATTATTATTATTATTATTATTATTATTATTATTATTATTATTATTATTACTACGACTACTACTATTACTATTATTATTATTACCAATTTTATTATTATCATTATTATTATCATCATTATTATCATCATCATTATTTTTATCATTATATATTATTATTAGTAGTAGTAGTAGTATTAGTATTATTACATAATTGAGCAAACAGCAAACACAACATACCAAGTTCATTAACACCTAATTAACACATATACTTATATAATAATCAATTACAAAAATACCTAAATAATACTGAAATAATAACTAATTAACAATAAATAAATAACTAAAAAGCTAACACGTTCAACTCCCGACTGACCCCATAACAGACAATTATTATTATTATTATTATTATTATTATTTTTTTAAATTTTTTTTATTTTTTATTTTTAATTAAAACAATATATAATATATATATATTATACATGTGGGGGCGTAACCCCCAAGGAAGAAACTTAGAGAACCAAATATTATGTGTGAACTATATTTAGAAGTATTAATAGTATTTTTAGCTAGAACTAGGGACTAGAATTAAGTGTCATAACAACTCTACGTATTAACATCACCTTATTACCACTTGGAAGTGTTACCCAACCTTATTGTAAGTCATGACCTATTCTGATTGGTCGATTCACTTTTCATTTGTGATCCGGGGCCTTGTCTATAAAAGCCCGGCCCTGGACTTCATTCTTTTATGCGAGTTTTATTCTGTCATCATTCTGTATCAGTCCTATTACAACTTTAGCGGCCTAATTGTCAATATCGGGAGGGATTGCAGGGTTGGGAAGATTTCAGAGACGGAGACTTACATCTGGTGGCAGCAAATACCAAGAGGGCATAAACAAACCCCCACAACTGGTGGCAGCGGAAAGAGTCGAACTCCACAGCATCGAGAGAGAAAAAGTCAAACGGCTACTACGAAGACTAAAGAGAAATATCGCAAAGACATCTCTGTTGGGCCAGAACAATTGTGTATTGTGTATCAGAGTTATTATTACGTGTCTTTGTGTGTGTTTTACTGTCGTCTCTTATTTGACTACAGGGCTCCAGCGTTTGTGAGTCTGCAATTACCGGAAGCTGGTGTATGGCTGGCAAGGGCGAGCGTACACATCTACAGAAAATCCGATACGAGTTATTAGATTTCTCCTTTCACGTTACGTTGGATACACGTAAGATTCCTCCTTTCACGTTGCGTTGGATACACGAGCAGAACCCTGCTCGCTAAGACCAATAGAGCTAGGAATGTCAGACTACGACACCGATAAGGAAACCCACCTTCACGAGAAGGACATCAAGAAGAGACGGACAAGAACAACAACTAAATTACACGAATCCCATGAACAGATGGCAACCTCTCAACAGCCTATGAACGAGATGCAACAGATGCTGAGGGCCATTATGGAGATGCAAATAAGTACTGATGCAGCCAGAGAAGAGCGACGTGAACAGGCAGAAATTGCCAGAGAGGCGAGAGACGAGGCCCGATTTGAAGTCCGTCTCACAAGGGAAGCTGAACTTGCAGCCAAGAAGGCGCAAGAGGATGCAGTGTACAGAGCAAAATCAGATGAAACCAAGAAGAATGAATGGAAACTACGGACGATTAAAGCCATCACCCCACAGGATGACCTCGAGGTCTACCTGGAGGGACTTGAGAACATTCTTCTTCAGTGTCATGTAGGTGAGGAAGAGTGGCTCTTCTACCTCACTACTAATCTCCAAGGAAAATATGCAGCGTTGGTGCAAGGCCTCACAATAGGCACATACGAGAAGTACGGACAAGTCAAGGGAAGATTATTGGAAGCTGCCGGTCTGTCTACAATGGAAGCCGGGCAGCAGATCCTGGACTTGAATACATCTGTACTACAAGGGAAGACAGCACTGGACGTGTTCCAGCTGCTCAAGCGTTTGGTACTCAGACTTTTCAAGGAAGCTGAGTCGATCCAGGATTGCGTCTTAGCCCTGTGCAAGCCGATCCTGAGGAAGATCCTGCCAAAGGATGGTGTAGCGTTCCTAGATCAAAAGGGACCTAATTCCATGGACACCTTGCTCGAGACGTTACAGCAGTGGTGGTCCATCAACAAGAGTACTCAGGCAGAGGAGTCTCTGGGAAGACAGACTACCTTCCACCAACAGAGATCTCCGAAACCTCCAACATGTTTCTACTGTGGTAAAGTAGGACATCGAATTGCAGAGTGTCGTTCCAAGCTGAGCAACACCAGTCCATCTACACTGTACCATGGAAGCAACAACAACACAAACGCAGCAGTATCCTCACAGGTGACCTGCTACGTATGCCACAAGCCAGGACACAAAGCTCCAGCATGCCCTCTGAGGTCATCTAAAGCGATGGGACCACCCTACCAGAAGAGCGTGCAAGTCAAGAGTGAGCCAGTGAAACATCTAGTGGTGAGGGCAAGGAAACCCGTGTTAGTAAACGTAATGAAAGGTATGGTAGGGGATAAAGAGCTAGACTTTGTGTTGGATTCGGGTGCTAGCATTTCTATGGTTCCCAGGACTTGTGTAAAAGATGAGGAATTGTTAGAAGAGTGTATTATGGTTGAGGATGCTAATGGTGGGTCAGTTAGGCGCCAGTTAGCAAATGTTGAGCTTAAGTTAAAGGGTTTTATTAGCAAGGGTGAAGTTGTTGTAGCCCCAGAGGAGACTTTGAAAGGTCAGGTTCTGTTTGCTATTGACTACAGTAAACCAGACCATTTACAATTGGTCACGGAATGTGCTTCAGGGCGACCTGCTCAACCTGTTATGGTAGTGTCGACCCGCGCACAGAGTGAAAGTGTGGCTACCACGGAGGTTGAAGAAGCTGCTCTCATAGCAGTGGAACATCCAAAGTGCACACCAGTAGCGGATCTTGTTGGTGAGACTGAGAGTGTTGAACAACAGTCAGTTCAGACAGCTGAGGTAGCAGAGGTTGAAGAGACAGTGGAAGGGAATGAGAGTGAGCCAGCTTCCCTGTGTCTGGAAGTAGAAGGGAACACCGAGAGTAACCCTAGTGTTAGCCAAGGGGAGGATGATCTGGTCTTACCCCCATTGATAAAAGGTTCAGAGAGAGAGAAGTTGTGTTTGGAATCTAAGGCTGACAAGTCGCTAGCGGTTTGGAGAAGTTTAGCTGAAGAAGGTATTAAGGGATTTAAATGGAAGGATGAAGTGATGTTTTTGACCGTGCATGATGCAGCAGGCCAAGCGGTGGAAGCATTGGTACTACCCACTAGCTTTAGGGTGAGAGTTTTGAAGACTGCTCATGATGGCACTGGTCATCTGGGACACAGAAAAGTGCTCCAGATGATTAAAAAAAGTTTTGTGTGGCCGTTGATGTCAAAGGAGGTGGTACATTATTGTCAGTCCTGTAGGGTATGTCAGAGTTGCAGTCGTGCGTCAGTTCGGAAGGCACCCATGGTTGAGCGTCCAGTCCTTACTGAACCCTTTGAGCAGATGGCTTTCGACCTTGTTGGTCCCCTCCCAAAAGCCAAGGGCGGGTATAGGTTCGTGCTGACCTCTGTGTGCATGGCTACTAGATGGCCAGAAGCCATACCTTTAAAGTCGATTACTGCCAGAGCTGTAGCAGAAGGGTTGTTGAACATCTTTAGTCGCACTGCCATTCCTTTACAGCTACTGTCAGACCAGGGAACACAGTTCATGAGTTCTTTGGTCAAGCATTTGTGTCAGTTGTTAGGTATACAACAGCTCAAGACCACGGCTTACCATCCCCAGACGAACGGATCTGTGGAACGGATGCACTCCACGCTTGAGGGCATTCTTACCAAGACTCATCATCAAGGGATTGACTGGGCAGAGCAGGTTCCAGTCGCTCTCTTTGCACTCAGGCAGATGCCTCACCGTGATTCTTTATTTTCCCCTTTTGAGTTGGTCTATGGACATAACGTCAGGACTCCGCTGGAGATCTTATATGGTGAGTGGTCAGGGAAAGATAGCAGGAAGCTAGATGCAGGAAGTTGGGTGGAGCAGTTTCAGGAAAGACTTGAAATAGTCAGGGAAGCAACTAGGCAAAGAATGTCTAAGGCAGTGTTAGACAGGAAGATTCACTATGACAAAGGTTCTTGTGTGAGGTCATTCCAGGTGGGTAGCGTTGTGTGGAGTCGTATCCCTGGTATGAACCATAAGTTGGCAGATGCATGGTCTGGACCATGGGAAGTGGTTGCTAGACTTAATGCTGTAAATTACCGAGTGAAGAGGTTAGATCAGAAAGGAAACACTAAAGTAGTCCACATCAATACTTTGAAGGCATGTGTGGACAGAGAAGAGAATGTTTTAAGATTGACTGTAGTGGCTGAAAGTGAAGATGAAGAAGGGGCAGGGTCTTTGAGTTTGAGGCAGGTATGTAGTGAATACAACCAGGAACATGTTGATGTATTATTGAGTGAGTATCAGGATGTGTTGAGGAATGAACCAGGAAATACTGAGAGTGCAGTTCTATCAATTGAGTTGTTGGATGAAGTACCTTTTCAGCTTGCCCCTTACCGAATCCCTGACAGGCTGAAGCCAGGTGTAAGAAAGGAGTTGGAGGGATTGCTGGATGCCAGCATAATCTCACCATCTACTAGTCCCTGGGCATCACCCATCGTCCCAGTCACCAAGCCAGACGGATCAGTACGCATCTGTGTAGATTACAGAAAATTAAATGAGAAAACCAAGGCTGACCCCTTTTACATGCCTACATTAGACGAAATTCTAGAGAGGGTAGGGCAGTGTCAGGTCATTTCCAAGTTGGACCTTAGTAAAGGTTATTACCAGGTGAAGGTAGCAGCTGGATCGCAGGAAAAAACGGCTTTCATTAGCCCATACGGCAAGTACCAGTTTGCCAGGATGCCCTTTGGGTTGAGAAATGCACCAGCTGTATTTCAGAGGCTAATGGATGGAGTTTTGCAGGTGTGCTATGATTGTGCAGCACCGTACTTGGATGATGTTATTGTATATTCGATGAGTTGGAAGGAACATATGGTGGATTTGAGGAAAGTATTAAATGTGTTCAGACAGCATGGGCTTACGGCCAAGCCATCAAAGTGTGTGTGGGGCAGGTCGTACGTTGAGTATTTAGGGCATGTTGTAGGATGTGGGCAGGTAGCAGTACCATCAATGCGTGCAACGGCAATGGCAGAGTTTAAACAACCAGTGACTAAGAAGAATATGAGATCTTTTCTGGGCAGTGTCAACTATTACAGGAAGTTTATCAAGAACTACAGCTCATTCTCATCAGTCCTCACGCCAGCCACTTGCCAGTCTGCACCAGCCAAGGTGGAGTGGACAGAGCGGATGTTGGAGTCCTTCGTCCATTTAAGGTCTGTTTTATGTGATATATGTATTTTGACGGTGCCTGGCCCGCAGGATGTTCTTTCTTTACACACAGACGCCTCAGCAGGAGGTGTTGGAGCAGTTTTGAATGTGATCCGTGAAGGGAAGGAGTTACCCGTAGCCTTCTACTCGAAGCAGCTACAGGGAGCAGAAAAGAGATATTCAGCAACGGAACTGGAAGGTTTGGCAGTGTTCAGGACGATTTCGTTTTTTGCTCATTTCTTGTATGGCAGAAGCTTCACAGTGGTGACAGACCACAAGGCACTTCTACCAATGATGCTAGGGAAATCTCTCAATCGCAGGATCCATGGCTGGGCTCTGAAGTTACAAGACTACTCCTTCAAGATGATGTACAGGAAAGGATCAGAGAATGGGAATGCGGACGGATTGTCTCGCCAAGCCAGTGCTGAGCAAGATCAAGAAGATGCAACCGAGGGCGGCTGCAAGCTCAGTGCGGGGGGATGTGGGGGCGTAACCCCCAAGGAAGGAACTTAGAGAACCAAATATTATGTGTGAACTATATTTAGAAGTATTAATAGTATTTTTAGCTAGAACTAGGGACTAGAATTAAGTGTCATAACAACTCTACGTATTAACATCACCTTATTACCACTTGGAAGTGTTACCCAACCTTATTGTAAGTCATGACCTATTCTGATTGGTCGATTCACTTTTCATTTGTGATCCGGGGCCTTGTCTATAAAAGCCCGGCCCTGGACTTCATTCTTTTATGCGAGTTTTATTCTGTCATCATTCTGTATCAGTCCTATTACAACTTTAGCGGCCTAATTGTCAATATCGGGAGGGATTGCAGGGTTGGGAAGATTTCAGAGACGGAGACTTACATCTGGTGGCAGCAAATACCAAGAGGGCATAAACAAACCCCCACAATACATATATATAGATATCGTCCTATATATATCTACCAATAAAGAACTAGCTAGCTAATTTAAGTAAGAATAGTCATCACTAGTATACCGACTAGTGCCTAACACCGCTGCAGTGTTCCCACGCTGGATCGCAATGGAAAAATGATGGGAACGTGGTTCGTCGCACTTTGCTTTGAGGCGGCCACCTAACTCCCGAAGGAACAAAGATGCCTCCCCTCCAAACACTCCAGTGGTCTCTATCCCAATTGGGACAAAGAAGTGTGTAGCATAAATGAGACTGTAACTTTTCTTAATGGTGTCGTAACATTAGACATTCCTTCCCTGCCTTCTTTGAGGCAGAACCAAAGTGGGAAATGAGATGGAGGGACAATTCTCCCTTCCCTCCTCTCTTCCTTCCGGTCCCTATTTCTTAGTTAAGGAAAACCCATCATGTTGGTCTGGTCTAGCAACTAGACAAAAAATTATAACAATAAAAAATATAATCAGATATGGCCAAAGCCCTATCAGCCCTACCATGTCATCCTATTATTATTATTATTATTATTATTATTATTATTATTATTATGATTTAATGTTGCTATTGCTGAGCCTGTTAAGGCCATCACATATATAATACAGCACAGTGTGAAACTATTTAGTAACTAACCTAATAACAATCTATATTTTAAAAAGAAGTCAACAGTACTTAATTAATACAATTATTATTATTATTATTATTATTCAATTTTTATTCACTTGACTATATGGATGGCTCTAGTCTTCACCAATAATGAGCCGTTCACCAATAATGAGCGCTAAGGCTCACGTGATCCTGTTATATACCGGTAGCTAGCTTTCCTCCATGTGCCAGTACACATGCCTACACGATGAAAAAAAATTAATAATAATAATAATAATAATAAAAACAAATAAAAAATAAATAAAAATATAAAAATTAAATGAATAACAAATACCTTGTCTTGCGTCCCACCTGCTTCCCATCAGCAGAAGTCGTGGGACATCCCTCGTATTTTGGAAAGGGCAGAGTCACTTTTGCGGAATGCTAGTGACCCCAAAACCAGAGCTCGTCTCCTTGCAGTGTCTGCATGTGAGTCAGGTGCCTGGCTTAATGCCCTGCCAATCTCCTCACTGGGTCTCCGAATGACCGATGATGTAGTTCGAATAGCAGTTGGGCTACATCTTGGAGCACCCCTCACTCTTGTAGTCACTGTAAATCGGATGTCAACCAGTTTGGTACGCATGGGTTGAGCTGCAGGCACAGTCAGGGAAGGCTTTCTCGCCATGGTGCTTTAAATGACATCATCCATCGGTCATTAACTGCTGCAAATGTCCCTTCCCGGCTGGAGCCCTCAGGTCTGCTTCTGTCCGATGGAAAGAGACCTGATGGCATGTCCATCATTCCATGGTCGAGCGGTAGACTCTTGGTATGGGATGCAACCTGCAGTGATACCTTTGCCCCATCCAACCTTTTGGCTGCAGTCACTGAGGCTGGTGCAGTGGCAGCCCAGGCAGAGATTTTGAAGGGCGAGAAGTACGCCCACCTGGACTTGGCATACAAGTTTGTACCTGTGGTGGTAGAGACTTGTGGATCCTTTGGACCTCAAGCAAAGGCATTCTTCAGGGAGTTGGGACGCTGCCTGAGGTCAGTGACTTACGAAGAGAACTCCCATCAACATCTTCTTCAACAGATTTCTGTGGCGGTGCAGCATGGGAATGCAGCCTCAGTAATGGTATCTTTGCCATCAAGGTTGGGGACGAGCCATTTCCCTAGTAATCACTTGAACATTTGAACTTGAGGGGGGGGGGGGGGGTTCTATAAACTATTATTAATATTATTATTATTATTATTATCATTATCATTATCATTATTATTATCATTATTATTATCATCATTATTATTATCATCATTATTATTATCATCATTATTTTTATCATTATTATTACTACTACTACTTTTATTATTATTATTATTACTATTAATATTATTATTATTAAATATTATTATTATTATTATTATTATTATTTTTATTTTTTTAATAGTAACAAACAATTATAATAAAGGGACAAACAATACAAATTTAATGAAAAATTATGAATGGGGAAGTGTCAGATGCCCGTGCTGCCCAGTACAGATGTGCAGTTCCCCCGCTGGACTGCCACGGATCGTCTCTGGAGCAGGTACTCTGTCGATTTGGGCTCGCCGGACTCTGTTCTAATGCGGTATCCGAGCTCCTTCAAAAAGGCCAGTGACTTCGGGCCAATTGCCCCCAAGGTCTCAATGGCTATGGGCGAGAACACGTGGCCTGGTGGAAGCTCCCGATACTTCTCACTTTTCCGTTCCTTATTATTATTATTACTGTTACTGTTATTATTATTATTATTATTATTATTATTATTATTATTATTATTATTATTATTATTATTCTTCTTCAATTTTTATTCACTTGACATTTCGACTATATGGATGGCTCTAGTCTTCACCAATAATGAGCCGTTCACCAATAATGAGCCGCTAAGCTCACGTGATCCTTTATATACCGGTAGCTAGCTTTCCTCCATGTGCCAGTACATGCCTATGCCAGTACATGCCTACAGGATGAAATAATAATAATAATAATAATAATAATAATAAAAACAAATAAAAAATAAATAAAAATATAAAAATTAAATGAATAACAAATACCTTGTCCAGCCCCACCTGCTTCCCATCAGCAGAAGTCATGGGATATCCCTCGTATTTGCGGAATGCTAGTGACCCCAAAACCAGAGCTCGTCTCCTTGCAGTGTCTGCATGTGAGTCAGGTGCCTGGCTTATTGCCCTGCCAATCTCCTCACTGGGTCTCCGAATGACCGATGATGTCGAATAGCAGTTGGGCTACGTCTTGGAGCACCCCTGTGCCAGCCACACTCTTGTAGTTACTGTAAATCGGATGTCAACCAGTTTGGCACGCATGGGTTGAGCTGCAGGCACAGTTAGGGAAGGCTTTCTCGCCATGGTGCTTTAAATGACATCATCCATCAGTCATTAACTGCTGCAAATGTCCCTTCCCGGCTGGAGCCCTCAGGTCTGATTCGGTCCGATGGAAAGAGACCTGATGGCATGTCATCATTCCATGGTCAAGCGGTAGACTCTTGGTATGGGATGCAACCTGCAGTGACACCTTTGCCCCATCCAACCTTTTGGCTGCAGTCACTGAGGCTGGTGCAGTGGCAGCCCAGGCAGAGATTTTGAAGGGTGAGAAGTACGCCCACCTGGACTCGGCATACAAGTTTGTACCTGTTTGTGGATCCTTTGGGCCTCAACAGTCAGGGAGTTGGGACACTGCCTGAGGTCAGTGACTTACGAAGAGAACTCCCATCAACATCTTCTTCAACAGATTTCTGTGGCGGTGCAGCGTGGGAATGCAGCGGATCTTTGCCATCAAGGTTGGGGACGAGCCATTTCCCTAGTCATCACTTGAACATTTGAACTTGAGGGGAGGGGGTTCTATAAACTATTATTAATAATATTATTATTTTATTATTATCATTATCATCATTATTATTATCATCATTATTTTTATCATTATATCATTATTACTACTACTACTATTATTACTACTACTACTACTATTATTATTAATATTATTATTATTAAATATTATTATTATTATTATTATCATTATTACTATTATTATTAATATTACCATTATTATTATCATCATTATTATTATCATTATTTTATAATTATATAATTATTATTATTATTATTACTACTACTATTATTATCATCATCATTATTATCATCATCATCATTATTATCATATCATTATATAATAATAATAATTATTATTATTACTACTACTATTATTACTACTACTACTACTATTAATATTATTATTATTATAATTATTAATATTATTATTACCAATATTATTATCATTATCATTATTATTACTACTACTACTTTATTACTATTATTATTAATTATTATTATTATCATCATTATTATCATCATCATCATCATTATTTTTATCATTATATCATTATTATTATACTACTACTACTATTATTAATATTATTAAATATTATTATTATTACTCTTATAACTATTATTATTATTATTATTTTATTATTATTACTATTATTATTATTACCAATTTTATTATTATCATTATTATTATCATCATTATTATTATCATCATTATTTTTATCATAATATCATTATTATTATTATTACTATTATTATTACCAATTTTATTATCATTATTATTATCATCAGTATATTATTATCATTATATCATTATTATTATTACTACTACTACTATTACCATTTATTATCATCATTATTTTTATCATTATATCATTATTATTATTACTACTACTACTATTATTATTAGTAATATATATTACTATTACTATTATTATTATTATCATCATCATTATCATCATTATTATTATCATCATTATTTTTATCATTATATCATTATTATTATTATTACTACTACTACTACTACTATTAATATTATCATTATTATTATCATGATTATTATTATCATCATTATTTTTTATCATATCATTATTATTATTATTATTACTATTATATATAATTATACTATTACTATTATTATTATTATTATTTTCAGCGTTACTATTATTATTATTATTATTTTCAGCATCTCTCAGTGGCTGTCCAGCGGGGGAATGCCTTGTCTGTTTTGGGGTCGGTCGGGAGTTGAACGTGTTAGCTTTTTAGTATGTATTTATTGTTAATTAGTTATTATTTGTAATTTTTAGTTAGTTAGTTTGTAATAATAATAAATGTAAATTAATTTCATGTATTATTATTTTTTATTATTATTATTATTTTTATCATCATTATTATTATTATTATTATTATTACTATTATTATTATTATTACCATTATTATTATTATCATTATTATTATTATCATTATTATTATCATCATTATTATTATCATCATTTTTATCATTATATCATTATTATTATTACTACTACTACTATTACTATAATTATTATTATTATTACCAATTTTATTATCATTATTATTATCATCATTATTATTATCATTATATTATTATTATTACTACTATTACTATTATTATTACCATTATTATTATTATTATCATTATTATTATCATCATTATTATTATCATCATTATTTTTATCATTATATCATTATTATTATTATTATTATTACCATTATTATTATTATCATCATTATTTTTATCATAATATCATTGCAATCACATGATGCTATCACATTGTTGCGTCACTCATTTGCGATCCCTAAGATGATGCACATTCTCCGCTCTGCTCCCTGTTTCTCTTCCAGTCATCTCCCAGCCTATGACCACCTTCTCAAGTCAATCCTCAGCAATATCACTAATATAGATTTTCAGAACAATGACTCTTCTTGGCTACAGGCCACCCTTCCAGTGAACCATGGGGGAATTGGAATTAGGAGTGCGGTTCATCTTGCTCCCTCTGCCTTTTTGGCTTCTGCTGATGGATCGTCCAATCTTATTCACCATATCCTCCCCCCTCGGTTTAGTGCTGTCCAGTACCCTGAGATTGAGGTTGCCCTTTCACTCTGGGGTGATGACCTTATCTTGCCTCCTCCAGCCCCGCCTGCTTTCCATCAGCAGAAATCGTGGGACATCCCTCGTATTTTGGAAAGGGCAGAGTCACTTTTGCGGAATGCTAGTGACCCCAAAACCAGAGCTCGTCTCCTCGCCGTATCTGCATGTGAGTCAGGTGCCTGGCTTAATGCCCTGCCAATCTCCTCACTGGGTCTCCGAATGAGCGATGATGTAGTTCGAATAGCAGTTGGGCTACGTCTTGGAGCACCCCTGTGCCAGCCACACTCTTGTAGTTACTGTGGATCGGTTGTCAACCAGTTTGGTACACATGGGTTGAGCTGTAGGCACAGTCAGGGAAGGCTTTCTCGCCATGGTGCTTTAAATGACATCATCCATCGGTCATTAACTGCTGCAAATGTCCCTTCCCGGCTGGAGCCCTCAGGTCTGCTTCGGTCCGATGGAAAGAGACCTGATGGCATGTCCATCATTCCATGGTCAAGTGGTAGACTCTTGGTATGGGATGCAACCTGCAGTGACACCTTTGCCCCATCCAACCTTTTGGCTGCAGTCACTGAGGCTGGTGCAGTGGCAGCCCAGGCAGAGATTTTGAAGGGTGAGAAGTACGCCCACCTGGACTCGGCATACAAGTTTGTACCTGTTTGTGGATCCTTTGGGCCTCAACAGTCAGGGAGTTGGGACACTGCCTGAGGTCAGTGACTTACGAAGAGAACTCCCATCAACATCTTCTTCAACAGATTTCTGTGGCGGTGCAGCGTGGGAATGCAGCGGATCTTTGCCATCAAGGTTGGGGACGAGCCATTTCCCTAGTCATCACTTGAACATTTGAACTTGAGGGGAGGGGGTTCTATAAACTATTATTAATAATATTATTATTTTATTATTATCATTATCATCATTATTATTATCATCATTATTTTTATCATTATATCATTATTACTACTACTACTATTATTACTACTACTACTACTATTATTATTAATATTATTATTATTAAATATTATTATTATTATTATTATCATTATTACTATTATTATTAATATTACCATTATTATTATCATCATTATTATTATCATTATTTTATAATTATATAATTATTATTATTATTATTACTACTACTATTATTATCATCATCATTATTATCATCATCATCATTATTATCATATCATTATATAATAATAATAATAATTATTATTACTACTACTATTATTACTACTACTACTACTATTAATATTATTATTATTATAATTATTAATATTATTATTACCAATATTATTATCATTATCATTATTATTACTACTACTACTTTATTACTATTATTATTAATTATTATTATTATCATCATTATTATCATCATCATCATCATTATTTTTATCATTATATCATTATTATTATACTACTACTACTATTATTAATATTATTATTATTACTCTTATAACTATTATTATTATTATTATTTTATTATTATTACTATTATTATTATTACCAATTTTATTATTATCATTATTATTATCATCATTATTATTATCATCATTATTTTTATCATAATATCATTATTATTATTATTACTATTATTATTACCAATTTTATTATCATTATTATTATCATCAGTATATTATTATCATTATATCATTATTATTATTACTACTACTACTATTACCATTTATTATCATCATTATTTTTATCATTATATCATTATTATTATTACTACTACTACTATTATTATTAGTAATATATATTACTATTACTATTATTATTATTATCATCATCATTATCATCATTATTATTATCATCATTATTTTTATCATTATATCATTATTATTATTATTACTACTACTACTACTACTATTAATATTATCATTATTATTATCATGATTATTATTATCATCATTATTTTTTATCATATCATTATTATTATTATTATTACTATTATATATAATTATACTATTACTATTATTATTATTATTATTTTCAGCGTTACTATTATTATTATTATTATTTTCAGCATCTCTCAGTGGCTGTCCAGCGGGGGAATGCCTTGTCTGTTTTGGGGTCGGTCGGGAGTTGAACGTGTTAGCTTTTTAGTATGTATTTATTGTTAATTAGTTATTATTTGTAATTTTTAGTTAGTTAGTTTGTAATAATAATAAATGTAAATTAATTTCATGTATTATTATTTTTTATTATTATTATTATTTTTATCATCATTATTATTATTATTATTATTATTACTATTATTATTATTATTACCATTATTATTATTATCATTATTATTATTATCATTATTATTATCATCATTATTATTATCATCATTTTTATCATTATATCATTATTATTATTACTACTACTACTATTACTATAATTATTATTATTATTACCAATTTTATTATCATTATTATTATCATCATTATTATTATCATTATATTATTATTATTACTACTATTACTATTATTATTACCATTATTATTATTATTATCATTATTATTATCATCATTATTATTATCATCATTATTTTTATCATTATATCATTATTATTATTATTATTATTACCATTATTATTATTATCATCATTATTTTTATCATAATATCATTGCAATCACATGATGCTATCACATTGTTGCGTCACTCATTTGCGATCCCTAAGATGATGCACATTCTCCGCTCTGCTCCCTGTTTCTCTTCCAGTCATCTCCCAGCCTATGACCACCTTCTCAAGTCAATCCTCAGCAATATCACTAATATAGATTTTCAGAACAATGACTCTTCTTGGCTACAGGCCACCCTTCCAGTGAACCATGGGGGAATTGGAATTAGGAGTGCGGTTCATCTTGCTCCCTCTGCCTTTTTGGCTTCTGCTGATGGATCGTCCAATCTTATTCACCATATCCTCCCCCCTCGGTTTAGTGCTGTCCAGTACCCTGAGATTGAGGTTGCCCTTTCACTCTGGGGTGATGACCTTATCTTGCCTCCTCCAGCCCCGCCTGCTTTCCATCAGCAGAAATCGTGGGACATCCCTCGTATTTTGGAAAGGGCAGAGTCACTTTTGCGGAATGCTAGTGACCCCAAAACCAGAGCTCGTCTCCTCGCCGTATCTGCATGTGAGTCAGGTGCCTGGCTTAATGCCCTGCCAATCTCCTCACTGGGTCTCCGAATGAGCGATGATGTAGTTCGAATAGCAGTTGGGCTACGTCTTGGAGCACCCCTGTGCCAGCCACACTCTTGTAGTTACTGTGGATCGGTTGTCAACCAGTTTGGTACACATGGGTTGAGCTGTAGGCACAGTCAGGGAAGGCTTTCTCGCCATGGTGCTTTAAATGACATCATCCATCGGTCATTAACTGCTGCAAATGTCCCTTCCCGGCTGGAGCCCTCAGGTCTGCTTCGGTCCGATGGAAAGAGACCTGATGGCATGTCCATCATTCCATGGTCAAGTGGTAGACTCTTGGTATGGGATGCAACCTGCAGTGACACCTTTGCCCCATCCAACCTTTTGGCTGCAGTCACTGAGGCTGGTGCAGTGGCAGCCCAGGCAGAGATTTTGAAGGGTGAGAAGTACGCCCACCTGGACTCGGCATACAAGTTTGTACCTGTTTGTGGATCCTTTGGGCCTCAACAGTCAGGGAGTTGGGACACTGCCTGAGGTCAGTGACTTACGAAGAGAACTCCCATCAACATCTTCTTCAACAGATTTCTGTGGCGGTGCAGCGTGGGAATGCAGCGGATCTTTGCCATCAAGGTTGGGGACGAGCCATTTCCCTAGTCATCACTTGAACATTTGAACTTGAGGGGAGGGGGTTCTATAAACTATTATTAATAATATTATTATTTTATTATCATTATCATCATTATTATTATCATCATTATTTTTATCATTATATCATTATTACTACTACTACTATTATTACTACTACTACTACTATTATTATTAATATTATTATTATTAAATATTATTATTATTATTATTATCATTATTACTATTATTATTAATATTACCATTATTATTATCATCATTATTATTATCATTATTTTATAATTATATAATTATTATTATTATTATTACTACTACTATTATTATCATCATCATTATTATCATCATCATCATTATTATCATATCATTATATAATAATAATAATAATTATTATTACTACTACTATTATTACTACTACTACTACTATTAATATTATTATTATTATAATTATTAATATTATTATTACCAATATTATTATCATTATCATTATTATTACTACTACTACTTTATTACTATTATTATTAATTATTATTATTATCATCATTATTATCATCATCATCATCATTATTTTTATCATTATATCATTATTATTATACTACTACTACTATTATTAATATTATTAAATATTATTATTATTACTCTTATAACTATTATTATTATTATTATTTTATTATTATTACTATTATTATTATTACCAATTTTATTATTATCATTATTATTATCATCATTATTATTATCATCATTATTTTTATCATAATATCATTATTATTATTATTACTATTATTATTACCAATTTTATTATCATTATTATTATCATCAGTATATTATTATCATTATATCATTATTATTATTACTACTACTACTATTACCATTTATTATCATCATTATTTTTATCATTATATCATTATTATTATTACTACTACTACTATTATTATTAGTAATATATATTACTATTACTATTATTATTATTATCATCATCATTATCATCATTATTATTATCATCATTATTTTTATCATTATATCATTATTATTATTATTACTACTACTACTACTACTATTAATATTATCATTATTATTATCATGATTATTATTATCATCATTATTTTTTATCATATCATTATTATTATTATTATTACTATTATATATAATTATACTATTACTATTATTATTATTATTATTTTCAGCGTTACTATTATTATTATTATTATTTTCAGCATCTCTCAGTGGCTGTCCAGCGGGGGAATGCCTTGTCTGTTTTGGGGTCGGTCGGGAGTTGAACGTGTTAGCTTTTTAGTATGTATTTATTGTTAATTAGTTATTATTTGTAATTTTTAGTTAGTTAGTTTGTAATAATAATAAATGTAAATTAATTTCATGTATTATTATTTTTTATTATTATTATTATTTTTATCATCATTATTATTATTATTATTATTATTACTATTATTATTATTATTACCATTATTATTATTATCATTATTATTATTATCATTATTATTATCATCATTATTATTATCATCATTTTTATCATTATATCATTATTATTATTACTACTACTACTATTACTATAATTATTATTATTATTACCAATTTTATTATCATTATTATTATCATCATTATTATTATCATTATATTATTATTATTACTACTATTACTATTATTATTACCATTATTATTATTATTATCATTATTATTATCATCATTATTATTATCATCATTATTTTTATCATTATATCATTATTATTATTATTATTATTACCATTATTATTATTATCATCATTATTTTTATCATAATATCATTGCAATCACATGATGCTATCACATTGTTGCGTCACTCATTTGCGATCCCTAAGATGATGCACATTCTCCGCTCTGCTCCCTGTTTCTCTTCCAGTCATCTCCCAGCCTATGACCACCTTCTCAAGTCAATCCTCAGCAATATCACTAATATAGATTTTCAGAACAATGACTCTTCTTGGCTACAGGCCACCCTTCCAGTGAACCATGGGGGAATTGGAATTAGGAGTGCGGTTCATCTTGCTCCCTCTGCCTTTTTGGCTTCTGCTGATGGATCGTCCAATCTTATTCACCATATCCTCCCCCCTCGGTTTAGTGCTGTCCAGTACCCTGAGATTGAGGTTGCCCTTTCACTCTGGGGTGATGACCTTATCTTGCCTCCTCCAGCCCCGCCTGCTTTCCATCAGCAGAAATCGTGGGACATCCCTCGTATTTTGGAAAGGGCAGAGTCACTTTTGCGGAATGCTAGTGACCCCAAAACCAGAGCTCGTCTCCTCGCCGTATCTGCATGTGAGTCAGGTGCCTGGCTTAATGCCCTGCCAATCTCCTCACTGGGTCTCCGAATGAGCGATGATGTAGTTCGAATAGCAGTTGGGCTACGTCTTGGAGCACCCCTGTGCCAGCCACACTCTTGTAGTTACTGTGGATCGGTTGTCAACCAGTTTGGTACACATGGGTTGAGCTGTAGGCACAGTCAGGGAAGGCTTTCTCGCCATGGTGCTTTAAATGACATCATCCATCGGTCATTAACTGCTGCAAATGTCCCTTCCCGGCTGGAGCCCTCAGGTCTGCTTCGGTCCGATGGAAAGAGACCTGATGGCATGTCCATCATTCCATGGTCAAGTGGTAGACTCTTGGTATGGGATGCAACCTGCAGTGACACCTTTGCCCCATCCAACCTTTTGCCTGCAGTCACTGAGGCTGGTGCAGTGGCAGCCCAGGCAGAGGGTGAGAAGTACGCCCACCTGGACTCGGCATACAAGTTTGTACCTGTGGCGGTAGAGACGTGTGGATCCTTTGGGCCTCAAGCAAAGGCATTCTTCAGGGAGTTGGGACGCCGCCTGAGGTCAGTGACTTATGAAGAGGACTCCCATCAACATCTTCTTCAACGGATTTCTGTGGCTGTGCAGCGTGGGAATGCAGCCTCAGTAATGGGATCTTTGCCATCAGGGTTGGGGACGAGCCATTTCCCATGAACTTTTTAACTTTTTAACTTGAGGTATGGCATGTTGTTCTCTGTCATATGTAATTTTAATAAAATATATAAGCCATAAAATAAAAATTAAAAAGTTGATTATTAAGAAAGTGTTATGTCAACTGAAAAAGAAAAAAAAAGAAAAAAATTATTATTATTATTTTATTATTATTATTATTATTATTATTACCATTATTATCATTATTATTATCATTATTATTATCATTATTATTATTATCATCATCATTTTTATCATTATATCATTATTATTATTACTACTACTACTATTACTATAATTATTATTATTATTACCAATTTTATTATCATTATTATTATCATCATTATTATCATCATCATTATATTATTATTATTATTATTATTAATACTATTACTACTACTACTATTACTATTATTACTACTACTACTATTACTACACTATTATTATTATTATTATTATTATTATTATTATTATTATTATTATTACTTATTATCATCATTATTATTATATTTTGTGTATGTGCGTGTGTATCTCTTTGCCTGTCCCCAAACCCTCTCTATTGGGTTCATCTCTAAGAGAAATTTGGGGTTGAAGTGCACAGGATGATGACCATTAAAATGCATCTCAACTATTGTCTTCTCCACTCGGAAATCTCCATGATTAGCGAGAATTATCCTCTTGTCAGGAGCCTTCAAGGTGGAAGTGTTGATGCCACGCTCCACCAACACCTGCTTCATTCCCTTGAGAATTCCATTGATGTTGACTAACTTCTGTTACTTGCCCCCCTAAATCATCTCTTTCATCACAGCTTGAGTCACCAGGCCCTCAAGAAGATCATTGAACCAGCTCTTGATTCCATGACTGCAATGTGGACAATATCAGGAACTATTTTCGGAAAGAAAATGACTACGAGAAAGCTTGCAGAGGGAGACACAACGCTGGGAAAATGGTTGAGCAGGCAGTAAAGAAGTACAAATCTCACAGTTGGAAGATAATTGTGGTTGCAACAATATCACATATTTCACCCTGTAACTTTCTTATAGTTTCCCCGCAAAATTTTTGTCTTTCAATCTTGTTTGGCTTTACTTGTTAGTAATTTTTTGTTTTTAGTTGATTTTTCCTGTAAAGTTGTATATAATCATTAAAAAAAATTCAAAAACATTAAAAATATTTTTGTTGATATATATATTAAAATTTTGAAATCTGTCTTACAGAAGTCTTTCAGGTGTTAAAATTTTTGCTATGGAAAAAATCATGAGCAATACCACTGAATGGTAATAGAGTTTTACAAATTTTCTAATCACAATTATGTTGGTATGGTAACCTAACTTATCATGGTATAGAGGACACCTATAAGAATATAGGTACCAAATATGAAGCAATTGTGTAGTGCAGATTTGTTGAGGTAATGTTTAGTTCAAATTGGGTAGTTATGTTGTCAAGCACTATACTCTTATCCAAGGCCAGTGAGAAGGAGAGAGAAGCACAGCATTCCTTCACGGCAGATCTCATGTTCCCAGCCATCTCTTCTATGTGCCATGTTACTGCCATTGTAAAGAGGCTGACATTCGCAAACGCATCCCTCTTCTCAGGGCAGACTGCATCCATTGTGTGCCACACTTTAACTCTAGCTATAACCAGTGGCATGATACTGAAGTGTGCCACACTTTAAACTTTAACTCTACATCTATCTATAACCAGTGGCACGAAACTGACATGTGCCACACTTTAACTCTAGCTATAACCAGTGGCATGATACTGATGCGTGCCGCACTTTAACTCTAGCTATCACCAGTGGCATGATACAGATATGTGCGACACTTTAACTCTAGCTATAACCAGTGGCATGATACTGACGTGTACTGCACTTTAAACTTTAACTCTACATGTATCTATAACCAGTGGCACGTGCCGCACTTTAACTCTAGCTTTAACCAGTGGCATGATACTGACGTGTGCCACACTTTAACTCGAGCTATAGCCAGTGACTCCAGCTATAACCAGTGGCATGATACTGACACGTGCCGCATTTTAACTCTAGCTATAACCAGTGGCATGATATTGATGCATGCCACATTTTAACTCTAGCTATAACCAGTGGCATGATACTGATGCGTGCCACATTTTAACTCTAGCTATAACCAGTGCATAATACTATAGAACATGCCCACATTAAAGATACACCCACTCTATGAATCTAGATGGCTTACTCCTTTAACCCTGGAAGGTTACCTAGCTAGCGATTTCTTTGCCCATGGCCCTGTTTCGCTGACTAAGAAAGAAAACCTGTTGTCTAGCGCATGCAACCCGGCAATAAATCACTCCCATGCCAGAGAGTACACATGACAGCATCACAATGCCACTCTCCATGCTAGAGCCAGCATCACAATGCCACTCTCCATACCAGAGCCTACACATGACAGCATCACAATGCCACTCTCCATGCCAGAGCCTACACATGACAGCATCCCAATGCCACTCTCCATGCCAGAGCCTACACATGACAGCATCACAATGCCACTCTCCATGCCAGAGTCTACACATGACAACGTCCAATGCCACTCTGCATAAAACTTCCACATGGCATCACAATGCCACTCTCCAGTGTCAGGGCCAAGCACCTTGTCCAGCAAGTGTTCCATCAGCTGTGTCAGTGTTGAGAGCCACTTTAGTCAGTTATTCGGCTACATCTATTTGCATGGCCGGTCAGAAACTCCAGTCGTGTAGGCAAATTGGAAGGGACAATTTAGTCTGACTACTAGTGTAGTAGTAGAGCTGCATGTGTGCAAGTGAGGTGCATCATATGTAGTGTAGTGTAGCAGTAGAGCTACATGTGTGCAAGTGAGGTGCATCATATGTAGTGCTAGCTAATAAAAGCTGCTGCCAAGATGATGATTGAGTGTCAGGTGTATATGTTCTGCAGTAATGAGCACAACCTAAATCTCTAGTGTGATTCTCTACATACATACATACATACACACACACACACACACATGCATGTCATCCCACCATAGTTTAGACTTCTTTGCAAAGGGGTGGCAGGCAGGTTTCCTCTTCCTAACATCTGTGTTGGAGGTTGTGGCTGCCTTCAGGCTGCTGCAAGGCTGAGTCCATGCCCTCCTCCATGTGCTTCACGTATGATGAGTCACTGAAGTGATGCTTTGGCTCTATCTTCCTCATCAGCTCTCTGTTGCGCTCAAGACCCTCTTCTGCCCACTTGGCCAATCAAGAGTGCATACTCCTTTTAATAGAAATACATACTCACATAATAAATACTCTCATCAAGTATTAGTAGGAGCCAACACAACAGTCTCTACAGCACCACACCACATCAAGTATTAGTAGTAGCCAACACAACAGCATCTCTACAGCACCTCACCACATCAAGTATTAGTAGGAGCCAACACAACAGCATCTCTACAGCACCTCACCACATCAAGTATTAGTAGGAGCCAACACAACAGCATCTCTACAGCAACACACCACATCAAGTATTAGTAGGAGCCAACACAACAGCATCTTTACAGCACCTCACCACATCAAGTATTAGTAGGAGCCAACACAACAGCATCTCTACAGCACCTCACCACATCAAGTATTAGTAGGAGCAGCATCTCTATAGCACCACACCACATCAAGTATTAGTAGGAGCCAGCATCTCTACAGCACACCACATCAAGTATTAGTAGGAGCCAACACAACAGCATCTCTGCAGCACCACACCACATCAAGTATTGGTAGGAGCCAACACAACAGCATCTCTATAGCACCACACCACATCAAGTATTAGTAGGAGCCAACACAACAGCATCTCTGCAGCACCTCACCAATCAAGTATTGGTAGGAGCCAACACAACAGCATCTCTGCAGCACCACACCACATCAAGTATTGGTAGGAGCCAACACAACAGCATCTCTGCAGCACCACACCACATCAAGTATTGGTAGGAGCCACCAACACAACAGCAGCTCTACAGCACCTCACCACATCAAGTATTGGTAGGAGCCAACACAACAGCAGCTCTATAGTACCACTCACTACATCAAATATTAGTAGGAGGCATGTGTGTTAATTATGCCAGTCCAATTTAGCAGTGGTTAATATTGGAAGGATTACGTATGTTTCAGTTTTATGACCAACAATCACATCTTCCAGCTTTGACAGTCCCTTGCTGGGCGATCTTGCTATTACTTCAAGCTCGCCAAGGAAAGCTCCAAACTCGTGCCTAAGAGGAACCACTCTGAACCCTTCATCCTTGAGAAAGGAAGCCCTCATCGATGGGTTCCTTATTCTAAGTGTTGTTGTTGTTGTGGATGTACTCGAGTGTAGCTCAATGTGGCCAATTTCTGTACTAAACAGCAGCTCACTTTATAATATTCCTAAAATTCAAAAAAGGAACTTGATGTCTCCTCTGAATTCTTCGCTCTTAACGATAACTTCCTGCCGACACAGCGACTAACTTCACTGATACAAGCCTTGTATAAACAGAGCATGCTGAGTCAGCTGTGGATTAGCATGACGTGCTGACTCAGATGTGGAGTAGTAGTATGTGCTGTGGAGTAGCAAATGTGGCCAACTCTTAGCCAGCTTAAACTAAAAACAGATTTGGTAACAAATTTAGGATGTGGTTAAGTAATGGCTAAGGGAATTTTTTCCAGAAATCTTTTCATCAAGGTGGGCATGATCTGGCTGGGTACACATAGAGTAGCAATCACCCACACTCTAGGCTGGGTAAACGTACAGTAGCAAGCACCAACACTTCTGAATCTTTACACTCGGATTAAGCTGGTACACATATGGTAGCAAGCACCCAGAACCATGAATCCTTCTCACTAGGATTAAGGTGGGTGCACGGTAGCAAGCACCCACACTCCTGAATCCTTCACACTAGGATTAGGCTGCGTAAACATACAGTAGCAAGTACCCACACTTCTTAATCCTGTTAGGTTGGGTACATGTAGCAAGCACCCACACTCCTGAATCCTTCACACTGGGTTAGGATGGGTACACATACAGTAGCAAGCACCCACACTTATGAATCCTTCACACTAGGATTATGCTGGGTAGACGTAGAATAGAAAACACACACACTTCTGAATCATTCATACTATGATTAGGCTGGGTACACGTAGCAAGCCCACCACTCATGGATTTTTCACACTAGGATTAGGCTTGGTACACGAAGCAAGCACCCACATTTCTGAATACTTCACACTAGGAGTAGGCTTGGTACACGAAGCAAGCACACACACTCCTGAATACTTCACACTAGGATTAGGCTGGGTACACGTAACAAGCACCCACACTCCTGAATACTTCACACTAGGATTAGGCTTGGTACACGAAGCAAGCACCGACACTTCTGAATCCTTCACTCTAGCCGCTGCATTTGGGATTGAGTTGAAGGGGGGGGGGGGCAAAAGTAGATTTTGTAAACAAAGTGGGGGGGGGGGGGTTACACATATTTAACAAAACTATAATATCCATGGGGAGGAAAGGATCAACAGGGGGGCAGGCTAATAACACCAGGCTGCCCAAGAATAAGGCTGGGTACACGTAGAAAGCACACACACCCCTGAATGCTTCACACTAGGGTTAGGCCGGGTACACGTAGAGTAGCAAGCACACACATTTCTGAATACTTCACACTAGAATTAGGCTGGGTACATGTAGCAAGCACCCACTCCTCTGAATCCTTCACTCCTGGGTACACGTAGCAAGCACCCACACTTCTGAATCCTTCACACTATGGGTACATGTAGCAAGCATACACACTTCTGAATCCTTCTCTCTAGGGTACATGTAGAGTAGCAAGCTACCACTCTTCTGAATATTTCATACTAGGATTAGGCTACCCACACATCTGAATCTTTCACAATAGGATAAGGCTGGGTACACGTAGCAAGCATCAACACTTCTTAATCCTTTACTCCAGTATTACTATAGCAAGCAAACAGTCTTCTGAATCCTTCAAACTATGGTTAGGCTGGGTACACATAAATCACCCACACTCCTGAATCCTTCAGACTAGTGTTAGGCTTGGTACACGTACAGTAGCAAGCACCGACAATTCTGAATCCAAAATACTAGGATTAGCTTGGGTACACATACAGTAGCCAGCATCCACACTTCTGAATCCTTCACTTGAGGATTAGGGTGGGTAGACGAAGCAAGCACCCACACTTCTTCTTAATCCTTCTGTCTAGGATTGGGTTGGGTATAAGTAGAGTAGCAAGCTCCCACATTTCCGAATCCTTCACTCTATGATTAGGCTGGTTACATGTAGGAAGCTTCTGAATACTTCACACTAGGATTAGGCTGTGTACATGTAGAGTAGAAAGCACCCACAATTCTGAATCCTTCATACTAGGATTAGGCTGGGTACACATACATTAGCTAGTACCCATACTTCTGAATCCTCTACACTAGCATTAGGCTTGGTACATGTACAGTAACAAGCACCCACACTGCTGAATCCTTCACACTAGGATTAGGCTGGGTAGACGTACAGTAGTAGCAAGCACCCACACTAGGGTTCGGCTGGGTACACGTACATTAGCAGGCACCCACACGGTTGAATCCTTCACACTAGGATTAGGCTGGGTACACGTACAGTAGAAAGCACCCACAGTTCTGAATCTTCCACACTAGGGTTAGTCTAGATAGAGTAGCAAGCATCCATACTTCTGAATCCTTCATAGGATTAGGCTGGATAAACCTAGAGTAGCACTTCTGAATCCTTCATACTAGGGTTAGGATGCTCAGGTCCAACCCAGAAAAATGTCATGCACTGTAGACTATGTAGTAAAAAAGGCCCTAAGCTTCATACCATCATACATAAAAGACACCAAGGATTTCATAGAACCAAACCAAATCCCACTAGAATCCATACTATTAACAGTAGAGCTCTCGGCTCTTTACCTAAATATCCCGCAAGAGGAGGGTATCACAAAAACACTAGATTACTTCTACATACACTTCCCAAATGAGCCCACACCTAGTAAAATGCTTGAAGACTGCATTAAAATAATCCTAAAACATAACATATTTACTTTTGCAGGACAAACATATAAACAAGTATGCGGAACAGCCATGGGAACAAAATTTGCACCCACCTTTGCCAACATCTTCATGGCCTGCACAGAGGAGGAGTTCCGAACCTCACAAACTAAACAACCCCTCCTCTGGAAAAGATACCTAGATGATATTTTTGTAATTTCGAAGCTGATGCAACACAACTTGAAGAATTTAAAACCAAACTCAACCAGCACCACCACCAACTCAAGTTCACATTCGACCACCAAGGTGACTCAGTAAACTTTTTAGATGCAAACGTCTTCAAAGGCAACAGGTTCAGAACAACAGGCACACTAGACATAAAACCATACTTCAAACCCACCAACAAATTCCAATACACACACTACCACTCTTGCCACACCAGACACATGTTTCCATCCCTACTCAAAGGAGAAGCAATTAGACTCCTCAGACTATCAACAGATAAACAACAATATAGAAAACACTAAATTATCTCTCACAAAAATAAAAAATCCGAAAATACCCAAGCAACCTAATATGCAGTATTCAACCAAATCCATTACACACTCAGATCAAAGTACTTACAGGTTAACCAAAGAAAGACATTAGATGATAACAATATCCCCTTCATACTGCCACACATCCCAAAACAATTATAAAACTAGCTATAAAAAACGATACTGATGAGCACATAGACAATCATAGCTTACACAAAGGGAAGGAACAAAGCAAACAATATAGTACATCAAATCACTCGCAGCACCAGTACGACAACAAACCCCTTACCAGACTTCCCTTAATTGCAGAAAACCTTATACCCTAGTGGAGCTTTGGCCCTAACCCTAGACTTAAAATGGCCTTAAAAACGCACACACACACATGGTTATTATAATAAATCCTATTTTTTTAATTTCCTTTAAAACAAAAATATTATTATTGTTGTTGGTTATTGTTGGTGGTGGTGTTGGTGTTGTTGTTGTGGTTGTTGTTTGGTTTTTTGTTGTTGTAGTTGGCATTGTTGTTGTTGTTGCTGTTGTTGTCGTTGTGTTATTGTCATCGTCGTGTTGGTTGTTGTTGTCGTTGTTGTGTTGTCATCGTTCTTGGTTTTTGTTGTTGTTGCTGTTGCTGTTGTTGTTTTGTTGTCGTTTTTTTTGGTTTTGTTGTTGTTGTTGTTGTTGGTAGTGTTGGTGTTGTCGTTTGTTGTTGTTGTTGTTGTTATTGTCGTTTTTTGTTTTTGTTGGTGTTGTTGTGTTTTTGTTGTTATTGGTGTGTTGTTATCGTCGGTTTTTGTGTTTGTTGTTGTCGTCGTTGTCATTGTGTCGTCGTTGTTGTTGGTTTTAGTTGTTGTTGTGTTTTTTTTTGTGTTTGGTTGTTGTTTTGTGCCTGTTTGTGTGGTTTAGTTGTTTTTGTTGTTGTTTTGTGGTTTTTGCTGTTGTTTTGTTGTTTTTGTTTTGTTTTTGTTGTGGTTGTGTTTTTTTTGTTTGTTGTTGTGGTGGTGTTGTTTTTGTTGTTGTGGTTTTTTTGTTTGTTGTTGTTGTTATTATTATTATTATTATTATTATTATTATTATGATTATGTTATTGTTATTATTATTTTGGATCACCTAACTGAAGAAAAATCCCATAAAAAAACAAAAAAACAAAAAAACATTGCCAATTGTTACAAAAAAAACAAAAAAACATTGCCAATTGTTTTGTGTGTGAAATTTGATACTTTATAACTAGCATGTGTTACTTAGGTGTTAGTGAACTTGGTATATTCTATAATTGATAGAAGAATAAAAATATTATTATTGTTATTATTATTACTACTATTGTCATGGATTCCCATCAAACTAAAAAACCTGACATAAAAAACAATAACAACCTACTTAGCCCTAGTATTGTAATTTTTGTGTGTGTGTTTGTTTGTAATTTGATTCTTTATAACTAGCATGTGTTAATCAACTCTGTATAATTTATTCTATAATATTATTGATCTTTTTCTTAGAACAAAAATATTATTATTATTACTACTATTATTATTGTTATTATTACTACTGTCATGGATGCCCAGGGAAAAAAGAAAAAAAGGGAAAAAACTAAGCTATTTGTTTTTGAAACTCCGCATTGTCAATTTTTTGTGTATGTGTGTAATCGGATTCTTATAACTAGCATGTGTTAATGAACTCTGTATATTCTTGATCTTTTTCTTAGAAGAACAAAAATATCATAATTATTATTATTACTATTTTTTATTGTTATTATTATTGTTATTACTGATCCCCCAAACGAAGGGGAAAAGACCAACACAAGACCACAACAAGGATATAATTCCCATCCAAAAAAAAACAAAGATATAACTCGCACCTGAACAAAACAAGCCAAGCTCGAGGGACACCAAGAACCTCCACAAAGCACCAACAAGCAGGGATACTGTCAGAGAATACCAGGACCACTCCCTGACCTGACAGGAAGGAGGTGTCAGGGAAACTACCAGGACCACCCCCTGACCTGACAGGGAGGCTCAACACAACCACAACCACCTAATGGTTACATAACCACAAAGCAGAACAAAGGACATTGTTAATAGAACCTCATAAGAATGTTCTACAGAAAGCTGATTGGCCATATACATCTGATCATGTGACTGATAGCAAATAGCTATAGGTATGTATGTTGGGTCTAAGGCGCCATTCTGAGCTTTTGACTACTTTGTAAGTATCTGTTAAGTCATATGCTTACCTTCCAGATAGGTGGAGAGAGTCAATAGGGGTGATGCTTGAGTAGGGTTCCAAAGCAAGGGAACTAAGACCAGGATCACCTTATCAGCAGTCTGGGTAGAGAACCAACTGGGTTAGGTTGGACTTGGCAGACCTAGGTGTCACAGGGTTATTTTACCCAGAGGTAGCTATCTGCTCGGGCTACTACAGCATTATTTCTTATAGAGGAAGAAAGGTTTAGTTAACGGTGAAATTTCCCCGACAGACACTGTAAGCGTCCTGCTCCCATTACTCCAGCAGCTTTAGCTTGGCAATGCAGAGGAAAACTTTGATGTCTAGTCCAAATTAGAACCACGCTATCCTAATTTACCAGTAGACCAACCCAGCCTACAGTATTCCTGTAGCTACAATTTGAGAGGGAGTTAAATAGCTTTAATTACAAACAAGGCACAAATGAGGTGCGCCGCCTTTTAATTGAACAACAATGCAACTACTCTCAGTTCTCAAAAGTCCTAATCACACATAAATCTATCGAAGTTCTTCTTTTTCCACTCGTCTCTCTCTCTCTCTTCACATCATCCCTCGTCAGACGTGTTCGCAATCTCCCCCAAAATGACCATGTTTGGTATTCTGGAATGGCCTTCCGGCATGAGTCTCTGACCAATCAGCATCCTTCTCTTCAGTTGACTTGTCTGAGCCATTTGGCAACCTGTGTGGTTCATCAATATTCGAGACACTTCAGGTGGCCTGTAGATCTGACGACCCGTCTGGTTCTCTCTCAGTCAGGGTCGAGTCTGTGGAGATCCCTGACAGACACCAACCTTAGTTAGAGACCCCTGGTTTCTAGACAACCCATCAGCATTAGTGTTGGACTTGCCACTACGGTGTATAATAGTGAAGTCATAAGGTTGTAAGGAAAGAGCCCACCAGGCTAACCTGCCGTGGCTGTCTTTCAAATTACTCAGGTGGGTGAAGGGGTTGTGATCTGTCTGAATAGTGAATGTTATCCCCTCTAGATAGGTCCTAAAATGTTTGATACCTTTGACTATTGCAAGCGCTTTCAATTGCAGAATGGTTCTTCTGGATGGGTACAATTTCCTTGAGGCAAAGGCAATGGAGTGTTCTTCTCACTTCGGATTCACCTGGCTCAGCATATATCCTAACCCTGATGCAGAAGCATCGGTCTGTAAAATGAATGGCAAGGGGGTAGTTAGAATAGGGGCTGCAGTCAATGCTTCCTTTAGTTTTACAAACGCCTGATCACACTTTTTAGTCCAACTGACTTTCTTTGACATGTTCTTTCTGGTCAGCTCAGACAAAGGGGTGGCCATTGTTGAAAAACTGGGAATAAACTTCCTATAGTAGCCACATAGTCCCAGGAACGATCTAACATCCTTTTTGGTCTGAGGTTGCTTAAAATTCCTGACTGCATGCACTTTGCAGTCCATAGGCTTTACTAACTTGCAAATGTGCATTTCCTCTCTTTGACAGTCAGTACCGCTCCTCTCAACTTCGTAAACACAGTATATAAATGGGCCATGTGTTCTTCCCATGTTGGACTATGGATAAGAATGTCGTCCAAATAGGCAACTGTAAACTCCTGTAATCCATCCAATACCTCGTCCATAAGCCTTTGGAAGGTGTAGGGGCTGATATCAGGCCAAATGGCATAGTAACAAACTCATACTTGCCATTGGATGTCACAAAGGCTGTCTTTTGACAATGTTTTGGATTAGCTGGAACCTGGTAATATCCTTTGGATAAATCAAGAGTGGTAATGTAATTAGAGGATCCAAGGTTAGAGATCAACTCTTCAATGTTGGGCAAGGGATATGGGTCATTTATAGTCACCTTGTTTAGTTTCCTATAAACAACGCACATTCTCTTGGTGCCGTCCTTCTTTGCTACCAAAACTGTGGGGCTGACCAAGTCTTAGAGAGTCTAATAATGCCTTGGTGTAAGAGGGTCCTAATTTCCTCCCTCAAAACTTCTTGGGACATCTGTGGGGATATCATGCTGAACTGCATTAGTTCTTCCAGGTATATCTTGGAGCACATCTTTGTACTTTCGTTTAAACTTTTCCAATTCAATGTGGTGAGATTCTGGCATAATGTGTGCACGTTTCACTTCCTCCAAATCCAGGTCTTCCTCCTCAGTGCCCTGTGCCAAGAACACAGCAGAGACTGGGGAGGTCCACTGCCTCATGCAATTCACATTGAAGGTGCGATATCTTTTAATCTTTGCACCCAGGTCTACCTGGTAAGTGACGTCAGTTATAATTTTGGAGATGGGAAAGGGGCCTTGCCATTGGTTTTTCAGCTTGTCTTGCTTAACCGGTCTAAACACAAGGACATAGTCTCCCACAGCAAAGGTTCTATCTTTAGCTGTGATGTCATGATACTGTTTTTGTTTCACCTTACTCCCAATTCACGCTCATGAGCCAAATCTCATACAATTTTCATAGAGTCTGAATAAACTCAACCACACTGGTCTCATCACTCGTTTCTTTCCCTTTCCAATACCTTACCATCTGGTCTAGGGGCATCCTCAATAGGCTTCCCAAACAGAAGGTGGTATGGGGATAAACCTGTGGTTCTATGGACAGTCCCTCTATAGGCCCATAGCACATACTGCAAACACTGGTCCCATTCTACCTTGGGGTCTCGAGTTAACTTCCTCAACAGTCTCTTATGAGTTGCATTGAACCTCTCCACCATACCATCAGTCTGAGGATGGTATGGAGAGGTCCTGATCTGCTTAACTCCCGTGATCTCACAGTACTGGCGCATAACCTTTGACACAAAGCTAGAGTCATCATTGTCAGATAATAGTTCACCAGGTACCCCAATTTGGACTGTCACCTCCACTAAACAATTGACTATGGTTTCGGTGGTTACATTCTTTAGTGCAAAAGCCTCAGGCCACTTCGTTGCGTACTCCATTAGAACTAGAATATATCTGTTCCCCTTCTTGGTCTTTGTTAGAGGACCAAATATATCTATTGCAATCCTTGCAAAAGGCTCCCGCATAACAGGCAAAGGGTGTAATGGGGCCTTAGATGTAATGGCTGGGCCTGCCTTCTAGCAAACTGGGCAAGAGGCACACAAGTTTTCCACATCCTTGCCAATCCATCCTGGCTCGGATGGCGTGCAACGTCCGGTCCCTGCCAAAGTGTCCGGCAATAGGGGTGTTGTGGGCCATGCTTAAGATCTTATTTCGGGCTACCTGCGGCACTACTATCAAACTCTTCCGTAGGGTATGGTAAGGCTGTCTCATAAGCAACCCATCCCTCCAGTAATAAGGCTCAATATTGTTATTTGCCTTTCTCTTATCTTACTTGACTCTCATCATACCTCTGGGACTTGCCCAGTTCTGCACGGGTAATGATGCCGTCCAAACACTCATCCGTCTCATCAGACTCCGCCTCTCCTTCTCGATCATCAGTAGGAGGGGTCGTCTCTGTCTTGCTCGCCTCCACCTCACTTCCATCAGCGACCGGGTAGAGAGCAGACATGATGGGCCCGTCTCGTTCCTGTTCTAGGCGCTCCCATTCCTCAATGGAAGTAGGTGGGGTGTTCAGCTCGTCGTAGCTCGGTTCGCAGTCCAGAGCCTTCTTTAAGTAGTGCTGGAAGTGGGGTATGTCCCTTCCCATCAGCATATCCTCGGTGATATGTTTCGACACTCCTACCACAATGGGCGTGGTTTTCCCTTCAACTTCGAGGGTCACACTTGCTGCAGGAAAGTAAATCTTCCTTTCTGATGCAGTATTGTATGGTATATTCCACCCCAAATAATCTTCTTTGTCAACACAGCTGGGATGCACGAGGGTTTTAGTGCATCCAGTGTCTAGTAGGGCTTTGATGACCTTGCTGTTGATCTTGACCGTTTTTGTCCAGTCGGGCATGTGGTGTTGTCGTGGTACGACTTGAAGGCTGCACTTGGCATGCTCTACCTTCACCTTGCAATCTCTTTGGTAGTGACCTTTCCTACCACATCTAAAGCATTCCACTGATCTTAAGTCTTTAGGATAGGGAGGAGGTCCATCCAGGCTCCGCTGTTGCTCGTTATTCTGGGGCTCTGCTCTTTCTAAACGACTCGGGTTTCTCATCACAGGGTAAGGTTCTTTCTTTACGTAGCGGTCTGTTAGTTTCCTAGGAGTCGAATGACTGCTTCCGTCAGATCCATAATTCTGGCAGTCCAGGTTTCTCATAGGGGTTTCCAACCAACCTGGAAGTTTCATGAGAACCATCTCCATCAAGACTGCTTCTCTGTCTGTCTTTCTAGTGGAGTCCAACTACTGGTTGAAATTCTGCCTATAATCCCTCAACCATTGGTCTGGATTAGCAGGGTTGAACGTCTGGTCAAACACTTTTCACCTATGGGTCTCTGCCAAGATCTGGTACATTGAAAGTAACACTTTCTTGAATGTGGCGTTGTCAACTTGTTGCTCTGCTGGAAGTGCTGGGACAACTAGCTGTCCTGCCCCCGATAACGATCCTCTCAATCTGATGGTCCATTGAGGTTGTTGAGGCCATTCTGCTATGTCTACCGTGGCTTCAAATGTGTTCAGATAGGCAGACATGTCATCTGTGTCCTCACTGAACTTATGGAGGGTAAGGTAAGGTGAGTTGGTGGTGCTGCTGCTGCTGGAGGTGGTCTCTGGTCACGCATAGCTTCTATCCACCTTCTCTGTTGATCATTAGCGAAACGTCTCTCTTCAGCACGTTGCTCTTCATCCCTTTTAGCTTTTTCTTGCTCCAGCTCAATCCAACGATCCATGAACCTGTCGAAGCAACCAAGGGGCCGTAGAGTGTCTTCCTCCTCTTGATAATCGTCCTCGAGGACGTTTCTTGTTCGTGGTGGTCACTCAAAACCTGATCGTAGAGCCATCTGATTCAATATAACAACCACACACAAACAAATTCGAGTAGTACAACTCAAAAACTACGTCAGGGTTGTTTTGCACGTTCCAAGGTTCTACCCAAACGGTATCCCTAATTAGCTAATATTTTACAACTCAGAAACAATACAACTACAATAGCTATGCCTGGGATTCTGCCACCAATGTAAGCATCCCGCTCCCTACACTTCAGCTGCTTTAGCTTGGCAATGCAGAGGTTGATGCGTAGTCCAAATTAGAACCACGCTATCCTAATTTACCACTAGACCAACCCAGCCTACAGTATTCCTGTAGCTACAATTTGAGAGCGAGTTAAATAACCTTTAATTACAAACAAGGCACAAACGAGCTGCGCCGCCTTTTAATTGAACAACAATGCAACTACTCTCAGTTCTCAAAAGTCCTAATCACACATAAATCTATCAAAGTTCTTCTTTTTCTACTCGTCTCTCTCTCTCTCTCTCTCTTCACGTCATCCCTTGTCAGACGTGTCCGCAATCTCCCCCAAAACGACCATGTTTGGTATTCTGGAGAGGCCTTCCTGGCATGAGTCTCTGACCATCGGCATCCTTCTCCTCAGTTGACTTGTCTGAGCCATTTGGCAACCTGTGTGGTTCATCAATCCGCTGGCCTGTAGATCTGACAACCCTTGTGGTTCTCTCTCAGTCAGGGTCAGTCTGTGGAGATGAGATCCCTGACAGACAGCAAGAACCTCCACAAAGCACCAACAAGCCAACAAGGGACACCAAGAACCTCCATAAAGCATCACAAAGCACCAAGAAACCAAGCTCTAGGGACACCAAGAACCTCCACAAAGCACGGAACACATGTCATATGACAGACCCACAAAGCACAGAGCGCTTATCATGACAGATTCGCCCCAAAATGAAGGGAGGGCTAGTTTTCTATTCTTTTTTCTGAGCTCCGTATTTTTGCCCTATAAAATGGTTTTTCTCAGTTTCTCAGTTTTTTCCTTCTCTGCTAGCCCAACCAAAACCTGTACCACCAACTCACTAATCATCACTCACACAACCCCACTGACTGAATTGTCACTCGCACCATCAACCACGAACCTATAGCATAAGTGCAAACACACTCTCGTCAACCTTTATATGCACCCATATGCACGGATCCTCTCATTCTTAAGTACTGACGAAGATACCCCACAAGTATCGAAAGCTTTGTTGAATAAGAATTTATCAAAATTCAACCAGAATTATTTGAGGGTAACTACTGATAACTCCTCTACGACCTGCGATGTACTGTCGCTACCCAGCACTAAACAGCCTCTCCCTGAGGAGCTGCAGGATGGGCTCCAACCCAGGACCGGTGACAAGGAAGGCCTCTCCCCCACGAGCGCCCCCTCTCAATCGCTCCACATCCACAAAACCATCACTATCGCTTGCTGGAAGAAAGAACAGGATATTCTTCCGCATGGCCTCGGGCAACTCAACTAATGAGTTGCCACACGCACACACTAATAATAATTACAGCACAGATAGCTCCCGGAAGGGTACTCAACCTTAAGACATTACTTTAATGCTACAGACAGCTTCCTCCAACAGACTGACTCACAGCTCACATCCATACACATGCCCATGCTGGAAGATAGGTCCCCTGACTATATCGCAGACCATGGTCCTGCCAGAGGAATATCCCTCTGGCTACAGACCCAAGCCCTAAGCCCAAGCCGGACCAAATCCGAGACCATGGCCATGCTGGGAGGAGTGGTAATCCTCTGGCTCTGGGCCGGAGCCCCCAGCTCAACCCTATCAATGACCTGATCTTTGGTCAGCCATCACGGCTGTCCCCCACTCCACCACAGGTGCATGGTCGGAAACCCAAACACAGACAGTACAGACATACCAAATAACATCAAGTAACAATACAGACACTTCCTGACATCCCGGATTTACACTTGATAAAAATTAATGTGTCCCACACGGATTTGGTGTTTGTCCTGGAAATGCTGGATTAGTAATTGTTTGTACAATTTACAACTGGCTACAAAGGCTCCTCCTTAGCAGCTGCTACACCTGGCCCCTACACAAGTCAGCGCTTCACTTCACAACTCTGACCAGCAGGTAGCAGCTGGATTTTCCTCGCTCTGTGAGACTAAAGGCTTCCTCCTTAGCAGCTGCTACACCAGGCCCCTACACAAGTCAGCGCTTCACTTCACAACTCTGACTGTCAGGGTAGCAGCTGGATTTTCCTCCAGCTGCTACCTGACAGTCAGAGCTGCTGCTAGTTTACCTTGGCCTCTCTCTCTGTTATGGCTGAGCCTGAGGAATCAGTAACACCTAACGCAAGAAGCCAAAGAGGCAGTGTCACTTTACCTCTAAAAGAATTCCAAGGAATAGGAAAGAGTTATAGAGGTAATAGCCTGTTAGAACTTATATTGATTAATTATATTTGTTAAAAGAATTCCAAGGAATAGGAAAGAGTTATAGAGGTAATAGCCTGTTAGAACTTATATTGATTAATTATATTTGTTATGACTTTATAGGTGACACATTTGCACACTGCTCCTTGTGCTATTCCGATTTTAGTGTTTCCCATGGGGGGAGAAATGATGTGACTACCCATATTACAGGGAAACATCACAAGGAAATGGCAATGGCTGCTATTACATCCCAATCAGTTTGATCATTTTTTAGACCACAAGTACGAAAGAATGTTGCTGAGACGAGGTGGGCATTGTTTGTGGCTAAAAACAACATTTCTCTCCAAACTAGTGATCATGCCACTAAGTTGCTCAAAGTTATGTTTCCGGATTCGGATATTGCCAATTTTTTTGCATGTGGGCACACCAAAACAGCAGCCATTGTAACAAAGGCTCTTGCACCTAACTATAAAAAGTCTATAACAGAGAATAGGACCAATAAACCGTTTTCCATCATGCTGGACGAATCAAATGATCACACTGATAAGTCTTGTATCATTCTCATAAGAATCTTTGACACTGAAGAGAAGAACGTGTGTACGAGGTTTCTGGATATGCCAGTGGTCAACATTGGTACTGCAAGAAACATTTTCCAGGCTCTTAAGAATCTTTGAAAAAGAATGGTTTGGATATCAACAATGCCCTAGCTTTCATGTCTGACACTGCCAATGTCATGATCGGTGTGAGATCTGGAGTACAAAAGCTCAAAAAATGAGATGCCTCATCTCTATGATGTTGGTTGTATTTGCCACTTGGCTGATCTCACACTATCAAAGCTGGCTTACAGACATAACCAGTGAATATAGACCAGCTATTGTTGATGTTTTTTAATTATTTTTATCATAGCAGCAAGAGAGGTCAGCTTTTTATTGACCATTGGTGCTCCCTTTTTGATTCTGAACCTAAAGGCTGGTTCACAATATGACGCTAGCCCAGCGTTTCGTTCCGTTCCGTTACCTAGCGTCATACCGTAACATGCTCCGTTTTGAAGAAAAGAAGAAACGGAGAGAACCGCTAGATTAGACTCGAGTTCGTCTGTTGATGCTAGCTCGATTGCTTCATATTTTCACGTGTCATATCGTAGTTCTAATTAATGCCGCTTTGATGGAGGATGAAAAGTTAGTGGAGGCTGTTCGAAGCTTAGTATGTCTTTGGAAGGTAGGAGCAAGCTCTTACAAGGATCTAAGAGCTAAGGAGAATGCGTGGAAAGAGGTTGCTAGCAAGGTAAACTACGTAGCTACTGAATTAAATTATCTTAGTAGTCGTCATATTCCCATAATATTCATAATTTGTTTAGGTTGGAGAAGACTGCACAGCCGATGGATGTATCAAGAGGTGGAGGATTTTGAGGGACAAATTTGTGAGGGAACTCCAAAAAACCAAGAAGAAGAAGTCTGGAGATGCTGGGCCTGTTGTGGTGTCTAGTTGGCCACTGAGTAATGAGCACAAGAAGTATGTAGTGAGGTTGAATATTGTATTCATGTATTTGTCATTTTGTATAGCACCGTCACAAATTTTGTTCTGGCTCCTGCAGAGACGTATGTTCGAGAATCGTTTATGAATACACATTGCACTGTATAATTGGAATCTTTGTATTGTACAGGCAAGAGCTTCCAGATAGTGACATTGATGCAGAGGAAGAGATGAGCTCTAAAATTAATAACAGGTTTGTTAAAAGCCTGCTATTTGCTAAAGTTTAGTCTTTTCTTTTCCTGTTCAGTGGCTGCAGTATACTGATCCAGCAGGCCAGTGGCACCTTCACCTTCGACAGAACGTCCTCGCAAGAGGAGGAGACAAGCTGACCTCGATGAGGTGGACACGGCATTGCTCTCCAAGTTGAAAGACTTGGAAGGGCAGTCGGATGATGGTGACACTGCGTATGGGAACCATGTTGCTGCCTGCCTACGCAGATGTCACCCCAGGCTGAAGGCTATTGCGAAAATTGAAATTGACAAGACTTCTTTTTAGGTTTGAATTCCCAAATGACCCCTATACCAACCCTTCTTCATCCACATCTTCTCACTCACATGATCCCTCTTCAGACACCTTTCACCCCACTACCCCTCACTCCCATGATTCTATGGATTATTACAACTATAGTGCATTATATTACATCGCAATTTGTTTAGTGAATGATATAAATAGTTAAGTTCTGCGAACATAGCTGTACTGCCAATCAACTTGTCCAGCAGGAGTACAAAAGTATTCTTTGAAACCGTCCCTGATCTCCGCAGCAGACTGAGAATGTCTTATTAAAAAGAAATCAACATAACGCATATGCAACTATATAGATAAATTATAGCAAACCTGTTGCTGCCAGCATGACCAATTGATGTCATTCCTGTATTTGGTTCTTCATCTCCTCTCCACCCACCATCAATCATATTTCGACTACCATCTTCAGTATCAGTAAACCCACGTGGACAATATACATCAGATTCCGTTGTCCTTAAATAATTGTGGAGTGCAATGGTAGCCTGGGTGAAAATGACGCCCTTTGGGGACTGGCAATGATCGGCCTGCGAAACAATCGCCATCTTGCAGCCAGGATCCCAAAAGAGTTCTCTATCACCCTTCTGGCCCTGCTCAGACGATAGTTGAATATAGCACGATCTTCTAAAAGTTTTAATAATATAGGATGGCATCCGTACAATACATGTTAGATATATATACCAGGCAGGTTCCGGCCAGGGTAGGGGCGTAGCATGTTTTTCCTCAATGGTAATGCCTCATCACCCACTACAACATAGGGAAGAGGCACCTGCGATGTACCTAATATTGATTATAATAGAATAAAGATTTTGACAGTAATCATACCTGTTACATACCTGGAAGTGGGGACAAATCAGGAATGTACAATGAATCCTCCTCAAGTGCTTGTCCGAAAACAGAGTGTGATAGCACACCACCATCGCTATGCCTACCAACTTCACCGATGTCCACCAAAAGAAATCTACAGAACAAACACCCATGATGCCAGCTTTCTGGTGTTTCTGGTGTACTGATATTTGGTTTACCTATAATGTGCATCACATACTGCTAGCAGCACTATAGAATGGGCGCCTTTGTAATTGAAGTAGGTCGACCCAGCATTGATAGGGGCTTGCAAAACAATATGCTTACCATCAATGGCACCTACAAAAATTTAATACATCTGTATATATAAAGTACAAATATTTTGTGAACTTACCAATGCAATGTGGAAAGTTCCACAGTTGCTGAAACTGCTGGGACACTCCTTTCCACTCCACTGCTGGGACACTCCTTTCCACTCCACTGCTGAAGATGGCGATCGTACGTACTGTGGCATCAGTACCTTCCACAGCACCTCACACGTGTCCTTTATTATGCCACATACTGTAGATCTACCCATCCGGTAATTGAAGGATAGTGACACCTGGTTATAGCACCCAAAATAAAGTATTTACTTCAGTAAACAGGAAAAAGTTCATTATACCTGTGAATTTCCAGTGGCAAGGAAACGAAGGGTCAGTGCCAATCTCTCTCCAGGAGAGATGACCAAGCTGTCATAACGCCGGTGGGCCAGAAAAGGACTTACCTAGTATAATGATTTGTAAACCCACTAAGTAGATTATTTTTCTTGACTCACTTCTTCCAACAGACTGTCAAATCTCTCCTTCGACATCCGCAGATACCTGAAATGGCTTTCTTGATCTGCCATACGCATCTCCTGAAGCAGGTTGTGGTACTCGCCCTGCTGTCTTCGCATTCGAAATATTGGACGTACCCACACTCTGTTCTGCCTTCTCCTATTCCTCCGTCTCCTGAGCAAAAGAATCAAAATAATCGCCTGCTTCACTGCCGAACTTCAAGTCATAGCTAGCCAGCCGTAGTCGAGGGTGTGGTAGGTAAAGGGTCGAACCTCAATTTGGCTCGAGGTGACGGAACGAAACGAAACGAAACGAAACGCCAATTTGTGAACAGGCTTGAACGAAACGCTAGACAGAGAAGAAACGGAGACGAAAACGAGACAAAACGAAACGCTGGGCTAGCGTCATATTGTGAACCAGCCTTAAGGCTATCTTAAAGCATTGTCCCACAAGATGGTTAAGTCTGCTTCGATGTGTGCATAGATATCTCAATCAGCTTGAAGGTTTGATATCTTACTTCCTATCCTGTGATGAACAGACAGAGAAAGTAATTAGTATCACTCGTAGGCTACAGAATCCTCTCACCAAGCTTATTCTTTTTCATCTTGTCTTCAATGGATCGTTTTAATAAACAATTCCAGAAGTCAACAGAAAATACTACCTGCAAACTTTATGAAGAGCTAAGTCGACTTGTAAAGCTGTATGCAAAACATTTGTTGATGGTTGAAACTATTCTTGCTGCTGGTGACAACCTTAGACTTCTCAAGTTTGATGAAGAATGTCAGGTTTCAGATGAGAGTCTACGAATAGGTACTGAAACTTGGGGCTGTCTTGAAGCATTTGAAGAAGAGAGAGATCCAAAGCCATTCTTTACAGCAGTACGGAACTTCTACCTGGCAACCATTGCAAAAATGGTAAAGAAGTTTCCTTTTGGGGCTCCTCTCCTAAAGTATTTAGTTGTTCTTCAGCCAGACAAAACATCCACTTATTCAACAGCTACTGTCTTGAATTTGGCGAGATGATTTCCGCAGATTGGTTTATCTGATTCTGACTCAATTGACCACATTGAAGAGGAATTTAATGACTTTCTTCTTTCCCCAGCTGACATTCCCAAACCAGATACATACCACATCACCAAAACTGTAGAAAAGCCTTGTGCTGGCTCTTTTAAGTGGGTGGGGGAGTTAAGGTTTAGTTACTTGTTCAGTCTTATGGCTGGTCTGTTGACCATATCCTGCTCCAATGCTGATGCAGGGAGGGGCTTTTCTATACTCAGAAAAGTCCACACGGACCAGAGATCCTGTCTAAACCAGGACACCATTGTTTCCTTAAACCCATTCACCGTCGGGTTTAGGCAGCATTTTTTTTTTTAATTGGACTCGGGTGCCCAATATTAAATCAGGAATGCACTAAAGTCCCTAGCAACCATGGTTGATGGGATAGCATTGGTGTCGACAAACATCGTAGTCATCTTTATGTTGCTAAGCAACGACCAAAAATGATGAATACCATTATGTAATTACAGCCTAATGAAAGCTCTTACTTCTGACTATGCTAGACAATGTATATATGCACACACTCATTGCACACACTCATTGTACACACTCATTGCACACACTCATTGTACACACTAATTGCACACACTCATTGTACACACTCATTGTATTCACATAATATATATTTTTCATTTTTTAATATTTATTTTCTGATGAAAATATTGTTATCATGTTGGTGTTGTATGAACAATTATTTATTGCATCTTCCCTGTTCATCTTCCCATAACAGGACAAAAATAGCAACAAAAAACATGCATATACAAAACAACAGCATCTAGCACACACATAGAACAGAGAGAAAAATAGAAATACCATAGAAAGTAAAATTTAAAAAAGTGAAGCAAAAACTAGGAAACTACTTGGTGAAGTCTACCATGGTGTGGTACTTGAAAAAACAGTCCCTCTTTGTGACACACAGTGGTACTTTGCAGTGACGGTAAATAAGTGGTCTCATGGCGGTTTGAGACATGTTTCCAACTGCTACACAGACAACACACCTCTGCTGTTTTTCAGTTAGTGCTGACCAATGCCCAAGCGTGGTGTTCAGCCGGTCTAGACGCTCATTATGAACTGAGCGAGGGCGGCCAGCACACTGACGTGAGCAGAAGCATACCACTAGTTCCTTAGCTAGCTCCAACCGGAAGGTCAAAAAATCTCTCTTCCTGTAACCCCTGGCAAGGTGATCTGCTCTGCGGACATGAGAGTCTAGAACATAGCTGTTCAGAATGCATGCCTCAACCATATATGAAAACACCCTCTTCTGGAGAATTAGAGGAGGGACTATCAAAGGTACTAGCTGAGGAAACGTAGAAGAAGCAAGAGACAGAGCTAAAGAAATGCTGGTAGGTGAAGTTCCAGAAAGAAAGAGAGGACTAGCTAAAGGCAGAGCAGAACTTGAAGCACTAGAAGCTATTTCACTACCACTACTCTGACAAACTCGAGCATGACGAACACTCCTAGTGCTATGACTGGTCGTGAAGGAGTGCATACTTCACGAGAAGAGGACACCGAGTGCGAGGTTAAAAATAAAGGAGGGCATGACGATGGAACAGACAATGATGATGATGGAAATAGTATAGGAGTGACTGCAGACGTCACATAAGTCATGCAGAGGTTACACAACCTACAGTTGCTAGGAACAATGGAGAAGGTGATGAAGCAGCCATCACAGCAATAGCCATCACAGCAATAGGAGGGCTAGCAACAATAGATTGTGTCAGAGTTGATGAAGTCTGTCAGCTGCCCAATCCATAGCTTCATGCATCAAACCTGAAGGGGATTGGCATCAAATAATTTTACCGCGGACTACCGCAACAAGGAAACTAAAGAGCATTGTAGTTCAATGCTCTGCTTTGCTAACAACAAAACTAGCTATAGCTAAACTGTAGCTAAACTGACTGTAAATACCTTCTTCATCGCTGGTATTCTCATCTCCATCTAGATCGTCACCTCCAGTGAAAGCGCTAAGCTTCCTTGAAGGTAGGTCATCAGCAACTATTCCGCCAAGCGATAGCAGAGCTTCAGGGTCAACACGGCTCTGGCCAAGGTAGGACGAGATGCCATCGCCTTCTTGATCACTGCTTTCATCCTCAGAAAGTCCAAAATAGTCGCCCTAAACCTGAGAAATAACTTTATCCAAGGACAGTCGAACGGCCATCTTCAACACGATTTGAAATTCTGACTTTTCAATATTACTACCCTAGTTACCAAACGTCTATTGCGGACCTCTATAAACGATCGAATTTGACAAACAACTTGACAACAACTACCATACAGTACAGCAACTAACACACAGTACAGCAACTAACACACAGCACAGCAACTACCACACAGCACAGCAACTACTACATATTACAGCAACTACCATACAGTACAGCAACTAACACATAGCAACTACCACACAGTACAGCAACTAACACATAGCAACTACCATACAGTACACAGCAACTAACACATAGCAAATACCATACAGTACAGCACATTACAGCAACTACCACAGTACAGCAACTACCTCACAGCAGCATCTACACCGCAACAACTACCAAAGTGGGGGAACCTGAATGCATGATTTTGCCACATAAATATCTCAAGTACTAGCGAGTTGAAATTAGCACCAGTGGCTACTACTTTATACAAGGAGTGGTTTCATTAGGCGCTAAAATGTCAGGGTTGTAAAATGAATTTCGTTAAAATTCCATTTCCACCCGGGGTTCTTGGGATTAGGGCTTAACTTATGGGTGCGGCGGCTACTGGGTAAAGTTTAGCTTTTTGGTTTTGTTCGTCTTGGAAAGCATTAGTAAAGCACTATTTTTTGAGAGCTCCAGAGCGTAGTAAAGCAGCAGAAAAACGGGGACTGTGAACCTTCCTTCGTGCGATCTTTTTGCTGTCATTGGGATGGAGCTTTTTCTTGGAATTCTGGTATGTGATACCCAGTGGGGTTCAATTAATTCAAAGTTG
Source organism: Cladorhizidae sp. MBARI D1340-BT2 (assembly GCA_028752905.1). Taxonomy (NCBI): domain Eukaryota; kingdom Metazoa; phylum Porifera; class Demospongiae; order Poecilosclerida; family Cladorhizidae; species Cladorhizidae sp. MBARI D1340-BT2. The sequence goes on from JAQNBH010000011.1 coordinate 16,920,547, forward strand.
AATTAGTTAGACTGTCATTTGGGTACATTTGGGTATATTTAACATTTGGGTATATTTAATTGAACTGGTTTAGTTAGTTTGTCACAGTTATTTTATTTATTTAAACTGGTTTTTGAGGTCCATTAATTCAAAGTTGAATTAAAATTGAATTAAGGGGGCATAGACCATATTTGTGGTCACCAATTTAATGCTTCATCCATTTTGAATGGCTTTGATCTCAAAAGGAAACTCATTCTCTGTGCTTATAGGCTAAGCAGTGTTGCCATCAACATCTGGCTGACAAATTGACACACTATATAGCAGAGGTGTTTTCTTAATACAAATTAATTTTCAGCCTTCATCAAGACTTGCCATTTATGCTGTCAGTCAATTTCTAATAAAACTCCCCCCCCCTTTTCCATTCAGCAGGAAAAGTGAGCCCACACAATGAACCGTAACTCATTGGAAAATTGGCTGGATTGAAAAAGTGATCATTTATTTTGAAGAGCAAAGAGAGAGCATTCAAATGATATAAAAATTATATATATACTATGGACAAAAGGTGAGTGAGCAAAACTGTGAATAATGTTGGGAATAGAGATTTCTTTGAATCATGAGAAAATAATGTTCAAAATACAGGGGGCAGGGGTAGATCCAAGGTGTTTGTGAACCCCTCATTTTGCTCTTGATCATGACTACCATTCTTGCACTCTTTCATCAGCCATCAGCAACACAAAGACTCAACAGAAATACAGTGACTGAGCAGGGTTGACAAAGGAGCAGGTAGGGCCAGCTAGGGAAGGACCAGCTACAGACGCCATCTGAAGGTAAAGGGTGGAGCATAAACGGTAAAGCCATTAATACTATAGTTCCAAACTTTCAGCATCATTTGAGTCTTCAGCTTCTTCTTCTCCCACGATTTTAACCCTTCGTAACTCTTCATGACTCCATACTTTCGTCTTCCCAGAGCTTTTGTTTGCATTCTTCTTGACATGCAATTAATAGTGCTAACAAGTAAATAGCAGTATATACCAATGTGTGTGTGTGTTAGTCTGTGTCAAACCAGTGGCCACAAAACCCGAACATAAGGTCCAGTGAAACTGAAAAAGTCCTCAAATAGAGTTTTCAAAGACCACTTCCAAGGAGGTGGGAAAAACGGACATGATGAAAGGACTTGCCTAAAAAAGCCGATCTTTATTTAATTCAAAATTAGTTGACTTGTCATGTCAATTTTAGTTCAATTGTTTAGTTAAACTGTCATTTCAAATATATTTGAATTAATTAGTTAACTTGTCACATCAAATTTAATTGAACCCCACTGGTGATACCACCTCATTATCTAGATTCATTTGTAGCTCGATGCGTATTCAATAGTTGTTATAATTATATGTAATACTGTACATCACCTTAGCGTATGGAGCCCACCCCCCTGATTTTAGAGGCGAGTGGTTGTATTTGTATGTTGTGTTGCAGGGGTGTAGCCTTGAAAATTGAAGTGGTAGGGGTTCATGCCACACCCACTTTTAATTAGATCAATACACATTCACATTCATTCACATATAATTTAGAATTTGGCAAAAACAGATTGATGTGAGTCTTTGCTAAAATGAAGTTATTTCCCACAAGTTTTAGGTCAAGGGCATCAGTAAGTTCTTGATGATAATGAAGCACAATAAGGTGATTTAAGTGGGCTTGTGTCATAGTGCTCCTGAGATAAGTTTTAATTCTTTTCAATGCACTAAATGACCTCTCGGAAGTACTGTTTGTGGCTGGCATCACCATGAGAAGTTGAAATACTCTACAAACAGTGCCGATCAAGGTTCGCTGAGCTGGGCTTAAAGATTGGAGGATTTTTTTCAACAAGGATATTGATGGTTTTTCTCCTGTTTCTGTCTTTTCTATGAAGAGGATTTTGAGCACTTTTAATTCTGCATCTTTACTGAAGTCCTCTTCATAAAAATCACAAAAAGAGCTGAGTTCATCCATGTAATCCTTGCCAGAGCAGACTTTAAAAAGTAACTGTTCGACATTCGAATAGATCTTGAATCCTGGCTGATCAAACCTGTCAGCAATACTAGTAACTGCGAGGTCAAAGACTTCAAAATAGATCTGCCGATAATGATCTTTAGCTGTAGGAGGGTGTTCTGGTTCACTCTGCCCTGGTTCATAGCGTCTTGGCACCTTGCGTCTCCTAGGAAGTGAAGGTTCTTCAACATCTAAATCAACTCTCTTAATCTCAACTGATTCCCAAAACAAGTTAAAATTTTCTTCAGATCTCATGCTTTGTAGAGTTTTGATGGTGAGTGAAGCAATTTCTTGTCCTTCCACACTTGACAATGCAGGATTTTGTAGCGTCATGCTAAGCTTGTCAGTATGTCTTAAAATAATTTGTGACAGTAAAAGAAAACAAAAATTGTTCATTTGACTTGCAAACCCTCTAATTCTAGATTTCATACTTGAATTTCCTTATAATTAGCCAGAATACTGGTGATTGCATCTGCTCGGACTGTCCACCTGGTTGAACAGAAGGTTCGAATGCTAGGAGAAATACTTCCAATTTCTTCCTTCACGGGGTGTAACATGGCCTCACGCTTTGGAGAAAACTTAATTAACTTCACCAGTTCAAAGCTGGTATCGAGACAGTCTCTCATGATGCAAGCTCTCTTAACAGTTTCACCCACACCTAAATTCAAAGCATGCCCATAGCAATGAGTAAACACTGCCTTGGGCTCAATTGCTTGGATTTTTTTGGCTGCTACACCACCTCTAGCCCCTGCCATAGTGCTACACCCATCATAACACTGCCCACGCATTTTCATGAAAGGTATTTGAAAACGTAAAAGGATGTCTTTTATTGCAGCCACAATACTCTCTGCAATAGTGGATTGAAGATGATACATGCCTAAAAAATCCTCGCTTGCTTCAAACTGTTCATCTATCCATCTTATCACTACTGTCAACTGTACTTTGTTTGAAACATCGGTTGTATCATCCACCATTAATGTAAAGTAAGGAGACTTATTGACAAAGGAAAGGATCTTCCTGATAACATGATTGGCCATGATCTCTAGAATTTCATTTTGATTTTCTGGAGATACTTATTTTCTTTGACTTTTATTTAGCCATGTGTCAATTGCTTCATTGTCTTCAGCTCTTAGTTTGAGCAATTGAATCAAGTTTGATTCAACTGCATTAGCTTTCCGAAAAGCTATACCTTGCCTAGCAAGATACCTTAAACTTGACAGAATGGTCTTGAGGATTTCACGTGCATTTTCTTTATCTCGCTTATGAGCTTGACTCAATAACTCACTTACATCAGAAGTTGCTTTTGGCAAAGTTATAATAGCTTCAACAGCCTCAGCATGCGTCTTAGACTCCTGGTGTTTTTTGAAAGCCCTTGTTGCGTCTTTCCAATTGTGAAAACCTGTACTGACCTGTAAGTATATATGTGAGAGACTCTTCATAGCAGCTATTATAATTAGTACACTTACATAGGTTGTTGATGCATTAAGGCTAGTTTTAATCCGGTTCAAGCTGAATGCTTTAACACACGTATGACAATACACTGCATCTTCAGCCTCGTTATAATGTAAAAAATTCCAAGGGGAGAACCATTGACTCTGAAAACTGCAGTACACCACTTTCTTCTGTCCATAAGCCCTTTTTGGAAACTTGTAGGAAAGAGGTTGATGTGGTTCTCGTGGCAACTCTGGTAGTATCATAGCATGACAACTGACCATGTGGCAGCTACCATGAGTCATGTGAGCAGATTATACCACAAGAAACATTTCTTGTAGTCCATAGTAATTATGTGTCTATGCATGAGAGTGCAATTTACACTTACAAGTTATTAAGTATTAAAACCACAAATATTTACTGGACTTGAAAATTTGTGAGAATGAAAAGTGGTATGGTTGAAACCATACCAACCATACTGGTGGCTACACCACTGTATTGTTATTGAGTATTGTTATTGAGTATTGTATTCATTGGAGTAGGAACAGCTGCCCCCCCAATATTATTACCAATGGGGGGGGGGGGGCAGTGCCCCCCCAATATATTCTCCATAAAATTATGTTCACAGAGGCTAACAGCTATTACATGTGGCTAAACTTTTATACACTTGTGGCTAACGCTATTCTCCATAAAAACATTAGGATACTACTATACTATATACAGGCAACAGCTATTACATGTGGCTAACACTTCTACACTAATGCAGAGCATCTAGAATGTTCTATTTAGTGCACTATGCATAGCTGTAGTAGTGACTATGATTGAAAAAAGAAGAAAAATAGACAACAGTCAGTTAGGCATCAAGTCCTTCTTTCGTCCCTCAGTGGAAGCACCTCCACTTGAAGGTATGTATACAAGTTAGCTATAATTATTAGTAGTTATTGCTAAGTTGTCCCTTTTTATTGCTATGATGTTAAATTAAATTTGACAGAGGTTGACAAAGAAGATTCAAATGATAGTGCTGAGGAAATGTGTTCTGATACTGACATAAGTGAGTCTATTACTAGCACCACCACTTCATCCAGAACCTCAACTGTGTGTAATAGTTTGTGTTGTACCAGAGGGACAATCAATCAACCAACTGATGAAGCTTTGCTAACCAAAACAGAAAAAAATTATGGTTCTGGAAGAAATCTTCAGAAAAGGCACTTTCTCTCATCATGGTACAAGTCGTTCGCATGGATTCACTTTTGCTCCGAATCATTAAAAGTATTTTGCTACTACTGTCAAGCAGCGGACAAATCAGGGGTTACAGTTATGAGCACAAAAGCCCAATCAGTCTTTAGTAGAGTTGGATATTCTAATTGGAAAAAAGCCACTACACGATTTAAAGAGTATGAGTGTTCTCTAGCTCACAGGGATGCTATAGCAGCTCATATTTCAACAAGGTCTACACCTGTGTCTGAAATGCTTCAAAGTCAAGCTGATTATAGTATCCAAATTAGTAGTCTGATGAAGCAGTTTTCTGCTTTACATTATTTATTACGACAAGGTATTTCTGTCAGAAATGACCATGCTGGTGGCTCTAATTTGACTGTTATGCTCAAGCAGGTGCTCGATGAAAAAGCTTGGGTAGAAGCCAAAAAATATCAGTCCCCAGAAATAATTAATGAAATTATTCAGCTAATGGCTCATAAAGTGTTACGTTCAATGATTGTCGATTTACTTTCTCAGCGGTGGTTTTCGCTCTTGGCCGACGAAACTAGGGATGTTTCTAATCGTGAACAGCTTGTTATTACTCTGCGATGGGTGTCAGAAAATTATGAGATTAATGAGGATTTCTTTGGCCTCATTCAAGTTGATGCCACTACAGCTGAATATATCTTCTTGTCACTGAAACATTGCTTACTTTCTTTAGGCATTCCTTTTGAGCTTTGTAGGGGTCAGGGATATGACGGAATTTTCAGGGTCATATTAGTGGTGGCCAGACGATTTCAAGATGAAAACAGGTCTGCTATTTCTGTGCACTGTCTTGCTCACTGTGTGAATTTGTGTCTACAAGATGTTGGCAAGTGTATAAAGGAAGCCTTAAATTTTGCATCCAATTGATAAAATATTCACCAAAGAGGTAAGTAGTATTTGAAAAAGTTCAAAGGCAGCAAGAAGGCTCACCTAAATCAGGAATTCGCAGTCTTTGCCCAACTAGGTGGACAGTCCGCACTGGAGCAATGCAAGCAATTCTTGATAATTATGAGTCACTTCAAGTAACTATGGAAGCATCCTCACATGGTTCAGATGACTGCTCTAGGTGAGCTAGTGGTATAATAGCACGTATGGACAAATATAAAACCTACTTTGGCTTGAAGCTTTCTATACTAATTTTTAGTATTACAGAACAGTTGTCAGTTACACTCCAAGGAGTAAATACTACTGCTTTGCTGCAGTTAATGTCACCATTCACGCTCTGACCAAGTACAGAAATGATGAAATGTTCAAAACATTTTTTGAGGCTGTCAAAGAAGAAGCAAGAGACAAGTGTGATGAACCAGTATTACCTAGGCAACGACGACTTCCAAGGAGATTAAATGATGGGTCAGAGGAGCATGCTTTTAGTTCCTTTACAGAAAAGAGTATTTTGAAGTAATTGATAGCATAAAAGGAGATCTCAAAAAACGGTTCACACAGAAGAATTTTCTCTTTGTGAGAAGCATCGAGACTCTGCTGATTGACAGTGCTAATGGCAAACCAGTAACTCTGTCTGATGAAATTGTTGATCTTTACCAAAGGGATATTGACATGCAGAAGTTAAGGCTCCACCTTCAGCTCCTTCCAGATGCCATCAAATCGGTAAATATGGATGGAATTCCAGTTAGAGAAGTGACACGAATACAAACCATTTGTGATGTTTTTAACAAGCAACCCAGTTTGAAAAAATTTATTACGGAAGTGCATAAGCTACTTAAGCTATATCTAACCATTTCAGTCACTACAGCTTCAGCAGAGTGCAACTTTTCTCTTAAGCGTATCAAAACCTACCTGTGAAATTCGATGACGCAGCAACGCTTAAATCATTGCATGATGCTCAACATACATCGGGACAGAACTGATGCACTCGATCTGAACAGCATTATGAAAGAATTTATTGAAACTAATGAAACACGTATAAACTATTTTGGACATTTCTGAATAATTATTATATACTATAATTATAAAGAATCTTCAACCATGTTGCATATACAGTAACTAACTATCTCGGATCAGGATCTGCCCCCCCCAATATTTTTTTCCTTCCTACCCCACTGGTATTGTATTGCATGAACCACGTGGCCATGAACTCGGCCTTCACGCAAAAAAAAAAAAAGAGTGGTTGAGCGCCCATGCGCTGAGTACGTATTCTACGGTCATCGGTCATACCACCTCACATATATATATATATATATATAATTATATATATATATTTTTTACAATGATTTCTGAAGTCAGACTGTATGATATTATAATACGTGTTCTAATGTTCGGGTGGGACACAACCCTCAGAGCAAGCCAGGGCTATGTCTGCATCTTTGATGGGGTGATGTCTCGAAGATCTGCTTCCTCTAAAACACATCACAGCAGATCTGAGGATGGCAAATGATATTTTACATCTGAGCCACCCCATGAGTGTGCAGTATTCCACATTGCGCTTGGTGGCAAGCATATCAGCTAGGCGCTTGTAAAAAGTTTGTCCTTCTCTCCCCATGCCACCTGTTGTTGAGAACACCAGTGGGGTGTGTTCCACATCTCGGACTCGTTGCCCATATGCCCTCTTTTTCTCATTTTCATGCCTGATGAATACCTGGTGTATTGTATCTTCTAATGGTTGGAGAAGATCACAAAGAGTATTTCAAAACAAAGCTTTTATGCTTCTAGCTAGCGTGCAAGAGTTTTGTAAAATTAATTTTTACTGCCGAGGGTCACTGAATGGGGGTCACTGAATGGGGCAAACCCATCAGAGTCCTCGTCATCCAAATCTTGGAAGGGCTGCTGTCATCTTCCTCTGCATCAAGTCTCTCGATATGCCGCCTCTGATGAGCACATCTTCCGTGGTATCATGTGCCACAAGTAAGGAATGAGCTAGCCAAACGTCTCATCAGAGATGATTCTGTGCCATTCTTGTGCTGCTATATTAAATATTGTCCGTTGATTCTGGCTCGTCATTAACAAAACTGCAAGTTGGCTGTTGGCATGGCTACCACCCTGCACATGTTCATTGCAGTCATACGTAGAAAATGAGAAGGGAAGGCCTTCTCGTTGCGTATTATACAATTTTTAGTGGCTGGATGCTTGCCTGCATATCCCTGAATCATCAGAGTTCGAGAAAAGTGCATGATGATTGCTTGATATGTAGTGGGCGCTGCTTGCCAGGCACTTAATGATAATTGTAGTATAGTACCATGTGGTGTGTGTATTTTGAAGGAGGGTTATAATTTAGTCCGTGAAACTTTTCTGCAAGAGATGTGGCCACAACTCTGGCACACAAGCAGGGAGGCCTTGACCAGCCTCATACAAGGTTCCCATTGGTATCCACAGGCTTTTCATTTAGCCTTTCTTTGAACTTGGTTAGGAAAAGTAGACCACCTCGTAAAGTTGATGAGCAAAGCCCGGTTTACAATATATCGCTGGGCCCTGTCTCGAGTTCTATTCCAGCGACAGTTGCGAGGTTTTGGACACTTTTTTGCTGCTCTCATGAGCTGATAATGGGCGTGATTGGTGTGCACTCTTCAGAGTTTGAAGTGTTGAAGACGTGCTGCGTGGAAGAGATGGACAAGGAAAGGGCTAATGGAAGCAGTGAGAACGTTTTTTTCTTCTATGGGAAGTATCTTCAAGGTCTTTTAGGGACATCAGCGTAAAGGATAATTCGTGGATCAATTTTGCCAGTGAGGTAATAATATTATTTGATGTGGGGTACCCACATTCTTCTTCTACTTCTGCTGCGCCTTCTCTGCCGGAATTAATACCAGTAGCTGAATCGTTCATCAGAACTGTACACATTCCCTAAAGTGCGGATGATGGACTCGGTAAATTTATTAATGGGTGTGGTCTACTATGGGGTTCAAAGTGCAACGGCAATGTTGGTGATTTGTTGAATTTTGAATGAGCAGCAACCAATAGAAAATGACGACCATCGACAGTAGCGATGGGATGGGATGTGAAGTGACATTGTTAACCAGTCCACAGACTACCTATGCTATTGCTAATCAAGAAGATGGCCCCGCCTTCTACTCTTCATTTATTACCTGGCCATTTTTAAATTCTTTTTTTAAATTTTTAGACAATAGCCAATCCACTAGTTGTGCACATGCTCAATGGAATAGACAATCCACTAGTTGTGCACATGCTCAATGGAATAGCCAATCCACTAGCTGTGCACATGCTCAATGGAATAGCCAATCCACTAGTTGTGCACATGCTCAATGGAATAGCCAATCCACTAGCTGTGCACATGCTCAATGGAATAGCCAATCCACTAGTTGTGCACATGCTCAATGGAATAGCCAATCCACTAGTTGTGCACATGCTCAATGGAATAGCCAATCCACTAGCTGTGCACATGCTCAATGGAATAGCCAATCCACTAGTTGTGCACATGCTCAATGGAATAGCCAATCCACTAGCTGTGCACATGCTCAATGGAATAGCCAATCCACTAGTTGTGCACATGCTCAATGGAATAGCCAATCCACTAGTTGTGCACATGCTCAATGGAATAGCCAATCCACTAGCTGTGCACATGCTCAATGGAATAGCCAATCCACTAGTTGTGCACATGCTCAATGGAATCTAGCCAATCCACTAGTTGTGCACATGCTCAATGGAATAGCCAATCCACTAGTTGTGCACATGCTCAATGGAATAGCCAATCCACTAGCTGTGCACATGCTCAATGGAATAGCCAATCCACTAGCTGTGCACATGCTCAATGGAATAGCCAATCCACTAGCTGTGCACATGCTCAATGGAATAGCCAATCCACTAGTTGTGCACATGCTCAATGGAATAGCCAATCCACTAGTTGTGCACATGCTCAATGGAATAGTTGTGCTATCAGGTGGCCAGCATTGCAATGGCAGTCTTCTATGTAGCATTTGGTAGACATTGTGACTGAAGGGAGCTTGGCCATGGATCTTCTCCTGCTGCTGCACCTTACCTGTGGGCTTAGCCATTGCAAGCCTGCACTCACACTATGAAGGGAGCTTGGCCATGGATCTTCTCCTGCTGCTGCACCTCACCTGTGGGCTTAGCCATTGCAAGCCTGCACTCACACTGTGAAGGGAGCATGGCCATGGATCTGCTGCTGCACCTCACCTGTGCTCCCCATTATTAACAACAGCCCAGCCGTACAGCATATCACATGATATTATCAAAAACCAACAACACTAAATTCAATGCATGTCTTCGTCATTGTGGTCTATCCAACTATCTCCATGGTAACCAGTGTCATGTACACCATGTGCACGTGTGCTATGTTGTAGCGATGCAAGAGTGGTTGGAAACAACCTGGGAACTTCTCTCTCGCAATATTTTAATCTATGAAAGTGGACTGAAATGACTGAAATTTGACTTAGCACGCATGTCCAAGAACCAAAGAGATCAGAACGTGGGTGGAGATTACAAGGAAGTGGCGACATGCTGGCTAGGCGAGGTGGCGACATGCTGGCTAGACGAGGTGGAGACATGCTGGCTAGGTGAGGTGGCGACATGCTGGCTAGACGAGGTGGCGACATGCTGGCTAGACGAGGTGGAGACATGCTGGCTAGGCGAGGTGGCGACATGCTGGCTAGACGAGGTGGAGACATGCTGGCTAGACGAGGTGGAGACATGCTGGCTAGACGAGGTGGAGACATGCTGGCTAGACGAGGTGGAGACATGCTGGCTAGACGAGGTGGAGACATGCTGGTTAGACGAGGTGGAGACATGCTGGCTAGACGAGGTGGAGACTTGCTGGCTAGATGAGGTGGAGACATGCTGGCTAGGCGAGGTGGCGACATGCTGGCTAGACGAGGTGGAGACATGCTGGCTAGATGAGGTGGCAACATGCTTGCTAGACGAGGTGGAGACATGCTGGCTAGGCGAGGTGGTGACATGCTGGCTAGACGAGGTGGCGACATGCTGGCTAGACGAGGTGGAGACATGCTGGCTAGACGAGGTGGAGACATGCTGGCTAGACGAGGTGGAGACTTGCTGGCTAGATGAGGTGGAGACATGCTGGCTAGACGAGGTGGAGACATGCTGGCTAGACGAGGTGGAGACATGCTTGCTAGACGAGGTGGAGACATGCTGGCTAGGCGAGGTGGTGACATGCTGGCTAGACGAGGTGGCGACATGCTGGCTAGACGAGGTGGAGACATGCTGGCTAGACGAGGTGGAGACATGCTGGCTAGACGAGGTGGAGACTTGCTGGCTAGATGAGGTGGAGACATGCTGGCTAGACGAGGTGGAGACATGCTGGCTAGACGAGGTGGAGACATGCTTGCTAGACGAGGTGGAGACATGCTGGCTAGACGAGGTGGAGACTTGCTGGCTAGATGAGGTGGAGACATGCTGGATAGACGAGGTGGAGACATGCTGGCTAGACGAGGTGGAGACATGCTGGCTAGACGAGGTGGAGACATGCTGGCTAGACGAGGTGGAGACTTGCTGGCTAGATGAGGTGGAGACATGCTGGCTAGACGAGGTGGAGACATGCTGGCTAGACGAGGTGGAGACTTGCTGGCTAGACGAGGTGGCAACATGCTGGCTAGAGATTTGGATATTTGAGTCATGTAAAGTCCTGGGATCATCCAACCACCATGGCCTAGCCCTAGAATTGGCCCTAGCCCTAGAATTAGCCCTAGAATTAGCCCTAGCCGTAGCCCTATCCAAGCCTTAACTAGTTTGGCAGCATCTGATGGATAGTTCCCTAGCCAGAGATATGCATAGTAATGCAACTTACCCTTACCAGATCCCCCAACTTGAGGACAGTTTCCTAGACTTATTTTGTGTGCTTTTCTGCCAAAATCATTTGCTTCCCAGTTCAATACCTCATGAAGACAGCCCTGTAAAGTTTATTCTCTGAGCAGACCCCTTGGGAACTCGCTATCAGAGCGGGATGTTTTTGAAAAGTTGAATATTCGCTTTGTGTGAGGAGGGGGGGTAGAGTTCCGGGGGAACGGAATAGTTGTGGATTGTATTACGAAACGAAACCCTGAGGTCTGCTTAGTCTTGGCTGTGAAGACCACAAATTTTAAAATCCCTAAAAAATATCCATCTATACATTATGTAAGATGATGGCAGTGTGGATTTAAAGGGAATCCAGCTGAAGCTCCTCCCTCCATTTTCATACCGCGAGATGAGCTTCTCTGGACTGCTTCTGACCAGCATTTGAAGCTATGGATGGCATTATTTAGGATCATAGCATTGTTAATCCTAGCTGTGCATGGTCAAGTGCAAAGTTGGTGCTCATCTCACCATGGTGATCACCTTTAAACTCGGGTTATGTTGCCTCCTGATGTTTGGCACATAAGCTGTTGAAAGAGGGAAGAAGAAAAAAATGAACTTGTGGTTACAACTTCATAGGTTCGGCACACTTTACTTGATATATAACTTGATATATAACTTTACTTGATATATAACTTTACTTGATATATAACTTTACTTGATATATAACTTTACTTGATATATAACTTTACTTGATATATAACTTTACTTGATATATAACTTTACTTGATATATAACTTTACTTGATATATAACTTTACTTGATATATAACTTTACTTGATATATAACTTTACTTGATATATAACTTTACTTGATATATAACTTTACTTGATATATAACTTTACTTGATATATAACTTTACTTGATATATAACTTTACTTGATATATAACTTTACTTGATATATAACTTTACTTGATATATAACTTTACTTGATATATAACTTTACTTGATATATAACTTTACTTGATATATAACTTTACTTGATATATAACTTTACTTGATATATAACTTTACTTGATATATAACTTTACTTGATATATAACTTTACTTGATATATAACTTTACTTGATATATAACTTTACTTGATATATAACTTTACTTGATATATAACTTTACTTGATATATAACTTTACTTGATATATAACTTTACTTGATATATAGCTCAAAAGATAGCTCTCCCTGTGTGCTCACTTTTTATACTGAAAATATTGCAACTATTGCCAAAGTTACTGTGGCTGAAGAGTTCTGCAGCTAAAGTGGCGATGCTTGAGTGCTTGATTATGCAACTGTTATGGCTCCTCGTTGGAAAGTGCTAGACGATGAAATTAGCACCAGTGACTAGAGGAAGCCATACTCGATATAATGAGTGTTTTACATTAGTTGCTAAAATGTGATAATGTGGTCAGCTTGCACAGTGATGGAATTCTGTGCCCAAAACTTGACCACCAACTCACTTTTTAGTGCCAAATACTCATGAGGAGGCAGGGGCAGATCCAGGGGGGGGGGGGGGGGGGGGGGGGGGGGGTTGCAACCCCTTTTGGTTATCAAAGATTATTAATCAGCAACAACAAAGACATACATGTATTGTTAACATTTACACTCTAGCTATTACAGCTCAACAAAGACATGTTAAAATTAACACTGACTCTGTTGCAGCTGTTAATTTTTTTTTAATCAAAGGTCACAGTGAGTTGCATTTAGAGTTAAAAATTTCTGAACATCTTTAGTGTATGAAAATGTCAAGAAAAAAGGATTCAAGAGGCTGCTTGAAGCTGACCGCCATGTTAAAAAGGTAACCAGTTAGTTTAGTAACAAATTAGATGCTAGGAATAGTCCAATATAACTTGACAAAACCTAGGTCTGCTGGATCCACCACCCAAGAAAACATGCCCTGCTGTGTTTACCACAATTGACTCTGGGCCAGGTAGTAGAGTCTAAGCAATGATCTATCAGACACCCCAATCACTTCAAGTGAAGTTCCTACCACAATCACTTCAAGTGAAGTTCCAACCCCAAGCAGTGAAGCTATTGACTTGGGAGCAACAGCATGTGGCTCTTTAGATGATTGAGAAAACTAGGGGAAAGTATTGATGATATAATACCTCACTTCGCACACTGCACCAGTTTTTTCTGATACACTTCACTCCCATCATGTAACTAAGCAGGGGAAATCCTGGAAAGTATCTTTCCAGCATCACTGGCTTAAAAAGTTTCCATGGTTGTCTTAAAGTCAGGTGCTTGAAGGAGGGATTTGTCGCTATTGTGTCCTTTTTCCAGAGCAACCCAAAAGGGGAGGTTGCCAAGGGGCTAAACCTGGTTTGCTGGTGCACCAAAAACCCTATACCAAGGCCCTAGGAAAAGATGGCATTCTTATTTGTCATGAGCAGAGCTCTATGCATCGTTATGCTGCGGAACAGGCAGATCTCTTCAGGTGTAATTATTGCAGTCCTGCAAATAGAGTAGATAGCAGGCTTCTGAAACAACAAGAAAAACATGCAGAGAAAAACAGAGAAATTATTCGCCAGATAGTATACTGTGTCGAGTTTTTAGCTAAGCAGGGCTTACCTTTTAGAGGTCACAGGGAAGACAAAGTGGATTTTTCGGACTGCTCTATTAATAGGGGGAACTTTGTAGCCACATTGCAACTCCTTGGAAAAGGTAATGCTACTCTACAAGAGCATCTTCTTATTACCTGGTCAAGCGCGCGGTTGTCAACGCCTTCAATTTTCCAACCGCGCGCTTGACCAGGTAATAAATTTTTCACGCCTACTCAATATACTCATTGTATGCTCTAGAGCTTCCTCTAGCCACTCGTACCATTTTTAATTTTTTTGCACTTCGCAACTCAGAATGGTTTTTGACGGCGGTTTTGGGGTGCAGGTTTTTGTGGTCCCTCCGCTTTAGGGTCTAGTAACTTGCCTATATAGTTATACCTACGAAACATATTTTAGTATCAAAAGAGAGCACACAGAGAGACCTATCTTTTGAGCTATAATTATATCAAGTCCATACCATGAAGTTTGCAGAATCTACTGAGCTCTAAAGTTGTAACCACAGGTTAAAAAAATTAAAATTAAAATATGCAGAAGGTCCCCCTGAAGTCTTCACTTTCTTGTTTTCAATCTATTGCTGTATTTATAGTCACAAAAAATATTCTTGATGAAGTGAAGCCACTGGCCTCAAAATTACAGAAGCAAGACCATGATATTGTTGACGCCTACAAGATGGTAGATTCCAGTATTGAAAATCTAAGGACCACCAGAGAAACCATTGACGAAATATTCAGCTCCTGGTACAATTCTGAGATCCTTCCACTTGCTGATGCCATTGGTGTTTCTGAATGTGTTCCCAGAAAGATGAGCCTTCAGCGGAACCATACAAATGTCCCAAGTGACAGGTGACAGCCCACAAGAACACTATAAAAGAGCAATTGCCATCCCTCTCTTGGATTCTCTCCTGGGTGACCGGTTTTCAGAAGATCAGCGTCATGCTCATGGCCTGCTCCATCTTGTACCCTCTGTTATAACAAAAAGTACTTTTGAGCAGAATCAGTTGACCAGCGTGTGATTGAAAGTTTACTTCATTGGGAAAGTGACCTTCCATTTCCAATGTCCCTCGGGAATGAGCTCAGAAGGTGGAATGTTCTCTGGCATAGCAACAAATGTGAATTTGATTAAGCTGATACAGAAACTCATCTACCAGATAATCTGCTCGTAGCTCTTGGTGCTTGTGATAAGGATTCGTTCCCCCATATTCACTGCCTCCTAGTAATTGCTTGCACACTACCCATTTCTAGTGCCGAGGCAGAAAGGTCGTTTTCTCTTCTGAGAAGAATAAAGACTTATTTGAGGTCTACTATGAGTGAGGAGCGTTTGTCAGATCTTTCTCTTTATTGCCATACACTATGGGGAACGAATACCTGTTGATCTGTCAGGCATTTGTTCAAGCCGACTTTTTCAAGCTTCATTGTTTGACAACTGATTCATTATTTTTTGTGTGTGTGATTAATTAATGATTATTTTACTGATCTGAATTGTGGGTGCCGGTGCATGGCCTGCCATATTTGGGTGTGGTTAAGGGTGTGGCCACAGTATGTGGGTGTGGTTAAGTGTATGGCCACAACAACCCCCCCTATTAAAAATTGCTGGATCTGCCCCTGGGAGGGCTTCCTCTTGCCACAGATAGTAGTTGCCAATCTCTGGAGACATAGCTGTTCCAAAATCTGGCACGCATGTTTTGAAGCACCCATACTTCAGCATTACTTTGGCTTCGTATACCTAAGGGACATTCAGAAGAGAGCACACGAATCATGGAGACCTATCGTTTGAGCCAAAAATCAAGTCATACACCAAAGTGTGCAGAATCTATCGAGCTAAAAGTCGTAACCACACGTCCTTTTTTGTCGCGAGATTGGTCCAGTCAACAAAAAAATGTGCAAGTTTCTTTCTTCTTAATTTTCGGTGGATGTGCATTATTTATAAATATGTAAGACTCAACAGATTTCTTAGGATTTAAGTTTTATAACTGACAAGACAAATCACAACGACAACCTGTCCAAGCTTAGTTACATGATCACATCAACACATCCATATATGTATGTACATATAAAGTCCACAGTGACCAAGGTGTCTATCAGTGTTAATTATGCAATCATCACTAATTACAATGAGTCACTAATTACAAGTTCAGTGCAACTGCAACTAGCCTACATACGCTCCCCCTTTATAAAAGCTCGTCCCGAGCTTTAGGTTCCATAACGTTCTGGTGGATGATGCTCTCTTTGGGGGTAACGTCTCTGTGGCATTTCAGTAGGTGGGAGGATTGTGATGTGGTCAACTCCAGGTGGGTTCCATGATTGTTCACATGGTGTGGTTGCTGTTTCCAAGTCTTGAACCTCAGAAATGTCTGGTTGAATTCTATGTCGTAGCCGGTTGACGTGCACAATTTTGGATCGGTTGCTATCCTGAATTTCAACATTGAGCGAGCTCATGATCGATTTCACCACCCAACCTCCTTCCCATCGAGGTTCCAACTTTCCAGCAGTGGGCACAGAGAGCCAAACAGTGTCACCTACTGCAAAATGAGGAGTGCTTGAGTGTTGGTCATATGTGCACTTTTGCGAGTGTGCAGCAGATGCAAGGTTAGTTTCCACAAAATCTCTGAGTTCTGCTAATTTTGCCTGCAGGTTCTCAGGGTACAACTGAGCATCAAATGCAGCTGACTTGGTGAGAGATACGTTAGTGTGGTTTCTTCCATACATCAATAGAAATGGAGTGGAGAGAGTAGATGAGTGGATGGATGTGCGATAGGCATATAGAACGAGTGGTAGATGTTTTTTCCCAGTTGTCTTGTTTGTCTACATAGCTTCGCAAAAGTTGTAGAAGTGTACGGTTAAACCGTTCCACCATACCATCTCCTTGCGGATGATATGCCGTAGTCCTGGACTTCTTTACCCCAAATGCTTCCAATGCTTGTGCAAGGACTGTGCTTTCAAAATTACGTCCTTGATCTGAATGCAAGATTGCAGGCTGGCCAAATGTAGAGAACAACTTTATCAGTTCCCTTGTGATACGGTTTGCTGTCTGATCCGGCATGGGTATTGCTTCTCCCCACTTTGTAAAATAGTCTTGAATCACTAGTAGATAGCGATTGTTATTGCGGGAGATGGGAACTTCTAACACATCAACAGCTAGCATTTCCCAAGGCTTGCCAATGGGAACATTTGTCAATGGTGCCCGTTTAGGCATTGTGAGCTTTGACTGCTGGCATTTTACACACTCTCTACAGTACTGTTGTACGTCGCCTGCCATACTCACCCAGTACGCCTCCTGTCGTAGTCGCTGGAGAGTTCTCTCTGCGCCTTGATGTCCTGCCGCTGGATTGTCATGACTATGCATGAGAGCTTGTTTGTGCATGCTTAGTGGGAGGACAGGTACAGTTACAGCTTTGCACACAGGATTGGGGATATAGTGTCTGCAGAGTATACCATTGATAACTCTAAGCTGGCCCCACAGGTTCACATACCTGCGCCAAGGGTAATGGCTCCACTCTCGGCCCCGAGGAGGACTTGATACTCCTGGTTCAGCTTGTATCACTTTTGAGATGATATTATCAGCTTGTTGTGCTTCTCGCAGTTCAGTGGTGGAATAATGAGGAAGAGCTAGTGTGAGAGCACAAGGAAGACTTTCCAATCGTGAGAGTGCATCTGCATTAGTGTTGAGTGAGCCTTTTCGATACACAATTTGCAAATTATACTCTTGAAGGGCTAGTGCCCAACGACAGAGCATACCCTCCATCTTTTGGGCTGACAGCCACTGCAATGGGGCATGGTCCGTAAAGAGTTTGAAATGTCGTCCAAGAAGGTAATGACGAAATTGCTTCACAGCGTATATGATTGCCAAACATTCTCTCTGGATTACGCTGTATTGCCGCTCTGACTGTGTTAATGAACGACTGGCATATGCGATGACATGTCCGTCCTGTTCTAACACCGCTCCAATACCAACAGCACTTGCATCTGTTTGCAGATTGAATTCTGGGGAGAACTGATCAAACCGGGGATATGCCAAGATAGGAGCACTAATCAGATGTTCCTTCAGGGTATTGAACGCTATGTTGCAGTCATGGTTCCATGAGAATGGTGTGGCCTTCTTTGTCAACGCATTGAGTGGCGCTGCAATGTCTGAAAACTTGGGTATATATCTCCGGTAATAGGATGCAAGCCCAATGAAGTGGCGGACAGCTTTGACGTCCATTGGTTCTGGAATTTGTAACACTGCTTGGATCTTCTGTGGATCTGGGGACATGCCTGTTCCTGTAAAAGTGTGGCCTAGATATCCAACTTTAAGGAGTCCGATATGGCATTTCTTCCCTCGTAGCGTAAGACCAGCAGCCAGCAGACGTTCAAAGACTACTCGTAGGTGAGCACAATGTGCTTTTTCATCCGGGGAGTGCACCAAAATATCGTCTAAGTAGATCGTCACAAAAGGAAGACCTCTTAATACTTTATCCATCAGCCGTTGAAAGGAGCTGGGTGCTCCAGTCAACCCAAATGGCATTCGTTTAAACTGGAACAGACCCATTCCAGGTCCTGGGCAAAATGCTGTTTTTTCTTGGTCGTTAGGACTTACTGGCAGCTGCCAGTACCCACTCTGTAAGTCCAATGTTGAGAATAGGGTCGAGCCTGACAACCGGTCCTGAACTTCATCAGGTAAGGGTAATGGGTAAGCATCTTTTGTGGTATTCTTGTTAAGTTCCCTATAATCCACACACAGCCTGATATCACCCGACTTCTTTGGAACAAACACCGCTGGTGCCATCCAAGGGCTAGAACTTACTTCAATTATGCCCTGCTCTAGCATCGTGTGAAGTAAGTTTTCAATTTCCTCTCGATAATGTGCTGGCATGCGACGTGGTGGAACTTTGATAGGATTGCCCTTTGTGGGTATAAAGTGCAAGGCAGCTTCTGTTACACCTGGTGTTGTTTGGAATAAGGCTTGGAATTCCTGTACAACATCTGCGAGAATAGACCTAGGACACTCAGGCAATTCAAATTTTGTTGGTTTGTGATACATTGGGACAGCACATTCCTCCACTACATCTGTCCCCGGCTGTTCGATTTCTGCAACAATACATGCTTTTCCCTCTATTTTTCGTGATGCTTCATATATCCGTAACACAGGGGCCACCTTCTCATTTATTGCTGATGCTGCAGTGGTGTTATTACGGACCATTACAGATGGTTTCGTAAAATCAAGGACCACGCCATGTTTACATAGGAAATCTACCCCCAGAATTACAGGTGATACTAGAGTATCCACTACAACAACATTATGTTTGACTTGTAGCTCACCAATGTGTATAGGAACACAGACGTGACTCAGTATTGGCAGCTGTTGTCCTGATGCCGTCATCAGGCGTAGTTGTATTGGGCCTTCAATGTGGGTAACTCCCTTTGCATGTGTGAGAACCTCCTTCCGCATCAGTGACACAGATGATCCAGAGTCCAACATCATCTCTACTTCAACCTCACCTATCCTCCCCATTGTAGCAGCAACCTTGGATTTAACCGCTGCTACAGTCACGACACTCAGGTCGTGAGGGCTCATTGGGGATAGGGACGCCTGTTGCCCCTGACAGACATCCCTTGCTCGTTTCCCTGGTAGCAGTTTCTGGCCAGATGTCCCACTTTTCCACACCTAAAACACTGTCTAGTGTATTGGCCATTCTGATTGCGCGAAGGGCAATCACGCTGAATGTGTCCTGTTTGGTTGCATTCAAAACAGCGTCTTGGTCGATAGTGCTGTTGGTTGGTCATCGGCTGACGTGTTCCTGCTGGTGGCATAACTGATGTTGACAAAGCATTTACTTGTTCCGTTAATTGGGCAATCTTGTCCTTGAGCAAAACTACCTCACTGGTTGCCTCTGACACAGCTGCAACACTTCGACTTGGGTCATCAAGTGTCAATACTAATCGAGCCTTTGACACAGCAGCCTCCAGTGTAGTTAGTTCTCCTGCTGCTCTCAGCTGTCGTCCTACACTATCTGGTAGTCCAGCTACAAACTGGTGTAATAATAACTGATTGCGAGCATTTTTCTCCAATGTTGGCATGGCTTGATCTAGCAACTTCTTGACTTCATGAACAAACACGGATAACGCTTCTCCCGGTTGCAGCTTACGTTTGTGAAAGTTTTCTAGCGATATGAACTCCATTGGGCTAAGGGCGGCCGCAATTTCCTTTTTGGCCGTAGCATAATCCCCTTGTTGTTCCGGGCTGAGTTCAAGCCATACTGCCAGTGCTTCTCCTTCCAAGAGGGTCGGGAGCTTGCATGCCTTTGTTGCATCTTCCCATCGGTTAGCTGTACAGCATATCTCATATCTCTGAAACCATTCCCCAACATCACCGCTTGCAAAAGGCTTGGGTATACTGATGTGACGCTCAGCCATTCTCTGCTACCAATGTAAGACTCAACAGATTTCTTAGGATTTAAGTTTTATAACTGACAAGACAAATCACAACGACAACCTGTCCAAGCTTAGTCACATGATCACATCAACACATCCATATATGTATGTACATATAAAGTCCACAGTGACCAAGGTGTCTATCAGTGTTAATTATGCAATCATCACTAATTACAATGAGTCACTAATTACAAGTTCAGTGCAACTGCAACTAGCCTACAAATAGTTTTAGTAAGCCTCTGTTTGCAGTTCAAGTCTTGTGGTTAGGAGGGGGCGATAAACAGCTAATTTACAGTATACTAGACCGTTGACAGTATTCTATACACTGTGGGGGGGGGGGGGGGGGGGGGGGGGGGGGGGGGGGGGGGATTACAAAAAAAAGGCTGGAAAGTCTGGTTGTCCGAATACTTTTTTTTGTTGCCATTCTCATTCTCAGACTTTGATCTTAGGTGTTCTTAAATCATCGAGTAATCCGTGCAAACACAATAAAACTCTAAAATGAACAATGCAAGTAACAGATTGAGTCAGTCATCCTGTACCTAGTCATCAAGTAACAGCTTCTCCTCTTCCTCCTCCTCATTCTGTCTCTGTCAAAGGTTGGGGTATCTTCTATGCGTTCATGGTTGTGCACATGTGTGTATTCATGAGCATGCCCTAGTATTGCTTGGACATTACAAATTGATTTTTGTTCAGGCAACTACATGAGAAAATGTCTGATGTCCGACCGTAATTTCCCCGCACTGCTAGTATGACCATGCCTATGATTAGCTACATTGGCATCCTCTGTGGCTCATGTGCAGGCCACTTCTAATTATTCTGTACCCCCAGTCTCCTGTCTTCTGGTTGCTATGCAGGCAACTGCTCCCCCCACAGCCTAAAGGCTGGTTCACAATACCTTTTTTCTGCTGCGTCGCGTCACGTCCTCAAGCATTCTCAAAAGTAGTGTTCTACCGCATCCTCATGGTTCACAAGTTGTTCCAAGATGTGCTTTGTGAACGGAATTCCGATCTTTGACCTCTTTATTGAAGATGGCGAATACTTGGGAATCCGACTTCGACGACAGCTCTGAGAGCGATGATGACTACGAGGAGCACATCCATTGCTTAGAAACTCTGCTTAGTGTAGCTTTCTAAATAATACGCAGGTTGACAAAAATCACATGCGATGAAGAAGTAATCTGATTGGCTGGACGGATGAGGATGCTTCACACCTGGATGCAAAAATAGAACTCGAGTCTATCCGAATGTCGCATCCTAAAGATAGAACACGACGCCCACGGTTCACAAGATGCTTGATGACGCCATGCGACGTTTGCTGTTTGCGTCATGTTGTGAATCAGCCTTAAGGTTACCAAAACACACTTCCAACATGTTGGCTGCTTGCTGCTATGCAGGCAACCGCTCCCCCACAGCCTATAAGGTTACTGATTGTCCCCCTGGCTTGTGATGCCAACCGAGCTCTAATCTTGGAGTGTTTTTCTCTATTTTTTTCTCTTCAACTGCCGTTGGTGTTCAAAATGAAAGGAAACAAGACTGGATCCCTGTAGACCACAACTAATTATAACCCTTAATCCCAATCATACAGATTTTAAGGGGGGTGGGCGATACCATAAAGTACAAGTGCTTACAAGAACGTGTAGTTTCAAGTTAGAAGCTCCATAGATTCTGCATTCACTCTGTATATAGCTCAAAAGATAGACCTGTCTGTGTCCTCTCTTCTGATAGTAAAAATGTTGCATAGCCAAAATCGGGACCCTCAAAACCTGCATGCCTGAAGTATCTGTAGCTGTGGCTCCTGGTTGGAAAGATTGTGGGCAAGAGGAAGCAATACTCTACAACTGTAGAGCTGTGTGCAGACATTTTGTCAAGGTTGGGTGAGGGGGAGGAGGAGTTAATGTCTCCCTCCCTCCCTAAAGATACCCCTGCATAGGAATGTTTTCATTAGTCATTAAAACAAGATTATGTGGGTCAAGGAGGTTGATAAGAAATTTGTTTTCAACTACGCTTTACCACATAACCACACCTATGAAAACACTCTTATTGTAGAATAAGGCTTCCTCTAGCCACTGACAGTAATCTTGCACTTCCCAACCAGGAGCCACAGCTGTAGATATTTCAGGCGTGCAGGTCTTGAGGCTGCATGTAACCATTGGCATGGTTATATTCACACAATATTTTTTTAGTTTCAAAAGAGAGAACACAGATTTGTCTTTTATATATTCAGTTCATAGAGGGTTCATAGAGGGAAGTGTGGAGAATCTATGGAGCTCTAAAGTCGTAAACACAAGTTTTGTAAGATATTCGTCTCCATCCCCCTAATAAAAAAAAGTATAATATTTGTTGTACATAATTTTAAGTGGTAAAGGGTCATCTAACTCCTTGTGGCCATACATGCATGGGTACAGGCATGGGTACAGTCATGTTTCATGATAAAGTGGTTCAATATAGTGTTTATTTTTATGAAACACTTTTCCCTGTTTATTGTGCAATCGTTTCTTGCTGCTGTTGCTATGTGGTGGAGTAGTTGAACAGTTACTCAGCTTCCTGTAGACGATACAAGTCACCAATACCATATCTTGTTACTGTTGTTGAGTTATTCGAGTTGGGTCCTTGGTAGCTGATCAGCTATAACTCCTTCAACATTGTGGCAGGGGAGAACTCCACAAACCAAATAGCGGAGAAGAACCCTTGGTAGAGGATCAACTATAGCCTCCTTCAAACATTGTGGACTCATCAGCACTCAGGACTGTCTCTCATGGCTGGACTCTATCAACACTCAGAACTTGTCTCTCATAGCTGGACTCTATCAACACTCAGAACTTGTCTCTTATAGCTGGACTCTATCAACACTCAGGACTTGTCTCTTATAGCTGGACTCTATCAACACTCAGGACTTGTCTCTCATAGCTGGACTCTATCAGGACTTGTCTCTCAGCTGGACTCTATCAGGACTTGTCTCTCATAGCTTGACTCTATCAACACTCAGAACTTGTCTCTTATAGCTGGACTCTATCAACACTCAGGACTTGTCTCTCATAGCTGGACTCTATCAGGACTTGTCTCTCAGCTGGACTCTATCAGGACTTGTCTCTCATAGCTGGACTCTATCAGGACTTGTCTCTCATAGCTGGACTCTATCAATACTCAGGACTTGTCTGGACTCTATCAATACTCAGGACTTGTCTCTCATAGCTGGACTCTATCAGGACTTGTCTCTCATAGCTGGACTCTATCAGGACTTGTCTCTCATAGCTGGACTCTATCAATACTCAGGACTTGTCTCTTATAGCTGGACTCTATCAGGACTTGTCTCTCATAGCTGGACTCTATCAGGACTCGTCTCTCATAGCTTGACTATCAACACTCGGACTTGTCTCTCATAGCTGGACTATCAACACTCTGGACTTGTCTCTCATAGCTGGATGTCTCTCATAGCTGGACTATCAACACTCGGACTTGTCTCTCATAGCTGGACTATCAACACTCGGACTTGTCTCTCATAGCTTGATCTATCGTGATTGCTAAGTGGAGGAACTAATGTCCTCGAGCAACGTGAGACCCTTGATGAAAACCCTATTTGCCTCAGGTGTGTGTGTGTACATTCATCACAGAACAATACAGCCTCCATATACTCTGCATGAACTGCAACATCACTAATTCTGCACATGCTCTCAAGTGCACTAAGATACGGTTCAGTGGAGCGATGGCACCAATTAGACAAGAGATGAAAGTGAGAGCCAGAAATGGAGCGAGAAGATCAAATCGAGCGCTGTATATGCTGAAGGGTTTAGTTAAAGGTCGGCTGTGATAAACCCTTCCCCTTAGGAGTGCGTGTTAATAGTCTGTTGCTCGACAACCAATGTTGCTCGACAACCAATGTTGCTCGACAACCAATGTTTGAGCATTGCCTAATTATTGGTGAAGGGTCTGGCTACATACGACTAAACCTCCTGGACCTGTCTCGCTGGCCAGACTAACCCTTGCCAACAACTTTTTCTCACCAGACATTCTTTTATTTATTCATGTATTGTTCGTCTGCCAACCACCAACCACCCAGGAAAAAAAATAGTGAAATTGCTGTGGGATTCATGCCTTATTCATTAGCTAATGGGCTAACCGTTTACTAGCCCTAGCCCTAGTAAGATTTATTATTATTATTATTATTATTATTATTATTATTATTATTGTTATTATTATTGTTATTGTTATTGTTATTGTTATTGTTATTGTTATTGTTATTGTTATTATTATTATTATTATTATTATTATTATTAACTGCAACATCTTGTCTTTCTGTATACCCAAAAGCATCTTGAAGCATATGATGTCAGCTGAGAGTAATCATGTTAGCCAACTGTTTCTCCACTCTGTCAAAGCCACTGGTGCAATCCGTAGTGTGCTTCAATGGTCTATCAACTGCAGCTAATCCTCCACCTTCCACATATCTTCCCCTTTCAGAGGGAATGAGAGGCTTGTGTGTTGTTAGCCAATGCAGTTGCAAGTCTAGCCAAGCTATGGCTGTGGCTAGACTTGCAACAGCTGTGGTTGGTAGCTTCTCCTTTTTTTTCTTCTTCTTTTTGTGTAAAGTTTCAATGCACAGCATTAGGGGCAGTGCCAACCAGCACTTGCTAATACTGAGCCACCCCATGCACAGCATTAGGGGCAATGCCAACCAGCACCCCATGCACAGCATTAGTGGCCATGCCAACCAGTAAGTCTTCTACACTACTCAGTTGTTTTAGGTGTTTTTAAAGGCAAGGTTAGAGTTCAAACAAACAATGTTATCAGGCCAAACATTCCACAAGGGGACCACACACAGATAAGATATTGGTTTGTTTTGATAGGTCTATCTATACTTTGCCCTGAGCTGAGCTTCTGACATTCCTCTTAGCAGTTGTAATCTAGGGGAGGCTATCTATTGGGAATCACTGTAGAGTTATGTGCATGTTGAACAAGGACTATGTAATTTTTGTTATTGAAGAAATCTTCCCTGCTAGTGAGGGCAATAAAGTTGAACGGACCTTCCAGCATTCAGAGGGGTTAAGCATCTGTATACATCGGAAGAAAGTTCAGCACCAAAGGCCAAGACAAGTGCTCCTGTTAGCTGAGTATCGGCTGAGGAACGTGCCAAACGGTTCAGAGAAGACCTCATTCTGAACCATTGCTAAGAGAGAAGGCAGCAGAATTTCACGAAAAGTTACATGAAGGAGAATAAGAAGCACCGCCATTTACTGGCAGTCGTACTGATGATGAGCTAGACTACCTTATGTTGCAGGCAGTATGTTCTGAATCCTCTGAGACTTCACTGGTGGTCCTGAAAGGAGTGAGACCTCTGCCATGCAAGGAGAGGCATGACAACCTGAGCTTTTTGTTGTATTAAATTGTACAAATTGTACAGATTTTGACAATAATTATGCCACCACTGTAAACGAATGTATATACATAACACAGCATGGCAGCCAGTGAGGACACAGCTGCTTCTCCTCCTAGGACCAGGAAGTAAGCTAGACAGCATGGCAGCCAGTGAGGACACAGCTCCTAGGACCAGGAAGTAAGCTAGACAGCATGGCAGCCAGTGAGGACACAGCTGCTTCTCCTCCTAGGACCAGGAAGTAAGCTAGACATCATGGCAGCCAGTGAGGACATGGCTGCTTCTCCTCCTAGGACCAGGAAGTAAGCTAGACAGCATGGCAGCCAGTGAGGACATGGCTGCTTCTCCTCCTAAGTAAGCTAGACAGTAGATGGCAGCCACTGAGGACATGGCTGCTTCTCCTCCTAGGACCAGGAAGTAATCTGCTCACATCCCAAAGCCCTGCAGATTTACCAAATCGTTTTATGATATTAGCAAACACCACGAGTTAGTATTTTAATTATATTCAAGAGTTTTGAACGACCTCCATGCTTTTGGTGTATCCGGGGTTTTTCCCTTTCTTCTCCTTATCCGAACTATGGTGTGTTCCAACGCATTTGACTGTGTGAGGGTTGCTGTACATATACTATGTGCGTGTGTTCAGCACTTGTACATTGGATTGGTCAGTTCTCAAACCTACAGGTTGCTTAACACTAATGCAAGGAGGTACAAATGTAGACTGCTTAACACTAATGCAAGGAGACACAAATGTAGACTGCTTAACACTAATGCAAGGAGACACAAATGTAGATTTTGTTTCCATATCTACACAAAACGCAACATACGAAGCATTGTTCATCAATAATCTTGTTATTCAATTGTTGTTGGCTATGGACATACTAATATTTTATGCATGATTTTGGGGGTTGGGGGCGGGGGAGGGGGCAACCTAAAAAAAATTTAATGCGCAGGAGGACCCCTTGAAACACTACTCACTGTTTCACCGGAATAGAGATGGTTCCAGGTCTCCTCTATGAAATAAAAATAATAAAGAAATAAGACAGCAACTTTCTCTTGGATTGAAGAGATGCAATTTTGGATTATTAAACATTGTCAACGTGACAGGTAGTGGACCCCACAAGGAGAGAGTGTAATATACGAGTTGTACGTACATTATGCACAGTACTGGATCACTGTAATGTATGGATGCTTGGTATTTAGTGTGACTCTGCCAGTTTCAGGTGCGACATGAATATTCATTGTCATTTTTCAAAGTTCTTGGGAGGAAAGGGCGAGAACCTGAATTTTGCTGGGCTCTTTGGGATGGTTATATCAGGACCCCACCCCTTTCTTTCTCTGTATGAAATACTTGATACACGAGAAAGGCATTGGAGTGGCCATCGTAATCTGAAATTCATCATATACCTCCAGAATGCTCAATGATCTAACAGTAACCACACGCACATACCCCCTCATATCCATTTCCCCTTCCATTTCGGGGTGAGTAAGAGATGAGAACAAAAATGTATTCTCCCTGCAGATGCAAAACTGACAACTTCTCCTTGGACTCTGCTTGCTTGTATACTAGTAAAATATAGCACACGGACCCGTGGTGGGTCAACTGAGGCTCAAGGGATTGGTGTGTTCAAAGTGTGGCACTGTTTATGCCATGCCCACTGGTTATAGCTATGATGATTCCTTGGAGACGAGGTTTGATAGACGAGAATCCCTTTGTAGTATGTCATCTGTCACCATTTTTGGTTCATTATATAACAATTACTGTCCTCTGCTGGAGCCAGAAGGAAGGCGAAATGAAGTCCCAACATTGAGTTAGGCATCCATAGCAACCACACTAAAAAACAACTCAAAGCCCACATCATTTCCCAAGGCATCTCCATCTATAGGACGGCAATTTTTTCTTCTTTTTTCCCCTTTTTTCCCCTCCAAATTTTAAATTAATTACATCAATCCAGAAGTCACATCTATAAATCCTGTCCATCCACCATGGGGGCATGGGGAGGGAGGCGGCTGATCCACATCGTGGCATTTCCCCTCCACAAGCAGATGGCCAACCGTTGGAGAAGGTGGCGTGTTGATTCTGCTGGTGGTATTCCCAGGCGTTGTCAGTTTGCGTCATTATTCCACCGATTTGCACACGGAACGACACGGTCTTGGGGCGCGGCGCACTCATGTAATAACACTGAAGTGCAGTACAATACAGTGTTACAAAGATAAAAAATGTGCTAGCTAGTGTTGATTTTGTTCGTGCTCTTCTCCAGGTTCTTCTAGCCCTTCCAACTTATCAGCTTCACCATCCCTCATCTCAGTGAAAGGATCTTCGTCGTCGTTGTCACTCTCCTCATCAACTTTCTTCAAACGCATTCCCTGATGAAGTCATCCTCTGAACCATCAATGCTGTTAGAAATCCCACAGTAAAGGAAGGAGCGAGCTATTAATTCTTCTGGAATAGCACCCCATGCAGCAGAGACCCAATCAATGGCATCCTGTCTTGAGGGGGACTTCAAGTTGCCTTTCTTTGTCCTCCAGGTGTTGGCGCTTCTCCTCCATTCCATCCACAGTTCCCTCATTTTATCCTTGAATGGCTTGTTCACAGAAACATCCATTGGCTGTGCCAGGGATGTGCAGCCACCTAGACAAAATGTAAGCATTTGCAGGCCATCATTTGTGACAAGACTATTGAAATTGGTCTGGGATGAATACCAGGTCTGTTTCCAACTCCTTAGCTTACATCCTTGGTGTCACCACACTTGTGTGGACGATAGGTATCCAGGACAAGGAGTTGTCGTGTACCATACAAAGACTTCCCCCATAACCTGCGTAGCCAGCTGTGGTTTTGTGCGTGTTATCCATCCATTTTTGCTGGCAGTTACCTCAACATTGTCAGGAACTGTAAGTCCTGCTGCAATGCGTGGGCCAAATTTTCCATTTCTCTCTTTGAAAATGACGACAGTAGGGAGTTTTGTTCCATCTCCTGTGGCTACTGTGAAACCCTTCTTTTGGGCACTGTGAAACCCTTCTTTTGGGCACCAATGGTAGCAATGCGAATGCTTCTCTCTCCATGACGATTGTTAGTGCAGAAGGTACTGAATCAAACCTAGTGATGAACAAGGTAAGATGACAAGCTATCAGTGTATACAATGTTTACCTGCATATTGTTTGATCCATGTTGCCAATATCTGATTTTCTGTACCTGTGTTACAGCTCTCGGTATCTGACAATGGTCCTCTGAAAGTGGGTAAGCTGCACCTTGAAGTCCTGAGGCACCTTTAGAAAGGTGTTTGTGCACCGCCTGTAGCCTACATTCCATCGCTTCTTCCAGCCACGTAGCCACATGGGGGATGCAAGGAAGCCATGGATGCCTATTCTCATAGCGATTTGCAAGGCTCTCTCCATGAGGTCTTTGTTAAGAACAGCCCTGCCTTCAGAGCGCTCTAGCTCTAGGTACATAGTCAAAGAACTCTGTATCTACGTATTGGCTGAAGACTGGTGCACCAGCATGAAGTTTCCTTTTCTTCTTCCCACCACCAATGTTGGTATCAACCAGTGTATCATACTTTTCATTCCACTCACTCACTCGCTTTCTGTCAACTCCAAATATATTTGCTGCCAGTGATACATTTTGCATCCCTTGTACAATTCTACAATATCAAGCCACTGTGTAACTTTTCAGTTTTTTACCTGCATGACTCTGTGCCATCTTGAACAACATGCTAGCTAGCTCGGGTCAGCATGGACATTGAAATGGGATTGGTCTGGGGGGAGGGCGCGACGCGGACACATGGCCAAGCAGCTGATCGCGCGTCGTAGCTGGTGGGCGCTAGATCTCGATCGTCCTAAACCTGGATGGTGGGCGGTTACTACGTCAATGGGCGCTTAGTCTAGAACGTCCTAATCCAAGGGGTGGGCGCTTACTACATCATGGGCGCTTACTACGTACTCTACGGTATGTAGCCTTGAAGGACTGACTTGTAAAAGCAGAGGAATGGTGGTGTGGATGATGGAAAAACAGAAGTAGATAGAGGTAGGATGGTGTGGGAGCTGTTGGCTAGGCCAAGCCGGGAACATGCTGCTGAAGTGTGACCAACAGGAGGGAAGACTGCTTGTAGGAAATTAGAGTCAACTCAGCTGAGAGTAGGAGGAAGAACCCTATTAGGGGTTACCAACTACCAACACCGTGGCAGGAGTGGCACAAATAAAGCATGCCAACATGTGTCGACCGATATGTCACGACCGGAACTAGAATAGAAATTGAGTCTATTCAAGTAATGACACACCGACTTCATGTTCACTATATCACTAAAATGACGCATCACTGGTGCTAGCGGCATATTGCAAACCAGCCTTTTGAGTTACTCTACATTTGGAACTTGGTCTTAAGAATAGTGATGACTGAATTCCAAAAGTATAGTCACATCAGGATTTATAGCCTAGTCAACCCAAGAAGCACTGCACCAGTAAAGTTATATCTGCAAAGAAATCTGCGAGCCACCCAACTGCTTTTAAGAAGTGGGGAAATACTTTATTTGGCTGGAATATTTATGGAATATGTGAGGGTGTATTTTGCAAGGTCTGCAGAAAATCTGGGAAGTCATTTCAGCAAACAGGAGGCGTGTGGTTACCAAACCATTTCCATTTGGAAGAAAGCCTGTGAGAAAATGAAAGCCCATGAAAAAGGTGATGCCCATGCCTATGCTAGTCAAGCAGCTTTGGCAGCGGAGGAGCTCTGAGAGAGAGGGAAGGAGCAGTCATTCAACAGCTCCAAAGAGTAGAAAGGCAAGAAAGTGTAAGAGTTAGAGCAGCTATAAAGTCTCTCATTCGCTGCCCACACCTTCTTGCACTTAACTATTTAACACAAACTACCAATTTTGAAAACTAATTAGTCTTGTTGAGGTGAGAATCTCAAGCACTTTATGGATAATGCAGGGAGGAATACTTAATATTGTATCGTGGCAGATGAGGGTACAGATATTTTATGCATGGAAAAACTGTACTGTCCCTTTACTGTCACTGGGAGGAAGGGTATATTCCAGAGGAGCATTTCATGGAGATCATCACTTGCACAAAAGTGATGCACATAGTGTCTACTCAACTATAATTGAATGTTTGTGAAATGTGGAAAATCTTCAAATGAGCAGAATTGTGGGGATGGCATTTGATGGCACAAGTACATTTTTAGGCAAGAAACTGGATTTTGGATCTCGCACCAAGACTGTGTCACCTCATGCCCTGTTTGAGCATTGCCACTCACTTGTTACTTTTGGCTTGTGTTCAAGCTGCTAAAGCCACTCCAGGAATAAGCCACTCCAGGAATAAAGCTGTTTATACAACACTCTTGGCTATGTGGAATTTTTTTTCCATTACCCCCCAAAGAGAATGTAATCCCTTAAGAGATCCAGCGAGTTCTTGATATGCCAGAATTAAAGATGATCAAGCCTTCTGGCACTTGCTGGTTGGCACATGAGAAGTGTGTGAAGGCAGTAAAAGTGCGATTGTTACTGCTCTAGATAACATCCATGATAGTACACATGAGCCCGAAGCATTGGGACTAAGCAAAGCTCTCAGTAGCAGACAATACTTGCACAGATGTTCTTCCCTGATACACACTTCCACAAGTAGCCAAACTCAGTAAAACACTCCAGACAGAACATTTGGACTTGTCCACCATATCCAGTCTTGTTGATGTAAGGGAGCAGCCTGACAACTCCTGGGGTTAACCACATAATTACATCAGGTTCCAGACCACATACTAGACCACAAGATGTGTGTGGGGGCACAAGGCAAACGCTGTGAAGTAGGAGAGAAGCTTCTATGAGCTTCCAAACCTCAGGCCAACCAATCATGTCAGTCCACATAACCAGAAGAGACCAAATGAACTATATAATATATATCATAAATATAGGAAAACAAAACATGATTAGAGAGAGAGTGCTGAGAGTCAGAGCTTAGTTCTGTATTGTACATGTTTTCTGTAATACAGTGAACCAAGTGTGTTTTTCTTGTGTACACAGCTATTACTGTTAACTACCCAACCTGATAGTGGGAGTGTAGTTGTGGTCCAACTAGGTCTCAGACAGAGAATTGGCTATAAGTGGTACAGGAGTGACTCAAGTGAGTCTCAGATCAGAGAGAGAGAGAGACAATTTCCGACATGATGCAACCCTTCACATGTTGGATGATGCAACCCTTCACATGTTGGATGATGCAGTTGTATCAGCAGAAAATTAGGTACTGGAGTTTTTGTGAAAGTGAGAACCTGGCAGGAGCAACTGGAATAAAAATTATTCAGGCAGACGTCAAGTTGTTCCAGGAAAAAGTAGCAAAAGTATTGATCAGTCGTCTGAAAGATAACATCTCGAGCAGTTTTACTTCTCCTGGAGACAGCACTGAGCATCTTTGACCCAAGGAATGTGGACTGTTTCCCTGTGGAGAAAAGTATCTTAGCACACTCCTTGCACAGCATGGCACAGAGAGATCTGTGAATACATTACAACAAACAAGTTGTGAAGAGGTTCTTTTTGTGTTCTGGGATAAATGCCCTTAAACTTGTGGCATATCCTGTCCATGGCAACTACAGTCTGACATGCCCTGGAACCAGAGTGGTGAACACAAGAAAGTCGTCCAGATGTATGGATATTTCTGACCTCAGATCAGTGTAGGTGCCAATCGATGGCATCGGCTAATGCATTAAAGATCTTGGGTACAGATCTGCTCTGAGGTCGAATGGTAGCATTGGACAACGTAAATCTTCTCTCCCTCTCAACTGCTTGTAATGGGCGTTCCTGAGAGTGGACGGATAAAATGTGATAAGCCGGCTCAACATTTATTTTTGCATCCTTTCCCAAAGCAGAGGCAATCTCTACAATTTTCCCTACACCATGAGCACATTGAAGGGTCGATCCTGACGTTGATGCTCCGACCATTCAGGTCAGTGATGAGCCACCATCTTCCGGTGTTGTGGCCCTTTGGGATAGCAAAAATATGCCAAGTATTATTACATATGCCTGGGGTGGCTGGCCATCCATATCATCAGGTGTGCTACCTATGTACATGTACATGTATGTGGTCTCTACTATGGCTCGGCAGGCCATACTGTAACTTACTATGCCGCTGGTGGGCCATCACTTACTGTGCCGTGGTCAGGTGGCCATCATTTACTGTGGGCTATCACTTACTGTGTCATGGTCAGAGGCATCAGTTATTGTGCTGTGGCCAGGTGGCCATCATTTAATGTGGGCCATCACTTACTGTGTCATGGGCAAGTGGGCCATCACTTACTGTGCCATGGTCAGACAGGTCATCACTTACTGTGCCATGGCTAGTTGGGCCATAATGTGGCTGGTAGGCTGTTCCTTTTTTTGCCCTGACTCAGCACACTATTTCATCTGTCTGGTGCAATTAATATACCTGATTTCAACAGATGTGCACCAAACACTGAAGTGTTTACATACACTATCCATACCATCTTTTCCGGAATGTCAAAA
This sequence comes from Cladorhizidae sp. MBARI D1340-BT2, assembly GCA_028752905.1. Classification (NCBI taxonomy): domain Eukaryota; kingdom Metazoa; phylum Porifera; class Demospongiae; order Poecilosclerida; family Cladorhizidae; species Cladorhizidae sp. MBARI D1340-BT2. Next base: position 16,953,815 of record JAQNBH010000011.1, read on the forward strand.
GTTGCATCACAAATTCCAATGGCCTTTTTAATAGCATCTGGTTGAGCATATATATTGCCACAACCTTCAGTATTGTATTGTTACATATTGCACAAGCATGTACTGATTACTTGACACTTTCAATGACAATAGAATCACTTCAGATAGCCAAGTAGACCCTCAACATGTCGTTTAGGAGCCAGCACTTGAATATGCTGGAATAGTTATTTCATTTGCTTCTTTATTTGTTTGTTTGTTTGTTTTATTTTGTAGATTCTACTCTTTCCATCCAGAGGTATGTTGATAAGAGTTAATGTCAGTGTGATACTAATGCTCTATGATGTTAGTACTACAGCAGTATATTTTAAAACTATGATTGTGTGGGTTCTGTTGTCTTTGTGTATGAAATGTCATGGTTTGTAGTGAAATTGGGTATAAATACCACAAGTAATTTAGCGGAGATGACAAAAAAACATTCCCAAAGTAAAGCCGAGTGCAATTGTCTTCTCCTCTACATTAGGAGAGGTATTTACACCCAATTTCACTGCAAACCATCGTTACAATAATAAGAATGCAACACTTATTGTAGTTCTAAACAGTCCCCACTTCTAACTGTCCAGGAGGTCCCCATCTAGTAATTGCTGTGTTAGCGAGCTACTACATACATTCAGAATCAAAATTCCATACTACCTGTGGCTAATAGCGCTCTGATTGGTCAGCAACTAAGAAATATCACGTCAATAGTCACAGAACTCTACAGTACTTTAGAGCAAGAAGCAATTCATGGAATGCTAGCTCTGTGGAATGCTAATTGAATCTTGTTGGCTCTGCTCACATTAGAAACATAAGAAGAATGTTGATTTGTAGTAGCACTGGCAATGTCTGAGACCAAATCCAAGGCCTTCATTGGCTCTGGGGGTCAGCCTCACTAGCAAATTGCATGAGCTCTAATATAGCTAGTGTAGTTGGTTGGTAAGGCATCATGTTGTGTAAAACTCATGTGTATGTATATTCTTCAAGCCATGCTGTTTGTGGTGATGGTGGCTTATAGCAACATTTAACCCATTTACCGTCAGGTTTAGGCAGCATTTTTTTTATATTGGACTCGGGTGCAAATAAAAATCAATATTAAATCAGGAATGCACTAAAGTCCCTAGCAACCATGGTTGATGGGATAGCATTGGTGTCGACAAACATTGTGGTCAACTTTAGGTTGCTAAGCAACGACCACAAATGATGAATATTATGTAATTACAGTTTAATGAACACTCTTACTTCTGACTATGCTAGACAATGCAACATGCGATTATATATATATATATATATATAATGCACACACTCATTGTATTCACAAAACTTGCATAACATATATTTATCATTTTTTAATATTTATTTTCTGATGAAGATATTGTTATCATGTTGGTGTTGTATGAACAATTATTTATTACATCTTACCATTACAGGACAACAATAGCAACAAAAAACATGCATATACAAAACAACAGCCACCTAGCAGAAACAGAACAGAGAGAAAAATGGAATTACCATAGAAAGTAAAATTTAAAAAAAGTGAAGCAAAAACTAGGAAACTACTTGCGTGAAGTCTACCATGGTGTGGTACATGAAAAAACAGTCCCTCTTTGTGTCACACAGTGGTACTTTGCAGTGACGGCAAATAAGTAGTCTCATGGCGGTTTGAGATTCCAGACATGTTTCCAACTGCTACACAGACAACACACCTCTGCTGTTTTTCAGTTAGTGCTGACCAATGCCCAAGCGTGGTGTTCAGCCGGTCTAGACACTCGGTATGAACTGAGTGAGGGCAGCCAGCACGCTGAGGTGAGCAGAAGCATACCACTAGTTCCTTAGCTAGCTCCAACCGGAAGGTCAAAAAATCTCCCTTCCTGTAACCCCTGGCAAGGTGATCTGCTCTGCGGACATGAGAGTCTACAACATAGCTGTTCAGAATGCATGCCTCAACCATATACGCAAACACCCTCTTCTGGAGAATTAGAGGAGGGACTATCAAAGGTAACAGTAGAAGAAGCAAGAGACAGAGCTAAAGAAATGCTGGTAGGTGAAGTCCCAGAAAGAAAGAGAGGACTAGCTAAAGGCAGAGCAGAACTTGAAGCACTAGAAGCTATTTCATAACTAGCTAAAGGCAGAGCAGAACTTGAAGCACTAGAAGCTATTTCATAACCACTACTCTGACAAACTCGAGCATAACGAACACTCCTAGTGCTATGACTAAGCTGAACAACTGGTCGTGAAGGAGTGCATACTTCACTAGAAGAGGACACAGAGTGCGAGGGTAAAAATAAAGGAGGGCATGACAATGGAACAGACAATGATGATGATGGAAATAATATAGGAGTGACTACAGATGTCACATAGTTCATAGAACCTGATGCAGAGGTTACACAACCTAAGTTGCAGATACTGGTAGGAACAATGGAGAAGGTGATGAAGCAGCCATCACAGCAATAGGAGGGCTAGCAACAATAGATTGTGTCAGAGTTGATGAAGCTCTGTCAGCTGCCCAATCCATCGCTTCATGCATCAAACCTTAAGGGGATAAAAGAAATTGGCATCAAATAATTTTACCGCGGACTACCGCAACAAGGAAACTAAAAGAGCATTGTAGTTCCATGCTCTGCTTTGCTAACCAAAAAACTAGCTATAGCTAAACTGTAGCTAAACTGACTGTAAATACCTTCTTCATCGCTGGTATTCTCATCTCCATCTAGATCGTCACCTCGAGTGAAAGCGCTAAGCTTCCTTGAAGGTAGGTCATCAGCAACTATTCTGCCAAGCCATAGCAGAGCTTCATGGTCAACACGGCTCTGGCCAACGTAGTATGAGATGCCATAGCCTTCTTGATTCACTGCTTTCATCCTCAGAAAGTTCAAAATCATCGCCCTAAACCTGAGAAATAACTTTATCCAAGGACAATCGAACGGCCATCTTCAACACAATTTGAAATTCTGAATGGGTCCGACTTTTCAATATTACTACCCTAGTTACCGAATGTCTATTGCCTTTATATTCGGTATGATCGTAGGGAAAGAATGCAGCTAATTTTTGACCTCTATTATGTGTCTGTGAACGGTACGATCGATATTTTATGTTTTATTTTATTTGATAAACAACTTTTTGCGTATATATACGTTTGTGACAGTGAGTGGGTTAAATGACTGTGAAACCAGCTAGAGGAAGCCTTACTCTATGGGATGAGTATTCTCATTAGGAGCTAAAACGTGAGTAAGTGGTCAAGCACCGGGTTGAAAAAGATTTTCTTTCCAGCACCAAGAATTTGTTTCAACCAATGCTTATTAAGGGGGCGGTTTCGCGGTTTCCCCATTTTATTTTTTATTTTCATAAAATAAAAAAATCATTTATAAATGTTGTAGTAAGCATATACTAGCCATTTCCAATGTTTTAGAGGCATTGGAGTATCCATTTCAAAGTTATGGTGCTTTTTGTCCATGCAATTTCACTTATCTCGATTCAAAATTGAAAGAGACGTGCACAGAGAAGGCTGACGGGAAAGGTAAGTTTTTCAGCGTCATAAAATGGCTACCGCTTATACCTTGACGCTCATCTTCCACTGAAAGGTACCCAAATTTCTTGCTGAACCTGTCCTTCGTGCAGAGGCCCTGAATATATAACTGGTTCGCACGCAGCATTTCCAGTCGCTTCGCGTTCAGTTTTTGGTGAAAGTGTTTTGATGTCTTCGTGCCCTTTCCGTAAGCAGATTCTACAAATCATGAAAAATCATTAAAAAAAATAGTTTGGCGAACATAACTTTGTCACAGTTAAACCAAAAAAATATTTGTTAGTGTCATTTGAAAACTCTTTGTGTGTTCTGTAATTTGAGTGAATCAGACCTCCAAAGAAAAAAATAATTGCCAAGTTATGGTCATTAGAACAGATCTATGACCTTTTGGTGTTATGAGTTCAACCCATTCGGTCAATTGCAACTGACCAACAGTCTTGTACAAGTCAAATTGGTTTCACTCAAATCACAGCCAAGTGTTTCAGGAAGCAACAAAACACATTTGAGCGCAAGATCTTCTAGTGGTGTTGAGTTAGGTCTGCCAAACGCTTGAGTGGTAGGGATCTCGGTCTGTCACTTGTATTTTCTAATAAAATGTGTCTATATACACATTTCACACATGGGGCGGAGTTAGTTCCAAGTGAGTGCCTCCTTCAGTACAAGAGAGAATAGTACAAGAGAGAATAAACACATGAAACTTTGAAGAGTTTGATCTACAGTATCATAAGGCAAAGCAGTGTCTTGGCTACCAGATTTTTGGCAGAGTTATATATACTGTACCTAGGCAACAATCAATAGAGAGCACACAAAGAGATTTATCTTTTGGCTATACATCAACTTCATAAATAAAATGTGCTAAACCTATGGAGCCCTAAAGTCATAACCACAAGATTAATGTTTAGTCCCCTGACATCAAGGTTTCTCTTTCAATCAGCTCTTTTGTTTTTCTGTCTTCAGGGTAAATAAACCCGTAAACAATGCAATGCTTCTATCCCTTGAAGTTGTGCCTTTATCAGTGACTTTCCCCCTTTAGTGGCGACTTTAGAGAAGAGTGATAGTGATACTGCGGGAATACTCGATGTATGTAAATAACAGAGTAATATTTGGGGTCGTTTTCTAAATATTTATATTTCAAGGGAACTAATTCTACTGGAGTCTTATCCTTGATAATCTTATTTCCTTTTTGGGAGATACATAGATGTGGTAAGGGGGCTATTATATTTAAGGTATAAGATGAAATGGCAGGAGCATATTGTTTGTGTTAATTGATGGTTTAACACTTACTGGAAGAGACAAAAATTGTCGAAAGGTGAAGCAACAGCACTATTTTTACTCGCGTACATTTTTTCTCAGCGCTGGATAAATTCCAAACAATCATATGTACAGGTACTTCCATTGTTACTGGAACACAACCTAACCTCTCAGGACAAGTAGTTTTTTAAATCTTTGTGCTATAACGATTCCAGTTGGACTAGCTATTCTAGCTTTTCTGTCGGGCTTGTCACCTTCCCTGGAGTGGCCAATGAGCTCAGGGTCTACTCTTATTCTTCTTGATTCACAGGGGTGGACCATGAGCTCAGGGTCTACTCTTATTCTTCTTGGTTCACAGGGGTGTCCCACTGAGCTCAGGGTCTACTCTTATTCTTCTTGATTCACAGGGGTGTCCCACTGAGCTAAGGGTCTACTCTTATTCTTCTTGATTCACAGGGGTGTCCCACTGAGCTAAGCGTCTACTATAATTCTTCTTGACACACATTGGTGGTCAGTGATCTTAGGGTCTGCTCTTATTCTTCTTGATTCAGAGGGGTGTCCCACTGAACTCAAAGTCTACTCCTATTCTTCTTGATTCAAATGGGTGTCCCACTGAGCTCAGAGTCTACTCTAATCCTTCTTAATTCACAGGAGTTTCCCACTGAGCTCAGAGTCTACTCTAATCCTTCTTGATTCACAGGGGTGTCCCACTGAGCTCAGGGTCTACTCTTATTCTTCTTGATTCACAGGGGTTCCCACTGAGCTCACGGTCTAGTCTTATTCTTCTTGATTCGCAGGGGTGTCCCAATGAGCTCAGGGTCTACTCTTATTCTTCTTGACACACAGGTGTGGCTCACTTAGCTAAGGGTCTACTCTTATTCTTCTTGATTCACAGGGGTGGCCCACTTAGCTAAGGGTCTACTCTTATTCTTCTTGACACAGAGGGGTGGCTCACTGAGCTAAGGGTCTACTCTTATTCTTCTTAGGGGTGTCCCACTGAGCTCAGAGTCTACTCTTATTCTTCTTGATTCACAGGGGTGTCCCACTGAGCTAAGGGTCTACTCTTATTCGACTTGACACACAGGGGTGGCCCACTGAGATAAGGGTCTACTCTTATTCTTCTTGATTCACAGGGGTGTCCCACTGAGCTTAGGGTCTACTCTTATTCTTCTTGACACACAGGGGTGGCCCACTGAGATAAGGGTCTACTCTTATTCTTCTTGATTCACAGGGGTGTCCTTCTTAGCTGAGGGTCTACTCTTATTCTTCTTGATTCACAGGGGTGTCCCACTTAGCTAAGGGTCTACTCTTATTCTTCTTGATTCAGTAGGAGGCAAAAAAAAGTTCCAGTTCCGCACCCGTTCCAACGTTGGGTAAGGAAAACAGAAACGCGGAATCAACGCATAAAAACCTGACGAATAACGCATAACAAACGCCGTTAAAATTACGTTTCCAATTTAGTAACGCGTGTGCATGCGTTCAAATGCGCATTGGGCGGGCGCCAGGTGTGTTACAATCCGATGCTATATCTAGCGAGTGTTTTTTTCCTCTCTTTTGTTTTCGTCTTCTCAGATGTCATTTTGCTCTTCAAGAAGTCTACTGCTGACAGAAGTAAGTAGTAGTTATTTCTCTTCCTAGCCTTTTGGCCTGTGCTCACTAGTGTCCTTCAGCTCTACTTGTATTAGCTATTAGCTTTGCCTTCTTGTTAGTAACTACTCAGTTTAGACAAGATGCTTAGACAAAGCTTGCTATATAGTTTTGTAGATGTTAGGTTTGCTAAGCATAGTGTTAGGTAAAGCCAGGTGTAGACTAAGGCTTGCAAAACAAAGCCCCCCCCTTTTTAAATGCCCTCACAGGACCGTTAGTAGCTAGCAAGCCTTGCCTTAGAGAAACTTCACAGAGTAGCTTAGCAGACCTTGCCTTAGAAAGGTTGAAGAGTTTATACAGAGCGTTTAGTAGCTTAGCAGGACTTGCCTTAAAAAAAACTTGACCTCTAGAAACACCTAGCTAAGCTTTTGTATGTAACAAGCCACGTCAAAATGTTAGGCCTCACCTCAACCATATAGACCACTAGATGGTATGATGCATTTACACATTGATATTTTGGCTAACGGAGAACTCTTTCGGAATAGCCATTAAGCATGGTGGAATATGGGTCATGTGTTTGGTGGCAATGCATTTCTCTATTGCATGGTGGATGTCTATTATGTTTCATTGTACATGCAACAGGACTCCGGCTTCCATGGTTAGTTGTAGGATAAGTTGGTCCTTGATGCCCCCCATCGACTTACACATACTATATAGTCGACTTCTCTCCTATAATCACTGTTTCCAACCACCTACTTCTCCATGGACCCTATTGAATTTGAGCCTGTAATGAGAGAAATGTTTGGAGTCGATCCAGCAGGCATACAAATGTTTATGCTTGCAAAATAATGAAAAATTAAATAGTTTTAAACTGACTGTCATATTTTATTATGTGAAGATGTCTACTACTTACAAGGCAAGTACATCTACGATTCACACAAAAATATGCATGTCAGAGAAATGGTGTACACACAAACACTTTGTCGTCTTTTGTCTTGCCAATTGTGTGTGACAGCCAACTAACACAAGCCTTGCATGATACTGTGTTAAATTGTCATGAAAGTTCACTGGTGATAGTTATGCATGCTCATTGCTCAATTATTATGGTAACCAGTGAACAAAATATAGCAATTTTGTAAAGTACAACATTCAAGTTTAAACAATCCTGAGTGCAGTCTGTGGATCTCGAGTTGGACTGCATTCACCAATCCATATAACATCCTCTATGCCACAAGTCATCTCTCCCATCTTCTTTTCATCTGGAAAGGTAAGGTAGGGAGGAGAATTGTAATATTACCTTGCCTTTAAGATTTGGAAATCAAATGTTTCACCAATACAAGCTAAGCAGGCAAGATTGTCTTAGGTCCTTCAAGCCCCCAAGCTAAACTCCTAGCCACAACCCAGGCAAAGCTATGTTCAAAAGCTTACCTTTCAAATTTAGAATAAGCTAATCAATCAAGCTTCCTTAAACTAAGCCAAACCAGCTTATAAAGCTTAAACCAAGTTGTCAGATAAACTAAGCTTAGCAAGCTTTAGAAATGATAGATAGATTACCTTGTTCCACGTAGCTGATGAACTGACAGTAGAGCTACCTTGGAAAGTCTATCCTAAAGCGGTCCTGCACCGCAGAATGGTGCGCAGTGAAATGTTGCAGTCCTAGTTTGGTCTGTAGCAGACGCTGAAGCTAGTCAACAGTTGTTTCGTCGGTCCGCTTTATCAGCTCCTCTATTCCTTCGAGGCTTGCATTAATATCGATGGCTTTTCGCTGAAGAACGACATTATGAATGGTCAAGAAGCGAGAGGTTGCCTAAGACAAGCAGGAGCATGACGCCAATTGTAATTGAAGCACGAGGCTAGAGAACGACCGCGCGAACAAGGGCGAGATAATTGAACTGCGAACGAGTTTGAAACGCGAAGAAAAAAGATTCCTCGCCGTTGGAACGGACCTGTTACTAAACGGAGTTGGAACGACGTTGTAAATAGCGCCAATGGAATATTAACGCAACGGAACTGGAACTTTTTTTTGTCTCCTACTGATTCACAGGGGTGTCCCACTGAGCTCAGGGTCTACTCTTATTCTTCTTGATTCACAGTGGTGTCCCCACTGAGCTAAGGATCTACTCTTATTCTTCTTGATTCACAGGGGTGTCCAACTAAGCTAAGGGTCTACTCTTAATCTTCTTTATTCACGGGTTTCCCACTGAGCTCAGGGTCTACTCTTATTCTTCTTGATTCACAGTGGTGTCCCCACTGAGCTAAGGATCTACTCTTATTCTTCTTGATTCACAGGGGTGTTCCACTGAGCTCAGGGTCTACTCTTATTCTTCTTGATTCACAGGGGTGTCCCACTGAGCTCAGGGTCTACTCTTATTCTTCTTGATTCACAGGGGTGTCCTCACTGAGCTAAGGATCTACTCTTATTCTTCTTGATTCACAGGGGTGTCCAACTAAGCTAAGGGTCTACTCTTAATCTTCTTTATTCACAGGGGTTTCCCACTGAGCTCAGGGTCTACTCTTATTCTTCTTGATTCACAGTGGTGTCCCCACTGAGCTAAGGATCTACTCTTATTCTTCTTGATTCACAGGGGTGTTCCACTGAGCTCAGGGTCTACTCTTATTCTTCTTGATTCACAGGGGTGTCCCACTGAGCTCAGGGTCTACTCTTATTCTTCTTGATTCACAGGGGTGTCCTCACTGAGCTAAGGATCTACTCTTATTCTTCTTGATTCACAGGGGTGTCCAACTAAGCTAAGGGTCTACTCTTAATCTTCTTTATTCACAGGGGTTTCCCACTGAGCTCAGGGTCTACTCTTATTCTTCTTGATTCACAGGGGTGGCTCACTGAGCTAAGGGTCTAGTCTTATTCTTCTTGATTCACAGTGGTATCACACTGAGGTCAGGGTCTGCTCTTATTCTTCTTGACACACGGGTGGCTCACTGAGCTAAGGGTCTACTCTTATTCTTCTTGATTCACAGGGGTGTCCCACTGAGCTAAGGGTCTACTCTTATTCTTCTTGATTCAAGAGGGTGACCCACTCAGCTCAGGGTCTACTATTATTATTCTTGATTGACAGTGATGGACCACTGAGCTCAGAGTCTACTATTATTCTTTTTGATTTTCATGGGTGGCCCACTGAGCTCAGGGTCTACTCTTATTCTTCTTGATTCACTGGGGTGTCCCACTGAGCTCAGGGTCTGTACTTATTCTTCTTGATTCACAGGGGTGGCCGACTGAGCTCAGAGTCTGCTCTTATTCTTCATGTTAACATGAGCGGCCCACTTACTGTAGCTCAGGGTCTGTTCTTAGTCTTCTTGATTAACAGGGGTGGCCCACTGAGCTATCAAAATCCAAACATTACAACATCATAATGGCATGAATATTGTACAGACCAGTACATAGTTATTGTATTAGCTACTGTATGTTAAGGCCAGGACAATGACTGGAGCAATATAATCTAATAATTCTAGGATTTCAAATTTAGTCACGCAAGGCGTCAACCAAAATAACAACTTCTCTCTCTCTGTGTGGTGGTGGTGGTGGTATGATTTGACTGGTGAATATTTCTATATATTTTTCCTTTTTCTCTATTATGTAGGTTTCTCACATACATTTCTGGAGTTATCTGCTAATGTTGCTGGTGATGTCTGTCCTGGTGTTGATGTCAATTATACATGCACCACTGATAGAACGAGTATCGATTGGACAGCTCTACCTTTTTTTAATAGGTTTCTTCTTAATCCAACTTCTTTTGGCAGGGTTGTTGAGAATGTCGGTGTTATGCCAGTGCCTTATTCTAATCCCTTCACAAGTATACTCACTATAACCTACAGTGATACTCTTAACTTCACTGAAGTTATCTGTGCTGCTGGAAATCTGGAGGAGAGAGTGACATACAGGAGGATATTAGGTATAAATGATGCTTGTTGCTGTACATTACACAAAGTAGTGTGTGGGGTCTTTTCTTATTTAACTTGCTACTCACATCCCTCATTCAATAGGGTTCAAGTAATTGTAACAACTTCAACTAGACAACACCGACCAAACATTTACTGCCTCTGATTTCATCATATCTAGACACAGTAGCTATAATTAATATACTGTACCCTCATACTTTCCATAGTAAACATTAGAGGCAGTGGGAATAATATATAAGAGGTGTGGAGCAAAAGTGACCTTTCTGTACTACTGATCATGCAAAAATATGATGTTGCACACAAGGGGCACTCCGTCAAACTCTAAGCCTCAGCAGAGGAAGATCTAATGCCTCACCATTAATCAATTTGTATACATATACTGTACCTTGTTTTCTCAAATGTTTAGCCTGAATACACAATGTTCCAGTTGTCCTCACTGAGTGAACACTGAACGAGTACAAACCGACCTGAACAAAGGGTTTTAAAAGAGAAGGTTGCTAATTCTAATCTTCTAGTAATTCATTAGTTTCCTCTTCTTCATCATTAAGTTAGAGAAAAGGTCATTGGAATTGTCGCTCTTTCTAGCTTGTTAAGCAGGTAAAGCATTAATTGGTGTAGGCAGGCAACAGGAAAGTATACTATATTTACTTGAATGGATACCATGGGTTGAAATACTTTCAGGCACCGTAACCTAGAAAATACTAATCGAGGATGAATACAATTCGAGGAGGGCTATAGGCATGTTAAGGCTCATTTAGCATCACAAACGGCTCCTCCCAGTCATTGTTGATCTCGAGCCAACAACACTAGCACAAAGAAATTGTATATAGCGAGAGAAAATAAGGGCTAGGGCCTGACCAAAGTTTGCTAATCCTCTGTCATCAACTAGTGTTCCAGTTCTTCATCATCGTCGAGGCCTGAGTAACGGTCACCTGAATCCTGACATTCTCCACTTTCCTGCTTAGGAGTGAGCTCAGCCATTTGCTGTGACTTCAGTTGCCATCCCTCCTTGCTTTAGGCGGGGAATTTTGCCAACTCCACTGCCATCCTCTTGATATTCTCAACTTCCCAACTTGGAATTAAAATGTATCTGCACCTGCACGAAATGAGGGCACATTGTGAATCTATTTGCGGGAGAATATTGGACTGTTCAGCCTCGTAATGGGGCGAACACTATTCATGGGTGAAAACTATTCTATGGCAAGTTCCATTCGAGGAAATATAGTACTATTATATTATTATTATTTTATAGGTAGGCACAGACTCTTTAATCATTTTCCACTTGTAGATATTTCTTATGCATCTATATAGCTATGCAGTCCAGCTCAGTCTTTATGTTTCTTGCCAGAAGTGTGAAGTTGTCAACCATTGATCAAAACTTGCTACATATGACGACCTTTATTGCATAAGCTATGTATATGCCTAACTCATGAGAGGTTCGAGATCTATTGTTCAGGTACAACTTGAGCAAACTTTTGCTCCCAAATCTCAACTTGTTTGCGCTGCACTGACCCAATCCCTAATAGTTTGATGTGTTTTTAAAGAACATAGATGTGATCAAAAATGCATGCATTGGAGGGTACAGAGAAGAATTTATGGGTGGGCATCATGCATTTGTGCAAGTCTACACACTACATAGCACACACAGGTGAAGGATTGATGCTCAATAACATCAGCACATGGAGTGTAGACCACCCACACACACAACTGCTCAGGACTTTCCCGCTCTTTCTCCTTGAATGTTCATTGTCTACATATTTCATATTTACTGCTCGTGTCCTTGATTGCTCTTTTTGACAGTACTATTTACCTGCTCTCGGCGTTTGATTCTTTCTCTCATTTCTTCTTAGGGGGTTTGGGTGTTTTGTGTAGACATCTCCACCTTGTCAGTTAGAGTATAAGTGTCAACTGTACTAGATTTGCAAGAATGAATCCCTGAGATGCTGATGATGGCAAGAGAGAAAGAGAAAAAGGCAGAACAGCAGCAACAAAAGTTTGGGAGATGAAAGCTTTGAGGAAGTAAGCAACAAATGTAGACAGCAAAGATGCAAGGAGAGAGCAGGAAATCCTTGAGCAGCTTCAACAACATCAACAGCTGACACACAATGGACATACCAGGAGAGAGAACAGTAATAAAATGATAGCCTATATAGTTTGTCTTGTGAATAACACTGATAGGAAGAGTGATAGTGGACAGGCATAAGACAACAAGAAAGCAGAGCAGCAAATTTCCATGGAGAGGGAAGGTTGTGATACTATTTGGCCTCATACCAAGCAGGGAATAACCACACATCCCAACTAGGCATGCACATATGCACACATGCACACACAGACACACATGCACACCCGCACATACACCCACACCGGGTGCATGGACTTCAAGTGATGACGAAAGGCGCCCATTTGCTCTTCATATGGTCTACTGACCTGTTGTTCTGGAGTGAAATGAACACATACTGATGAACTAGCAGGTTCTAGCAGTGGCCCACTGGGTGTTTCACAGGCTAAGGGTAACTGTACAAAGACTTACCAGCCATGGTCTCTGCTCAACCTCGACTCTTGAGCTTGGTCTCCTATGGCCAGACATTTTAACAAATGCTAGATGGTCCTAGATGCCCCATGAATTTTTTTCAAATTTATAATTTTCATTCAGTAAATATTTATTTGAAAAAAAAAAAAAAATGCCCACTGCATGGAACCAAGAGAACATTACAGCCATACTCACTGCTGAGTGCATGGTCTTTTTTCTTGTGATTTTCTAAACTTTGCTGGAGTTTTAAACCAGTTGAGCTTACTTGTTTTGCTTTTTTTAATTTTTTTTTAGTGCAACTTAATACAAATATATGCACTTGTTTCTTTTAGATCTTCCACCTATTCCACCTTCAAACTTGAAGTTTATTGCCTCTTCCTACTTCATATTCGGGGGACGTCTATTATCAGTACAGTGGAATTGGAGTCCTGACGCCATGGGGTACATGCTGTCCTGTGAAAATGACGTGTGTGAAAGGGAAACGTTCAACAACAGTATGAATAATATGAATAATGCTGTTCTTATTGCATTCATCAAGACAGAAGTGACCATAATATTAACAGGATTTTTTCAATGTAATAATACGATCGATCGAGTTGCTGCAGGTGAAGCACCTACACCTTCTACACCTACATCTTCTACATCTCAACGTAAAGGTATTTACAACATTAGATGCTTACCATGCAGGAAGGGGGGAAGGACAAGTTTGGTAACATTTATACGTGACCACCCTGTATGAAAGGGGCCTTGCCTTGCATTTATTGCTGGTGTTGCTAGTGATGCTGCTTTACTGCAGGCTGCATGTGGAGAAGTTGTGGTCAAGAGCATATGCTAGAAAGAAAAGGTGTGGTTTCAGTGAATGTTCACGACAAAGAGGCCAGCAGTGTATTTAAATCTAAAATGAACAACTGGAAGAGTATCTGGTCCAGTTGGTAGTCCTACATTGGACCATGCTGGTCTCTTCACTGTGCTCTTTATAATTGATGATGCACATTCATTGGAACTTCCAAGCACACATATGAGTCGAGTGTGTGTTGCAAGCTCACACATAGCTACTGCTAACTGGCTGCGTCATGAAATTTAAGGCTACCATACTTTCAATCTTAGCTCCAAACTGGAAGGTAATCTGCTAGGTCATTTTTTGTCATAAAAATAAAATAAAAATAAAAAAGACCAAAAAATAACCTTATGAGAAAAGTATCAAAATTGGCTTGAAGTTTTTAGTATGTGTCTCACTCTGATACGCATGTAATTTGGCATCGCATGTGCGCAAGCTTTGAACGGTGGTTGACCCAATTGGCATCAATAGCAATTTTAGTGTGGACTAGTCAACTAAAGGAATAGCAGTTGGTTTTAAACTTGTTGATATGGCAGTATTGCACTTTTAGAAAATAGGACGCTACTTATAAGAATCCATTACTGGCATGCCTGAGTCCTATAGCGCTATCTAACAAGATAAGTTAGCTGGCTACTCATTGAAAATTATTCGTGCACAATATATATATATATATACATTGTATATATATGGCTTTTTCCTACCTTCTGCTAGCGCTTTGCGTTATCCACCATCAAGGAGCTTCCTTAAGCTCAGGTAAAGCTTCTATACTCTCTGTGCATATTTCTATAGGAGAAAGAGCGTCACAAAAGTCAATTGTTAGCCTCAACATCGGAGATATTCTTTGAGATCGAGAAGCACTAACACCAAACAGCGACTAAAGTGTGGCAGACTGTATTCATCATCTGGGATTCAAAACACAGCTCTGCCTTAGGGCAAGTAATAGTTGAAGCTATTCAAACTCGAGTCCAAACTTCAGGTGTTCCCACCCCCCTTTTATACTGAACGAGCTCCACCCTGCGCATTACATAAAATATAAAAATTGATGACGGTTAATCAGTTTACTCCACAGAAGCTGTGTGTTCTGGTGTGTTCATGTTTAAGGGAATTAGTATTTGAATACGTGGTATATGCCAGCATGTCCAGTATGTGGTGGTGTTGGTTCGGTTTGTTGGTGGGTGGAGGGTGTGGTTGTTTGTTGGTTTATTGGCAGGGTTTATTTTATTTACGGTGCTCGATAATAGATAATAGGACTTGAATATTGAACAAGTGTCAGTTTAAGGGATCACTAGCACCTCAGTTAGACTAGAGACTAGCCACCTTGTGAATATCTGAACATATGGAAACACTTTGGTTTGTTGTAATATTCATTAGCTAGACCAGGAATTTAATTAGGTCATCCCAATGTAAACTTAAAATATCGTGAAATATCTATGCCATCATTGAGGCAAAGAAAAAAATCTTGCTTTATTGAGGTCACAAACAGTAGCTAGAAATTCCCACATTCTCCCTGGACGGCTGCGAAGCACTCTGACATTTCATAATGTACAATGCTTCTATTTTCTTCTCTGGTTCTCTAATGTTTGCCCGTAGCTGCAGCCATACTCAACTCCTTTAGCAGCCCTCTTTTCTGCTTTTCCCCACTCTCTTTCAGATTGATAATCAAAAAAGGAATGGACACACTCGACAATGGAGTGGACACACGCCCTTTGCCTGCACATACACATACAATTAGCCTTGTGAATAATCCGAGTTTCCAGATAACTGGGGCCCAGATAATTGGTACATAGAATACGAAGCAAAGTTAATTTAATTAAGCTTAGTTGAATTACTATAGCAAGGATGTTGAACTGACACCTATTCATTCTAGTATCTGTGAAATAAAATTTTCATTCCCTTTTGCATTTATTCATTGTTTATTTTTATTTCTCTATTATTGTTGCTCTTTGTTTATTTATTATTATTAACAACAAATGAACAGTTATAATAATAAAATGATATAATTAGTAACCACAACAATGATAATAATATAGTAACAACAACAAAGTAACAACAACAAAGAAATAAATAGTCCAGAAGTCATCAGTAAATACGTAATAAATCATGATAAAAATAAATAGTCATTATTATTTTATGTAAATACAAACCAAAAATAACTAAAATAACATTACACACAAAAAATGACAAGAAGCATCCCCAACTGATCCAAGAACAGAGATAGCGTTCCTTCTCTGTATGGCCACAGAGAAGCTTTGTAGTAGGTAATCTTGGGCTCTCACCTCTCTCATTCTTGGTGGGGTTATGGTAAGCTTGGGCTCTTACCTCGCTCATCCTTGGTGGGGTTGTAGTAGGTAAGTCTGTCTCTCATCCCTTTCATCCTTGGTGGAGTTATACAAGGTAAGCCTGGGCTCTCACCTCTCCCATCTTTGTTGGGGTTGTAGTAGGTAAGGCTGGGCTCTCATCTCTCTCATCCTTGGTGGGGTTGTAATAGGTAAGCCTGGGCTCTCACCTTTCCCATCCTTGGTAGGGTTGTAGTAGGTAAGGCTAGGCTCTCATCTCTCTCATCCTTGGTGGGGTTGTAGTAGGTAAGCCTGGGCTCTCATCTCTCTCATCCTTGGTGTGGTTGTATGTAGTAGGTGAGCCTGGGCTCTCACCTTATCCATCCTTTGCCTAATTAGTTGGCTGTTGGCCTAGTTCATTCAAGGAAGTCATGGATTTCTCCCTAAGGTCTCAATTGCCACTGAGGTGAATTATTGTTTTGTTGTTATTATTGTTGTTATTTTTATTGTTATTATTATTATTACTATTACAATTTTATTATTGCTACTATTATTATTATTATTATTATTGTTATTACTATTTTTACTGTTGTTGCTGATGTTGTTGCTGTTGTTGTTGCTGTTGTTGTTGTTTTGTCAGTTGACATAATAACATTACATTTACCTACTACTTGAAATTGTATTCTCTCGACGTTTCGACTAGATGCTCTAGCCTTCATCAGGAACATTATTGGGGATCTGGTGTGATCATCTTGGTGGGATCAGGCATTGCTCCTCAGCAGCATCCTTTACGAACCACTTGCTTGAGTTGCCGTCATTCCTCTTCCATCGGCTGTGGATCCTTCTCCGTCAGCTGTGGATCCTTCTCCGGTTCCTCTGCTGACTTGTGCTCCTTGACTGAAATGGGTCAACTTCTCCTTTGTCTTCCTCTTGGTCAACCATTATGACTGACAAAACTTTGGGGAGTTCCATAACTTAAGAGAATTGACATGACACAACCTGACCTTCAGTTTATCCTGTGCGCCAACATCGATCCGATATGAGACGGCCGTGACTTGTTAGTCCATGGGGAACGGTCCTTCCCATCTGGACAAGAGCTTGCCTGAGAGGCCAGGAACTAACATGAGAACGAGGTCTCCAACTCTGAAGCTTCTTTCCATTGCATGTTAATCATACGTAGTCTTCATCCTTGTATTGGCTGAACTCTCCCTGTCTGCTACCAATTCAGACGTGTTCGAGATCTTCTTTCAACTTACTAGCACACTCCAACAGGCTATTATCTTTACAGTGCAAGTGCTCACCTTTCCATTCCTCTGCTAGGACACAGAGTGAACTTCTCATGGCTCTCCCGAACGACAACTCAATGGGGTGTATCCTGTGGTAAGGTAAGGTGTGTCACAATAGGCCAGCAACAGCTTCAGTAAGAGAACGTCCGATTCCGAGAAGTACTTTGGTGCCTTTTTCAGCATGCACTTTATAGCATCCTATTGAACTTCTCCACCATCCCGTCTGTCTGAGGGCGATATCGTGAGGTTCTGATGTGGACTGCCCACAACTATAAGTAGAGTTGTTCCATCACATGTGCACAAAAGTTTAAGCCATGATCTGTCAAGATCTCCTTTGGCAAACCTAGTCTGCTTATGGGGAGCCAAACTCATGTCAATAATTAAGGTAGGGTTGTTTTTTTTGGAATGCAGCTGTAATTATTACTGCATCATTTCTTCCCTCCCTCCTCCTGTCGCTGGGAAGCACAAGGTATGCCTACTATTGTTTTCTAAAGCTGCTGTGCCAGAAACACTAACTTTAACAACAGTATAAATCTGTTATCAGTTACTTGCATTATTCTGATTTGTCTAGACATTGCCGGGTATATACAAACATCATGGCTGGTAGTGCAGGTATATACAAACATCATGGCTGGTAGTGCAGGTATATACAAACATCATGGCTGGTAGTGCAGGTATATACAAACATCATGGCTGGTAGTGCAGGTATATACAAACATCATGGCTGGTAGTGCAGGTATATACAAACATCATGGCTGGTAGTGCAGGTATATACAAACATCATGGCTGAGTAGTGCAGGTATATATAAACATCATGGCTGGTAGTGCAGGTATATACAAACATCATGGCTGGGTAGTGCAGGTATATACAAACATCATGGCTGGGTAGTGCAGGTATATACAAACATCATGGCTGGGTAGTGCAGGTATATATAAACATGGCTCCTAGTGCAGGTATATACAAACATCATGGCTGGTAGTGCAGGTATATATAAACATCATGGCTGGTAGTGCAGGTATATACAAACATCATGGCTGGGTAGTGCAGGTATATATAAACATCATGGCTGGGTAGTGCAGGTATATACAAACATCATGGCTGGTAGTGGAGGTATATACATACATCATGGCTGGGTAATGCAGGTATATACAAACATCATGGCTGGTAGTGCAGGTATATACAAACATCATGGCTGGTAGTACAGGTATATACAAACATCATGGCTGGGTAGTGCAGGTATATACAAACATCATGGCTGGGTAGTGCAGGTATATATAAACATCATGGCTCCTAGTGCAGGTATATACAAACATCATGGCTGGTAGTGCAGGTATATATAAACATCATGGCTGGTAGTGCAGGTACATATATACAAACATCATGGCTGGGTAGTGCAGGTATATATAAACATCATGGCTGGGTAGTGCAGGTATATACAAACATCATGGCTGGTAGTGCAGGTATATACATACATCATGGCTGGGTAATGCAGGTATATACAAACATCATGGCTGGTAGTGCAGGTATATACAAACATCATGGCTGGTAGTGCAGATATATACAAACATCATGGCTGTGTAGTGCAGGTATATACAAACATCATGGCTGGTCGTGCAGGTATATAGAAACATCATGGCTGGTAGTGCAGGTATATACAAACATCATGGCTGGTAGTGCAGGTATATACAAACATCATGGCTGTGTAGTGCAGGTATACACAAACATCATGGCTGGTAGTGCAGGTATATAGAAACATCATGGCTGGGTAGTGCAGGTGTATACAAACATGGCTGGTAGTGCAGGTATATACAAACATCATGGCTGGTAGTGCAGGTATATACAAACATCATGGCTAGTAGTGCAGGTATATACAAACATCATGACTGGTAGTGCAGGTATATACAAACATCATGGCTGGGTAGTGCAGGTATATACAAACATCATGGCTGGTAGTGCAGGTATATACATACATCATGGCTGGGTAATGCAGGTATATACAAACATCATGGCTGGTAGTGCAGGTATATACAAACATCATGGCAGGTATATACAAACATCATGGCTGTGTAGTGCAGGTATATACAAACATCATGGCTGGTCGTGCAGGTATATAGAAACATCATGGCTGGTAGTGCAGGTATATACAAACATCATGGCTGGTAGTGCAGGTATATACAAACATCATGGCTGTGTAGTGCAGGTATATACAAACATCATGGCTGGTAGTGCAGGTATATAGAAACATCATGGCTGGGTAGTGCAGGTGTATACAAACATCATGGCTGGTAGTGCAGGTATATACAAACATCATGGCTGGTAGTGCAGGTATATACAAACATCATGGCTAGTAGTGCAGGTATATACAAACATCATGACTGGTAGTGCAGGTATATACAAACATCATGGCTGGGTAGTGCAGGTATATACAAACATCATGGCTGGTAGTGCAGGTATATACAAACATCATGACTGGGTAGTGCAGGTATATACAAACATCATGGCTGGGTAGTGCAGGTATATACAAACATCATGGCTGGTAGTGCAGGTATATACAAACATCATGGCTGGTAGTGCAGGTATATACAAACATCATGGCTGGGTAGTGCAGGTATATACAAACATCATTGATGGGTAGTGCAGGTATATACAAACATCATGGCTGGGTAGTGCAGGTATATACAAACATCATGCCTGGTAGTGCAGGTATATACAAACATCATGGCTGGTAGTGCAGGTATATACATACATCATGGCTGGGTAATGCAGGTATATACAAACATCATGGCTGGTAGTGCAGGTATATACAAACATCATGGCTGGTAGTGCAGATATATACAAACATCATGGCTGTGTAGTGCAGGTATATACAAACATCATGGCTGGTCGTGCAGGTATATAGAAACATCATGGCTGGTAGTGCAGGTATATACAAACATCATGGCTGTGTAGTGCAGGTATATACAAACATCATGGCTGGTAGTGCAGGTATATAGAAACATCATGGCTGGGTAGTGCAGGTGTATACAAACATCATGGCTGGTAGTGCAGGTATATACAAACATCATGGCTGGAAGTGCAGGTATATACAAACATCATGGCTAGTAGTGCAGGTATATACAAACATCATGACTGGTAGTGCAGGTATATACAAACATCATGGCTGGGTAGTGCAGGTATATACAAACATCATGGCTGGTAGTGCAGGTATATACATACATCATGGCTGGGTAATGCAGGTATATACAAACATCATGGCTGGTAGTGCAGGTATATACAAACATCATGGCAGGTATATACAAACATCATGGCTGTGTAGTGCAGGTATATACAAACATCATGGCTGGTCGTGCAGGTATATAGAAACATCATGGCTGGTAGTGCAGGTATATACAAACATCATGGCTGGTAGTGCAGGTATATACAAACATCATGGCTGTGTAGTGCAGGTATATACAAACATCATGGCTGGTAGTGCAGGTATATAGAAACATCATGGCTGGGTAGTGCAGGTGTATACAAACATCATGGCTGGTAGTGCAGGTATATACAAACATCATGGCTGGTAGTGCAGGTATATACAAACATCATGGCTAGTAGTGCAGGTATATACAAACATCATGACTGGTAGTGCAGGTATATACAAACATCATGGCTGGGTAGTGCAGGTATATACAAACATCATGGCTGGTAGTGCAGGTATATACAAACATCATGGCTGGGTAGTGCAGGTATATACAAACATCATGACTGGGTAGTGCAGGTATATACAAACATCATGGCTGGGTAGTGCAGGTATATACAAACATCATTGATGGGTAGTGCAGGTATATACAAACATCATGGCTGGGTAGTGCAGGTATATACAAACATCATGCCTGGTAGTGCAGATATATACAAACATCATGGCTGGGTAGTGCAGGTATATACAAACATCATGGCTGGTAGTGCAGGTATATACAAACATCATGGCTGGTAGTGCAGGTATATACAAACATCATGGCTGGGTAGTGCAGGTAGATACAAACATCATGGCTGGTAGTGCAGGTATAATATATAAACATCATGGCTGGGTAGTGCAAGTATATACAAACATCGTGGCTGGCAGTGCAGGTATATACAAACATCATGGCTGGTAGTGCAGGTATATACAAACATCATGGCTGGTAGTGCAGGTATATACAAACATCATGGCTGGGTAGCGCAGGTATATACAAACATCATGGCTGGGTAGTGCAGGTATATACAAACATCATGGCTGGTAGTGCAGGTATATACAAACATCATGCCTGGTAGTGCAGGTATATACAAACATCATGGCTGGTAGTGCAGGTATATACAAACATCATGGCTGGGTAGTGCAGGTATATACAAACATCATGGCTGGGTAGTGCAGGTATATACAAACATCATGGCTGGTAGTGCAGGTATATAGAAACATCATGGCTGGTAGTGCAGGTATATACAAACATCATGGCTGGATAGTGCAGGTATATACAAACATCATGGCTGGTAGTGCAGGTATATACAAACATCATGGCTGGTAGTGCAGGTATATACAAACATCATGGCTGGGTATTGCAGGTATATACAAACATCATGGCTGGTATATACAAACATCATGGCTGAGTAGTGCAGTGCAGGCATATATAAACATCATGGCTGGGTAGTGCAGGTATATATAAACATCATGGCTGGTAGTGCAAGTATATACAAACATCATGGCTGGATAGTGCAGGTATATACAAACATCATGGCTGGGTAGTGCAGGTATATACAAACATCATGGCTGGGTAGTGCAGGTATATATAAACATCATGGCTGGTAGTGCAAGTATATACAAACATCATGGCTGGATAGTGCAGGTATATACAAACATCATGGCTGGGTAGTGCAGGTATATACAAACATCATGGCTGGGTAGTGCAGGTATATACAAACATCATGGCCGGGTATATACAAACATCATGGCTGGGTAGTGCAGGTATATACAAACATCATGGCTGGTAGTGCAGGTATATACAAACATCATGGCTGGTAGTGCAGGTATATACAAACATCATGGCTGGTAGTGCAGGTATATACAAACATCATGGCTGGTAGTTTAGTTATATACAAACATCATGGCTGGGTAGTGAGGGTATATATAAACATCATGGCTGGTAGTGCAGGTATATACAAACATCATGGCTGGTAGTGCAGTTATATACAAACATCATGGCTGGGTAGTGTAGGTATATACAAACATCATGGCTGGGTAGTGCAGGTATATACAAACATCATGGCTGGTAGTGCAGGTATATACAAACATCATGGCTGGGTAGTGCAGGTATATACAAACATCATGGCTGGGTAGTGCATGTATATATAAACATCATGGCTGGTAGTAGTGCAGGTATATACAAACATCATGGCTGGGTAGTGCAGGTATATACAAACATCATGGCTGGTAGTGCAGGTATATATAAACATCATGTCTGGTAGTGCAGGTATATACAAACATCATGGCTGGGTAGTGCAGGTATATATAAACATCATGGCTGGTAGTGCAGGTATATACAAACATCATGGCTGGGTAGTGCAGGTATATACAAACATCATGGCTGGTAGTGCAGGTATATACAAACATCATGGCTGGGTAGTGCAGGTATATACAAACATCATGGCTGGGTAGTGCAGGTATATACAAACATCATGGCTGGTAGTGCAGGTATATACAAACATCATGGCTGGTAGTGCAGGTATATACAAACATCATGGCTGGGTAGTGCAGGTATATATAAACATCATGGCTGGTAGTGCAGGTATATACAAACATCATGGCTGGTAGTGCAGGTATATACAAACATCATGGCTGGGTAGTGCAGGTATATATAAACATCATGGCTGGTAGTGCAGGTATATACAAACATCATGGCTGGTAGTGCAGGTATATACAAACATCATGGCTGGGTAGTGCAGGTATATATAAACATCATGGCTGGGTAGTGCAGGTATATATAAACATCATGGCTGGTAGTGCAGGTATATATAAACATCATGGCTGGGTAGTGCAGGTATATATAAACATCATGGCTGGTAGTGCAGGTATATACAAACATCATGGCTGGTAGTGCAGGTATATACAAACATCATGGCTGGGTAGTGCAGGTATATATAAATATCATGGCTGGTAGTGCAGGTATATACAAACATCATGGCTGGTAGTGCAGGTATATACAAACATCATGGCTGGGTAGTGCAGGTATATATAAACATCATGGCTGGTAGTGCAGGTATATACAAACATCATGGCTGGTAGTGCAGGTATATACAAACATCATGGCTGGGTAGTGCAGGTATATATAAACATCATGGCTGGTAGTGCAGGTATATACAAACATCATGGCTGGTAGTGCAGGTATATACAAACATCATGGCTGGGTAGTGCAGGTATATACAAACATCATGGCTGGTAGTGCAGGTATATACAAACATCATGGCTGGGTAGTGCAGGTATATATAAACATCATGGCTGGTAGTGCAGGTATATACAAACATCATGGCTGGTAGTGCAGGTATATACAAACATCATGGCTGGTAGTGCAGGTATATACAAACATCATGGCTGGGTAGTGCAGGTATATATAAATATCATGGCTGGTAGTGCAGGTATATACAAACATCATGGCTGGTAGTGCAGGTATATACAAACATCATGGCTGGGTAGTGCAGGTATATATAAACATCATGGCTGGTAGTGCAGGTATATACAAACATCATGGCTGGTAGTGCAGGTATATACAAACATCATGGCTGGTAGTGCAGGTATATACAAACATCATGGCTGGGTAGTGCAGGTATATACAAACATCATGGCTGGTAGTGCAGGTATATACAAACATCATGGCTGGGTAGTGCAGGTATATATAAACATCATGGCTGGTAGTGCAGGTATATACAAACATCATGGCTGGTAGTGCAGGTATATATAAATATCATGGCTGGTAGTGCAGGTATATACAAACATCATGGCTGGTAGTGCAGGTATATACAAACATCATGGCTGGGTAGTGCAGGTATATATAAACATCATGGCTGGTAGTGCAGGTATATACAAACATCATGGCTGGTAGTGCAGGTATATACAAACATCATGGCTGGGGAGTGCAGGTATATACAAACATCATGGCTGGGTAGTGCAGGTATATACAAACATCATGGCTGGTAGTGCAGGTATATACAAACATCATGGCTGGTAGTGCAGGTATATACAAACATCATGGCTGGTAGTGCAGGTATATACAAACATCATGGCTGGTAGTGCAGGTATATACAAACATCATGGCTGGTAGTGCAGGTATATACAAACATCATGGCTGGTAGTGCAGGTATATACAAACATCATGGCTGGTAGTGCAGGTATATACAAACATCATGGCTGGTAGTGCAGGTATATACAAACATCATGGCTGGTAGTGCAGGTATATACAAACATCATGGCTGGTAGTGCAGGTATATACAAACATCATGGCTGGGTAGTGCAGGTATATACAAACATCATGGCTGGGTAGTGCAGGTATATACTAACATCATGGCTGGTAGTGCAGGTATATACAAACATCATGGCTGGGTAGTGCAGGTATATACTAACATCATGGCTGGTAGTGCAGGTATATACAAACATCATGAGCTGATCCAGACAAAACTTTGTGTGTTAAGCCAACCACTTTCTTAATTTGTGTTTTTGTAATGGATGAAGGAAGTGTCTTACCTTTTGCATCTGTCCAGTAGGTTGGAATTCCCTAATTTTGTTGACCTGCATACACTAGATATCGGGTAGAAGTTACCTTTATAGCTTGTTTGGGGGTTCGGGGAATGGAGGAAATTGCTGATTTTATATTGTTTGTGTGCATCTCTGACACCTTGTAAGTAAGATATACCTGACTGACTGTGATTATGCTTGAATCACTTTATTTATTTATTTTTGGTCTGGACAATACCCAGGTACTCCTGCTCATGTGTTAATAATATGTAAGTGGCTGATAAAGAAGCTTCTTTAATTTATAATAATGAAGTCTCTCGAGTGGTTTTGTCATGTCTAAGTATTGTTGATAGATTTATCACTCCATCTATTTGTAGAATCCACTATTGGACTCTCGCTGGGAGTGGGAATAGCTCTTATCATCATGGGTGCGATCATTATCCTCGTCGTTGCAGTTCTCTTCATTTATTTAGTAAGTGAGGTGATTGTGTGTGTGTGGTGATTGTGGGTGCTGCATGAACTCTCTTACAATGTCGTATCACTTCCATGTGCTACATGCACTGCATAGAGAGCCTATAAATTTCCTCTACTGTAGCAACTAGTATTGTTAATGTAAGGACTTCTATTATTACAATGTGTGGGTTATGCCCCACTATTCTTTACACCACACATTCTATTGTATATAAAGTTTAGTGCATGAGCACAAGACCCAACAAAGTTGAATATTCACAGTCTTCTAGGCCACCATCCAATCCGTCAATAGGTATATACGACAGTCCACGAATACCCCCTCCCCCCCTTCCCCCAGAAGGTCACTCTTCTGAAAGTATGAAAGCTCCAGAGAGAATGCTGTCCAGAGTGGGTGGAGAAAGCTTGGCAAACAGTCACCACTGAAGTGATAATGGAATCCTTCAAAACTTGCAGCATTTTAGTTGAGACAGATGGTCACAGGATTTGAGCCCAGGCAAGCAACAGACAGTGCTGCAGGAAATAGGAAATATCACCAGCAGGACGGCCAAACTCCACAGAAAAGTTGAGAGAGACTGAGGATAATGATCCCATGACAAGAAACGAAAATGACTATGAGGAAGATGAAGCTAGAATAGCGGACAAGGCTAGAACACGAACACTGATAATTATCACCTGCTTGTAATGTCATGCAACTATTATGCGCATGTCTACTAGTAATACATTCATGAATGAATGTGTTATAGCCAGGCCTCAGTAAAGTCGACCTTTCTTATACTAACCATCATGCAGTTACATATAACAACACCACATTTAATACATACTCCAAGTAGTTCTGTGGAACCTCCTGCCCTGTTCCTGGGCACTCTTGTACTGATTTGAGTTACCAGCATGTATTAGTGCATACTTATTTGATGTGCACTTGCAATATTTATTTATTTAATATTTTGCCAATGGGGTCAGCCTGAAAGAGAAGCTTTTTTCTACTTGATCTTAGTCTAAGGTCTTAGAAACAAAGGGGTATGGCAGGCCTGGAGGAAAGTCAATGATGTAGCAGTGCCTCAGACTGCATGTGAGAGGGTGTGATGAAGGCACCTTCACATGGATATTGAAGGACCAAAGACATGGCAGTTTCTTGCATATGGAAGAGCATGACAACACCGTGGTTTTATATTTTACCAGTAGACCCACCCTTAGTGTCATCAAGCTGCTGCAGGATAAGTGACAGTGAACAGTGGACTCTGCCATTCTTGTCCATGGCTAAGATCTGCCTGATCACAACACAGCAGTGGCAGTTTAGTGCCTGTTGACGTCCTTCATGTCTTGCAGCATTTGGTTGATGGCTTGTAGGCACAGTGGTGCAGCATCAGCACCTTGTCCACACTGAGGAAGCTGCATCCTCTCAAAGTTATATGACTCTGGCCAGGGTTGTTCCATGCTTGATGCTGCAGCTGGCTGTACCTGTATGACTCTGGCCAGGGTTGTTCTATGCTTGATGCTGTAGCTGGCTGTACCTGTATGACTCTGGCCAGGGTTGTTCCATGCTTGATGCTGCAGCTGGCTGTACCTGTATGACTCTGGCCAGGGTTGTTCCATGCTTGATGCTGTAAATGGACTGATCCAAGCAGTTGGTGTCCGGGGGCACCTGGAAAATGCTGTGCACTGTTTGGCCTTCCTGAAGGAGTAGCAGCGGCGGCACAGCCTAATTCAAAGTGGTGCTGCGAGATTGTTGACTTAGGAAGATGTTTATAGTATTCAGACAAGAGGGGTATCATTCCCATAAAATGTTAGTGCATATTGATGCTATGAGAGAAAGGAACAAGTAATAGGGAAAATTCAACAGTACACAATGAACTGTTACTTTCCAAATGTTTGTATACGTTCCTAGTTACAAGGTAATTCTTGAATCGCTTCATCATTCTGTCTTTGTGATGTAGAGCATTATAAGATGATTTAGTCTACCTTGCCTCAATCTAGTGCGCAAGTATGACTTTATGTGGCGTAAAGAAGAGAAAGACTGTTCGCTTGTTGCAGATGTAACAGGCATTAACAAGAGTCGTCTTAGAAGTTTGCAAATTTGAGGGAGTATTGCATGGAAAGAAACTATTTTTTCTTTTAAATTGTTTATAGTGAAAGTAGTACTTTCCATCACATTCTTCAGCAAGCTTAGCTCAGTATGTCTTGCAGATATTCTTTGAAGGTGTCTAAAACTTCTCTTAGCAAGTGACCTGAAACTTGCTCTACAGTTGCAGCATTCTTCAAAACATTTTCCACTTTGGCATAAAAATTGAATGTTGAGGACTGCAACTTGCACTCAATTTGTCCTGCAAGTTTATCCAAGACTTCACCGAGTAAAACCTGTGATACATATATACTCCTTGGAGAGTGATCAAAATAAGTAGTTGCAGCATTTTCGTCATATCTTGCAGGTACCCGTCGTTTACGGGGTAGCTCAGGCTCACTCACATCCAATTCTTTACTTTTTTCTTGAAGCTTATCCCAGAAGTTAGAAAACTCTTCATCAGTTCTAAATTCTTTTAATTTAGAAAGAATGACAGATGCATAACCTTGTGCTTCCAATCCACATATTGATTTTGTCTCAAGAGCTTTGCTGAGAGTATCCGTGACAGATTTTTTTTTTATCTGCTACAACTATACCAAATAAGAATGAAATTTGTTCTATGGTAGCCACAACACCTCGTGCTGATGATGTTGCCTCTGTGTTTCCCCTGTACTCTTCAACGATTTCCTTCAACACAGAAATAATTACATGGTAGTTTTCTTTAACTGTCTTTATCGATGCTGCCCTTACTGTCCAGCGAGTAAGACAGAGGGGTCTTAACCCAGGACTCTCAGGGGATCATTTATAGTTTTAGTAGCATACCCTTTTTCTTTGCAGTATACTTGATAACTCCAACACGGTATCGAAACAATCACTCATGATTTTAATAGTGCGACAAGAATCTTGTACTGCAAGGTTTAGAGAGTGTGCCATGCAATGAAGATAAAGGGCTCTTGGTTCCTCTTGCAGAATTCGAGTGGATACACCAGAGTGTCTGCCAGACATGTTGATAGCACTGTCTTAACATTGACCTCGACAGTTGTTCAAAGGTAGGTTAGAACGCATCAAGACATCTTTAATTAAGACAGTGAGTTGACTAGCATTTGTTTTATCTGTAGCGTAAAGACCAATGCCATCCTCGTACACTTCAAACTTTTGTGGGCAGACATAACGGATGCAAACAGTCAACTATAAAACACAAAAGTACATATGTAAATTAATTATTTGTGTAAGAATGTCAAAATGCATATAATTATTATAGTATCATACCTACTCACACAGAGATGCATCTACTGTTTCGTTGGCGCTAACACAATACCAGCCACTAGAATGAACATCCTTTAAGATAGATTGAAGTATCTGGTGTGACATGATCTTCAACATTTCATTATGGATCTCATGAGAAGTGTATCCGCGTCTTTGTTTTAGCCATGATTGTAAATAATCAGAATCTTGAGCTGGAAGTTGTAACAGCTGAGAGTAATTTTCATTATCCTCTCTATGCCCTCTTATAGTAAGTCCTTGCCGGCCCAGGTATTAGATAGATATAAACCTTCATAAGGCAAATCCTTGCTTTTTCCTACTCAGCTTTCAATTGGTATTGTAAGCTAACATTTATATCAATCCCTCTAACATGGTGAGCCCATTTTATAAGTGCTTCCTTGTGGCATGCACTGCTTTTATGCCGATCAAATGACCTGGTCGCATCCTTCCAGTTACTGTAGCCAGTCGTAATAAATGAAGCTTCCACATGCTTAGATATTGTTAGCTGTTTTAAGGCATGAATGTTACGACAAATTATGCAATATGCTCTTTCGTTTGGTTTCCCAATGAAGCCAGGGTGACTACTGTGGATTGTCAAACCATGTGGCTCTGAAAGAACAGTACTCTGTTTTCTTACTACCAAATGCTTTCTTAGGAAACATACCCCGAGACTTTGGTTGATGAGGTTTCATCAAAACCTTAAACTCCATTTCAGTAGTGACAGGTAAAGTTTCTTCACTATCAAGTAGAGAAGCATCTTCTTCTGTTACTATTTCCTCTGTTGTTAATGAAGCACTAGCACCATCTCCCACTTGTGAAGATGTTTCAGATGAAGACTTAAATATTTCCAAAAAGTAGCTGTTGCTTGAGTCTTTAACTAGCCATTTCAGTTTGAAACAAAGCCCACCTATCATATAATCATGTGTGCAAACAACAAACCAAACCATGTGGTAGATAGTGTTGATTAGACCAGAATGTGATTGTGTTATCACTTGTAGTTGTTTTAATGAGTCTGTACTTGCTACTGTATAAAAGCATAATTAATAGCTACTTACATGGTACAAACTTATTCCTAGCCCAAATCTTAAATTGTCCTAGCCAAAATCTTAATATTAGCTAGTGGAAGAGAAAATGTGGAACGGCTCTGCTGCAGCACTCTAAGAAGTGGTACGGCTGTCACCGGTATGCCGGACCCTCTGTGCCGCCTATGGGCTGCAGTGTCACTTGAAGCTGAAGCCAGCACAATCCTGCCCCTGGACTGGATCTTGGCAAACATTAGGTTGATCAAATAGATCATGCCTGGGCTACCCTGAACATCCAGGAGCATGATGTCTGCAAAGACACACCATTTGCACTACTTTAAAACAATGTCGCCTCTTTGTGGAATTCTTGCCTCATCTTTGGTTGTCGTTGGCGTTCTCTCACTACTACCAGCTTCATTAAGTGGGTGTGGACTTGGTGCTGCTCCTCAGTAAGCTTCTCCTGGGCCTGCAAGGCTATTGTTTCTTGTCGTTTGATTGGCTCTCTCCAGTAGTCCGATGCCAGCTGTCCTAGCCACCTCCCCCCTATGCTGGATAGTGATACGCCTCCAGTGAACAACTGCCTGTCATGATCACTTTATGCTTGAGGTTTCTCAGGTATTGGTTGTAGGCAGCTTAGTTGTAGCTGGCCTTCCAATCAATGTACCACACATAGCCTTGTACACCAATATAGCAGGCCTGTTCACACACACCAAGAGACAAGGATGCCTTCTTTATCGCTTGAGGACTCTATCAGGTAACCACAGTTGATATGCTGACTAGTAGCCTAGCAACAACAACACACTTGCATTACTTTTCTTCTTTCTAGCTTGTCATTTCCTGCCTTCAGTTCTACCCCATATATTATATTCACTTTGTTGTTCTTCTTATTATTGTTGTTCTTGTTGTTGTCCTTGTCATTGTCGTTGTTGTTGTTGCCCTTGTTGTTGTTGTCGTCGTCGTAATTGTCGTTGTCGTCATCATCGTCGTTATCTTTGTTGTTATCATTACTATCATTACTATTACTATTACTACCATTACTATTACTATTATTATTATTATTATTATTATTATGGTTTTTTGTTGTTGTTGTTGTTATTATTTTGTTGTTGTTTTTGTTTTTGTTGTTGTTATTATCATTGTTATTATTAATGTTGTTCTTATTATTAATACTATTATTATTATTATTATCATCATTATCACTATTGTATTTATTTAATATCTGTTTATTATTTAAAATAGTAATAATAATAATATTATTGTTGTTGTTGTTATTAATGTTGTTGTTGTTGTTATTGATATTATTATTATTATTATTATTATTATTATTATTATTATTATTATTATTATTATTATTATTATTATTATTATTATTATTATTATATTATTAATTATATTATTAATTATTATTATTTTTTTAATTTTTATTTTTTTAATTATTATTATTATTATTGTAGATTTGTTTTGAAGCTAATGAAGTTTTCCATGCAAAACTTCACCATTTCGGCAACTATTATTATTGTTGTAGGAGAGCAGGGCAATGTGCAGCCTTGCTAGTGACAGATCTCACTGTGTGAGTTCTGGGGTAGTTTTTTGTTACTAAGTTGCACTCTTTTAGGGGATACATCGGTATCCACCAGAACTTGAAACTTCTTCGCAAATATGTCCATTACCTGTTTTCTGTTTAATAACTTCAAGGTTTGTGTGTGTCGCCAAAACAATGGCGACCTTTGCAGACACTGGCCAACCTGGGCTGGTGGTGAATGGCAAAACAACTAGTTTTCCCCTCTTCATGAGAGAATATTTCAACATGTGCAGTCTCTATGCAGTACATAGTTTGGGCATACAGAGGCGTCAAACATGCTGACACTCCTACTTTATTACTTAGCAAATTCCCTTGATCTCTTCACACCCTAAATCGCTTTGCACCCTCGAATAACTCACTCCCAAGTTCCAGTCTTCTGTGAAACAGCTCACGCCTTCGAATTGGTTGTTATTTGATGATTAATACCCAACAAAGTGTGCACATGGTATTGGGTCTGACTGAGGATGTGCGTGCTCTTTTCACTCTACAGGAGCTCAGTGAAATAGGCCGTGCCTCAATCTCCTGCCCTTGTACGGTACGACCGGTTCTAGCTGTTGAATGAATAGTTGCCATTGGACTATTCTAGCAAGTGTGGTCTATTGTAGTGAAATTAGAAACTTAAATCTCTCGACTACTACTAGGTATGGAATGTTTCCAGAGTGCTATCTTGTTGGGTGGCCATGCACAGGGTTTCTCCTTTTGAACCTCAACTACTGCCATCAGTCCTCAAACTCCTGCACACAAAATAGAGCACACCTAATATAAAATTAAAGGTTTGGAGCATTATGTGCTTTTCTGGATTGGCAGAGAGCAGTCCCACACAAATAGTGGTCGATGTGCCTGCTTGCTTTCTGTGAGCATTCCATGAGCTACACAACAACATGTCCCACAGGTGCCAGCTGGAATGATGGATACAGCTATAGTGATCTATCCTTTTGGAAGAAAACTTTGCATGCCTTATATCTGTATTGACATTTGAACAGACTTTATCCAATGACATTATTTGGCTAAAGGTAGTAGCTCAAAGTTGTGGTAATGTTTGTGATTTGGGAAGTTGTAGGTGGCAGCCACATATGCTGAGCTAGCGCTGCTGTGCCACTCTAAATTTGGTATCTCCAGCACTGATGTGCATATACACATACATGTACATAGACATCACCACGCCTTCCCTCATAAACTACTACACATGTCCCTGGAGGACACCTGGTCTAAATTCACCTAGCCCAAATCCAACCTTTCTACCTGTACCAAGTCAGCTGCTGTATAAGTGTTACAGCTAGCAGGTTTTAAGTTGATCAAGTTATGCAGATGCCCGGAATAACAGAAATGTTTAATAGGAACTGCGATTAGTATTTACTTCCCTATCTACCTGCGATTACTATTGGAAGGGCAGTTACAATTAGAAAGGCGCAGTTACTATTGATTGAGTTGTGAAGGAGTTCAAGTACCTGTTTGGAGGACTTCTAATTGTTTGTGTGCCCGTGGCTCAATGTTGAGTTACTCACCTCAGCAGAATCAACGGTTCAAGCCCCTCTAGAACCCAGAATCGCCCACCATCCCTGATTGTCTTCAGTACTCAACTTTATAAGCCTAATGAGCAATTATTTGGGCTTGTCTTTGTGTGCTATTGCTATTTGCCTCTATGTTATAATAATTGGAGGGGCCAGTTCATAATAGAGGAAATATGGTATGTGGGATCAAAGTGAAACACTGACCTGGCACATGTAAACTGGGCTCCGATATTACTGGTTGTAGTCACTTGTCAGCTGAGCTCCCTGAAGACGTGGGCCTATGTATTAACAACCTGGGCTCCTATAGCATCAATGCAGGAGTAATAGGGTCAAGGTTGGGTCAAGGTTGTGTTGAATTTGTATATGAATTTTAAAAAAAACTATAGGGTTTGTAAAATGACTTCAGGTGTCTCGAGAAGCTGGCACCAAGAAAGCAGAGATAAATTTAGTAGTTCATCACTGTCATGGCTGCTCCAGTAGTTACCCTAACCCTTTCCTCAGTACCATTGAAATAGGTCACTACGAGATGTGGCAGCATTCTGTGACCAGAATGCTTGCATCCATGCAAGTTGTGTTATTTACAAGGAGAGTGGATTAGCAAACCAAATCCACTAGTAATTACAATATATCATAGTGCACATACTATTAAATTCATGAACTGCCCAGCCAAGTGCCTACTTCTGGGCACGCTCAATTATTTCAGCATACCATGCAGGCGCATAATAGCTGAACTTTATAAGAGTTTGTGCTGCACGAGCTCTTTATGTATTGTAGTTGCTATGTACTCCAGGATGTACAGACTTGCTACTGAACAGAGGTCAAATGGTGCTAAATATTTACAGATACATGTTTTGGTGTAAATATAAAAATTTCGAAAAATAGCTACCTAGTAATTGGTATAGGGTGTTGACTTGGGAGATTAAGCTAAAGAGATAGAGATCGAACAGAGACCATGGCTAGTAAGTCCTTTTTACAATTACTTTCAACCTGAATAAGACCTTCCTAGCCCCAGCGGGCTGCTATCAGAACCTGCTAGTTCATCAGCATATGTGAACAGAGATTACTCAGTAAGCCTTTTCTCACTACTCAAAGGAGGTAGAGGTCATGCACCCGCGCACATTCATAATTAGATACTGTAGTTTGGGTACTTTTTTTTTCCTTTGCAAATTTTATACTTTCATAATTTATTCTGAAGTTTGTTTTTGCTTTGATGTGAATATTACAACATCTTCAAAACTCTGTCTACATGATATACAGTAAATTACATTACAAACTGTTACAGGAGAAATTTCTGTTATTTTATATAGATCATCAAGAAGATCCAGAACTACATGAACAAGGTCAGAGTTTTGCTAGAGCTACTTTTGTTGTTAAATGTAGCCAGTGCTATAGAGTGTATACCTGAACTACTACAAATGAACTGGTTGGCTTCAAACTGTTTTTACATCATTCTCCAAACCTTTCATGTTTTAGTTTCTTTGTTGCTATTTTATGGCCAGTATAAATATTGGCTAGTGTGCATGGACAAGTCGACCAAAATTGGAAGTCTTTCTACATCAAGACTTCTACATCATAAAACATTTTATGGGAACTATTTTGGTTTCAGTGCCAGAATTGATTAGGAGTTGGGGTTTTTTGTTTTTTTTGGCGGTTAGAGTTTCACTTATCTCTATAGTTCTTATAATTTTTTTAGTTTTTGGGGGATTGGGGGGGGGGGGGGTGGGAGAAGACTTTTTTGTTTTGCTTCAGATGGTCATGCATCTGTACCATTCTGAAAGTTAAGTCTGAAAGTTAAGCTGCCAAATAGTAAAAAACAAACAAAACCCAACCCCTAATCAATTCTGGCACTGAAACCAAAATAGTTCCCATAAAATGTTTTATGATGTAGAAGTCTTGATGTAGAAAGACTTCCAATTTTGGTCGATATGTCTACTTCCTTGTGGCATATTATTGGCCAAGTTCCGGTGTATAAGACAAAAAAGTTCCGGTTCCGTACCCATTCCAACGCTAATGTTACGACAGAGAGCAATTATAAATGCGGTATCAACGCATAATGCAAAACAAACGCCATTAAGTTTATGTTTTATATCTTGCACTTTTTTATAAATGCGTGTGCATGCACAGTGTTTACAACAAAGCTAAATCTAGCAAGCGTTTTTTTCTTCCCTTTGTTTTCTTCTTCCCAGATGTCATTTTGCCCATCATGAAGTTTATTGCTGACTGAAGAAGGACTAGTTATTTCTCTTCCTAACCTTTTAGCCTGTGCCCACTAGTGCTGTTCTTCAGGTCTAGCTCTCAATTTAGCTTTGCCTTCTAGTTGATTGCTACACTATGTAGCTAAAATGAGTTAGACTAAGCTTGCTGTATAGTTTTGTAGAGGTTAGATTTCCTAAGCATAGTGTTAGGCAAAGCCTGGGCTTGTAAAACAAGCCCCTTTTTAAAGAACTTCTAGTTGCTAGAAGCCTAGCCTTAAAGACATTTCACAGAGTAACTTAGCAAGCCTTTTCTTAGAAAGGTTGAAGATTTTAGATAGCATGATTGCCTAAACCCCTATCTAAGCTAACAAGCCTAGTCTAATTATGTGGAATATTACCTCACATCAACCATGTATAGACCAAGAGCTGATACATTTACGCATTGCCCAGCGGAGAACTCTGTGTCAGTGGTGCCCCTAAGTACAGTGGAGGATCGTCATGTGTTTGGTGATAGGTGTACTGTAAGAGTTGAAAAGTTCTTTCAGGAGTGCAAAATTTTGGCAATGCATGACATAGTAGTGAATGTCTTTGTTGTACATACTTCTATGGTTTAGTTACACATACTAGTCTACATCTCCCCCACATTCGCTGGTTCCTACCACTTACCTCTTCATGAATTTGAGCTTTGTGTTTGGAGTTGATCCAGCAAACACAACTATTTATGCTCGCAAAATAACAATGACATTATTGTGTTAGTTTTGTAACTGTCTTTTATAATATGAAGATGTCTTTTAATAAACTCCTACAAGGCAAGTTCATCTGCTTCACACCAAAAATGTTTTCTGCCAATTGGATAGTCTTGGTAGTGAAAGCCAACCTAATACGGTGTTTAATTGTCATTAAAGTTCACTGGTGATAGTTATGCATGCTCAATGATTATGGTAACCTTACTACCAGTGAACAAAAATCCTAGCAATTTTGTATAATATATGCATGAACTAGCAGTGAATAAGTATAATAACATTCAATAGCCAGTTGCTGCTCCCTGTAGTTCAATAATCCTTGGAAGAATTGAGTGCAGTCTATGGATCTCGAGTTTGACTGCATTCATCAGTCCATATAACATCCTCTACGCCACAAGAAGGGAAGATATCTTATTGTAATATTACCTTGCCTTTAAGATTTGGAAATCAAATGTTTCACCGACTCAAGTTAAGCTTCCTAAGGAGTAAGCTAAGCAATCAAAATATTATCTATGTCTTAAAAAGTCTTAACCTACGTTAAGCTTGTCCTTCAAGGCCCCAAGCCACAGCCTAGGCAAAGCTATGCTCTTGAGCTTACCCTTCAAATTAAAACAAGCTCATCATTCAAGCTTCCTTAGCTAATCCAAGCCAGTTTATATATTGTAAGCTTAAACCAGGTTGTTAGCTAAACTAAACTTAGCAAGCTTTAGAAATGACAGACAGCTCTCCTTGCATTAGTCTGACAAGCTGATTGTAGAGCTACCTGGAAGGTCTATTCTAGAGTGGTCCTGCACAGCAGAATGGTGTGCAGTGAAATGCTGTAGCCCTTGTTTGGTCTGTAGCAGATGCTGGAGCTAGTCGACAGTCGTTTCGTTGGTCAGCTTTTTCTGCTCCTCTATTTCTTTGAGGCTGACATTAATATCGAAGGCCTTTTTTGCTGAAGAACGACATTATGAATGGTACAAGAAGCGAGAGGCTGCCGAACGACAAACCAATAGAAGCTGCAGGAGTATGAAGGCACACAAGGTTCGCGCGAATGAGAACGAGGATATTGAACTGCGAATGATTAGAAACTTGAAAAAAACACCGATTCTTTGCCATTGGAACGCGGTCTTTATTAAACAGCGCTTGAACGACGTTGGAATGATTTACACAGAAATGCCACGGAATATTAATGAAACGGAATTGGAACTTTTTTCCGTCTCCTACTGTAGTCTAGTGGATACTTGAACTACCAATGAACTAGTGGTTTTCACATCAGTCTCCAAACCTTTCTTATTTTTTGGTTTCTTTGTTGCTATTTTATGGCCGTGTAAATGTTGCTTAGTTTTCATGGACAAGTCGACCAAAATTGGAAGTCTTTATTCATAATAAAAATTTTCATGGCAACTGTTTTGGTTTCAGAGCCAGAAATGATTAGGGGTTGGGTTTTGTGTGGTTATAGTTTGTTTATTTATGTTGTTCTTTGTTGTTGTTGTTGTTAGGGAGGGAGGGGCTTTATGGTTTTTCTTCCGATGGTCATGTATCTCTTACCATTCTGAAGGTTAAGCTGCCAACTAGGTGAACTGCAAAGCCTGATATATAATGTCTAATACCTTGTGGCATATTATTGGCCAAGTTCTGTGTGCGAGGTTAGCTCCTACACGAGAGTGTGCTAAGCACTCTCTATAGCATTCATATACTCCAGAATGCCACGCATATGAATCAAGAAGAATAAGAGCAGACCCTGAGCTCAGTGGGCCACTCATGTGAATCAAGAAGAATAAGCAGACCCTGAGCACAGTGGGCCACTCATGTGAATCAAGAAGAATAAGAGTAGACCCTCAGCTCAGGCGGCCACTCATGTGAATCAATAAGAATAAGAGTAGACCCTGAGCTCAGTGGGTCACCTGTGAATCAAGAAGAATAAGAGCAGACCGTGAGCTCAGTGTGACACTCCTGTGAACCAAGAAGAATAAGAGTAGACCCTGAGCTCAGGGGGCCACTCATGTGAATCAAGAAGAATAACAGTAGACCTTGAGATCAGTGGGCCACCCCTGTGAGAGAGAACCCACCTAAAGGATTATGGAACAGTCAGAGAGGGTCTCACCTAAGGGATTATGAGAGGACCCCACCTTCAAAGTTCAATTCTCACTGTTGGACTACATGCATGCTTACAAAGTTCAACTCTCACTGTTGGACTACATGCATGTCTACAAAGTTCAACTCTCACTATTAGACTACATGCATGTCTACAAAGTTCTACTCTCACTGTTGGACTACATGCATGCCTACAAAGTTCAACTCTCACTGTTGGGACTACATGCATGTCTACAAAGTTCAACTCTCACTGTTGGACTACATGCATGTCTACATAGTTCAACTCTCACTGTTGGACTACATGCATGCCTACAAAGTTCAACTCTCACTGTTGGACTACATGCATGTCTACAAAGTTCAACTCTCACTGTTGGACTACATGCATGCCTACAAAGTTCAACTCTCACTGTTGGACTACATGCATGTCTACAAAGTTCAACTCTCACTGTTGGACTACATGCATGTCTACAAAGTTCAACTCTCACTGTTGGACTACATGCATGCCTACAAAGTTCAACTCTCACTGTTGGATACATGCATGTCTACATAGTTCAACTCTCACTGTTGGACTACATGCATGTCTACAAAGTTCAACTCTCACTGTTGGACTACATGCATGTCTACAGAGTTCAACTCTCACTGTTGGACTACATGCATGTCTACAAAGTTCAACTCTCACTGTTGGACTACATGCATGTCTACAAAGTTCAACTCTCACTGTTGGACTCCATGCATGTCTACATAGTTCAACGGACTACATGCATGCCTACAAAGTTCAACTCTAACTGTTGGACTACATGCATGCCTACAAAGTTCAACTCTCACTGTTGGACTACATGCATGTCTACAAAGTTCAACTCTCACTGTTGGACTACATGCATGTCTACAAAGTTCAACTCTCACTGTTGGACTACATGCATGCCTACAAAGTTCAACTCTCACTGTTGGACTACATGCATGTCTACAAAGTTCAACTCTCACTGTTGGACTACATGCATGTCTACAAAGTTCAACTCCCACTGTTGGACTACATGCATGCCTACAAAGTTCAACTCTCACTGTTGGACTACATGCATGTCTACAAAGTTCAACTCTCACTGTTGGACTACATGCATGTCTACAAAGTTCAACTCTCACTGTTGGACTACATGCATGCCTACAAAGTTCAACTCTCACTGTTGGACTACATGCATGTCTACAAAGTTCAACTCTCACTGTAGGACTACATGCATGCCTACAAAGTTCAACTCTCACTGTTGGACTACATGCATGTCTACAAAGTTCAACTCTCACTGTTGGACTACATGCATGCCTACAAAGTTCAACTCTCACTGTTGGACTACATGCATGTCTACAAAGTTCAACTCTCACTGTTGGACTACATGCATGTCTACAAAGTTCAACTCTCACTGTTGGACTACATGCATGTCTACAGAGTTCAACTCTCACTGTTGGACTACATGCATGTCTACAAAGTTCAACTCTCACTGTTGGACTACATGCATGTCTACAAAGTTCAACTCTCAC